>JAUIMM010001030.1:2280000-2880000 GCA_031769625.1 Taudactylus pleione
CCGTTCGGTTTTAAAAACCGAATCTTATTGGCTATCCAAACCTTGTGATAGCTGATAGCCAATAAGATTCGGTTTTTAAATTCGAACGGAACCGAGTAGAACCGAACCCGCTCACCAATAATTTATAGTAAAATAACCATGAATGCTTCTGATTCAAAATGTTTCCTAAAGTGTTGTAATTAAGTTTTAGAGTATTCCACACAATTTGTCAATGTATAATATTTCTGCAGTAGAATTAAGATCAGACAATTTTGAGTAATAAGCACAACCGAGGAATATTGTATGCTTCTATTGTTGAAGCTAATTATAGAAATTAATGTGCAGCTATTGCAGTAATCATACTCCTAACACAACTTGAGGAATACGCTGATGCTTACAGTACATTGGAATTTTGACTGATGTCACATACAGTATTCTCCTCTGATTTTACACTATAGAAATTACAATCAAGTAAAATTTTAAGCATTATTAGTCAAGCTATAACATACAATTGTATATATATATATATATATATATATATATATATATATATATATCTATCATACCTTGGAACTACATATCCTTCATACTACATTGTCATTAACTATCATCTTCATTAATTATGTCAGTGATTTTTTTTTTTTTTTTTTAAACCTATCTATACTGACATTGAAGCCTACTATACTTCATTAAAATAGTACACTAGGGGGCATATATACTAAAGTGCGGGTTTTAAGAAGTGGAGTTGTTGCCCATAACAACCAATCAGATTCTAGCTATAATTTTCTAAAAGGTGCTAGATAAATTGTAAGTAGAATCTGATTTCCACTTCTAAAAACCCGCACTTTAGTAAATATGGGATGTAGTTATGAGACAGGCAGCCACGATGCCGCCGGTCTCAATACCGACAACTGAATCCCAACAAGGGACTTAACATAGACATCGAAATACTGATGCCTATCTTAATTCCGGTGCCGGAACGCTGAAGGACGCCAGCCCAAACGAGGTAAATCTGGGGCATCATTAGCGTTAGCCGTGGGGCGGGAGGGTTAGGTTTAGGGAGTGTAGCAGGGTTAGGTTTTGGCGGGGAGGTTAGGATTAGGCACCCCTAGGGGGGACAGTTAGGGTTAGGCAACCCCGGGGGGAAGTTAGGGGTAGACAACTCCCCGGGAGGGTTAGGTTTTGGCTGCAGTAAAGGGGGTTAGGGTTAGACAACCACGGTGGGGAGGTTAGGGTTAGGCACCACTAAGGGAGGGTTAGGCTTAGGGGGGAGGGGTAGGGATAGGGTACTTACCTGCCCTGTCGGGATCTTCTCCCTTCGGGCTGCCAGCATCGGGATCTGAACAGGTGGCTATTCAGCTGCCAGGACTTCATACCTATTCCATTAAATATATCCCTAAGACTGAATAATAATGTCAATAGCAGTATAATACCTTTTTTTTAATCACTTCTTCTTTCCATACCTTTTCACATCTTTCTCAATTATAATGTTTTGCTGATGTTTATAGAAATATACTTTCTACTTCAGGGTCCATAGGGTATCCACAGGATACCTTAGGTATAGGTGTGACGTCAGTCGCTGGGCACCATAGAGTTAAGCTTTTCAGCCTCCCAGGATGCACTAGGGTCCCCCTCCTATACCCCGCCCCCGAGCCAAGGCACCTCAGTTTAGTTTGGTGCCCGGCCGGCGTCGGGTGCACCTGTCGGAGTGGGGGCTAGAAGAGCCCCTGAAGCTTTCTTCAGTGCAGCTGTGGCTGCACATCTGGATGTACAGCATGGACAGTCAGTCCTGACGTCCATGCTGTCTTCCCTACACCCCCGCCGGTACCAGAACGCCGGTACCGATCCGGGGATGCTGGTGAGCATCTGGGGTCACAGCTAGCGGTGACCCCAGATGTTCCGGACCATGGCCGGATCCAAGGGGGACAAAGGAAAGCAGCGGGGTCCCGCGGTGGGTCCCCGCTGGTCACATGGTCCTAAGTCCCCAGGCAGGGGGCTCCCTGGGGACTGGCTGCAGCGTGGAGCCAGGCGACCAACCTGCGCTTTCCACTACCCCCTGGGACAGCGGACCGCAGCAGAGCGGTAGCGCTGCGGCGTCCCAGGGGTTAAATGCATGCCAGGGGAGCGCGCCTTCCCTGTCTCACAGCCGGAGCCTCCCCCGCTGCACACAGCCCTCTCTGCATGCTGCCGACTGGTCCTGTGGCAGCGCTCCTCCCCCAGGCCAGCCTCCTCTCTGCTCCTCGGCGGCCATCTTCTCCAGAACGCATGGTGAACGCTGCTGGAAGCGCTGGACGTAAGCATCGTGGTCTGGGTCCCCCCGCATACCTCTCCTCCGCTGTGGCTCAGGTCTGTGTATGCAGCGCTGTGTCCTACCAGGCCCTGTGTCTGTGTAGTTGAGTGATCAGCGCTGTTAGTGCAGGAATTGTTATTTCTCTGCATTGTATGTGACTGTGCTAGCGCTGCCTGTAACTTTTCTTCTCTAAACTGTCAGCTTTATTACTGTCCCTGTTCTTTCTGCTAAAGCCCTGGCGGTGCGGTGCTGCAGGGTGGTCTCTCGCCTATTTAATACTTAATTGGTGAGAGAGGTCACATACGTGGTGCCATCATGTCTGAAAGTGATTTTCCCCTCCGGCTACAGTGTACCACGTGCAAAGTACCGTTAGCGGAGGGGGAGGGTAGCGCGGAGGGCCTTTGCCGGCAGTGTTTGTCCATGGCGCGGCCTATTACGGTTACAGCACCGGTACAGGAGCCGCCCTGGGCTTGTTTCCCTCAGGCGTTAACAGCTTTAGTGGGCCAGTTAGCTCCGCAGCCCGCGTTGACTCCGATGGGTTTGTCCCAGCAGTCTGTGGTGTCGTCACCCATGCAGGGGTTCCCACGACAATTGGTGGTACCCCACAGTCTCCCTATTTCCCTGCTCCCGGGTTCTCAGGAGCCAGCGTGGGTTAACTCCCTGACGAGTTCTGTACAGCACTTGTCGGATGTGTTGCAAGGGGAGTCTGTGATGCGGCCTCATAAAAGGCCGGTGGCGTCTCTGTCCGCTCCTTATGAGGATGACGAAGGGACGTCTGATGATGGGGAGATTCTGGATCCTTACGATCAGGAACCTCTCCATACTAAGGACGCTGATGCTAAGTCCAAAGTATATATTCCTGGACTTATTCGGGCGGTCCGCACAGCCTTGGTGATTGAGGACGAAGTTCCCCCAGCGGCTAAATCTAAGTATGCCTTTTTCAAAGATGTGAAGGGCGATGCCACAGTCTTTCCTCTTTCGGGTCAGTTGGTGGACCATTTAGAGGAGGCGTGGAAACAGCCTGGCAAGCGATACCAGCCGCAGAGACGCCTGGCGGTGGCTTATCCGTTCGCGGATAATTATTTTGCTAAGTGGGAATCCCCTCCACAGGTGGATTCTCACGTGACCCGTCTTGTCCGTAGTGCCACATTGCCAATGCCATCCATGTCCTCCCTTAAGGATGCTACGGACCGCAAGGTAGAAATCTGCCTGAAGTCCGCTTATTCCCTTGCAGGGGGGGCAGCACGGCCGGCTATGGCCATTTGCTGGGTTGCCAGAGCGATGGACGCTGGGCGGATTCATTAGAGGCTTCTTTTGAATCCGACTGTCCGGCCGAACAGGCGGAGTTGATTGGCAATCTCCGTGATTCGGCCACCTACATCAACGAGGCGGCTCTAGACATTAGTACTCTGGTGTCTAGAATTTCTTCAGCAGCGGTAGCTGCTCGTCGCACCTTGTGGCTGCGATCCTGGAAGGCGGACGCAGATTCCAAGAAAGGTCTGGAAGCGTTGCCCGGTACCGGAGAAGTTCTCTTCGGTCCGGATCTGGATAAGATTGTGGCCACGCTGGCGGCAGCCAAATCTGCTTGTCTCCCGTCGGCCGCTGCTCCTTCTGGTTCTGGACCATCGTCCTTTCGGTCATCTAGGGCCCAGGGCAGGCCAAAACCACAGTTGTTTCCTCGACAGGCTGGCCCTAAGAAATCGGTCAAGCCCCGGAAGCAGGCATGGAGTACCAGACGTCCGGCCCCCAAGCCAGATGACAAGCCTGCGGCCTGACGGTCTGGGCCTCCCTTTGGGGGATCCCAGGGTGGGAGGCCGCCTGCTACAGTTCGCCCAGTGTTGGTCGACCACTACGACAGACACTTGGGTTCTGGAGGTGGTTTCCCACGGATACGCCCTCTCCTTCCGGCACAGATCCCCGGCTCGCTTCTTCACCACGGGTCTACCATCAGACCGGAACAAGGCTACGGAGCTGCGGAAGGTATTGCACACTATGCTCCAGGCTGGAGTTATAGTGCCTGTTCCATTCTCCCAGAGGGGCCAGGGTTTCTATTCAAATCTATTTTTGGTACAGAAACCCAATGGGTCATATCGTCCGATTCTCAACCTCAAAGCACTCAACAAGTCTTTGCGGGTCCCGAAGTTTCGGATGGAGACCCTACGGTCCATCATTCTGGCGCTGGAACCTGGGGACTACATGGTGTCATTGGACATACAGGACGCTTACCTGCATGTCCCTATTCTTTTGCGCCATCAACAGTTCCTCAGGTTTGCAATCCGCAGCGACCACTCCCAGTTTCGGGCGTTACCTTTTGGCCTGGCAACAGCACCACGTGTTTTCACCAAGGTGATGGCGGTCATGGCGGCTTCTCTGCGGCTGCAGGGAGTCCGCATGTTGCCGTATTTGGACGACCTGTTATTGGTGGCAGGATCTCCAGAGCTCCTGTTACGCCACTTGGACCTGACCATTGCACTGCTGCAATGGCACGGCTGGCTAATCAACTGGCAGAAGTCCACTCTAATCCCGTCTCGGAGGATTCTGCATCTTGGAGCCTTATTGGACTCAGGACAGCAAAGGATCTTCGTGACGGAGGACAAGATCTCTGCTTTACAGTCAAGGGTGCGCAGTTGCCTGCACAGCCGCCGGGTGTCCTTACACTCGGCGATGAGGTTACTGGGCTCCATGGTGTCGGTGTTCGACATGGTGGAATACGCCCAGTTTCACTCCAGACCTCTGCAGCACCTGATCCTGTCCAAGTGGAATGGGCTGCCTCAGTCTCTGAAGTCCCAGACGATTGTGCTCACCCCGGAGGTTCGCCTGTCCCTTGCGTGGTGGTTACAGACGATCCACCTCAACAAGGGACGTCTGTTCTGGGTTCCAAATTGGGTCCTGTTGACAACGGACGCCAGTCTTCGGGGCTGGGGAGCAGTTTCGGGTCCACACTTGTTCCAGGGCAGGTGGACGCCGACAGAAGCGGAGCTTCCAATAAATATCTTGGAACTCCGTGCGGTCTTCAATGCTCTCCAGCAGGCACAGCGGTTTCTCCAGGGTCGCCCGGTGCAGGTCCAGTCGGACAACGCTACCACCGTGGCCTACATAAACAGGCAAGGAGGAACTCGCAGTCGGGCGGCTCTCGTAGAGGTCTCTCGGATCCTGGTTTGGGCGGAGCGCAATCTTCCGGCCATATCAGCGGTCTTCATCCCGGGAGTGCTCAATTGGGAGGCGGACTTTCTAAGTCGCCAAGACGTTCATCCGGGGGAATGGTCCCTGCACCCGGACGTTTTTCAACTACTGGTGGACAGGTGGGGTCTTCCAGAAATCGACCTCATGGCGTCCCGGCACAACAACAAGTTGCCGGTGTACGGGTCTCGCACAAGAGACGAAGGGGCGTCTCTGGTGGATGCTCTGTCCGTCCGGTGGATGTTCCGGTTCGCATACCTGTTCCCTCCGGTCTCCCTTCTTCCACGGGTAATCCGGAAATTCAAACAGGAAGGAGGGACGCTCCTGTTGATAGCTCCCGCGTGGCCCAGACGGCACTGGTTCTCAGACCTTCAGGGTCTGTCCGTGGACAGTCCTCTGCGGTTGCCGCTACGACCGGACCTTCTGTCTCAGGGTCCTTGCCTTCACCCGGACATGACCCGGCTGTCTTTGACGGCGTGGCTGTTGAGACGGCCATGCTGAGGTCCCGGGGGTTTTCCAGCTCTGTGGTGCGTACCATGTTACGAGCTCGGAAACCGTCTTCCGCGAGGATATACCATCGCGTGTGGCATACGTTCTTCCAGTGGTGTCGACCGAGAGGTTATGCACCGCGGGAGTTTCGTCTGTCTCGGATTCTCGCCTTCCTGCAAGCGGGACTAGATCATGGGCTTCGCCTTGCTTCTTTGAAGGTACAGGTTTCGGCCCTATCTGTCTGGTTTCACCGTAGGATTGCTACAATCCCGGATGTGCGCACCTTTATGCAGGGTGTTCTCCGCATTCAGCCGCCCTTTGTTCCACCTGTGGCGCCTTGGGATTTGGCTGTGGTCCTGAGGGCTCTCCAAGGACCGCCGTTTGAACCACTGGGCTCAGTGGATCTTAAATGGCTAACAGCTAAGACTGTTTTCCTTCTGGCCATTGCTTCGGCCAGACGTGTTTCTGAGTTAGGGGCTCTTTCTTGTAGACCCCCTTTCTTGGTTTTTCATGGGAACAGGGCAGTGCTCCGCACTCGGCCCGAGTTTCTTCCCAAAATTGTTTCCCAGTTTCATGTTAACGAGGAAATAGTTGTTCCGGCCTTTAACTCACCGGGTCTTTCCGTGGGTGAGGCCTCTTTGGATGTTGTGCGGGCCTTAAGGACTTATGTTGACCGCACTTCTTCGTTTAGGAAGTCGGACGCTTTGTTTGTCCTCTATGGCTTCCGTAAAAAGGGTTGGCCTGCTTCAAAGCAAACTTTGGCAGCCTGGATCCGTATGGCTATTTCTGAAGCTTATCTTCATGAAGGCCTACCGGTCCCACCTTCTCTGAAGGCTCATTCCACTAGGTCTGTGGGTCCTTCGTGGGCAGCTCGACGTGGTGCCTCGGCAGTTCAGATCTGCAAGGCTGCTACGTGGTCCTCTGTCCATACCTTCGTGAGGTATTACAGGTTTGACACCTTCGCCTCTCAGGATGCTTCCTTCGGGCGGCGGATTCTCCTATCTGCACAGGAGCGTCCCCACCCTTAAAGGATACTGCTTTGGGACATCCCCAAGGTATCCTGTGGATACCCTATGGACCCTGAAGTAGAAAATATGAGATATGGTAAGAACTTACCCTTGTTATCTCTATTTCTACGAAGTCCATAGGGTTCCACAGGACTCCCGCCCTGTCGCACCTGTGCTGCAGATGGGCTTTGCTCTGGTCACCGGTTTTCCGTCTCCCTCTGGTGAGAATGTGATTCTTGTATGTGTCCAGATCTTTTTTCTCTCTCTTCCTTCTCCTCCTCCGGCCTATGGCTTGATAACTAACTGAGGTGCCTTGGCTCGGGGGCGGGGTATAGGAGGGGGACTCTAGTGCATCCTGGGAGGCTGAAAAGCTTAACTCTATGGTGCCCAGCGACTGACGTCACACCTATACCCAAGGTATCCTGTGGAACCCTATGGACTTCGTAGAAATAGAGATAACAAGGGTAAGTTCTTACCATATCTCATATTTTTAAATACATATCAATAAAAGTTACACTTTAAGATTTAATACAGTTTGTACACCACAGAAGAGAGCACCTTCTCTTTCTTTGCTCTATTCGACCTGTGAGAGAGGACCTCATTCAGAGTCGGTCGTTGCGGCCGCTCGGTCATAAGGTAAAAGGGGCCGGATATGCAAATGAAGCGCTCGCAAGTTGCGTCGTTAAGATGGGATCGTTAGCTGGACGAGCGAAGGGAGGATGTGGCCGTAAGACTAAAAATACGCCCCCTTCTCGTTCGCATTACACGTCATCTCCGGGCATATATGGATTAATCGAGACCATTGGGAACCATCGGAGCTGTTCGTAGTGCTTAAGGTTAACCATACCCTCTCTTAAGCACTACGATCAAGTCAGTGTAAAAACCTCCCATGTCACATGTGCCATGACAATAGTTAGTTAATTATGCACTCCCATAAAACGCCGTTTGCATAGTCAGGCACGCCTGCGTTCGGATCTCCACTCCCCCGTTCACAAGCACCTTCCCCTGTTACCACCCACAAACGCCTCATCCTGTCACTCAAACTAACAACCTGGCTGTGTTCAAGGAGAGAGCAATTTCTGATCGTAATAGCTAGTTTGCGCACATGCATTGCAAATTTTACGCATGCGCGGTTTAGCGAACATCGGTGGTGTACGACCGAGCGGCCGCAACGACCGACCCTGAATGAGGTCCAGAATCCCTGCATTCAGTTTGTGAATGAACTTTGGAACCATAAAATTACTAAAATCTAACACATTCTGAGAAGTACCAAGTTGCTTTGCATATGTTTAATAATTATGAATAAGAGACAAGTCTTGTCCATCACTAATTGATAGGAGAACTTTGATTACCAGATTATTAGTGAGAAGTGATGAAACAATTTGAACACCCACAAAGCAATGCAATGAGGACATTTGAAATTCTAGTATTGGTATGTTTTGTTTGTCATGAAATGGTAGAATGTCCTTAACTTAACATCAAATGTTCTACAGAAACATTAGTCTGGGTGATACTGATAGTAAAACAGGTGGGTAACTGGATTAAAGAATCTTTTGGTAAATAATGCTAATATATATTACAATAAATCTTATTTACATTTTAAAGGCATGAAAAAGACCTTAAAGTAAAGTGCAAGCAGGTATTTAGGGATTATTTTAATAAAGTTTCAAAATATTGGACTCTTTCATGCAGAACCCAATGCAAGTATAGTACAAAAACTTACTTTAGACTTAAAAATAATACATTTGATATCATCTAATATACAATCCAAATTCACTATAATCTGCATTGTACATGTGTGATTAATTGATGTGTATAGGGTCACCATCAGGGGGGGACAGTTGGGACTCTAGTCCCGGGCCCGGACACTCAGAGAGGGGGGTCAGCTGGCTGTTCCAACCACCCACCGTGCAACAACTAGATGTGGTGGCCCGTCCACTCCTTCCGCTCTCCCACCCGCTCGCAGTGCTAGCTACTACCACCCCCTTGTGCAATGCAGTCATTGCAGTGAAAGGGGGGCCGCTGTTACTGCCGCAGCCCGGCGGTCATGCAATAAAGTGTTTTTTTTGGCAGTCGGCGCGTGCGTGACGTTATGAGACTGAACGGGAGAGGAGCCGCAGCTGCAGCGTGTTGGTTAGAAGAGAAAAAAGGCAAGTGTCATGCGGGGGCTGGCTGACAAAGGCAAAGGGCTGGCTGGCAAAGGCAAAAGGGGGGCTGGCTGGCAAAGACAGAAGGGGGCTGGCAGGCGGAGACAGAAGGGTGCGGAGACAGAAGGGGGCTGACTGGCAGAAACAGAAGGGGGGCTGGCAGGCAGAGACAGAAGAGAGGCTGGCAGGCGGAAACAGAAGTGGGCTGGCAAGCGGAGACAGAAGGTGGGTTGGCAGGTGGAGACAGCAGGTGTCTGGCAGGCGGAGTCAGAAGGGGGCCGGCAGGCGGAGACAGAATGGGTACTGGCTGGTACTAGGGAGACACTGCAGTGCTAGAGTTCCAGACACACCGGGGAGGGGGAGTGGGGGCCCTGCCTGTTTTGTCAGTCCCGAGCCCCACAATTTCTGAAGGCAGCCCTGGATGTGTATATTATGATTGTATGAATTAAATTATGATCACTTGTATCACTCAGGAGAGGGCCATATCTATAAAGCAGGGTGCAAAGACAATTTTCAGTTCTTGAACCATTACACTGAGGTGTGATACAAGGAAAGGGGCATAAGCAACAGAAGGTGAAAATGACCAGCTGGCATTGGAAGGTAGACAGGTAAGCAGCGACAACTGGACTAAACACCAGGTCAGACATTGTAAACTTTTGAGGAGCTACTTGAGAGAACTTTATAACGTCAGTTATTACTGTTTTTTGAAACTTTGAGCATTTTAACCATTACTTTTTGCTGCTGTAGTTTTGTACAGCTTTTATATGCAGAAATGTCTCCAACTGTGTCAGCAATCAAGATAATTCCAGTCATCGATGCAGAGAAAATATTTGCATTAGTTATCCTACTAAGCTATTTGTGACAGTAGCATAATAGATTAGTATAATAAATTACACCATTCAACAATATTTGTTTAAAAGCATTATGTTTAATTCATGTTACTAAAGTAAATGCTGTATCCATTATGTCAGTTGTGTTGCCTTATTAATATATTGGCAAAAACATTTTTGAAGGCTGTAAATCACTTCCTAGTCAGATCTCTTTCCTGCCTCCACGATTTTCCCCATGCAGCTCTCCATTTATGGAGGTTCCCATTCCATTTGACCAGACTCCCAAGCGTCAATCTTATAGGTGCTGTCTCAAAACCCCCCACATAACTATAGTCTATCTCAGTGTTTCCCAGCCCGTCATCAGGGCACCCTAACAGTGCATGTTTTCACATAGACTCAGGCCCGTGTTCAATTAGTTTTGCACCCGTGATACTTTTTCGCATGCCGCACTTTTCGCTGACTTCGCGTGTTTTAGCCACGTGTTTTAGCCGCGGAAATTTATCGGGCGCTCCCCCACTTTTCGCCATATTTAATTCCAAAGGCCGCAAAAACTTGTCCCGGTGAGCCTCAAACAAGCGAAAAGTGCTGTCAGAGGTGGGGAAATCAGCCTGACACCCCCCATTGGGAATCAGTATAGATGTCCCCAATTTGCCCCCCTTGGAGCTATTTGGGGTACTTAAGTGCTTTCAATTGCCTCTATATAGCGTCTATGCACAAGTGGTGAAGAATAGCATTAAGCAGTTCTTTATGGATAAAAAAAATAAGTAGTCCTGTCAAGTTTGGGGTACTTGAAAATGGGTGTAAGCATGGTTTAAAATTGCACCTACAGCAAGGACCTGCAAACAAAACAACACCTCCCCCATACTTACATGCCCCCCAAAAGTCTATTTTGCTACTTTTTATGTCAGTACCACCACGTTGTACTTTTTCACCTCCATTTTCAAAGTCATTTTTGGGGTGTTCCTCGTTTTTATTTCGTTTTTTTTTTACGCAGTTATCCTTTGGGGGCTGTCTCAAGGGTGCAGAGTGGTTTTCGCACCTTTGCACCCCAAAATCGCAATTCTGCCCTTTTTTCCGCCTGCTATTCATAGGCAAATCTTTTTCGCCTATTACATTGCATTGACTTTCCTCATACGCGAAAAGTGGATGGAATTGAATACAGAGATAAGTTTCCGACAGGCGAAAAGTTGCAATCGGCCATACTTTTTCGCTGATTTGGACTTTTCGATGGCAATTGAATACGGGCCTTAGAAGTAAAATAATTAATGTTTGTGGGGGGGCCCAAGGCAAGTAACTTGTAGGGGCCCCTGCTAATAAAATTACACTATACCACATACATAAGTACCTACCAATTTATATTATTACACACTAAAGTACCATCCAGTTCACTTTATGCCAAACGCAGGGCCGTAGCTAGGGTGGTGCGGTCGGTGCCACCGCACACAGCGGAACAGCGCTGAGGGCGAAACACCAGCCGCCCACCACCTCATCTATCTGTTAGAGTTGGACAGCAGCTGCTGCATGGTCGCGGCGCCCAGCACTGTTTGATTACAGAGAGCCGAAGCCTCCCCCCCTCCTTTTCACAAAGCATGACTCACCTGAGTCTCCGCCTTCTGAGTCCCGGGAACCTATTGGGATAGGAGAGACATCATTACGTGACGTCCCCCCGCCCAAGGCTCCCAGAGTTCATGGAGGAGCTGCCTGCTGCTGTGCGCCATGCGGTCGGGCAGGTCAGGCTGGCAAAGAGAGTGCAGCGCTGTGTGGGGAGTCGGACACTGGATGACAGGACTTGCCAGGTGAGGCCTGGTCCAGTGTTTAAGAGACGGGCGGGCGGTATCTAAGAGCTGTGGCCAGAAGCCTGCCCCTGCCATTGCCACTCCTAGTGAGTGAGTCACTGGCTGTGAGTGACAGTGAAGGCTGGGTTCTGCTGATTATGTACTGTATTCAGATAAAATATATATATGTATGTATCTGTGTGTGTGTGTATATATATATATATATGTACTGGCTTTTTATTAAATATATTTCGTAGGTATTTAATAAGGGTTCTATACATAGATTAACAGAACAACAATAATAACTAGATTACACATAATATGGAGCTGCTGCTCTCACCAATCTAATTAAGCTCAAATACGGGCACTATATAAATCATACCCAGTTCATCCATAATATCGATTAATTCAGGGTGAGCTGCAGCTCCATATTATGTGAGATTTATTTATTGTTGATCTGGTAATCTGTGTGTAGATATCTTATATATATATTACAAAAAGCCAAGAGTCAGGGCTGTAGCTAGCGTGGTGGTTCGCTTGGTGCCACAACACAGAGCTGCCTTTACACTAGCAAACTTTGGCAGTTGGGTGTGGGGGGGCATCATTGCGCTTTTTTGCACAGGGCACCAATATGTCTAGCTCCGGTTCTGGGCAAATGGTAGTACCAACCAGTTCACATTATGCCACACTTTAGTTCCCCCTGTTCACATTGTGCCACACAGTGCCCCTGATTCACATTATGCATCCCCGCTGCTGCTCACCTCCTTGTGTGCACCATGATGTGCTCCTGCTGATTTTGCTTTCCTCTGTACTCTGCTGTAAAGCATGTAGACAGAAAGGCTTCTGACTCTCTTAAGCATTGTACATGTAACACAATGCTTAAGGGACTTAGGAGCCTCTCTGCATGTTGTATCTTTAAACAGGTGCCACTGGGCTCCTGATCTCAGACAGTGGGTGAAACATAAATGTAGAGATGTTCTGCTGCTAATCTGGCACTGGTAGCACTTGTGGAATGTTTTAAAAATATGTCAGTCAGCAATGAATAACACCTATGCTCCAGCAAGGAGTATGGAGAGCATGCACTGTTAGGGTTCCCAGAGGATTGAAGACTGTAAGATATCCTGAGCAAGGCCTTCTCTGCATTCAGTCTCACATTTGCAACTCCTTCAAGTGCTTTAATTTATGATTTATATTTGTCATGACTATTGTGTTTCAACTGTGACTCTGGTGCCTTACATATCAACAATGAAAATAAGCATCAGAGATATAACTACATTTGTCTACAGGGTATATTTATCTACTTCTGTATCTGGGATACCTAGCGTTGCCCGGGTTGAAGAATAACCCTTGAAATACATCTGCAGCCTTAATTTTTTACATTGCAGACCAATATTGGAGAGCATGGCATATGAAAATGTGCTTGGAGGAAATGAGTAACTGTCAGTGCAGGTGCAGTGCGACAGTTGATCCTCTGACTCACTCTTCCATTGGAGCTCTGCTTGGCCCCCACTGGTACCTGTGCCTTCAGATCAGTGTAGTTTTAGGCAGTGGAAGACATCCTGAGCGAACTTACTTAAACCAACATTTCAAATCAAACACCACGGCCTACTTGGTGGCACCATGTAGACCTCCATGGCCCTGACAAACTTCAAACATAGCCAAAAAAAACTAATCCTGGTTAAACTACACCACCATGCCAAATTTGGTGGAGCTAGGTACAAAACTCTGGCCATGCATAAAGGATAAACAGACAGAAACACACACTTTCTCGCTTTATATAGTAAACAGGTTCCCTATTGTTAGCTTAAATTATATTGCAACCCCATGGTATGTCAGCTAATCTTTGTTGAAATCTAAAGATTTAAATACAGTACTTTATCAGTTCAAATTCAGTTTCCCCTCAAATTAACAGTTCTATTTGTTGGTCACTCATAATTCAGGACCTGAGTAGAATATCATATTCAATTTTAGGTCAATGAGATAGCTTTGACCTTCTCCAGTAACATGGAGAGAGTGTTTTAGGCCACACTACACTTAGCCTGTAAGTGTGAGGGCCTGGATCATGCTAAGCTGAGCTGAGACCAAGGAGTTTATTCATTAAGCAAGCCAGCACGTTTAAGAACTAAATAAAAATGGCAATGCTATTAATAGCAAAATCCCCCAAGAGTTCTAGCAGACATGGTCTGACACTATTATTTTAACATGCCTAGAAGGTGCAGAGACAGTATACCCAAGTCACGCAAGAACCCAGTTATCTGTGGACTGTGCTGCTCACCTGAAAAGGTGATGGCATCTCAGAATCTCACCACTACATGGTATAACATGCAAAACACTTTCAGTAGATAAAGTTATATCCATCATTATTTAAAAGTACAGACCTTTAGTTCAACAATTGAAAACTGTAATGGCCAAATTACCAATCTTAACGTTGGTCCTAATTAATTTGATGTTTTATTTGTGTTTGCAAGACGGCAATAAGTCATTGGAGGAAATTCTCCATATGCTGCATAACAACAGGGACGTGTGAGAGCATATTTATTTTTCTCTGTATGAGAAAACACCATCTGGCTCTGGAGCTTAGAGGATAGAAATATTAAAGGAACTCTAGCAAACGTATAGTGCACTTCAATGCATTCTGAACCATAGAAGTCATTTTGTGGAATATAAAAGGAATAAGAAAACAATATCCTATGATTACACAGAACAAAATCCCCAAGAAACCTGGTAGAGAAGAAATTCATTAAAATATGAAAAGAGATTTAGGATACATTACCTTCTTTTCCCATATGATGTTACACAACAAGCAGTGACCTTTTTGACTTATTTCATTTGAATTCACTTGTACACTGTGTAATCATGGGAGTGTTCATCTAAGGGAAAGTGAAAATTCACAGTTGTTTTTAAATGGTCACTGTCACTTTTATCTCTTCTCTTTTTTCCACTGGCGATTATAGTTTTGGAATTTTTTTTTTTATCCAGTTCCATTTTTTTACTTTTAATCATATTTGTATCACTTTTATACAAACCCTTCCTTTGTGTTCTTGATCTACAGTATTTCCTAAAATATGTCTCAATTCACATTGAAAGCTACTGCTTCCTTTGCAGGATTTTGATTTGTTTTCTCATTGAATAAGAAGTTTCTAGTGTACATCTATTCAATTACATGGGGATGGTGTGTGTATTAAACTCACATTCGGTGTACAGCTGTGATGATTAGTTTCATTTCTTAAAACATAATATCTATTCCAGCAATTAAAATGTGTACTGTAGAAAAAGTCTTGTGATTGCAAGATCCCTGGGCTTACCACTCCCAGAAAATGCGATGGACAGACTTCCGTTTCCGAGAACGCCGGCCGACCCCGTCCCCGCCCCTTAAATACCTCTACCTGTCAATCAGGCAGAGGCATAGAAGGGTCTACGTGCGACTACCAGGACCCATTCTGCACACTCACAGAATGAATCCTGCGCACGCGCAGATTCCCGATAATCGGGAATCTGCGATCAGCAGTGAACTTGCATGCACTGCTGAATCAGGCCCAGTGTTTGGATATATTTTTTCTTGTCTAGATTAGTCCCTTCCTTACAAACACCTGTGATGGACCAACACATTGATTTGAGCAACTGCCATTCTGTGTATTACTAATCTGAGAGGCAGGTATGGGAACAGTAGTTGGGGTTATGGTGATCCTTGTAGTGCCATGTTGTAGGATCCCGGGGTGCCTCCAGGTGAGTTAGTTCTCAATTTAGAAATATATAAATGTATGTGCTATGATCATGTAGCATAAGAAAATACATAAATGTATGACCCACAGTGAGTACTATTATCATGTAGCATTAGCACCACAGAGATGCCTTGGTGCGGCTTGATGGCTTGTCATATATTTGCAAATATATGTAACTGATATCTCTGCATTGCTGTTATTATCTAGGATGAGAATCTCATTTGCTGGTTCTTTGCAGTGTGCTGGGGACTTCTGTGTTTTTTCTTGTCTAGATTAGTCCCTTCCTTACCTGCACCTGTGATAGACTAATAAATTGATTTGAGCAACTGCCATTCTGTGTATTACTAATCTGAAAGGCAGGTATGGGAACAGTAGTTGGAGAGTATTCTTAAGGTGCATACACACGTAACGATTTTTTGAACGATTTGTCGTTATCGTTAAATCGTTCAAAATAATTGTTCAGTTTGAGTTTTAATGATGAACGATAATCACAAATGCGCACTCCCGTTTGTTGTTTGTAGTTATCGTTCATCGGCCATTTCAGACTGTCCAACATGACGATTTTCATTAAGGGAAAGAACATTATTCATTCATCGTTCAAAAAATCGTTCATTACACTTCAAAAAATCGTTCACTACACTTCAAAAAATCGTTCACTTTTTCAAGGGAAAATCTGACAGAAAATGTGACAGGAAATCGTTGGTTACAAATCATTACATGTGTATGCACCTTTATTCTTGTAGTGCCATGTTGCAGGATCATTGGGTGCATCCAAGTGAGTTAGCTCTCAATTTAAAAATATATCAAATATATAAATGTATGTGCCATTATCATGTAGCATAAGAAAATACATATATGTATGGGTTCTATTATTATGTAGCGTTAGGACCACCAAAACAGAGATGCCTTGGCGTGGCTCGGTGGCTTACCATATGTTTGCAAATATCTGTAACTGAGATACTGTATCAGCTTTGCTATTATTATGTGGGATGAGAATATCATTTGCTGATCTTTTGCAGTATGTTGGGGACTTCTGTGTTTTTTTAGTCTAGATTAACCCCTTCCTTACAAGCTCATGTGATGGACCAATAAATTGATATCAGCAACTGCCATTCTGTGTGCGATCATAGGGTAACTCAGAAGTTGATAAGTGACTGATCTGCGACCAATGCTGAGTCTTTTGTACACAGGTGCTTGGTTTTGCGAATCTGTCGGTAGGCGACATACAGAATAAATATATTCACACAAATCTGCATCTCCAGCAACATTAGCGAACAACTATGAATCAGGCCTTGGGTTTGCATTTAATTATATTTTATATTGTATATATTTATTTATTTAATAATAAACAACACTGGTCAGACAATATTTTCTCTTGTATAGGATAGTAAGTTACATTGTTATATTATGTACAAACAGTGTAATTCGACTTTAACGTTTAGTATTAGCAAGCCAAATCTTTATGTTATCTGTACACTATCATAGGGCAAAAATAAACACACTTGTATGTTTGGTGCAAATGCAACTGTTTGTGAGTTGGATACATGTTAAGATGTGTCTGGTTGAACATACCGTGTGCATGCAAATATGTTTTTTTTTTATATAAGCATCTTTTCCTACAGATGTTGGAGTGCAACAGCGTCTTCTTCCAGAGGAGCCTCTGTGTGTAAAAGTTACATATTTGTGTGCTGTAAATTAAATCAATGCACATTTAGGTGGGTAAACAGGCATTTGAGTATAAAGAAGAATATCTACCACTGAAGTAAAAATGTTGGTAAAATTCATATAATTTGTATAGTGAAATTAATATTACTTCAGAGTGTGCTACCATCTCACAAATAAATACATAACTAAAGAGTTGGCATTAATGATATATATGTAAATAATGCACGTTAAAAAAAACCCACAGACTATCCAATACTGCACATGGACCCACATTTCAAATGAATCTGCATATAGACCTCAGCGCATGTATTTTTTGTGCTCATGCAAAGTATGTAAATGCATATTGCTGTTTGCTGTCATAGTGAACACAGTAGGCAAAGCACACACTCATACATATGAATGCCACTTCCTTGGCCTGTAAATCTATGCTCGTGCTTATAGACTGCAGTCTCACCATAAAATACGCATAAGACAAATATTCTTTTCTACATCATAGGTAAGGGTTTCTGGTAAAAACGTATGTCTACAATCAGTCAACACCTGCCATATATGACATTGGTACACTAAAAGCTGTAGTACAGCAAAGTAACCAATACACCTGAAGTACCCGACCAGGAAGATGAGTCTCACCCATATCAGGAGATCTGATATTTCTCATGTTTTCGCTGACTTATACAGTAACAAAATAATTTATATTCAGGCTGGGTAGAAAGCAGATAAAAAAATAGAGCGAATATCTCCCAATGAAATTTGTCATGTTGGCAATGAATTATAAAATTGATGCTTGCTTCTAGAGTGTGATATGTTTGTTTAGGGCCTATAATTATTTTTAGTTCTTAAAATTAATTATTAATATTATTATTATTGCTAATTTTGAGATAAACTGGCTAATGCTCATTGTGGTTTCATCATTAGTTTTGCCAGTTTGCTTTTCACCAAATGGGATCTATTATATCAAGTCCAGCATTTTTCTTTTATCAATAAATTTGCTATATGGACTGAAGGAATAAAAAGCCTCATGGAGATCATAGCACATAAAAGGCAAGCTGGATTTGATGTTCTCTCCCTGGCACACAGGGGACAAAATATACTTCACAAAGCACTGTGTAATAAAATCAATACAATTACCTGGGATGAAATGGTGTGATCTGGTTCCTGGGCCTCCAATCATCAACACACTACTTGCAAAGTGAATATAGCACGCTGAAAGTGTGTAGCACTAACACATGCTGTGTCAGGGGAACGGCTGGTTTTCTGCCAATGTTATGATCATGGGCGTAACTACCATAGGTGGAAGGAGAGCAGCTGCTATGGGGCCCAGGGCTGAGGGGGGCTACCTTTCTTGTCAAAGTTACATGTGTTATGTACATTTTTCACCATTGGGTGGTACATAGGGGCCCTTACAAACTTTTGCTATGGGGCCTTCAAAACCTAGTTACGTCCCTGGTCAAGATAATGTCACCAGAATGTTATAGAAGATGTTTTTATATAATGTAAATTTTATCCTCTTTAGGGGCCTTTTTTTCAATTATTTATTGCATGGTTATCCCCTGAAAAAAAAACAGGATTCTATTTGCTTTTTTGCCAAATTTCCCTGTGGAATTATCTTCTCTCAAGCTGATAGACTTTGAGCTTTTTTGCAGGAAGAACAGTGGTAAAAACTTTTTCTATCACCAATGGAGTCATTTATCAGTTTATATTGCTATGTAGGTTGACATGGTACATAGTTGTAGCTGTTTCCAACAATGGGTCATTTAAGTGAATTTTTAAGTCCTCTTCAGCTGAAATATCTCCCATTAATTAATATCAACATAAACAGAATTAGGCTGGAGCAGACGGTATGAGCTGACATTATGAATCAGTAAGCTATTGAATCCCTGAACAAGAGCTGGCTATTTGCTTATTTCCATAATAGGTTTTGGCAAATGAATAACCCTATGGGCTCTGTTATGGGAATAGGAAGAGACGAGTTGAAACCTCAGGCTATCTGGCTATGCGCACTAGAGGAGACATCATCTCACTTGATTTGCTATTACTAAATCAGTGACATAAAGTGAGTCCTTGAAGTTTAGCTGAGCATGGGGTTTCTCTGAATTGTAGTTTGCATTAAGGTGACTCATGTGTGAAACTATTAGTTTTTAGCCCATTTAGTGGCTGTGTTCTGTAATCTGAGCTAATGACTGGAAAGCTGCATATACAGTATATTAAGAGGTAAATAGTGGCTGTGTTCTGTAATCTGAGCTAATGACAGGAAAGCTGCATATACAGTATATCAAGATGTAAAAGCATATTTTCATTATGAAAGTTCCATAACATTATCATAGATATCTTTCTAATTATTATTATTATTGTTATTTGTGATATCTTGGGGGTAATTAGCTCGGCAGAGGGTGGAGTGGTGCAGTGTTTAGGTGCTTAATGAGTGTCCACACACAGCTTTCAAGTAAATAAATTATGCTTTACTTTCCAGAATGGAAAGTCAGGAAACGAACAGAAAATAATAAACAACCTAGCCCCTATTTAGGGCATCTAACTCACTTCTTGAACCCTCTCTACAAGGGTGCAGCTAGTCTGCCAACACAGTCTCTGTGCTTGGTGGTCCTTCCTGCCACACGCAGGACTGGACACTGACCTCCTGGCCTGCAGCTTCACTGCTTTATGGTCACACAGTCTGAGAGTTTCGTGGTCCCCACTGCCTACTGCAGGTACCCAGGCTTCCTGGCCCCCAATGGCTCGCTCAGCTTCACTGGGCTCTCTGGCTGCCACAGTCTCACATAGACTGTCTCCCACAGCAGCCTGACTGGTCTGCCTTCTTATCAGCCCACACCTGAGCTCTCTCACAAGGCAGCCCTTATGCATCTTCCCACAATGTTTTTCTACTCTGTGTGGGCGGACCTGTCCTGCCCCACACAGAATCTGCTGCTCACCAGCACCAACTCTGGTGATACTGCCACATATCCCCCTCCCCAGCTTGAAACCCCTGGGTTCAGCTATATGGGACGAGGCATTCACATTGTGAAGTCCCTCTTCATTATTCTCAGAACCATCCACTGGATCCAGGATCATCCAGACTCTGGTCATTTCTGGGGGTCGCATCCTCCAAGTTCCGGAGGTACATTTTCTCCTTACTTTTTTCCTAACTTTATGGTACCAATGGCGGTACTTGCTTTCTTTATGCAGTACTTGAGGCTCACCCTTGGGTACTGCAACAGGCATTAAGAACTTGAAGTAATTTTTTCCAAAACATACTTCATCTTTACTCTTGCCACTTAAACCTATTAAAGGCACATCTTTTGGCCAACTTCTACTTGTCACATCTTTAATCTTCAGCCTTAAAGCCCTGTATTGGCTACTGGCATACTTTACCGATAGCTCTTTTAAAGAAGAGGAGCTGTCAGTATCTTGAGAGTCATCAGTATCACAAATTCTGGACCTTGGCTTTTTGTCAACAGACAACGTACTGGAACTGTTATCCTCAGATTCTGGATTCCCGAGTCCACACAGGATACTTGAATATTTACTCCTTTGATTCACATAATTTATCTCACAGCTTTGACAGCTATCTGCCACTTCATTAAAGCATAGTTCTCTTGGACTTTCTTGTCCTCTCGATTTTTGAGCCTTGAAAATCTGATGAACAATTTCAGCATGTTCCACCAGCACAGGTTGAAGTTCACTCTCCACAGAGGTCTTCATTTTCAAATACTGTCTAGCTGGACTACTTGCTTCAAGCTTCATCATGTGACACCACTCCACTTCCTCAGAGACAAATCCAGCAACACTGCAAATTCCATCCTGCTTGCATGAAGGCATTGTTTCACATACATAAGTATTATCCTTCACAAGACTCTCAGAATTAGCTTTCTCCAAGGTTCTGCTTTGCCATCCAAAACTGTGTGATTTAGTCACATTCTTATCAACACCCGGCAACAAGAGAGTCTCATCCTTTGAAGCCATTACTATCTTCGTAGAATTTTGTACATCCTGTACCTTTACTTCACAGGTTATGCGATCACCATCTGTATACATCAATTCTTTATTGTCAACTTCAGACACAGTTTTGCAATCTGGACCTGTGCCCCTTTTGGAGGACTTCATACCCTCAGCTATCACAGTGATCTGAAAGTCACTGCAAGGAATCTCATCTACTTTTCCAAGACGGACCTTTAGGGAATTTCCCAACTTTGATACTTCTGTCCCTTCTTGTACACTGGTATCATTAATGAGGACATCTCTATGATCCCATTGCTGCTGACAGACATAACTCTGAAACATCTTACTTAGTTCCCGCAATTCACTGTTTGTCCACTGCTCATCACACAAGACACTCTGCACTGGTATCATATCACTCTGCTTGCCAGCCTTGTCAGGATCAACCTGTAACAATTGCTGCTTGTGTTTATGTACTTCTGCCACACTGGGTTTAGCGAAGAAATCGGATGCAATTTTAGGTCCAGAATCCAACTTCAGAATGTTATTTAACATCCTTTCCTTTTCTGATTTTCCCATTACCATGTGGAACTTTTTCAGAGCCATAGACAGCTGCTCTTCCAGCTGGGTAATTTTCACCATGGTGCTTTCCATCTTGCTCTCAGATTGCAGAAGATTGCACTCCACAACTTCATGTTCAGCAAGTCTCAACTTTTGTACAATTATTTCAGATTCTGCCACATTTAATTCACTTTGCAGTTCTTTGGTACTCCTCTCCACTTGGAATCTTGGAAACTGGTTCTGGGTACTTAGCAGACACTTCCCAAGGTTATCACTCTGTTCTTGCAGCTTCCAAGTTGTCACGGCTGCCGACACTTGAGACTCCTGGGAGGAAGCAGGCCTACTAGGCACAATAAACTGGGGTGGCTTTAGGAATGACTTTTTCATGAAATCTTGATAGCACGGAATAAAGTAAATAGAATTTATTCACAGGAGAAATATAAAAGTAACGTCTCACATAAAGTCTCAACAACACTGAGGTTCACATAAGCAATAATGAGTATAGGAGAAAAATCCCCATATAGTCTTTAACATAGAAAAGTTAATATGGTAGGGAACCCCGAGTCCAGTATGAGGCTAACACCTCAGGATGGTATACAGGAGCTTCACCTGGGTGGCACCCTGTAGTGATGGAGACCTGGGACAGAGTGAACCCTGTGATATGGTGAAAGACGGAGCAGGGTTGAGCCCTGTGATGTGGTGAAAGAGAGCGCAGGGTTGAGCCCTGTGATGCTGTGAGGTTGAAGCAGGATTGAGACCCATGATGCAGTGAGGTCAGAGCAGGGTTGAGTCCTGTGATACAATGAGGTCGGAGCAGGGTTGAGCCCTGTGATGCGATGAGGTCAGAACAGGGTTGAGCCCTATGATGTGATGAGGTTGGAGCAGGGTTGAGCCCTGTGATGCAATGAGGTCAGGGCAGGGTTGAGCCCTGTGATGCAGTGAGGTTGGAGCAGGGATGAGCCCTGTGAAGCGGTGTAGTTGCAGGACAGGGTTGAGCCCTGCAGTGTAACTAGAATCCAGAGTGGGGGTCAGCCCCACGCATGATGCAATGAAGGTTGAAGCAGGGTTGAGCCCTGTAAAGCGGCGTGGTTCCGGAACAGGGTTGAGCCCTGCGGCGTGACTAGAATCCAGAATGGGGTTGAGCCCTGTGATGCGGTGATGATAACTGTAACTGTGCAGTTGACAACTGTAATGAAGATGGGTTCGATGTCCACAGGAGTGAGAGACAACAGGCAAAGTAAATAGTGCAGCAAAAGGTGAAACCACAGCAATGGAGCAAAAGCAATACTTAGGCAAATGGCTATGCTGAGCTCTGTAGTGCGGCTGGTAACAGGCATCATAAGTTTAGCTGGAACATGAGCGGAGATATAGCAAAGTCCACAGCAACCCAGAGGCTCAGCAGGGATCTGGCAGGAGTTCAAGAAAGATCTGAAAGTAATGTTGCACAGACACTGAGACACAGTAATGGGCTTTATACTAGAGGTCTGTGATCCACAGGAAGTTCAGAACATGTGACCCAAATGGAATCAGGTTTGAAATAATGAGCAATCTAGGAATCCCACAACCTGACAACACCTTGGAAACAGATGATCATCTGTTCCCTGTATGTGAAGAACGCCAGCAAGCAGGATAGCTCCTCCAACGACCACAAAGGAACTTTGGAAAAAGTAATCTATCTTTATGTACTGAAATAGTTGCAGTCCTGACGGTACCCCCCCACACCCTTTTTGGGTGGTCTCCGAATACCCACCAGGTTTTAAAGGGAATTTAGCATGAAAATTACATATCAACTTAGGAGCATGGACATCAGTCTTTAATCCAAGATCTTTCCTCCAGGCCATAACCCTTCCAGTCTACAAGGTATTGTAATTGATTTTGATGCTTAAGTGAATCCAGAATCTTATCGATCTCGAATGGCACACCTCGAGCAGTTGTTATGGGAGGTACTTTAGGCAAGCTGTCATGAAATCGATTAAGAATCAATGGTCTAAGCAAGGAGACATGAAAGGAGTTAGGTACACGCATAGTTGGAGGTAACTGTAACTTACATGCCACTGGGTTGATAATTTTTATAATATGAAAAGGATCAATATACCGGGGAGAAAACTTCATAGTAGGTACTTTAAGTCAAAGATTTCTAGTAGACAACCAGACATGATCCCCAACAGAATATTTAGGAACAGCCAAACGTTTCCTATCAGCAAAGACCTTATAATTATGAGAGGCTTTCCTAAGACACTTATGTACCTGTCTCCAAATTCCAGAAAAATGTTGGAGGGTAGCTTTGGCTGCTGGAACATTCACTGTAGGACTTGATTGAAGCCCAGGAACTCAAGGATGCCGACCAGAATTGGCAAAAAAAGGACTTACACCTGTAGTAGACGAATAATGAAAGTTATGAGCAAACTCAGCCCAAGGCAAGAAATCCATCCAATCATCTTGAGAAGAAGAAATATACATTCTCAAGAAGGTCTCCAACTCCTGGTTCACTCTTTCAGTTTGTACATTTGACTGAGGGTGATATGCAGAAAAAAACTATAATTTAATTTGCAATGATGAACATAAAGCCCTCCAAAACCGAGCAACAAATTGGACACCCTGATCAGACACTATCTCAGAAGGAAGTCCATGAAGACGAAATATCTCTTTGATAAATATTTGTGCTAATTTGGGGGCTGATGGAATTCGAGCCAAAGGACAAAAATAAGCCATCTTGGTAAAACAATCCACCACTATCCAAATAACTGTACACCCCCTAGAATCAGGAAGAACTGTAATTAAATCCATGGAAAGATGGTTCCATGGTTGGCTTGGAATGGGTAGTGGATGGAGAGGACCAACTGGAGACTGCCAGGAGGACTTATGTTGTACACAAGAACATATAAACTCTTGGACATCTTTTTTCATGGAAGACCACCAATAGGAACGTTGCAAAAATGAGTATATTTTACAAACCCCTGGATGTCCAGAGAAATGAGAATTATGAGCTCAAGAAAGAAGTTTACCTCGTAACTTTGGTGCCACAAATATCTTCCCAGGAGGAGGATCAGGAGAGATGGAAATTTAAGAAAAAGCCATAGGGTACCTTTGATCCTCATTTTGTTCTTTCTCTTCCAACATTGAGTGTGAAAGTGCATCTGCCTTTTTATTCAATGAACCTGGACGATACTTGATGGCAAAATCAAAATGAGAAAAAAAGATTGCCCAACGAGCTTGTCATGGGTTCAGACAATGGGCAGTTTTCAAATACAACAAATTTTTATGGTCTGTAAAATTAGTAACAGGGTGCTTTGTGCCTTCTATTAATATCTCCATTCCTCTAAAGCTAACTTAATAGCTAACAACTCTTGGTCCCCGATGGAGTAATTACTCTCAGCATTAGAAAACTTTCATGAAAAGAAACCACAAGATACTGTTCTCCCATCTGCAGCCACTTGAGACAAAATAGTCCCAACTCCATAAGTGGAGGCATCCACTTCTAGCATAAATGGCTTCTCAACATCAGGTTGAACTAGAATGGAGGCCGCGGAAAATGCATCTTTGAGAGTCTGAAAGGCACCAATGCCTCTGGTGACCACACTTTGGGATTAGCCCCTTTTTTGTCATAACAGTAATTGGAGCTACAATCGTTGAAAACGCTTTGATAAACTTTCTGTAATAATTGGCAAAGCCTAAAAATCTCTGAATAGACTTTAATGAAGTGAGCAAAACTCAGCCTTGAATAGCCTTTCATTTCTCAGGGTCCATCTGAAGTTCAGAACCGGAAATGATATACCCCAAAAAGGGTATCACTGGGACTTCAAAAACACAATTGGAGATCTTACCATAAAGCTTATTAGCTCGAAGACAACTTAATACCTCTTTAACATGGGTAAGTTGATCAGAAAGATTCCTGGAAAAAAAATCAAAATATCATCAAGATAAACAATAACAAACTGATAAAGTATATCTCAGAAAATTTCATTCACAAACTCCTGGAACACCACAGGAGCATTACATAAACCAAAAGGCATAACGAGGTTCTCATAATGGCCATCTCGCGTATTAAACGCAGTTTTCCACTCATCACCCTCTTTAACTCTGATCAAGTTGTAAGCTCCCTTTAGATCAAGTTTAGTAAACAGTTGAGACCCCTTAACTCTGTCAAACAATTCTGTAATGAGAGGCAAAGGATATTTATTTTTTACTGTGATCTCATTTAGACCTCTAAAGTCGATACATGGACGAAGACCACCATCTATTTTCTTTACAAAAAAGAAGCCCGCTCCAGCGGGAGATGAAGAAGGCCTGATAAACCCCATTCGTAGGTTATCTTGCACATATTCTGACATGGCTTGAGTCTCAGGAACAGAGAGAGGGTATACTCGACCTTCTGTGTGGCATTTTATCAGGAATAAGTTCAATAGGACGATCCCAGGGACGATGCGGTGGAAGTTCGTCTGCCGCCTGCTCAGAAAAGACATCAGCAAATTCATGATAAGGCTGTGGGAGAGAAGGTGGAACATCTACTTTCACTTCAGCCAATCGTACCACAGGAATCAAACAATTTAATTTGCATTTAGGACTCCAAGAAAGAATTTCAGAACAAGTCCAATCAATATGAGGGTTATGAAGAGTTAACCATGGTAAACCAAGAACTATATCATACATAGAAATGGGTAATACAAAAAATTCAAAACTTTCTTAATGTGAAGCTCCTACCCTCAACTTTATAGACTTTGTTTGATGCGCAACATATCCATTAGAAATTCTAGTCCCATTAGCTGCAGAAAGGGAAAAAGAACGAGTTAATTTGACAACAGGAATTTTTAATTTCTGAACCAAAGACAATGAAATAAAATTGCCAGCTGCTCCAGAATCTAGCAATGCAGAAAACTCTTGATACGAAGAACCAAAGTCAGGAATGCTCACAGAAATTAAACAATCCTTTTAGGGGGAAACTTTAGAAACTACCAATAGTTTGACTTCCCCTCCATCAACTAGGGATGATCATTTTCCTGGCCTTATTGGACATTTAGCCAAGAAATGTTCTGAAGATGTTCAATACAAGCACAAATTAGAACGCCTCCTACGTTGCTTCTCAGCTTCAGACAACTTAGCTTTATTAATTTGCATAGGCTCATCAGATGTACTTTGAAAAGAGCGAGACGGGGAAGAGAACTTTTAGAACACTCAGAGCGACTCCTCTGAACCCCTTATTCTCGCATACGCAGATCAATTTTAATAGTCAATGAAATTAACTCATCCAAATTCTCAGGAAGATCCAGAGTCACCAACTCATCTTTAAGTCTCTCTGAGAGACCATTCCAATATGCTGCTCTTAATGCCTCATTATTCCATTTAAGTTATGCGGCGATAGTTTGAAAATGAACCACATACTGACCAACTGGAGCTGTTCCTTGCTTTACTCGCAAAATATCCACAGACGCGGCCACTGATCTTCCAGGTTCATCAAATATCCTTTTGAAAGTAGAAACAAAAGCTTGGTAATTAGACATTAAGGCATAATTTCTCTCCCATAAAGGAGAGGCCCACTCAAGAGCAGCAACAGACAATAATGACATAATATAAGCCACTTTAACACGAGATGTGACCACTACCTGGGGCACTATATAAGGGGCACTGCATAAGGGCTTGTGTAGCTATCCAAGGGGGGGGCGCAAGGTTGAAGAAATGCCTAGGGTGCCAAGAAACCTTGCACCGGCCCTGCAAGTACCAGGTTTATGTCAGGCATACTTAATCCATGTCACAAGCATGAGAAAAGATTAATATGTTTTTTGATAGCAAAAATATGCATTTGATTTTAGGTTCACAGGATTATCAATTAACTGATAGTTTCGTTTGGGAAACCCTTGCTGTTATGTGATACCTAGCCGCCATCACAGATATTGTTATGTCTCATCCACTGTCAATCCTGGTTATAAAGTCTCTCTTGGAGCACAGAAACATAAAAAAATCACATTTCCTCCACATACCTGTATGCAAACTTCTCAACCATGGTAGTATGCGCTTACCCCTAAAAGAGGTTCCATGTCTCCCAATGCTCTCTGTACCTATTCTGGGGGACAAGGATGGCTTGCAGAATAAAACAAATATTTTTTAAATAAAACTGATAACTAGAATGGACATTTCAACAAATGCTTTATTTGGTTAAATTAAATGAAAATATATTTAAAAGGAAAGGTATATATCTGCGCTACTATGTGCCCATAAATCAAATAATATATGGACCAAATACAAGAAGTTTAAAGTTAATAAACAGATAAGGGATAGACATATACAAATAAAACACCATAATGACCACAAATTACATATATAGCTCACAAACTAATCAGTGGATAAAGAGTTATATCACAACACAAAGCAGCAGAAGAAGTTAATAAAATAAGCTAGATTTAATATGCCTGAAGTCACTGATATGCTCCTGTATATGTAGTAGCAACTTTGTCCTCCAAACATCTATTCAAAGATTTACAGGTGTAAAGTGAGAAATACTGTAGTCACAGGCCATGTTAGTAATACAAGATGTTAGTGTAGGCAGGCCCAACGACAGGGGGGCCTAAGGGCACAACTGTACCGGGCCCCAAGGTCCTAGGGGGGCCCAGAGTGCAGGGGTGGGCTGGCCGGGGGCACCCACTGTGAATGCTTTTGGGTTGGTATCCATCTAGTCCAATTACTGCTTGAAGCGGCCGTGACGATGGCTGCTGAGAGGGGAAGCGGATACTTTTACCAATCTGGACTCAGGAGTACTGAAGATGCGGAGCAGAGTTGCTCTGACAGGCTCAGCATGTGTCAGTCAGTGCAACTCTGCCTCCGCCGTCCACAGAGAGCCGCCTGGCTAGCTCTGATCACTCCTCCATGCAGCTGCTGCCTGATGAAACCCTCCCTCCTTGGTTATGAGCGACGGGCTCCTCTCCGGTTCTGTTTAACCTGTTCTGACTGTTCTCCAATCCGATTGCTGCTGCAATGAACAATCTCTCACTGGTGCTGTGTTGGGAACTGATTGTATAGTTCCCTGGACCTCCCGTTGCCACTCTCTCTCTCTTGATTTGCTGCTGGCAGAAACTGCTGCAATTACTGTGGGAGACACAGGGTGGTGACACCTCCCATTCAAGTTCCTCCTGAGCCTGGTTCCTGTGGCTTATTGCAGGTGATGAATTTAGCTGTGACCTGCTGTTGGGCTACTCCCTGCTCTTGTGTTATGGATGAGTCTGCCATGTTTTCCAATCTCTCCTGGTTGTTCCCTTTTAGATTGTTTTACTGCTGTGCCATATGCTCCCCCGATTACCTGGCCTGTTCTCCTGCTCTCTAAATGGGGTTTCACTGCACAAGTGTTATAATAAGGGATGTAAATATTTGCTTGTCTATCACCAATATACTGCATTCAAATATGTTCAATAAATGTTTAACTCTAAGTACAATATTTCAGAAGTTTATGGCTAACATGTTTCTGAGTTGAGAGATTCTAAATATTGCAAGCTGCTCCCCTTTTAGACTTTTTTTAAGTTCTTCTTAATTCTTGCATTTTTTTATCCCAAGTATGGAAAATTGTTTTGTTATATGCTACCTCCTCTCCCATGCTATGTTCCTTATTCCTAAAGCAATGAAGAATTTGGTAATACATTTAGCAATGTATAGTAATGTTTGTAAATACAAATCCCTGATCCGCGGCCACCAGCATCAAAAGTTTTCCGACACACGCCATAGAAAACGTGCAATGTCAGCACTATCATAATTGACAAAATGTGTGCAGCTGGGCATCGCCACAGCACATTGCATTGTGTTTGCCCCCCAAGTAGCCAGTCAACCCCTGCCAGAGTGTAACCGCTGCCTGTGCTGCTGCAGTGATCAACAGGGTGCAGGCATGTACAGGGCCCCTGCTGATCACTGCAGCAGCAACTCAGGTCCATACAGCGGGGAGTTGCTGTATTGTATCTGCAGTGGGCAGTGCAATAAAGGTTTTTTGTTTGTTGCGGTGCAGCACACATGACGTCATGACATCATGCTTGCTGTACCACTGAAAGACTGAGCAGGGGAACCCTGGCAGACAGCCAGAAAACATAGAATAAGGTAAGTAGGTGTGGGAGCTGGAGGGATAGAAGGGGTCTTCGGATGGGGAAAACTGAAGGGGGGCTAGGGCTGGAGAGAGACAGGGGGACTGGACAGACACAAGGAGATGAGACTTGGAGACTTGTACCTGCCAGGGACCCGTGAATGGGGGTCCCTAAAAAACTGGGTGTACAGGGCCCCATGATTTCTGTTGCTGGCCTTGAGTGTAGGAGCTAAACAATGGGGGATCACTAGTATGCCAAATGTTAGTAAAGCAGCATGAAGTTATTACAGCTGTCAACAGCTGTAATAGTACAGATGAGTCCTCATACAACTATCCGCAAATCACACCGAACAGCCCGTTGAGTGTGCCACAGACTTTGTGACTTAGCTGCGCCAAAACACTTACACAGTGTTATGCAGGAAATTGTACAACAGTCATAAAGAATACAGAAACTAATCTATATATTAAATGAGAAAGTGTGTGTGTCATTCTGTCTGTCCTTCATGCATGGCCAGAGTTTTCCTGTCATTTGCGCATGCGCAGTACAGGGAAAATGGCCACCACGGCTAATTTCCCGGTGACCTGTGCAGACACTATAGACTTTGGGCACACTCTGGTGCCCAGAGTCTATAACTCCGCCCCTGGCCGCGCACAGCTCAGTGCGTTGCCGGCCGCCGGGCGGAGAGGAGGGGGCCAATGTCGAAGACTGCACATGGGCCCCCTCCTCTCCTGAAACGCCCCTGTCTCAAGGCCTATTAACATCATTATATGCTATATGACAGAGGTTCCCAAACACAGGACCTGATTCAGAGCCGGACGCTCTGACCAGAGCGCTCGCTCTGAATCAGGGCCCTCCTACCTAAAAATGGAGCGGCCTCCCGGCCGCTCGCATAGCTGTGGGTGACCACCCACAGCTTATGCGAGCGGCCAAAAAGGTGGTCTTGACCATCCCTACCATCGGGCTTGCGACGAGACCCTGCGGAAGGGTCTCGCTACCTCAAGCCCAGGAGTGCTTTTGGCTCTATCAGAAAAAGCAAAAAAAAGCACTCCCACTGACATCACTAGTGATGTCAGTGGGGCCGGCTCCAGACGGAAGGCGTTCCCATGGGAACGCCTCCATCTGGGCAGCAATGCCCCCGGCACACCCACCAAAGGGGGTGTGCTGTCAGTCACCATCGACAGCACGCCCCCTTTGGTGCGAGACCGATAGCGACAGCTTGGCTTGTCTGTCGCTATGCAGGTCTCGCGCATTGCGCACGACGGAGCTTGGCTGTCGCTATGCGGGTCTCGCGCATGCGCACGACGGAGCTCCCTCCGCCGTGCGCATGCGCATTGGGGCACCATCGACCCGCTTGCGAGCGCTCAGCACTCGCGAGCGGGTCTGAATTAGGCCCTCAGTCCTCAAGGCTAGCCAACAGTTCAGGTATCCATGGTTGAGCACAGGTGTCTTAATTAGTTTTTCAGTCAATTTGATTTAACCACCTTGAGAACCGCGTTTGGGAACCTCTGACTTGTGACATAGAATAAAGGATGACTATCCCGCTGCTGACAAAATGTCTGCCTTGTCCACCTTCACATAAAATCATTAGACTCATATTGCCCTTGTCAGACCATGCTCCTGTACTGTACTCTCCTCTCGATGGGGGCATGTGCCTTTCCCTGGTGATTCCCTTCCTACTGTATTCATTAAAAAATATAACCAGCAATACCTTAAACCAAAATGTGCTTGCACCTTGTATAAAATAATTCAGATTCAGTAAAATAAAAACATCTATAAAAGTTTTTTTACTAATTACATTACATATCCCCTTTTATAACACCACCATTTCTATAACATCAGTTTTAGATAGTGTTTTAAGCAGGAGAGATAAAGATGGAGCACTATATACTGTATATATACCTCGCTCCTGAAAAAATCTAGATATAGTAGTGTTTGTCAAAAAGTCAGTTCAATTTCTTGTCCAGTAGCCTTATCTCATAGTTTGAACAGTACATATATTGGGACCACTGCAGGGATTTGAGAAACCTGTACAGCAAATTTGCTTAATTTTAGTGAGTAACATTCATTACAAAGATTGTAAACCTGTAACCGTATAAATTCAGACAACATTGTATAAATATTAAAAGTAGCACTATAATTGAACTAGAGGTGTGTATGATGGATTATCCTAGGCTTAATATCAAAATTATAATTATAAAATTGCACAATGGGAGCCTGAGAAAGAGCCATTAATTTTCAAGACTAGTGTTTCATGAACTATAATTAAATTACAGGAAAACCATTTTTCAGGCATAACAATCTCTAGTAATTTAATTCAGATATACCGTCTTAGAATAGAAACCAGTTGGAAAAAAAATTACACCATTATTAATAAAGATTTAAATGTCTTCTTAATTGTGAATATATATATAAATATATACAGTATATATATATATATATATATATATACACATAGCTGTAACTAGACATTTTGGTGCCCTGTGCCAGAAAGGGCATTGGCACCCCCCTCAGTTTTCAAAGGGACATAATGCACCCAAAAAAGGGCCATGGCTTCATGGGGAAGGGCCAGGGAAAAGATAGGAGAGGCCAGGAGATGCTGGGGATGAAATAAGAGGAAGCTACAAGCAAGAAAGATAATAAACAGAAATTTGACAGTCCCGAACAGCGCCCCCTGACCTGTGGTGCTCTGTGCGATGGCATCGGCCGCACTACCCTAGCTACGGCCTTGTATATATATATATATATATATATATGTTCCAAAAATAACGGCACTCAGGGGCTTCAATGTGTATTCCATTGGTCAACGTTTCAGGGCCTGAGCCCCGTTCTCTGGACCACACCAAATACCAAAATAGCACTTTTGCAAATGTCCTGACTGACTCACTGAATGACTCATTAACGCCCGGCCCAAATCCCTGGATCTAGAAGTATGAAAATTGGGGTCTATGTTCCTTCCATGACATACAGTAGGTGCCTACTATGCAGGGATTTTTCAAGATTTGAGTCCTAAGGGGGTGAAAAGGGCTAAAATGTTTCCTCCTCCTGTGCAATATCCTGACTGACTGACTCATCGTGTGTGGATTGCTTGGGTTGTTGCCAGGCCCGGCGACAGGGGGGGACTAGGTGCACAGCTGACCCGGGCCACGAGGTTGTAGGGGGCCCCGCGGAGGGGTCCACAGTTAATACTTAACTCAGCAGCTCCCAGGGGTGCCTTCCTATAAACCTCTAAGAATAACGCTAATTTGCGTACGCAGTCTGACCGCAAATAAAGACAGGAGTGGAATCTGTGGTTCCAAAGCACAAGTATTATTCAGGTAAAAGTACAGTCAGTTACACGCAATTGATACATACACAATTTAGACGTAAAAGGAAATAATACAGACCCAAGTACAGTATACATACGCTGTGCCTCCGGACCCAGAGATAGGCCTCAGAATAGAGACCCTCAGATCATACAGCATTCAGCATGGACTAAAAAACCAGTATCCGAGCACACATATTTATCCCCCACAGACTAAAACAGGACAATGGGGAAGCTTCTTGCTGATATCATTGGTTCCCAGAGGAGAAGCATATGTTACAGCACATTTAACAGGCTGGTTCAAATAGACTCTCCATGCCTCTAACAGCAGGGGAATCTTTCTAGTAACGCACTCTGTAACATTCTAACATTTAAACATTTTTGTTGCTTGTAAGTTCTGCGATCCATAACTTGAGTTTGCATGATGCGATCTCTCCACCGATAACACCAGAATGCTGTAAAAAGCGTACGCATCAGAACAAAACCAAACACAACTTGCTTATAATGTATAATACCTTAATTATCAAATACCATTATTTCTCAGCATTTAAACTACCTAAACCAACTTAAATCATACATTTTGATGCTTATTGAACCTTATGAATGAATATGAAATGTGTGGGTATTCAGGGTTTGATAAAAAGACATATTTAATGTGTGTATGAAGATGAGTGCATTTGTCTCTAACATTTTCTAGATAGTTCTACATGTCCTGTCAACAGGCCCTCCCACCTTTCCTGTATTCAAAGGAAAGATACCTCTGTCGGTCTCTTGTGTGAAAATGCAAAATATCCCAACTACAAGAGACAGACCCAAAGTGACACTCCAGCCCCCAAAATCATGTAATTGCAGGAAGCCTGCTTATTTATTCTAGCCAGACCACCCGTTGTGGGCAAACACTATGCAGGAAGCTTATCTACACAAGCCAGTTGTCACCTGGCCACTTGCTTAATGCAATACTGTAAAGCCATTTCTGGAATATATCCCTTATAATACGTAAAGTAATGAAATAGGCTTTTAGTGAATCACCGCAACCTATGATGATGGTCACAGATGCATTCGCATGATGCTAATGGTATTATCGCCACATGTACTAAAATGTGAGTTTATCTAAAATGGCGCTTAGGCGGCCATTTCACAAAATGGCGTCTTGTGGCCAGTCGCAAGATGGTGTCGCTGCGATTCAGTTTTAAACTGATCTTGTATCAGCCAATAATCCAGCTTCGACACCGGCTTTCTTATACTGCTGCACCTGCTCACAGTGACTCCTGGACTGAGGATCTTCTGTGTACTGTAGGTTAGTGACAGGCTGTCTGTGATACAGTGTCTTTAATGTTTTAGGTAGTGTACAGTAGTTGTTGTTATTAAATACAATTGAATATATGGAATATAATATTTATTTTAACCCTTTTCTTTACCATTACATTTTTGATTGTTAAATAAGTTGTATTTTTAGCACTGGAGTGGGGTTGAAGGATGTATTGCAGGCCATGGCAAATATATTATTACATGGTTAGATAGACATTTTAAACAGATAAAGTACAAAAGTTTTTCACACTTTATTATTATGCATTTTATCTTTAGCTATAATATCTGTAACAATGCAATAATATCATTACCATGGTGCAATAAAGTTTTTTTTTGTTTATTGTGGCGCAGCGCGTGATGTCTGATGGCTGCAGGTGACATCTGCTGGCTGCAGGGAAACGGGGATGGGGGGCCCCTAAAAAATGTGTGTTCCGGGCCCCATTATTTCTGTTGCTGGCCTTGGTTGTTGCTGACATTTGGTGAAAATGTCATTACAATAGCCCCATTACAAATATATTTACTGAGAAAAATGTTGATGTGTTCAATACTTATTTTACCCGCTGTGTATGTTTAAAAGTATGCATGATATGAATTTAACCAGTGGCTGATTTTAACTACCCCCCCCCCCCCCAGTAAAATCCACCACTCATCTGTGATCCCCCAGTCCTCCTATATGTGAATTAGCAGCAGTGGCTTCTCACGGTAAGTGCTTTCTGCTAATCACACCTCAGACAGGCACTCCCAGGGTGTTTTCTCTGGACTGCCATTAGCAGAAAGCGCTTCCAATGGGAAGCTTTATTCGGCTTCTTGGGGCTGCAGCAGATGTATCCCGTTAGGCGATGCCATTTTTCTGCACTTTTGCTGTTTTTTGCATTTTGTGGATTTTTTCTCTGGTCGTGACATCTTTGGGCCTGATTTAGGTTGGATCATAAGGCTGCGGATGCACGCAACTGGCCAATGTTAGCGTTCTTCGCATGCGTATGCATCGCAGTGCGGGTGCCCAAGCCAGCCACTGTGATCAGGTATGCAACTGCAGCGGACATGCAACGGCACAAAAAATGATTGACAGAAAGCACCATTTGGGGATGGAGAGGGGGGTGGTCGAAGGAACGCAGGCGTGCCTGTGTATTTGAACGCCGTTACAGGAGCGTGCATAATTAAGCCCCTGCGATGGCATACGCAGCCGGTGGTCTAGATGGTGACAAGAAGTTTCGCAGTTTGTAAGTCAGGGTCAGCTCAACTACAACTGTGCGTTTGGATCTGATGTTACTTAATGTTACCGATGTCTTCGCTGACTTGCGGATGTATGTAATGGGTAGTGGGTGGCTTTATACAGTGGTGGGCATCTTGGTATAGTGCTGCAATCGCATTCATTTGCATATTTTCGCAGCGAGCCAGTGCGTGCGATTGCAGACTTGCAATCCGTGCTGTATCAGGCCCTTTGTTTGTTGTCTCCCTTTCAGTGTCTCTGTGTGCTTACCCTTCACTGGATACAGTCTCACTGTATACTGAACAGTCCCCCCCCACCCCGACTCTCCTACACTTGCCATCAAGACACAGGGAGTCACCTTAATCTCACATTTGTCTGTGTCATATCTACTGTAGTTCATCGGATTTTATTCTGTATTATGTCATTTTACAGTCATTGTGCCATTGTTATTTCAATTTCTTTTAGTTTGTATTTTCCGTGTCGGATGTTGCAGAAACTACATATGGCATCTTAAAAAAATATATATAATAATAAGCCATCAAAACAGTTAATCACAATATAACAAAATGCTGTAGTAACAGTGCAAAAATATTTCTGACACAATTTTAATATTCAAAATCTATTCAATATAAGCAGAAGAAACTATGGAATTTTATTGAAATGTACATTTTATTTTATGTCACTCAATTACAGACTGTAGAGATAGCTACATGATCACATAAAACTAGTGTAAACTCACATACATTGTTATTAACTTTTAGTTTATGACACACACACACAACTGTAATGATTTATAAAAATCTAGATGTGTGTTATTTCAATTGTATGTAAGTGTGAGCAAAGATAAGTTAGGTGTACATGGTATCTTACAGCAGAGAAGGCAGCTCCAGTGGATCTTCCTTTCCTCTGGCAATGACTCTACCTTCCAACACTGTAGCAGAGAGGCTAGACCCATACACAGTAAAATTACTTCATGTGACAACCTTAATGGGCGGAATATTCTAACAGATTTATTATTAGAAAAATATTGACTAATTGCCTGAGATGGACTCTAATGCGATCGCAGTTGTGAATTTGCACAGATCACAGCTGTAAAAATAAGCTAATAGTTTCAAAGCTTACATGAGCACAGGGACTCCCACTGTTGCCTTCTTATCTGCATCCTACATCGAGTACCAGCATAAAAATTGTTAACATCGACCAGCCATGCACCCTTGCAACAGGTCTGACGTTAATACAGTAAGACACACCTGCAATTTTCTAACCACCCCAGTTACCATACACATGCACAGAATGCAACAATCGTCTGATTGCGTGCGTAATTGCATTTGTGATCCGTAATTAATCAGGCCCATTATGTCCAAGTAATAAAATAAGTCAATGATGTAATCTAGCGGTTCTCAAACTCAGTCCTCAGGACCCCACACAGTTCACGTTTCCCAGATCACCCAGCAGGTGCACGGGTGTAGTCATTACTCACTGACACATTATAAAAGATCCAGAGGTGGAGCTAATTATTTAACTAGTAATTCTGGGAGGATACCGGCAAAACATACATTGTTTGGGATCCTGAGGACAGAAGGCCTGATTCAGACCCGCTCGCGAGCGCTGAGCGATCGCAAGCGGGTCGATGGTGCCCTACTGCGGATGCGCACAACGGAGGGAGCTCTGTCGTGCGCATGCGCGAGACCCGGGGAGCGACGGGGAAGCCATCGCTCCAGGTCTCGCACCAAAGGGGGCGTGCTGTCGATGTTGATTGACAGCACGCCCCCTTTGGTGGGCGTGCCAGGGCGTGGCTGCCAGATGGAGGCGTTCCCATGGGAACGCCTACCGTCTGGGGCCGGCCCCACTGACATCTCTAGTAATGTCAGTGGGAGTGATTTTGGCTCTAATAGAGCCAAAATCACTCCAGGGCTTGCGGTCACCGAGACCCTATCGCAGGGTCTCGTCGCAAGCCTGATGATGCACATACTCCTACCTTACGTCAGTGGTTCTCAAACTCGGTCTTCAGGATCCCACAGAGGTCACCTTTTCCAGGTCACCCAGCAGGTGCACAGGTGCATTTTTTACTCACTGACACATTTTAAAAGATGCACAGGTGGAGATAATTATTTTACTTGTAATTCTGTGAAGAGACCTGAAAAACATGCACTGTTTTGGGTCCTGAGGACTGAGGACCTGATGCAGACCCGGACACTATCCTCAGTGCGCTCAATATTGCCGATGGTTGCTAATCTGCACATGCATATGCATCACAGTGCGCGTGCTCAAACTACACAGTGCGTTCGCAGATCCCTTGCTCGTACAACAAAGCCAGCCCAGCAGAGTGAGTGACAGGAGAGTCCGTTTGTGTACTGTACTGTGTACTGTAACAGGGGCAGTCCAGTAAAAACGGGGGAGTGGAGGTGCGAACGCAGGCGTGGCTGAGTGTTTCAACTCCGTTTTAGAGGCGTGCATAATTAACAGGCAGCGTCATAGTACATGTCACCAGCCATTTTTTACTCAGTTTTCCTCGCAATGCTTGCGGTATAAAAAAGCTACCACAAGCACTGCGTTCACATCCGATAGTGGTCGATGTACCAATGTTTTCACAAACTTCCAGGAGATGGCGTGGGGCAGTGGGCGTCTCTGCATACGCTAAGGGGAGTCTGCATACACAAAGTGAACGCTCGTACAGGTAAGATGGGCGTGCTTATGCCTTGGCGAGCGATCGCTCCCCGCCACGTCACTTTCAAATATTTCCATATGCATCGAGCGAGCGTACGCTCATAGCGACTGGGTCTGAATCAGGCCCTGAGTTTAAGAACCTGTGATGTAATCAATTGCATAGACAAGAGATAGTTATCAGCATACAAAGGACATGTAGTTTCACACAATAAAGATTACGGAACAAATGAACAAAGTATACTTATTGCCATACAAATGGCATGTACTGTAGCTCCACACAAATAGAATGATATTAATATGCACTTAATTCTCATCAATAACTCTCTACAGTGAATAACTAGCAGACTGTGTCTTACTTTGCAATCTGAAGACAGTTTTTAACCTCAACTGCTGCAGCACCTCTCGTTGCGTTTTGCGCATGCATATGCATCGCAGTGCGCGTGCTCGAACTAGCCAATGCTAACAGGACTGCGATCGCAGTGACAATGCAGACCCATCGAAGAGTGATTGACAGGAAGTGCCGTTTGTGGGAGGTGACGGAGAGGTGGTTGGCGAAACACAAACGTGCCAGTGCTTTTCAACACCGTTGCAGGAGCATGCATAAATTAGCCAATGCGATGCCGTACGCAGCCTGAGGACTCATAGTGTGCGATGAAATTAGCAATTTCTGAGTAAGGTCAGACCTTGTGCAGGTGTATGTGAGGCTGCGATGGTACTCGATTATACCGATGGTTTTGCAGTCTTCCTAAACATTACAGATGTGTGTAAGGTAAAGTGGGCGTCCTCATGTAGTGCTGCGACGGCATGGTGATCGCAATGGATTAGCATACTATCTCAGTTGAACTGCGTGTGTAATCGCAGCTGTGCTCGCAATAGCGATCCATAGTGAATCAGGACCTGTATTCAGTATCCAAACTTCTGTAACACTACCGGTTAATGGTTATATACTAAAGGCACACAGTATTCTCATACACATATACAGTACTCTTTTCATTGCAAGATGAAATTTCTTCACCGTAGTTTTCATAGCTATATACAAAATAGGGGCGAGCGGGTTTGGATTTCTGAAATCCGAACCCCCCCGAGCCTCCCCGATCCGAGGCCGATCCGAGTCAGGCTCGACTGTTCCCGCCTGACTCGGATCTGAAATCGAGGCAAAACGTCATCATCCCGCCTTCCGGGTCTCGCAGGTTTTGGATCCTATATAAGGTACCCGCGTCGGCGCCATTTTCTCACTCGGCTGTGGACAGTGAAGAGGGAGGGTGGGAGTTAGGGCTGGCTGGGCTGTGTAGTGTAGTGCAGAGTAGTGCTGTGCTGCTGTTGTCCATAGGGGCTGTGTCCACTACTTCAAAGTCCATAGGGGCTGGCTGTGCTGTGCTGCTGTTGTCCATAGAGGCTGTGTCCACTACTTCAAAGTCCATAGGGGCTGGCTGGACTGTGTTGTGCAGTCAGTTGTCCATAGGGGCTGTGTCCACTCCAAAGTCCTGTGCAGTGTCCCAGTCCGAAAGGGGTGCTGTAGTGTTGTCCAGGGGGTGCTCTGTCCGTCAGGGGTGCGCCCCCCAAGTGCTAAAAAAATATATTTTTTCTGTGTTTGTGAATTGTGTGCGCAGTAGCCGCACGTGCATCAACAAAGTAGTGCCAAGCGTGCGCCTGTGTCATAAGTAAAGGGCCGGCTGGCTTGACCGTTAAAGGGTGCTGTAACCCCCAAAGTACACTCCAAACCAAATAACAAAATATTTTCTGTGTTTGTGAATTGTGTGCGCAGTAGCCGCACGTGCATCAACAAAGTAGTGCCAAGCATGCGCCTGTGTCATAAGTAAAGGGCCAGCTGGCTTGACCGTTAAAGGGTGCTGTAACCCCCAAAGTACACTCCAAACCAAATAAAAAAATATTTTCTGTGTTTGTGAATTGTGTGCGCAGTAGCCGCACGTGCATCAACAAAGTAGTGCCAAGCGTGCGCCTGTGTCATAAGTAAAGGGCTGGCTGGCTTGACCGTTAAAGGGTGCTGTAACCCCCAAAGTACACTCCAAACCAAATAAAAAAATATTTTCTGTGTTTGTGAATTGTGTGCGCAGTAGCCGCACGTGCATCAACAAAGTAGTGCCAAGCGTGCGCCTGTGTCATAAGTAAAGGGCCGGCTGGCTTGACCGTTAAAGGGTGCTGTAACCCCCAAAGTACACTCCAAACCAAATAAAAAAATATTTTCTGTGTTTGTGAATTGTGTGCCCAGTAGCCGCACGTGCATCAACAAAGTAGTGCCAAGCGTGCGCCTGTGTCATAAGTAAAGGGCCAGCTGGCTTGACCGTTAAAGGGTGCTGTAACCCCCAAAGTACACTCCAAACCAAATAAAAAAATATTTCTGTGTTTGTGAATTGTGTGCGCAGTAGCCGCACGTGCATCAACAAAGTAGTGCCAAGCGTGCGCCTGTGTCATAAGTAAAGGGCCGGCTGGCTTGACTGTTAAAGGGTGCTGTAACCCCCAAAGTACACTCCAAACCAAATAAAAAAATATTTTCTGTGTTTGTGAATTGTGTGCGCAGTAGCATCACGTGCATCAACAAAGTAGTGCCAAGCGTGCGCCTGTGTCATAAGTAAAGGGCCGGCTGGCTTGACTGTTAAAGGGTGCTGTAACCCCCAAAGTACACTCCAAACCAAATAAAAAAATATTTTCTGTGTTTGTGAATTGTGTGCACTGTGGCTGCACGTGCATCAACAAAGGAGCAGTGCCAAGCGTGCGCCTGTGTCCCATAAGTAAAGAGCCGGCTGGCTCATTTCTTAAAGGGTGGTGTAACCCACAAAGTGCACTACTCTCCAGCAAAAATAAAAAAATATTTTCTGTGTTTGTGTGCGCCTTAGCCGCACGTATATATCAATATAACATAAATGGAGGACCAAACTTTCTCCGATAAAAATAAAATAGGGAAAGATCAAGAACCACTTCCTCCTAGTGCTGTTGCTGCTGCTGGGAGTTGTTCATCATCCCAGAGAGGAAGTAGGAACACCACTACTTTTACTAAACAATTGACCCTCCAACAGTCCCTAGCGATGAGGATGAAGTACGACAGCAGTCATCCTGAAGCAAAACGTATAACTGAGGCCTTGACTGCTATGTTGGTGTTAGACGTGCGTCCGGTATCCGCCATTAGTGCAGTGGGATTTAGACAATTGATGGAGGTAGTGTGTCTCCGGTTCCAAATCCAGTCTAGATTCCACCTGCATCCTCAAAGCAGCAGCGACAAGCGTGCGTCTGTCTGTTAAAGGGTGGTGTAACCCTCAAAGTGCTCCAAAAAATAAAAAACTATTTTTTTTATGTGTTTGTGACCTGTGTGCGATGTAGCCGCACGTGCATCAACACAGTAGCAGCGCCAAGCGTGCGCCTGTGTCATAAGTCAAGGGCCGGTTTGGACATCTGGTCCGGACTGAAGGACGTGCCAACAATTTCTGACAAGTCTACTGTCACTGCATATGATACTGTCCTCAAAGCAGCAGCGACAAGCGTGCGTCTGTCTGTTAAAGGGTGGTGTAACCCTCAAAGTGCGCTCCACAAACAATAAAAATATTCTTTTTTTTTCTGTCTTTGTGAAATTTGTGGGCTGTAGCCGCACCTGCATCAATAAAGCAGCAGTGACAAGCGTGCGTCTGTCTGTTAAAGGGTGGTGACACCCTCAAAGTGTGCTCCACAAACATTAAAAATATTCTTTTTTTTCTGTCTTTGTGAAAGACAGAACCTGCATCCTTAAAGCAGCAGCGACAAGCGTGCGTCTGTCTGTTAAAGGGTGGTGTAACCCTCAAAGTGCGCTCCACAAACAATAAAAAAATTCTTCTTTTTTTTTCTGTCTTTGTGAATTGTGTGGGCTGTAGCCGCACTTGCATCCTCAAAGCAGCAGCGACATGCGTGCGTCTGTCTGTTAAAGGGTGGTGTAACCCTCAAAGTGCGCTCCACAAACAATAAAAAAATTCTTCTTTTTTTTCTGTCTTTGTGAAATGTGTGGGCTGTAGCCGCACCTGCATCCTTAAAGCAGCAGCGACAAGCGTGCATCTGTCTGTTAAAGGATTACATCGGTGACAGCATCCAAGTAGGCATGTCAGACAGTCCGTACCTGTACTGGCAGGAAAAAGGAGCAATTTGGAGGTCCCTGTACAAACTGGCTCTATTTTACCTGAGTTGCCCCCCTCCAGTGTGTACTCCGAAAGAGTGTTTAGTGCAGCCGGAAACCTAGTCAGCGAAAGGCGTAGGAGGTTGCTTCCACAAAATGTGGAGAAGTTGATGTTCATAAAATTAATTATCAACTCTTCCAGGGAGACCAGCCTCCAGAACGTACAGAGGGACCTGTGGTTGTGGATTCCAGCGGGGCCGAATTAATACTCTGTGAGGATGAGGATGTACACAACACTGAAGAGGGTGAGGAATCGGTGGATGAGGAGGATGAGGACGACATCTTGCCTCCGTAGAGCCAGTTTGTGCAGGGACAGATTAATTGCCAGCTTGTTTTGTGGGGGCCCAAACGAACCAATCATTTCAGCCACAGTCGTGTGGCAGACCCTGGCGCTGAAATGTTTGGTTTGTTAAAGTGTGGGTGGGAGGGAGGGCCCAAGGACAATTCCATCTTGCACCTCTTTTTTTTCTTTGAATTATGTACTGTTTGGGGCCTAGTTTTTCAAACTGCCATCCTGTCTGCCACTGCAGTGTCACTCCTAGATGGACCACGTGTTTGTGCCGCCCACTCGTATCTCTTAGCATAGTCATCCATCTACCTCGGTGCATCCTTTTGGATATAAAAACACTATTGTGAGGTGTTCAGAATAGACTGGAAATGAGTGGAAATTAAGGTTATTGAGGTTAATAATAGCATAGGAGCAGAAAAACACACAAATTCTGTGATTTTAGCTGTTTTTATGCTTTTTTAAACAAAAATACAGATCCAAAACACAAAACTCAGAACCCAAAACACGGAAGGGTGGTTTTGGCAAAACCAATCCAGATCTAAAACACGAAGAAAGATCCAGATCCAAAACCAAAACACAAAACACGAAAAGTGGCCGGTGCACACCCCTAATACAAATAGTCAAGAGTGCTCAGTCATTTACTTAAAAGAAAAAATCTTGGAGTTCATTAGTAGTACTCTCTTGCTAGGTGGTCATTGTCCTATAAGATCAGCGGTTCAGTTTCGGCTTAGATCTTTCCACCAAGGGCCTGATTCAGCAGTACACGCAAGTGCACTGCTGATTATAGATTCCCAAATATCGTGTGCAGTACCCATTTTGTGAGTGTGCAGAATGGGTCCTGCGTAGTCGCATGCAGACCCCTGGATGCCTCTTCCTGATTGACAGGCAGAGGCATTTAAGAGGCGATGCGGGGGGCAGACGGCGATCCTGGAAACGGGGGCGTGTCGGGCCCATTTTCCAGGAGTGGCCAGCCCAGGATCTGTGTTGATTAACGCAGTGTCCTGGGCTTGCAAGCCGGACAGTCTGAGTAAACTGAGGCTTACTCAGTTGGCCAGAGGCCTGGTGCCATCCACCATCGCAACCATCGACCACCGATGGTTGTGATGGTGATCCCAGTCTGCGACCTCCTTCACAGTGCTGGGATCGCAAATGCAGCAGGGGTGTTATACACTTCCAGCTACATTTGCATAAGCAAGGATCGCAATTGCAAAGGCATGCAGCTTTGCAATTGCTGAATCAGGCTCCAAGTTCGGATCTCAGAACATGGCAAAACGTCATATTTCCATATGTCTACCCCTGGAATCAATTGAGTGGAACTCAACCCCTTAGTCTAATGCAAGGATAAAGGTCCGGAACCAGTGTTTGAGAACACCAACACTCTAGGTGAGGACCCACAGAGCAAAAAACAACACAGGTAGAGGAACCAATGGTATAGCAAGCTTTGAGTCCAAAAGTTGGTCAGGAGCTGCAATGCGGAGTATAAGCAATATACAGTACAGTAATGCAGGACAGAAGTAAACTGAAGTACAGTGAGAATAGACTCCACTTGAACCTGTAATGAGCAGTGGAGATATAATCAGGGGACTTGCTAGAAGAGTCATGAGATCACTGTGGCAAAAGACTTGGCACTGGAAGTGCTAGGAACATCTTTGTAATGCCAAGGAGACTTCAGAGTACAGCAGACTAGAACCATAGGATAACTCTCAGACATGGACGGTAGATGAACCGGATAATAGCTGGAGGTTGCAGACATGGAACCAGACTGGGACCACAGGTAACAGCAGAGTAGCCGGAGTGGAACCAGAGGCTTGAACAAGACTGGAACCTGTGGTAACAGCAGTCAGCCAGAGTGGAAATGTAGGCTTGAACCAGAGTGGGACCGGAGATAGCAGTAGCCAGCTGGAGTGGAACTGCAGGCTTGAACCACAATGGGACCAGAGATAGCAGCAGCCAGCTGGAGTAGAACCACAGGCTTGACCCGGAATGGGACCGGTTATAGTAGCAGTCAGCCAGAGTGGGACTGTAGGTTTGATCTGGAGTGAGACTAGTGAGAGTAACAGTAGTTGAGCAGAACTGGGACCTGTGCTTGATCATAGGTTGGTAGGAGCAGGCTGGAAGCAGCATACAGCACAGTGTTGCAGAGTGGATGGAATTGACTCAGAGGTAGCAGCTTGCAAGACTCCAGTAGCTCAGGTTCAAGCAGTGGATCAGAGGTAGCACTTACTAGTGAGTGAGATCACAGAAGGTAAAGAAACACATTGTTCGACAAGGTGCTAGTGTCAGGTGCAGGCTTAAATAGGACACTCTTGTCAGGGATATGATGTGGTGGTCATGTGAGACAGGTAGAGACTAGAGACAGGTGCTCTCCTGATCAGAGACAACATGGCTGCACCCATGAACCTCAGGAAATGGATTGACAGTACACTGGGACAGAATGGTCCACCTAGCACCACCAAACAGAGTAAGAGTGACTAAGTCCTGGTTTTGTGGCATTCACTTTTGGTTTCCGAGTTCTGGATTCTGATTCCAATGCCAGGACTTTGAATCAGGGTGTGGGTACCAGGGCTATTCATTACCAGGGCTATTCAATCCTTGTGGTTGTTTGCCCTGAGATCCTTTATTCTAACACTGAGTTCTGAGATTCTAGACTTCAGGTTCTGTACTACCTGTATCTACCTGTGGGTTTCTCTGGTCCCAGTAATGGGTTCCAGCCTTTAGCTTCTTTGTTGGGAGCTGGGGTTAAATTCTTTAAAGACTCCGGTTTCAGGCCCTCTCGGCTGAGATTCCTGTTTTCTATCCTTTTACAGACTCCGGTCCAGAGTTCCACCCTGTGTGTTTGGGTTTGCAATCGATGTCCAAGCTTGTCAGCTACAGTACATATTTGCTCCATGAGCGGACCACTCATCAAGTCTCATAGTTTTACCCACAGCTGATCCCAAGGGTCCCAAGATGGATCTGAAAACCGAGAGTCCTGTGAGACAAAATTATGCATAAACTTACTGCAGGATGTCTCACCTCTATTTTGGTAGCCTGCCGGACCCTTGACTGTACTGCTCTGCTGGACTGGAATTGTGTTTCTTTCTCAAACTCCCAGACTCAGCGTACCCACTTGGCACTCCCACTGTGGAACTATTCGGTGGCCCTTTCACTCATGGCCCTACCTTGCTTTTTTTCATTATTGTCCTCGGTCTCTACCCGCCAGATGAGGATCCTACTCAGAGACCCACAGCTCTTCACTGGCCTCCACCTAACAGCATTCTATAGGCTCTACTGCATATGTCACATCATACAAAACCTGGTCCTCATTCTGGAGTGTGTTTCTAGTGCTCCATAGTACCACAATGAGTAGAGCCTCATAGTGCAGTGTCCATAGCACAAAGCAAAATCCCATTTTTCAGAGCTATGACAACTGCGGACACAGGGCCTGATTCAGCAAGCAAAGCAGTTGCTTATTAGCAAGCAATCAGCCGATAGTTGCATTATGAGCATACGTATGCATCGCAGTGCGTATGCACGAACCAGTCATTGCGACCAGGACTGTGATCACAGTGACTACGCAGACCCATCGCAGAGTGATTGACAGGAAGTGCCATTTGTGGGTGGTCATGAGAGGATGGTTGGCCGAACGCAGGCGTGCCAGTGCGTTTCAATGCCATTTCATGGGCATGCATAAATTAGCCATTGCAATACCATATGCAGCCTGAGGCCTCATAGTGTGCTCTGAAGTAAGCAATTCCTGAGTGAGGTCTGACCTGCCTTAACTGTACATATGGGTCCGATGTTACTTGATTGTAAAAATGTTTTCGCAGTCTTGCTAACCATTACGATATGCATGTAAAGTAAAGTGGGCATCGTTATGTAGTGCTGTGGCGGCATTGCGATCGCTATGGATTGGCAAACTATCGCCCTGATCTGCGTGTGTACACTATATTATGAACCGTAGTGAATCAGGCCCACATTTTTGGTTTATCCTAAACCAATATAATTGGCATTAGTCCAACACTACTTACTAACTATAGGTACACTAAGAACAAAACATTTACATACCTGGTCCAGCTTTTATATAACTCCCTGTTTGCAAAAGTGAATTCTACAATGTTTCTCCTGGCATGGTTTGTGTTTAGTACCCCTGACCATTTTAATATGTGATTTCCACACATAGCTGATCCAAAAATTGATAAGTGTCAATAAACAGTTTTCATTTATGCAGAGGGCGGCGGCTTTTCTTTTGAAAGGCGGCCTCCTGGCCGCTAGCTAAGCTGTGGGTTACCAACCACAGCTTTAGCAAGTGACTAGGTGATGGTCACGATGGTCGAGACCATTGCGACCATCGGGGCTTGCGATGAGACCCTTGCGGTAGGGTCTCGTCTACCGCAAGCCCCAGGTTGCTTCCTGCTCTAACAGCAGGAAGCACCCTACTGACATCTCTGGTGATGTCAGTAGGGCCGCCTAAAAAACGTCAGGCGTTCCTTCAGGAACACCTCAGTTTGTCTGGCCACCCCCCCACCCCGCCTACAAAACGGGTGAGCTATCGATCAACATCGACAGCCGCCCCTTTTGTAGCAAGCCCCAGAGCGAGTGCATTTGTCACTCGCTCCGGGGCTTGCGCACATGCAGTGCGAGCACTGCACGTGCGCAAGCCCTCACCTTCGACCTGCTTGGGAGCGCATAGCGCTTGCGAGCGGGTCTGAATGAGGTCCTATGTACGTGTATGTGAAAAGAAAGGGTAATGGTATATGTGAGGAGCATGCTAGCATGGTAACTGGTGTTTATCAATAGAGAATGGATCTCAGGGCCTGATTCAGACCCGCTCGCGAGTGCTGAGCGCTCGCAAGCGGGTCGATGTTGGCCCAGTGGGCATGCTCACGACGGAGGAGGCTCTGTCGTGTGCATGCGCGAGACCCAGATAGCGATGGGCAAGCCTTCGCTCTGGGTCTCGCTACAAAGGGGGCGTGCTGTTGATGTTGAGTACCAGCACGCCCCCTTTGGTGGGTGGGCCGGGGCGTGGCTGCCCAGACGGAGGCGTTCCCATGGGAACGCCTACCATCTGGGGCCGGCCCCACTGACATCACAAGTGATGTCAGTGGATGGACTTCTTGCTCTGTAAGAGCAAGAGGTCCACTGGGACTTGCGGCAATGAGACCCTACCACAAGGGTCTCGTCGCAAGTTCGATGGTCGCGATGGTCTTGACCATCACAACCATAGCTGTCATCCACAGCTATGCGAGCGGCCAGGAGGCCGCTCTAAAAATACAATAGGCGGGCACTGATTCAGAGCGAGCGCTCTGAAAGAGCGTCCGGCTCTGTATCAGGCCCTCAGTCCTGCATAGATGTTTGTGAGCCATCTTGGAATTGTGACAGAGGTCATACAGAATATTTCCACTGAAGCAGGAGATCAAAAACCCAGAACTAGTCTGGAGCTTTTGAATCTCTAGTTTAATAGAAAATATTTAGAATTGTGATTTTTAAAAGTACCTTAAAAACATTTGTTTTTTAAACTAACCCAAGATTCTCTGGCTCAAAGGAGTAAAATGTTGCCATTACCAAACCTTTGTTACATAATGATTAAGACTAATCGCTTTTAGTTTGGACCTTCAATTAGTATAAATTGATTGAGGCCTTATTTGAAGCCCTGGAAGGGTGAATATTACAGCTTGTGCTAAACACTAGATGCCTGTATGAATTGGACTATTAAAACTGATCGTTGCATTAGGGAGTGATGTCAATGTTGTCACAGCCCAGCTGTTTTCCTGGGCAGCAGTGGCTCTGTTATGGGCTGGTGCTAGCCGACACCCAGTATGGTGAAGTATCCCCATCGCTGATGGGCGGTCTCTCTACCTGGCTGCTGTGAGGGCTGCAGGCATCTCCTCCACCTACCTGGCTGCTGTTCCAGAGCAGCTCTTTTCCAGGCGGCTGCAGCTCCCATACTGCTGCGACCGCAGCTCCTTTTAAAATATAAAGTGTCAGGCACGTCAAAACGTAATGTCACGTTGGTGCCAAATTTAAATTTCTCCTTTATGTAAGGATTTCTCTGGGTACTATTCAGTGCCAGTGTATTAGGCCCACTCCTTGATATCCAGCGTCTGTTCTTATCGAACGCTCTGCATACTTGCCCGTGTTCTGATCTGGTCCGTCTAATGATTCTCCTTACCTGTTCCCTTGGTACTGCTTCTTGTGACTTAGGTTTCACATGACCCAATTATGCTTGTCCACCTGGTTTTGATCCATTTCTGATGACTACGCTTCAATATGCCTCCCGGTAACCAGTTTACTGTCTGTCTTCAGTTCCTCCAGAGTCCATGAGCCCCATATGTTAGGAATTCAGGGCCTGATTCAGAGCCGCTCGTAAGCGGCCGCTCGTTCGCTCCGAACGATGTTTGCCCAACTGCGCATGCGTACGGATCGTAATACGCATGCACGAACCAGTCAGTGCGGCCGAAAATCGTTTGTTCGCAAAATAGCGAATGCCTGCTATTTTGAGTGACATGAGGAGGCGTATGTGGGTGGTAACAGGGGAAGGTGCTTGAAAACGGGGAGTGGAGATCCGAATGCAGGCGTGCTTAAAGGTCAAAACGGGCGTTTTATGGGTGTGCATAATTAATACAGGAGCGTCATTGACCACGTCACTGGGTTATTTTATAGCCAGAACTGCTCGCATGATTGTGGTAGCAAAAACCAACCCCAAGAATAGCGAGCAGTTCATACGCTGGTCGATGTACTCGATTAAACTAATAAATAGCGGACATGACGTAGGATGCGAGCGGCCAGGGGGCGTATTTTTTCAAAAAACGACCGCATGTTTTGTTCGCTCGTTCAGACATAGAGGCGTGAACAGACCGCAAAGAGCGAACGGTTCATTTGAATAGCCACCCCTATTTTCTGGACGAGCGAGCGCTAATTGCGTACAGCTCTGAATCAGGCCCTCAGTCAGAGGGCTGTGAACTGCGTGTTGGGCGCGGCAAAGTGGAAACCACCTTGTGAGGAGGGTCCTTGCTGAAAGCTACAGATTCATTATATTCTGTGCCTCTGCTCTGGGTATAAGCGTCCTATAAGTGTCGCCAATATACATATCCCAGCAAGAGTTATGACAAATAGAAACCTTCAACTACACCCTCTGCTATGCTTTTACAGTTCTTCATCCCATGATTTCTACAAAACCGTACTACTTCCAAATGCAGCAACTAACTATGAGTTAGGTTGAAAGAGACTAAACCTTCCTCATGCTGCACTCTGCCACAACCTGAAATCCTAAATCTGAAAATTTGGTGGAAGAATGTGTCAATTTTTTTTTTAACTTTTATTTATTTGATGGTTTATTATTTCTCTCTTCCACGCTCTCTCATTCTGGGGCCTATTCATTAAACCTAAAAATTCTCTAGAGATAATTAGGTTTAGAACTCGCATGGAGTTCTACCTAATTATAGGTGGAATTCATCATTCCACCTCTCCATAAGTAACTATTCCGAAAAGCTGTCATTTTTGCGATGACAGCTTTTCGGGAAATAGATACTTTTCCCTGCCTACACAGGGAAACACTGCTGTGCATGTGCTGTTCCATCTGTAAAACCAGCACATGCGCAGCACTGCCTACAGATGCGTTAAGTTTGTGTACCCCCCTCCCCCCCACCCCCTCCGCTCACCTCCCCCCCCCGACTTACCTGTCCGCGCAGTCTGTCATGTGGTTTCCCAGCAGACCACATGACAGATTAGAAAGAAAAAAAAACTTCTTTTTTTTTTCAAAACTTTCTTGTGCTCTGCTGGGGAGCACACATGTCCGACCAGCCTCCGGAGCCTGAGGGCCTGATTCAGAGCTGAATCAGGGCCCTCCTACCTTTTTTTGGAGCGTCCTCATGGACGCTCGCATAGCTGTGGGTTACCACCCACAGCTATAGCAAGCGTCCATGATGATGGTCACGATGGTCTTGACCATCGCGACCATCGGGCTTGCGACGGAGACCCTGCGGTAGGGTCTCGCTGCCGCAAGCCCTGGAGTGATTTTGGCTCTATCAGAGCCAAAATCACTCCCACTGACATCACTAGTGATGTCAGTGGGGTCGGCTTGAGACGGTAGGCGTTCCCGTCTGGCAGGCACGCCTCCGGCACGCCCACCAAAGGGGGCGTGCTGTCAATCAACATCGACAGCATGCCCCCTTTGATGCGAGACCCGGAGCGATGGTGAGCCCGTCGCTCGCCGGGTCTCGCGCATGCGCACGACGGAGCTTCCTCCGTTGTGCGCATGCACAGTGGGGAACATCGACGCGCTTGCGAGCGTCCTGCCGCTCGCGAGCGGGTCTGACTGACCCCCTGAGGACGGAGCAGAGCGCCGGAGGGACTCGTCGGGGGACCTGCACATGCGGATACAGGTAAGTCGATTCTGCTATTCGCCACCTCACAGTGCCGAATAGTAACTGCATCAAATTCCGAAAATTCATAATTTTCGGAATTTGATGAATACCACAATTTCCACATCCCCATACTAATGTATGGGGAGTGTGGAAATTAACGCAGGGAACTTAGCAAGGAGATATCTGTGATATCTCCTGTGCTAAGTCTGTTCATGAATACCAAAATAACGTTATTTAAGGAAAATGTCCTTAAAAACGTTATTTTAGTGTTGATGAATAGGCCCCTCTGTCTTCCCTTTTCTTTTTCTCTCTAATTTCCCTCGTATTCACTTACAATTTCTCTGTATCATTTTCAGTCTCCTTTTCACTAACCCATACTATCTGTGCCCTTCTTACTTCAACATTTTCTTCTCCTTTACATTTTCTCCTGTTTCTTCTCACTTTCTTTTTTCTACCCTGTTCCTTTGTTCACTTTTGTCTGTCTCTCTCATAAAATCTCCTCTTTCCCACAACAGTAGTTAGTGGAACTGGTCCTTTAAAAGTGTGTCCTGTTTCAGTGAATAGAATATTATATGTTATGTCACAGAACGGAACTATTAAGGATGAATTCTGTGTAGAACAAATATAATATTGAAATTCCAGGTTTATACAAAGTGAATACTTAAGGCAAAATTCCAGAGTAGCATGCAAAATTCCACATCCATGACAGAATGGGTGAATATTCCACAAAATATTTTAAAATGTCACTCATGTGTAAATGATTGGCGGCAACAGGCAATACGAGTGTTACGCAATTTTTTCACTAGTTCATGAAGAAACTTTCACTCATTTGTCAGTTTATAAGGACTGTGAAAAAATTTTAATGAACAAAGTTTTCAGTTAAGTGTCTTACAAGCTAAATGATTTACGGCTTATCTTACCGTAATGTGGACCAAGTGTAATCGTCTTTATTTAGATTAATGTGTTAAATTTGGTGATCAACGACTGGATGTAGTCAAATGGTCAACAATGACAATGTCAACATTTATAATGTCGACACCACAATGTCAATAGTTATTATGTCGACATTGTCAGAATGTCAACAATAAGGTTAGGCTGTGGGGGGAACTTAGGGTTCGGTTATGGAGGGGGAGGTTAGGGTTAGACCAGGGATTCCAAACCACGTTCCTCAAGGCACACTAAGTCCAGGTTTAACTATTTCACTTTCCATATTTAACAACAAGAAAATATATACAGTATACACTATTATTTAGGGGGAAAGGTTTATGTCTTTTAAATATTAACAGATATGTATGAAGATTTTTACTGAACTTTCTCACCTAATAGCCTTCATAATATAATATATTTATTTTTCTTCCTTTTATACAGATGTGTCATCTGTATCCTTCTTAATTGGCATTACGCTTGTTAATGTTATATACAAATGTGATAATTACAGACCAGAGTTGCTTACCCTCCCGATATTAGTGGGAATCTCCCGGTTTTTAATAAAGCCTCCCACTCCGCCGGAAAAATTACCTGAACTCCCGGTTTCTGTAAACCTTTGGATTGCGCATGCGCAAAACTGGACTGCCGGGGGTGGAGTCTGCGGGGGGATGTCGTGACGCCATGATACTTTAAGGCTGGCCACCATTGAGTTGTGGGTAGCGGTGGCCAGCTAGTCAGCAGAGAGTGCGCAGTGTGCTTGGGCGCAGCGGTGGCAACATCGGGGATCGGGCAGAGCGGAGCAGAACCTGTTAACAGCAGCTCTGCACTGATCAGAAGCGCTGCACTGATCAGGGACATCAGCACAGGTGTGATGGTCTATTCTCCCCCAACGGTGGCCTCAAATATAATTGTAAGCGGCAAATGAGACCTGCTTCATATACAGTGATGGTGGCTGGCGCTGGGTGCTGAGTGTCACAGGCATTATTTACTGCACTTTGAAAGGGAACTCACTGACAGCCAATAAATGGATGGCTGTCAGTGAGTGCCCTTTCAGAGTGACGTTAATGCCTGTGACTGGATATATCACAATAAGGGAGCTCTGACTAAGAATACAGCTGCCCCCTCTGAGCACATTTCTTCACACCCTAATTATTGGCAACTATTGTCTGAGGACATTTTATGGTTATATATATATATATATATATATATATAATATGAGATATGGTAAGAACTTACCCTTGTTATCTCTATTTCTACGAAGTCCATAGGGTTTCACAGGATACCTTGGGGTATAGGCGATGACATCAGACATCGGGCACCACAAAGTTACGTTTTCAGCCTCCCAGGATGCACTGGGGTCCCCCTCCTATACACCGCCCCCAAGGCAAATCAGTTACGTAACAAGCCATAGGCCGGAGGAGGAGAAGAAAGAGAGAGAAGAAAGATCTGGAACACACAAGAATCACATTCTCACCAGAAGGAGACCAAAAAAAAAAACGATGACCAGATGAAAGCCCATCTGCAGTTCAGGTGCGACATGGCGGGAGTCCTGTGGAACCCTATGGACTTCATAGAAATAGAGATAACAAGGGTAAGTTCTTACCATATCAAATTTTTTCTACTTCAGGGTCCACAGGGTACCTTGGGGATGTCCCAAAGCAGTATCCTTTAAGGGTGGGGACGCTCCTGTGCTGAAAGGAGAATCTGCCGCCCGATGGAAGTATCCTGAGAGGCAAAGGTGTCAAATGCATAATAACTCACAAAAATATGGACAGAAGACCATGTGGCTGCCTTGCAAAGCTGAACAGCCGAGGCACCACATCGAGCTGCCCATGAAGGACCCACGGACCTATTGGAATGAGCCCTAACATAGGATGGAATAGGAAGGTCTTCATGAATATAAGCTTTCGAAATTGCCATGCGAATCCATCCTGCCAAGGTTTGCTTAGTGGCAGGCCAACCCTTCTTTCAGAAGCCATAGAGGACAAACAAGGAGTCCGACTTCCTAAAAGAATTGGTGCAGTCAACATAAATCCTTAGAACCCGCACCACAACCAAGGTGGCCACACCAACCGAGAGGTCTGGAGAATTAAAGGCCTGCACTATGATTTCCTCATTGATGTGGAAACTAGATACCACCTTCGGGAGGAAACAAGGGCAAGTGCAAAGCACCGCCCTGTCCCTATGAAAAATGAGAAAGGGAGGTCGACATGAGAGAGCCCCCAATTCTGAGACCCTTCTGGCCGAAGCAATGGCCAGAAGGAATACAGTCTTAGCTGGAAGCCATTTTAAATCCACTGAGCCCAGTGGTTCAAACGGCGGTCCTTGGAGAGCCCTCAGGACCACAGCCAGATCCCAAGGAGCCACTGGTGGAACAAAAGGAGGCTGAATACAAAGTACACCTTGCATAAAGGTGCGGACATCAGGAAGAGTAGCAATCCTAAGCTAAAACCAGATGGACAGGGCAGAAATCTGCACCTTCAGAGAAGCAAGGCGAAGACCATGATCTAAGCCCACCTGTAGGAAAGCCAACACTCTGGATATTAGAACACCTGAGGATCATAGCCTCTAGGGCAACACCACTCAAAGAAAGTATGCCATACTCGATGGTAAATTCTTACAGACGTAGGCTTCTGAGCTCTTAGCATGGTGTGAACTACAGAGCTGAAAAAACCTCTGGACCTTAGGACGGCTGTCTCAACAGCCACGCTGTCAAAGACAGATGACTCAGGTCTGGGTAATGACAAGGACCCTGTGACAACAGGTCCGGACGTAGAGGCAACAGTATCGGAGTGTCTACGGAGAGACTCCAAAGGTCTGAGTAACAGTGATGTCTGGGCCACACCGGAGCTATCAACAGGAGCGTGCCGCCTTGCTTGAATTTTTGAACCACTCGAGGCAGAAGGGAGAACAGAGGGAAGAGGTACACAAATTGGAAGGTCCACCAGACTGACAGAGCATCTACCAGAAGAGCCTCCGCATCTCTTGTTCTTGACCCGTACACAGGCAGCTTGTTGTTGTGTCGGGAGGCCATGAGGCCTATCTATGGAAGGCCCCACTTGTCCACCAGGAATTGAAACACCTCCTGGGGTAGAGACCATTCTCCCGGATGACCATTCTCCTGACGGCTGAGAAAGTCCGCTTCCCAGTTGAGGACTCCCGGGATGAACACTGCCGAGATGGCAGGGAGATGGCCCTTCGCCCAAGTCAAGATGTGGGACACCTCTGCCAGCGCTGCCCGACTTCAGGTTCCTCCTTGGCAGTTTATGTAAGCCATCATGGTGGCGTTGTCCGATTGTATCTGCACGGGCTTTCCATGGAGAACATGTTTTGCTTGCTGGAGAGCATTGAATACCGCGCAAAGTTCCAAGATGTTTATTGGAAGCGCAGCTTCTGCCGGTGTCCACCTGCCCTGGAACAAGTGTGGACCAGTGACTTCTCCCCAGCCTCGGAGACTGGCATCCGTCAACAAAAGGACCCAGTTTTTCACCCAAAAGGGACGTCCCCTGTTTAGGTGAGACATTTGCAACCACCAGGCCAGAGACAGACAAACCTCCAGAGAAAGCACCATGGTCTGCATCTTTATCCGATGGGGCAAGCCATTCCATCTGGAGAGGATCAACTGCTGCAGAGGTCTGGAGTGAAACTGGGCATATTCCACCATGTCGAAGAGTGACACCATGGGGTCCAGTAACCTCATCGCTGACTGAATAGACACTCGGCAGCTCTGAAGGCAACTGCGTACCTTTGCCTGTAATACAGAGATCTTTTCCTCTGTCACAAAGATCCTCTGTTGTTGAAAGTCCAACAGGGCCCCGAGATGGAGCATCCTCTGCGAGGGAACCAGGGTGGATTTTTTCCAGTTTATTAACCAGCCGTGATTCTGCATTACTGAGATTGTCAGTTGCAGATGAAGCTGGGGGACCGCTGGAGACCCTGCTAACAACAGAAGGTCATCCACATAAGGCAACAAGCGGACTCCCTGCATCCGCAGGTGGGCTGCCATTACTGCCATGACTTTGGTAAAGACACGAGGCACTGTTGCTAGACCAATGGGCAGCGCCTGGAACTGAAAATGTTTGTCGAGCACTGCAAACCTGAGGAATTGCTGATGTGTTAAGATAATGTGGACACGCAGGTAAGCATCCTGAATGTCCAATAACACCATGAAATCCTCAGGCTCCATTGCCAGAATAATGGAACACAGGGTCTCCATCCTGAACCGTGGCACCCTCAAGGGTATTGAGGGATTTGAGGCGGAGGATGGGTCGGTAAGACCCATTGGGTTACTGCACCAGAAAAAGATTGGAATAGAAACCCATGCCCCTCTGGGAGAATGAAACAGGCACTATAACTCCAGCCTGGAGCATAGAGTGCAACACTTTCTGTAGTTCCAGGGCTTTGTTCTGATCTGAGGGAAGGCCTGTGGTGAAAAACCTGCTGGGGGCCTGTGCCGGAAGGAGAGGGCATACCCCCAAGAGACCACCTCATGTACCCAAGTGTCCTTGGTAGTCAGACACCAACACTGGGCAAAATGAAGCAGGCGGCCTCCCACTCTAGGATCCCCTAAAGGGAGGCCCAGGCCATCAGGCCGAAGGCTTATCGTCCGACTTGGAGGTGGGGCATCTTGTACTCCAAGCCTGTTTCTTGGGCTTGGCAGACTTCTTGACCCGGTCTGTACAGAAAAGACTGCATTTTGGACCTACTCTGGCCCCTGTAGGGCCAAAAGGACAAAGTACCAGACCCCAATGGAACTGTAGCCGATGGCAGACATGCAGACTTAGCTGCTGCCAGAGTGGCCACTATCTTTTCCAGATCAGGGCCAAACAGGACCTGTCCATTAAAAGGCAAGCAATCCAATCCCTTCTTGGAATCTGCGTCCGCTTTCCAAGAGCGCAACCATAGGGTGAGGCGAGCGGCCACAGCTGCCGAGGAGATTCTGGAGGCGAGAAGACCGATATCCATGGCTGCCTCATTAATGTACGTGGCCGAGTCTCTGAGATTGCCCACTAACTCCGCCTGCACCGCAGAAGAGTCAGAGTCCAGAGACGCCTCCAAACTATCAGCCCAGCGCTCTGTGGCTCTGGCCACCCAACACACGACCATAGCCAGTCTGGACGCCCCCCCCCTGCAAGGGAATAAAAGGACTTAAGGCATATTTCAACCTTGAGATCGGTAGCATCTTTTTAGGAGGACATGGAGGGCATGGGCAATGTAGCACTCCTCACTAGGTGTGTTACATGAGAATCCACTTGCGGATGAGAGTCCCACTTGGAGAAATAATTATCCGCAAAGGGTTATGCAAAAGCCAAACGTTTTTGAGGCTGGTACCGTTTACCCGGATTCTTCCACGCCTCCTCTAAATGATCCACTAAATGACCAGATAGAGGAAATACAGTGGCATCACCCTTAATATCCTTAAAAAAAGTGTATTTGGATTTAGCCACGGGGGGATCGTCATCCTCATTAATCAAGGCCGCACGAACTGCTCGTATAAGGCCAGGTATATAGACCTTAGACTTAGACTCCGCATCCTTAGTATGGAGGGGCTCCTGGTCAGAAAGGTAAAAAATCTCACCGTCATCAGACGACACATCATCCTCATCATACTGAGCTGGCTGAGACACTAAAGGCCGCTTATGCGGCCGCAATAATGACTCCCCCTGTAAAATGTCCGACAGGTGTTGCACTGTATTGGACAAGGAATTCACCCATGCCGGCTCTTGTGAGACCTGGGGAGGCGAAAGTGGGAAACACTGGAGTACCATCAACTGTCTGGGGAACCCCTGCATGGGTGAGGACACCACCGAGTGCTGTGATAACCCCATCTGGGGGAATGCTGGGGGCGTCACAAGCTGGCCCACAAGGGTTGTAAGTGGCTTAGCAAAACAAACCCAGGGCGGTTCCTGCACATCAACTACACAGACCAGAGCCTGGTAGGAAACAGCGCTGCATACACCGACCTTAATCAAAGGAGAGGTGTGCAGGGGGACCCAGACCACGATGCCGCCGTCTGCAGTGTCCAGCAGCGCTTGCCAAGTCGCAGAAAATGGCCACCAAGGAGCATAGAGGAGGCAGGCCCGGGGGAGGAGCGCTCACACAGGCAGCCAGACCGCAATAGAGAGGCAGTGAGGGGGGGCGCTGGCTGTATACAGGGAAGGCGCGCTCCCCTGGCATGCATTTTACCCCTAGGATGCCGGACTTTACCACTCAGCCACGGCCCGCTGTCCCAGGAGAATACTGGAAGCACAGGTTAATACCTGGTTCCACTTGCAGTCAGTCCCCAGGGAGCCCCCAGACTGGGGACTCAGGACTGAGGACCGGGGGCGGGGTATATAGTGTTCACTCTAGCTCCAGCACGAGGCAGGGCACCGGAGCTAGAGAGGGCACGTTCGTGCGCGTGTGACCGAGAAGGGGCGTGGTCATCGAAAAGGGGGCGTGTCTATAAGACGCGTTCCCTTTTCGTCACTCTTGGAGGCGTGCCCGACACTTCCAGACACGCCGGGCAGCCCCCAAGCCCTACAGACAGGGAGAATAGATGCCGGGCGCATGCACATTTCTTCACCCGCGGGACACTGCGACCCACGGGTGAAGACGGTTCCCGCAGGCTGTTAGGGCAGGGCGCTTTTTGCCCTCCTTCTGGAGGGCAGGGCGCTTTTTGCCTTCCAGAAAGAGGGCAGGACGCCGCGCCCCGCTAAAACAGCCTAGCGGGAACGCTAGTATAGGAGGGGGACCCCAGTGCATCCTGAGAGGCTGAAAACTTAACTCTGCCGTGCCCGATGTCTGACGCCATCGCCTATACCTCAAGGTATCCCATATTTATTTATTTTATTTTTTATTAAAGAACATAACATGGCTCTATATATCAGAGTCAACAATCAATTAATGTTTGATTTATATATTTTTTTAAACAGGCAGCTGTACTTTCAGGAGCCTCCTGCTAAAATTGGTAGGGTAGGCAAGCCTGATATTAACCATAAAATGTCCTCAAACAATAGTATCCAATCAATAGTGTTTGTTGAAAGGTGCTCAGAGGAGGCAGCATTTCCATGCCCTGCATACCTTCAGGCCCTGTAGTGACCACACCCTGCACCCTATCTAGCTCTGGTGGTATGCTGCTCTTAGTACTATAGTTTTCACCTGCCACTGCAGGACACATCCCTAAATGACAATAGACCCACCCATAGGTGGAGCTAGCCATGGCCCCTGGGGACGGAACATTCTGCTACCACCTACAATCTCCCTGAAACTAGTTTTCAAAAGTAGGCAAGTATGCTACAGACATCAAATTGTGCACAAGATGATAATAAATAAGACATTTTCCCTTTAATATTCTAAACATTACACATAGAAATCTTTTATCAACTCTTCACATATTAAACGAATACGGGACATTGTCATGTACAATATACAGTAAAAGAGAAGGACTATAGAGGAATAAAATAATATTTCTGTAATTGAAAGTAAATTAGCTTCTTAGTACAACATTGTTCAGCAGGGAACCCTGTGTACTCACTGCTAGAGGAGAATATTATAAGGACAAGTCTGGACAATGACTGTTGGAATTACTAATGGAACAGCCTGGTATTCATAGTCTTTGTTATATATACAGTATTATCCCTAATACACCCAGAGTAGCTAGGAGTGGTTGTGCAAAAGGATTTCCTTTGCTTCAATCCAGAGGATTGTGTTTGCAATCTTAATTTTAATACAAACCATATGAGATTCCCCCAGGTATTAGACATAAATATTCACAGTGACAGACAATGTACTGAATTACCCAAGTGATTCATTCAAATTCTTTATCCCTCTGAAAACAAATACTGTACACGCAACAAAACTCTAATCAGCCTGACTTGTTGAATAATGCCAGTGAATAACATTATATTACACTAGCTGGGATACCCGGCATTGCTTTGTTTGAAGACTGGATCCTGAAGTATACCTGCAGCTTACTTTTTTTAAAATTGTCCTCTCATATAACCTGGATAACTATGCAAATTAGGAGCAAATGACAATGCAGGCAGTGTATTCTCATACTGTTTGGAATGGGGAATATCAGGAGCAGACTGACTTACAGAACAGAAATCAGTATAGCTTCCAAAATCACTTGAGTTTCAGAAATCATTGCAGAACACAGGGGGTGATTCAGATGTGGGCAGATATGCATGTTAGCAGCTGCAATAGCTGTAATATGGTAATGCAGCAGAAGCCATCATGCCTCCTGCATGCATTACTGATCTGAGCTGCAGCATCAGATCATCTGCGATACCATGGGGTCATGCAAGCTGGCCGCTGCAAATGAGTAAAAGAAGCACCGGGAAATTTCCGTTAGCCGATGGAGATCCTGGCCTCTCCACTCCCCGGTGACACGCCTCTGTTTTGGGAAGTGGAAGCTGCTGCTGCCCCCTCCCCACCCAAAAACAGCAGCATACTGTAATCATTGACAGTCAGTTGCCAGACTGCGTGTGGAGTCGTAGACCTATACTGCACATGCGCAGTACGGGTCAGGAGCATGCGAAGATTCCCGATAATCGCAGGGTCCGCAGCTGAATCACTCCCAGACCAACAATAAAGTCCATGTCAAGCAGTAATGATATTGGGGGGGGGGGGGAATGCCAGGAGTGGAGTCCCATCCCTGGACAGAAGGGGGCCCACCCACAGTGGCACTGTGTGACTGCAATCAATCTCCCCTGCTGTTTGTAATCTATCTCAATTTGGATGTATTTCTGTATGTGCTTTTACCATGAGGCCTTACACAGGATAATTACATGGCCCAGAATGGATACTGTTATCATGCAGTGTAGGGACCACCAGTATCAGAGAAGCCATGAAGTTGGCCTGGTGGCTTACCATGTATTTGCAAATACATGCAACAAATATCTCTGAATTTCTATTACCATATAGTTTTCAAATATTGTTGCAGGTACAATTTAGTGTGCTGGGGGACACTCCCCTTTTTGTTTTTTTGTTTAGTGTGACTCCTCCTTTCATGCACCTGTAGAGTATTGCCAAATTGATTTGCGCAGCTTCCACTTTGTTATGTTTGCTGTTTTGAGAGGCATACATGGAACCAGCATTTGGAGGACATGCTGATTCTTACAGTGCTACTTGGAAGTCCCAGAGGTGACTCCCAGGTAAGTTGGGTCTCAATTTAGATATATTGCTGGATGTGCTTTTACCATGAGGCCTTACAATAGACAATTACATGGCCAAAGTGGGTACTGTTATCCTGCAGTGTATGGACCACCAATATCAGAGAAGCTGTGAAGTTGGCCTGGTGGCTTACCATATATTTGCAAATGCATGCAACAAATATCTCTGAATTTCTATTACCATATAGTTTTCAAGTATTGTTGCAGGTACAATTTAGTGTTCTGGGGGACACTCCCTTTTCTGTTTTTTTTTGTTTTGTATGACCCCTCCCTTTCATGCTTATGAAGAGTTTTGCCAAATTAATTTCAGCAGCTTTCACTTTATGTTTGCTGTTTGTAATCTCTGTATGCTAAGCTTTGCCAGGATCAAATATTGTGGATTGATTATGCTGTCTGACACAGTCTAAATGTATTGAGTGCTGATCTGCTCATGAGCCTGCCAGGCACGGTGAGAGTGTTTGTATGAAGCCAGCCCCTCAGCCCCAGAACCTGTGTAATTTAAGTGTGTCCCAGTTTTATGGGATATTGTGACAGTGTGTGGCCCTGATGAAGTTAAAACCTAGGCAAAAACCTTATCCTGGTCAAACTACACCACCATGCCAAATTTGGTGGCGTTAGGTACAAAACTTTGGCCATGTATAAAGATAAATAAAAATGTGTTCTATGTCACAGTAAGTGAAAAAAAATCCCCAAATTTATATTTATTAAGATCCATTCGAAAACAATGAGAGGGATCTGGGAGCGACTGGTTGATGTAGTTTAAATCCCGTTTTTGTAGCCACCTTGGCTTTATGTGTTATAGTAGATCTTATCTTTTGAAGTATATAATCTAAAGCTGGGTACACATGGTACGATGTGTACCCAGCGATGCAATCAAGGATCTGACGGCTGAAAAGTGGGCAGTCCCCACACACGGATCGATCTGGTGCCCGACCACCCGTTATGTCGCTTGTGGGTGCAGAAAGATCTGGAGGGGTGACAAACAACCCCACGGGAGCGCGCAGCAGACAATATCATGCCCACACAGAACAATATAGCTGTGATATCATTCCAATACATTGGATCGCCCGCTATATCGCTCCGTGTGTGGGGGCCTTAAGTGCCTCATTAATACTTATAATTGGTGAGAGAAGCTAGTACTGCTGAGAGACATAAAAACAAATTCAGTAAACAGCATTAATGCAATGAACATTGGTGAACCATTGTATGCGTTAAAAACATAAATACAAATCTTGCAATAAAACCACAGACTTGGAATTATAAGTACAGGGGGAAGTTTAGGTTTTTTTTAGCCAGAATCAGTAGACAGTGGTAAGTCACAGGGGTGAGGCACAACAGCTCTCATCTCAAGAGATGTTGCCCATGGCAACCAATCAGATTTTACTTGACTTTAACTAGCACCTTCTAGAAGATAATAGCTAGAATCTGATTGGTTGCTATGGGCAACATCTCTTTTAAAACTCACTTCTAAAAATTCTCACTTTAGTAAATTTACCCCCTGGTGTCAGAGTCAGGGACAGGCTGGCAACTTTTAACCTGGAGGGCAAACATAAGCATGTGGCCCCAGCCTTTCTACCAGCAAACCGCAATTGAAAAATGGGTGTGACAAAACCTACAGCTATAATCAAATGCATACTTTACCAGACCAGTCTGACAAATCAGATACTACTATATAGATCTCTATAAAATACAGATTTGGCAGAGGATGGATTTGCAAAGCCGTGCACAAGCAGCTTTGCAATTCCGTTCTTGCTAAAATGCAAATGCAGGAGGTGTCTGACACCTCTTGCTGCATCTGTGATCCCACAGCTGCAACCAAGGTCATGATGTTGGACGGCACCAGCCAACTGAGTAAACCTCAGCTGACGCAAGCTGGCCAGCATGCGTGGCCAGGAATCTGCGTCCATGGATGCAGACCCTGGTCTTAGCTCTCCCAGAAAACAGGGGCATCACACCCCCATTTCCAGGAATGCAGGCCATCTCCACCCCCGTTCTGCAAACAGCTCTCCCTGTCAATCATGCAGAGGCATAGCAGGGGCTTGAGAGCAATCTTGCAGGACCCATTCTGCACATGCGCAGAATGGGTCCTACACAGGTGCAGATACCCGATAATCAGGAATCTGTGACCAATTACAGTTTGGCAACCTCTGCTGAATCAGGCCCAGAGAGCAATCCACTCGGCATTTTAGTATTAGAAATACAGTACAGGGAGCATTCTTGTGACACAGGGACTATTCTAGTAAATAATATACAAGAAAGGAGCATTCTAGTAATCAATATACAATACATAGATACTTCTATTGACCATTAAACAATACAAGGTCCATTCTAGTTAGAGATGTGCACCGACCCCCGTATTTTGGTTTTGGTTTCGGATCTGGATCTCCCCTGGTTTTGGATCTGGATTGGTTTTGGCAAAACCTCTCCTCCGTGTTTTGGTTTTCAGTTTTGGTTTTGGACCTGGATTTTTTTTTTTTACAGTATTATTAACCTCAACAACATTTATTTCCACTCATTTCCAATAAATTTTGACCACCTCAGAGCTCACTATATTGTTTTCAGTCAGTTTAGGCCCAAAATTTGCACCAAGCTAGCTGGCTGACTAAGCTAAGCAGCAGCAGTGTAGGCGGCACAAAGATGTGGTAGTTCAACTTCCAATATGGCACATCAGGAAACAAATGTTTTTATTGTTCAAGAGAGGCCTAAGGGAGTTGGAGTATGTATGTAGTTGAAGGCAGGGCAGGGACAGGAATGGTTGATCGGTAGTAAATTTAATTAAATTTTTTGTTTCCGAAAAAAATTTATGAGGGAAGGGAGGAGGGGAGGCATTTATAAAAAATATTTGACATATTCATATCAGTCCTTGCCCCAGAAAAATCCTTGAGGGCCATGCCTGCTGCTACAGCTGGGAGTAGATTTTCTCATCCCAGAAGGGGACCAGGAAGACTTAGTAGTGCTTTCCACATAAAAAAACATTTTCCAACCTGTACAGGGAAATTAAAAAACATTGGCCCTCATTCAGACCCACTCGCAAGCGGGCGCACGTACGTTAGGCGTACGTACAAAAATATTTAAATTCAATGGCTCGCTCGTATTTTCGTTCGCATCTAAAATTCCTCCCTAAACTCAGGCGACCCCTCCTCTAACTAACGAGCGTGCGAAATAGCGAGCGTACATCCCCGAAATGGCTTGAAGGGAACGCATGCACAAGTGAAACCGGAAGTGGCCTTGTCAGATGTCGATTACCTGCTCCTTTATTCTGCCTACCTCCCTCAATCGTATCATGCCAATCAATGTATCAATTAGCTTAATTTTTTTTTTTTTTTCAACACAATGCAAGAAACTTTACTCTTGTCCGTGTTTGTGTTTACCCGCAGAATACGTACGGATGGAACATTCGCTTTTATTGTTCCAAAAACATGTGAACCACAATTAAACAATTGTTCTATTGCTGTGGATCCCCGCATATTTTCTGGGGTTCATTTCTTTATTTAAATTTGCAAACGCATGTCACTGCATCAAGCCTATCATAACTCTCCAGAGATTTCTGGCCCTGTTGAACACATGACTCATACACTAACCAATAAAATTGCTCCTGTTAATTTCCAAAATACATTAGCCAATCAGAAATTTTGGCCACACTTTATCAAAAATGTTTTGTATGAAAAACTCCATTGCCATAATGAGAGCCTCCGCATTCACCAGGCGCGAGCTGCTGGTGCTTACGGAGGTGATGGATAGGCGGATCACCAGCCAGCCTCCACCCATCACCAACCGGCAGAAGCGCTCCGCGTATGCGGAGGCACGGGCCTGCCTGCGGTCGTTGGGTTCACGCCGCAACATCGGGCAGCTTGAGCGCAGGTGGTCAGACCTGCAACGGCGAACGCCCCGCTTGCTGGCATGCTTTCGCATGCAGATCGTTGAAAGTAAGTGTTATGTATTGTGGTTTTCATGTTTGTGTTTGTGGGGCAAACTGCGTGTGCATGTTTTCCTGTCTGTCCTATTAATTATTTGTCCTCATATCTGCGTGTGCATGTTTTCCTGTCTGTCCTATTAATTATTTGTCCTCATATCTGCGTGTGCATGTTTTCCTGTCTGTCCTATTAATTATTTGTCCTCATATCTGCGTGTGCATGTTTTCCTGTCTGTCCTATTAATTATTTGTCCTCATATCAGCGTGTGCTTGTTTTCCCTCTATTTCTGTTTTTTTCATTCTACTCCTTTTTGCATGTTTTTTGTTGCTGGTTTTTTTATTTTAATTTGGGCCCCGGATTTGCCCAGAAACTAACCTCAATTTGTTTGACATATTTTAGGAGGACAGCCAAGACTACGCCGTCACCGTCCGGCCAGACGGCGTTCCCGGCCACTATCCCCAACCCCCAGCCAACACTCCACCCCAAATATTTCCCCTATACCCCACTCCTCCCCAGCCTTCCCAGACCCTCTCCCGGAACTGTCGGGCCTCCTTCCCCTCCGTCCCACTTCCCCCTCTCCTCCACCCACCCCTCTTCCAATTACCCCCTCCCCGGAGTCCATCATTACCCCTCCCCGTTCTTTGGGGAATGAAGGCTCCTCCGAGGAGGAACATGGAGGGACTTCCGGAGCTCCCGTTTTGGCTCCCGGAATGTTTTTATTTCTCATTTTTTTTAACCACAAACTGTTTGTATGTAATCATGTGTCGTGCCTTTATTCGTGCTTGTTTGGTTTACTTTTGGTGATTTAGCAGTTTGCCTTTACCTCTTCCTGCTGATTTCAACATACACATATCACACCTGTGTGAATTTGTACATAGGCCTTGTATTTTTGCCAGCACCCCCTTTTTGTGTTGGTTTTTTTTTTTTCGGTTTAGGAGTGATTTCGTTGTGTTTTTGTTTTTTTAATGTGGCTTCCCTATTGTTTTATTAATCCACACACTTTTCTCACCCACAGAGGAACAGAGGCGTCGTCAAGAGGTGGAGGATTGTGTTGGCCAGATGCGCCAACATGTAATTGGCCTTCTTGTGGCCCTTGACCGGCTGTCTGGCATCCTTCGCCAGTAGTTTTTTTTGTTTATTTTCGTTTTGTAAATAAATTTTGTAGTTCTAATATACGTTCTGGCTCATTCTTTTTTTCTAAAACACAAATAGTTTTCCCTGACATAAGTAGACTGTTCCTGCAAGGATTTCCCTTTTTTAAAAGTTAGATTGTATTTTGTATTTGTATGTTAAACAGCCACAAGAAACACATAACAGTAACAATGTCATTTCCCTTTTTGGGTGTAGTGTCAATTAGATATTTCGCTATTTTACAAGTTCCTAGTTGGTGTGCAAGCTGCTTAGGCCAATCTTCAAAATCCAAAGGTTTGGACAGGCTTCCTTTTGGTGTGGGTTGGGAACCTGCAAACATATTTCAGTTTACATCAACTGGTGTCAGTACTGGATTACCCCTTAGTCATTTGTAAGGTGTGTTAACCTGGTTCCACTTGCTGTTAACGTCCAAAAAAAGGAAGACCATTTCACTCTCCAAACATTTATTCACAACATAAATGAGAAATCAAAGTGGTCAGTCCCAAAACAAAAAAACAGTGATAATCTCAAATACAACACATACAAATAAAATATTTAGTTAAAAAAAACAATCAAGAACTGGTTGACGAAGGACCATGCCAACATGATTCCACAAACATGGCGTTGCGATATGGGTTCCAGAATATATGGACAAAATCACCAGATCCAGGTTTGGTAAGGGTAGCAGGAAGTAGTGAGCATTGGAGTGGCAAAGATTATGTGAACAAACAGAAGATGATGAAAAAATAAAAATAAATTAGATGTTCGCAAACAAACACAAACACATTAGGTATAAACACTGTAGTTTGGGTCAAACTTACCTAAAAAATCTGGCCACCACATCATCGCGTATGGCCCCCCCACATACTGACCTCCGACCAACCTCGGGGGGGCCATCCTCAGGTAAGGCATCCTCTGGCTGCATTGGGACACCACTCCTTATGGCGATGTTGTGAAATATCCCACACAGGACCACAATTTTCGACACCATATCCGGCAAATACATGAGCTCGCCACCAGAGCGGTGGAGGCATCTGAATCGGCCTTTTAAAAGGCAGATACAGCGCTCCACCACTTGCCTGGTGGCTGTAAGTGCGGAATTATACTCACTTTGTGGGCCTGGTGTGGGAGCCAAATAAGGAGTGAGCAGCCAGGACATGCAAGGGTATCCACTGTCTCCTGTGAAAAATAAGAGACAACATCAGGAACACTGTGTATCAAGCTTAACATTGTTATGTACTAAAGGTCTCCACTTACCCAGAAGCCACGCATCACCAGCTTGTAGGTTGGTTAATTTCTGCCATATCCCTGATTGCCGGATGATGAAGGAGTCATGTGCACTTCCTGGTAACTTAGCATTCAGGGACAGGATCTGGAGGGAGGCATCACATACCACCATTACATTCAGGGAGTGATAGTGTTTCCTGTTTCGAAATATTGCCTCCAGCCGTGCTGGAGGCTGAAGTGGTATGTGAGTACCATCCACAACCCCTATGATGTGTGGGAAGCCAGCTATTTGGTAAAAATTGGCCTTGGCCACACTAAGGGCACCCATATCCAAAGGCATTTGAATAAAATGATGGAGGTGCTTGAAAAGTGCCTCCATCACTGCCCTCAGGATCCGGGAAAAGGAGGATTGGGAGATGCCCGCCACTATTCCCACCGTTGTTTGAAACGATCCTGAGGCACAGAAATGTAACACCGCCATAAATTGCGTCAGTGGTGGTATTGCTGTTGGACTGTCAATTTGCCGCTCAAGATCACTTTCTATTAATGAGAGAGTGTCTATGATGATTTTGGGAGGTAGACGGTAGCGTCTTAAAACCTCATCATCGGGCATTCCAAAAAGGGTGACACGTGTTCGAAATATCTGGGGCCTTGCATGCCTACGATGCCTACGCCTGGGCTGAGATTGAGGTAGGTCGGCTTCCGGGAGCATGGCCAGAACAATCCTCCCCAGATCAACCTGAAATTCCAAAATTTCAAAGTAAGGCTTTTGACCCACCCCAAAACTATATTAAAACAACTTAGCTTGATGATACCATCCATTGCTGCTTACATGCCGGGGTATTGTCATGATACGTCCAAACTGAAAATAAACAACAAAATTACTTGACACATTTCACTCTGTGCATTTTTGTGGATACATTTTGTGCTAGACCAAAGTTCAAATATGCCAAACACCCATTTAGCAAAACCGCAAAGCGACATTTAACACAGTACATCAAAACGGGTCGAAATGTTGGCTCAAAAAGCGAAAGCTAAACCATCAAAAAGTTAGAATGATTATTAAGCTGTTTAAAATGCGCTAATTAGTTCGCTAATACAAGTCACAAGAGTAACTACTAAAAATGTGCTAATTAGTTCGCTAATACAAGTCACAAGAGTAACTACTAAAAATGCGCAAATTAGTTCGCTAATACAAGTCACAAGAGTAACTACTAAAAATGCGCAAATTAGTTCGCTAATACAAGTCACAAGAGTAACTACTAAAAATGTGCTAATTAGTTCGCTAATACAAGTCACAAGAGTAACTACTAAAAATGTGCTAATTAGTTCACTAAGATAAAAAATGGACTTACCAAGAGCAAATATCTAAGTTGCAAAATCAAAAGGTCTTTGGGGTCGAAAATAAACAAAATCTAAAATAGAATAAATTAGGTATCCAAAAATTGCAAAATATACGAAACACAATGAAACAACAATTGAACAAAAGTTAGACTTCACAAAACTTACCAAATCAACAAACGAGGTCCCAAAAATATAAACCAACAAAGATAATGGGAAAAAAAACGCAAATCTAACCAACAAACGATTCTCCAACCTCCAACTCCTTTCTACACAATCAATAAACTCCAGCCAAGATAACCTCCAACAATCCAAAAACGCCACCTTGACTTGAGACACACCAAGCCATAAATAGTGTTTCGTTTCCCGCACAAATTAAGGAGGGATCATAGGGCCGCACAATCAATGATGCGGCCGCAAAATAAGGACGCATGTATAAATACGTCACGAAAACACGTTCAAATTCTGGTGTATTTCTTGTTTGGACCGCAGACATGGCGACAGACCAGGGAAAAAATGCCCAAGAGTCAGGCGGTAAGTCTTTCATGCATTTTCTATCAACGATTAATTTGAAACATAAGATGAGGCAAGTTGTGATTTTGTGAATTCTGTAAATTTACACAAATAGGTGAGGAGGATGACATGGAAGAGGCTGCTGGGCCCAGTATTCCGGCCAAAGCGGCCAAAAAAAAAAGGCAGCCACATTTCACAAGAAAGGAGATGGAGGTTTTGATCCAGAAGTGTGTGGACATCCTGCCACAGGCAGACAGGAATATGAGTCTAAGCCAGAAGTGGAGAATGTGGGAAGAGGTAGCCGTTGCTGTCAATACGGTGGGTGATTATGTCCGTCTAGCCCGGGATGTCAAACGGCGGTAAGTAAACCCTTGCCCCCCCTAAAAACAAACCCAATTTTAAACCAAAGGATAATGGCTTCCATTTTTCCCCACAGATGGGGCGACTTCAAATATCGCCTAAAGCAAAAACTCGCGGACAGGGCTAGGCATGCAAGGGGGACAGGTGGGGGTCCCACCCCTGTGTCATTGGAGTTGACGGATTTAGAAGAGCTGGCACAGGGGTGTGTGCAGCCTGTGGAGGTGTTTGGCGTGTCCAACATGGATACGGACATGCCAGACTTTGCGGCTCCTCATGTTGGCCCAGGTAAGTATTGTGATGTCACCAACTCTGAAATGCTATTGTGCCAATATGTAGATTCTAATGTGAGTCTTTTCTCATTTTTCCATCAGAGACACAGGCGGATGAGTCTGCTCCAGAGGGAAGCCTTGGCCGCAGAATTTCTGCTGGCTCTGCAGGGGAGGAACCAGTACATCCGGCTGAGGACCCTGCAGAAGCCAGTCCAGGGCGTGCCCCCTCGCAGGCAGTGGGCCTCCTCACAGAACTCAATTTCAAATCGGATTTCCATACGGAGATTCTGCAGAGGATGGATGCCAGTCTGCTACGGGTGGCTGAGGCCCTGGAGCAAAATGCTGCGGCCAACGTGACCATTGGTCAGGCCCTGCCGGAAAATACCAGGGCCAACATCCGCATCGCCGATGCCCTGGAGCAGCTCGTTCGCCAGCACATGGTGGAGCCGACCTCCCTTCCTGCCAGAACATCAGGATCCTCCACCTCTGGCACAACATCAGCCAATCCTCCAAATGTGCCTAGCCCTGTGCCTAGTCCAGAGGCCACAACATCTGCCTCTGGACAGGCCAGCCCGATGGTATCCCGGACCCGGTCTGGCGCCCACCCTCCCCCATCCAAACGGGCGAAAAAACGGTGACAGCAATGGCGACTTTTCCCACACTCCTTCTGTGCTTGGCTCATATTCCTTTCTGGTCAAAACTTCCCTCTCCTTTCTTGTGAAATGTTTTTAAGTTATTTTTGTACGTTTATGTTATCAGTTATTGATTTTTTTTTTATGAAAAAAAGTATCTTTGGCAGAAAAACTAAAAAAAAATATTATGCCAATTGGTTTGTGTTTAAACAATAAATTTATGAAAAAAATCTGACATTGTATTGTGACATTATTGGACAAATGGGTTACATTTAATCCTGGCCCTAAAGGCAAAAAAGGACACCAAAAACCATTTCATTGGTATAAAAAAAAGGCCTCTTGAAGGAACGTTTAAAAAAACACATAACGATGCAAATTCCACATTAAAAAAAAAAAGGGGAGCTAATTAAAACATGATGACATTATTGTCACAATAGGCCATAAACAACAAATTGAGGCCAAAAAAAACCCCAAAAAATGTACGCCAATTGATTGTGTAATCCTGACATTAGCAGGTATGATTTCCACCTGCGTACAGTTTTGTGCTATCCCAATAAACTGCTTTCCAAACACATACCAAGCCGGTTTTCAATACAACACTAATTGCTTTTGTGACCGCCCGCGATTAATCGCTGCAACATCGTGGAGTCCCGGGACGGAGGAGAAGGCCATCGCCAATGTGGTCGAGTAATCCAGACCCTAAACTGTGCGAGCATTTTGAAGGGAAAGAGGATGTTCCAGTGACGTATGTGACGGTCCGAACACATTTGACGCTCGCATCTGCTAATGTATGTACGCCCCAAAAACGCCTCGCCACGCCTGCGTTTTTCCATCTCCACCCCGTCAACACCCAAAAACGTCCTGTTCTGTCAATCACATTTGACATGTCACTTCCTGTACGCTATTTTAGGAATGACAGATAAAAAGCTCGCAATCTGCCGTACGCACATGCGCAGTGTAACACCGACGCATGCGTGGTTAGTCAACATCGGAACGCAACGAGCGTACTGCTGTTTGCGAGTGGCTATGAATGAGGGCCATTGTTAGTTAGTGGCCTCAAAGTGCCACTTAACCAGCACAGATATGTGGACAAGCGTAAGATCTTTGATTTAAGGCAGGGGTAGCCAACCCTGGTCCTTGAGAGCCACCAACAGTGCATGTTTTCCAGGTCTCCTCACAGAATCACAAGTGTAATAAATAATTAACTCCACCTGTGGATCTTTCCAAATGTGTTGGTAAGTAATGAATACACCTGGTCTGGAAAACGTGAACTGTTAGTAGCTCTCTAGGACTGAGGTTGGCTACCCCTGATTTAAGGCCTTACGTTGTGTCTTTCTTAAGAATCCTGCACCTGCTTCTTCAGCTAGGAGTGGATTTTCATCCCAGAAGGAGACCAGCAAGAGTGCTTTCCAAAAACAATTGACTTAAATAATCCTTTGCAAAGCTTCCGAAAAAGCATTTCCCAACCTGTACAGGGACATTAAAAAAACAGTTAGTTAGTGGCCTTCATTTCAAACTGCCATTATACCCACTGTCCACTTAACCAGACCAGATATTTTGGACAAGCGGAACAGAGTAGCAAATGCAACATTTAATATGTAAGGTTTAAGTCTTACGTTGTGTCTTGAGCGCCATGCCTGCTGCTGGGAGTGGATTTTCATCCCAGAGGGGATGAAGACATTGTTTTTTCTTCCCAATGGACACAGATCTGAAGAGATTGAAATAACTACTGACAGAAAAAAGAGGCAATTTGGAGGCCCTTACACAAAACTGCCATTGCTTTACTTGAGCTGACCACCTTCCAGTGTGTATTCAGAAAGAGTTTTCAGCACAGCCGGGACCCTTCTCAGAGATCGGCCTGAGACTACTTACCCAAAATTTGGCAAAGATTATGCCCATCAAAATTATCTACAAATTCTACAAGAAAGACCTTTACTGTCAATTACGTGCAAAAATTACAGAGGCACCTGTAATGATGGATTCCAGCGGGGACAAATTAATATTGTGTGAAGAAGATTATGTATGCATCACCCCAGATTATACCATCACCCAAGCCTATATCGTCATCCCATCCTGTGTTGTGTATAAATTAGATTGGGTATTCATTGTCCACTTTAGTGGATGTGAGTTCCATTTTAGTCCATATCATCACCACACCCCCTACACATCTTCTGACATGGGCTACAGGAGGAGCAGCTACACTCTGGAATACAGTTGCATGGATTTGCCCTTCTGACTCACTGAAATTCAGGTAGAGGGGCCATAGGTAGGGAGTAGGGATACTATAATCAGAGAATGCAGTTTTAGCTGCTTTATTCCATTTTTTAAATATATATCCTCTATTTTCACCTTTAAAAATGTTTATGCAAATCTCAGCAGAGGCGTTTGTGATGCCATGGCTAACGCGCACACACACACACACAGAAAAAACACATTGATTGATTAATTCATTTTTGGGGGGTACTTGGGAGAGAGAGCACCCGAATGAGGCAGCAGCTGCTTGATAAATGACACAGACAGCACCCCTGAGTAGCTACGATGCAAATAAATGTGGCTAATGTGCACACACACACACACAAAAAAAGATTGATTGATTTTATTTATTTTTGGGGGGCAATGCGGGAGGGAGAGCACCCAAACGAGGTAGCAGTCTCTTGATAAATGACACAGACAGCACCCCTGCGCAGGATCGGTATGATTTACCACATGGTTCAAATCCTGGCAGCGGAATCCCAGCAGAGGTGAAGATCCTGACTACTAATTTAGGTAAGTACCATTAACCTAATTATTTACCCTAACCCTCCTTTAGGGGTGCCTAACCCTAACCTCCCTCCTAAGTGCCTAAACCTAACCCCCCCTTCCTCGCAGCCTAAACCTATGTCTCCCAGAGGGGAGCCTAACCCTAACCCCCCCTTCCCCTAGCCTAACCCTAACTCTCCCGGGGGGCTGCCTAACCCTAAGTCCCCCCCTGGAGCCCCTAACCTAACCCTCCCCCCCAGTGGCTGTCCACGCCCGGCACCCGGCTTACCTTTGATCGGGAAGCCAGGCATCGGGCGCCCCGGCATAGGTAAAATGACAGGCATCATGATTTCAATGCCTGTCATTAGATACTTGCCGGAATTAGACAGTCAGGTTGCCGACAGTCGGCATTTAGAATATCGGCATCCCGTCTGCATAACCCCTGCACAGCTATGTTGCTGATGAATGTGGCTAACGTGCACATATACACACACAAAAAAAGATTGATTGAATTAATTAATTTTTGTGGGGCACTTGGGAGGGAAAGCACCTGAACTAGGCAGCAGCCTCTTGATAAACGACAGACAGCACCCCTATGCAGCTATGTTGCTGATAAATGTGGCTAAAGCGCACACACACACACACACACACAAAAGATTGAATTAATTTTTGGGGGGCACTTGGGAAGGAGAGCACCCAAACGAGGTATCAGCCTCTTAATAAAAGACACAGACACCACCCCTGTGTAGCTATGTTGCTGATAAATGTGGCTAAAGCGCACACACAAAAAAAGATTGAATTAATTTTTTAGGGGGCACTTGGGAGGGAGAGCACCCAAACGAGGCAGCAGCCTCTTAATAAATGACACAGACAGCACCCCTGTGCAGCTACGTTGCTGATAAATGTGGCTAATGCACACACACACACATACACACACAAAAGATTGATTGATTGAAATAAGTTGTGGGGGACACTTGGGAGGGAGAGCACCCAAATGAGGCAGCAGCCTCTTGATAAACGACACAGACAGCAGCCCTACGTCGTTACGTTGCTGATAAATGTGGCTAAAGCACACACACACAAAAAAGATTGATTGATTAAATTAATTTTTGGGGGGGCACTTGGGAGGGAGAGCACCCGAATGAGGCAGCAGTCTCTTGATAAATGATATACAGTAGATAGCACCCCTACGCAGCTAGGTTGCTGATAAATGTGGCTAATGCCCACACATAAAAAACAAAAGATTGAATTAATTTGGGGGGGCACTTGGGAGGGAGAGCACCCGAACAATTGATAAACGACACAGGCAGCACAGCACCCCTGCGTACCTATGTTGCTGATAAGTGTGGCTAACACGCACACACAAAAAATTGTTTTTATTGTTTTTCACACTGGGGGGAAGCACCCCTGAATGAGGCAGCAGCCCCTTGATAAATGAGACACAGGTAGCACAGCACCCCTGTGCACCTACATTGCTGATACGTGTGGCTAACATGCACACACAAAAAATTGTATTTATTATTTTTCACACTGGGGGCAAGCACCCCTGAATGAGGCAGCAGCCCCTTGATAAATGAGACAAAGGTAGCACAGCACCCCTGTGCACCTACGTTGCTGATACGTGTGGCTAACATGCACACACAAAAAATAGTTTTTATTTTTTTACACTGGAGGTGAAGAGCACCCCTGAAAGAGACAGCAGTACCTTGATAAATGACAGCTACGTTGCGGATAAGTGCAGATTGTTAACACGCATACAAACAGGAAAAAAAATTTGAGGGGGGGGCACTTGGAGGTGAAGAGCACCCCTGAATTAGGCAGCATCCCTTTGATAAATGACACAGGCAGCACACCTGCTGATAATAAGTGTGGCTAATGCACACACAGAAATATTTTAATTTTTTCACATTGGGGGTGAAGAGCACCCCCGATGGACAGAGCACCCCCTGGACATCACAGCAGAACAGCCAGTCAGCCCCTATGGACAATAACCAGACAGTTCCTATGGACTACAGCCAGCCAGCCCCTATGGACAGGACAACAGCCAGCCCCTATATGGATTATGGACAACAGCCAGCCAGCCCCTATATGGACAACAGCCAGCCCCTATGGACAGGACAACTTCACAACAGCCAGCCAGCCCCTATATGGACAACAGACAGCCCCTATGGACATTAAGCAGCCAGCCCCTGAGTGACAACATAACTGTAGCCAGCCCCTATGCACAGCAGCCCAACACAGCTTCCAGCTCCCTCCCTCTTTACTCTCCACAGCCAGAATTAAAAATGGCGGCGATCGCGGGATCTTTTATACAATCCAAAACCTGCAAGAATCCGACAGCGTGACGATGACGTTTTGCCTCCTTTTGAGATCTGAGTCAGGCGGGAAAACCTGAGCCAGCTCGGATTCTGACACGGATCCCCTAAGTTCGGGTGGGTTCGGATCTCTGAGATCCGAACCCGCTCATCTCTAATTCTCGTGAAGTTATACAGTTCTTGTAATAAAATAGAAGGGTAATTCTAGTGAATACTGAAACCATTATAGTGACTGATATATAATGCAGGAAGCATTCAAGGGACCAATGTAAAGGAAGCATTCCACTTATTGATATACAATACAGGGACCATACTAGTGACTAATATACAATAATAGAAGGACTCTTCTGGCAAATATACAATACAGGGATCATTCTAATGACAGACATACAGAGAGCATATTAGTGACTTACTGTATGAACAATAGATGGTATACGTTCAGGATCCTGACAGCGGGGATTCCAGTGTTCACAGTGCCGATGCCAGAATCCCAACACTTATTGGAATACTGGTGCATTCCAACTGCCGTATATCTGAAGGTAAGTACCAGGGTTAGGGGGAGGGTTAGGAATTAGGGAGAGGGGAGGGGGAGGTTAGGTTTAGGCACTAAGGGGGAGGTTGGTATACTAACTTACAGCCATCAGGATGGTAACCTGGTCGGGATGCCGGCATCGGGCATCCCGTGCCCAACCCCAATAGATAACATTCTAGTTACCCAGACAGTGTTCTAGCAGATTTTCATAACTTTACAGTTTCCCTTCATACAATTTGGTTGTTAATATTCATTTGCTAAGTGTGGGCCTGGTCATAGACCATGACAAATCATAAAAAATAGTAGTATTATTATTATTACATGTAGCAATGTATAAAAATATTAAATGTATAATATTATTGACTTTTAATGAAAAAAAAAAATATATATATATATATATATATTTACATACACTAAAAACAAATACCTTCACAAATATTTGAGAATTAAAAATAATTTTAAAAAATAGTTAAAAGAAACAATTTTTTTTACTACATAAATAACATCAGACCCCTTATCTGAGCTCTACCTCCTTTAAAATCAGACACAAATATGACCATGTCATCATGCTCATTAAAAATTAAAAACCAGATCTGATCACCCCTTTATAAAGGGCCTGATTCGGCAAGAATCGCAGTTGCTTATACGCACGCAATCGGCCGATTGTTGCATACCGTGCAAGCGTATGCATCACAGTGTGCATGCACAGAGGATATGCAGACCCATGGCAGAGTGATTAACAGGAAGTGCCATTTGTGGGTGGTGAAGGAGGGTGGTCGGGCAAATGCAGGCATGCCAGTGAGTTGGGACGGTATTGCAGGAGTATGCTTAAATTAGCCACTGCGATACCATACTGAGTGAGGTCTGATCTGCCTTAACTGTGCGTATGGGTGATGTATCTCTATGTTACCGATTATTTTGCTATGTTGCCCTAATATACGGATGTGAGTAAGGCGAAGCGGACTTCCTTATGTTAGGTTGCGATCGCAATGTAAATGCAAACATTTACATATCACCGCTGATATTAGCAACTGCGCTGCATGCATATAAGCAGAATAGCGATCCTTGCTGAATTAGGCAGTAAGACCACAGATTTGACACCAATTCTCACTCACTAAAAACACTGCACAACAATGAAAATGTTTCCGATGTGAAAATAGTTACTTCTAATCGATTTCAGCATGCAAAGAATTAATATGACATTTAAAACTCTCAGTTAGCTCTGAGTTCCGAGATATAGTCCATGTATGACGATGTAGAGGTATTCCTAGTGAAGTGGGCAGAATGGAGAGAATCTTACCAGCAATCTGCGTTCGACGCACAGGGGGCGAGGCCTTATGACCCAATTAAATGAATCAGTTATTTGTCCCCTCCCCTGTTCAAATATATGCGTTTCATGGGATTACCCACACAAGATAACTGTGGCGCACTGAGTGATAAGCATAGTGAGTGATTCCACCAAGACATTTCAGCAATGGAACAAAGATATCAGGGCAGGTGAATCACTACTGTTGGACAGTGACAAGAGATGCCCCAGAAGAGGAGTACAAGCAAAGAGAAAGTACCTCCATGAATAGGCCACTATATTAGATAGTACTTTTGTATGCTGTATGTTTGTTTCGTTTTGTGTTCTTATTTGTGATTGATTGAATTAAAACAACTGTTATTTATTTTCAATCAAGAAAATATCAGATTATTTTAAAATAGCTTTTCACTATGACTATATTACTAATGTACATACAGTATAGTGCAAGTAGTGTAGCTCAAAAAATAGAGCTAGTAAAAACATTCTGAAATCATTTTAGTTTTTCTTGACCTCAAATTAGTAATGTATGACTATTTTTAGAAAGGAAACAAATTTAAAGTATTTATTTGTTGTACAGTGAAATCATATGGCAGATCTGAATTCACCCCAAATCCGAATCCTACTCCCAGTCTGATCCCTTCCAGGAAATTAAAAATCATACACCAGATCAGAATTCCCCTAAAAAATATTTGTGTAGCTTCATTAGATGTGTGAAAATAATGCGGGCCATATGTCAGTGCCGCAATTCCATGATGTTGATCTGCCAATCAAAACCGTGGCCCTCAATTGGCGATCCGTCGCCATATCGGGGAAACACAGCAAGTTTAAATTCTCATTTTGTGGTCTGAATTGGCAAGTTGGGAAAATCCAATAAATAATAAAAAAAGTTCTGTGATTATGTGCAAAAAACAGATTATATTATGCAGTATATGCATTAAAGGGAGGTTCACAAAAACTCCCCAAATTAATAATAACGAAACAATATTATAATGCAACTAATGCGCAAAACCTGTGATCATGTAACCAGAGCCATAACTAGACTTTTTGGTGTCCTGTGCCAGAAAGACCATTGGCACCCCCCTATTTTTTAAATAGGGAGATAACACACTTGAAAAGGGCCTTGACCTCATGGGGAAGGGTCAGGGAAGAGATATGGGAGGCCAGGAGATGCTGGGGATAAAATAAGAGGAAACTACAAGTGAGGATGATAATAAACAGAAAATTAACAGACCCAAACAGCTCCCCCTGCCCTGCGGTGCCCTGTGCCATGGCACAGGTTGCACTACCCTGGTTATGGCCCTGCATGTAACTATAAAAGGATAATCACCCTCAAAAGTCCAAAATCATGGTAAATATGCAAATCCTTTTCTCTGCAATCTTTATGATTTGTAGATCAATCAGTATGGATCCTCCCAATCCAGATAAGTCATATATGAAGGATAATTCCAACAGGTGTGTTCAACTAAAGATAATCGTAAATAGGCAATACATATGAAATCCCCCCCTTTAATACATATGAAATATAAGCAAAAGAAGAGAACCAGAAGTTAAAACTACTAGCAGTAGTGCAGCCCTGGCCGGTGCCCTCACAAGCAATGGTAATAGCAATCAAAAGGTGCAGCACTCAGCATAATACATAGACATACACAGAAGGTATTTTAAGTAAGTTTTTTTGATTGCTATATATATATATATATATTGTGATATGATCAGAGTAGGGATCCCTCTCCTGGGGTAGGTGGACACCTCCTTACACACAGCAGCCAGGAAACAGCACTCCAGTTGTGGGTTTTCGTGCAAGCTGGTCGGCACCAGTTTTTATTGTGCAGCTCCAATAGTCAAATAAACCAAACATAAAATAAATCCTAGCCCAGCTGGGCACTGACTAGACAGGTAATTTCCTCTCTACAAGTGGAAAGGCCTACTTCCTCACCACAAACACAGCACTTTCAAAAGGTCCCAGTGTCTCTGAACAAAACCTAAGTGTCTGTTCTCCTCAGAGTGTGTGAGACACTGCATCTAAACTCTTACACAGCTATACTGAGCCACTTCCAGGTGTAATCCCTAATTAGCCTGCTCTCAGGCTGAAAGGCCTAACACCTGAAATGGCCCTGTGGATGGAGCCCCCCCTACTCTCTCACATCCACACCAACATGACCCATTCTCCGGCTTTTGCCAAAAGCCGACCCTCAAATCTGTTTGTAAAACAGACTTTTCCTGGGGGTTAAAATACACATCACAGGAATCTGGGACACATATACATGCTTGTGGGTTAAAAAACATCACAGGAATCTGGGACACATATACACTATTATATATAATATACTATTTCTGATAAGAAATTCCTTAACTTCCTGCTGTTGAACGGATGACAGGGTTTTAGCTATTGTCACTTCAGGAACCAAAGGCCATAAGTTTACTGGAGGGGCCGGGATGGATGACAGAGCTGCTCTATCCTTCCAAGGTTTGATAAGATTTACATGGTATAACTGTTCTGGCTTTCTTTTCCTAGCCTCAATGACAGTTTTATAGGGACTGGACTGCCCCTCCTATGTCTCTTTGGCAATGTCAGGTAATCCCCTTGGATGTCTCCTGTACAAAAAATCCTGGTATACTGCCATGTGAGGATATGACTATTAGGGTCTATGGATTTACCATCGATCACTTTTACATTTTCCCCGGCTTTTACCAGAGTAGGGTCATTTAACTGCTCCACTGCCAAGATCTGTGTTCTGACCTCAAGATCAGACAGATGACCAACTGGCTTAACAATACTTCCCATCTCAGTATTCTCTGGTTCACCAATCACGCTAGAAAAAGGGAACTTCTCAGACTCGGAAGAAACTTCCCCTGCTACTGCATCAGCAACCTTCTCAAATTGGTCGGGGTTATTTACTTCTGTAACAAATCGGCTTTCCCACAACTTTCAGAAGTGAGCAAAGTCTCTCCCCAACATTATATCATACCTCAAGCCATGTACCAAACCCACAGAGACTATAGCGGAACCACACTGTGTTTCTATGTTCACTTCCACAGTAACATAATACCGAGTATCCCCATGTATGCAGGTTACACCAACAGCTATTCCCTTGTGCTTTGAGGGGTTCACCAGTTCTGCTTTCATAAGTGTAACCAGGCTGCCAGAATCTAACAGAGCCGCTACTTGATTGCCTTCTACAGTAACCTTACACATTTGCTTATCTGTCTCAGGCCGTCAGTCAGCAGTACAGGCAGGCTGTGCAAAGAAATACATTCTGTGACGGACATAAGCAGTATCACATTGCATAGGTTCAGAGGTGAGTGGACAATTAGCAGCAATATGGCCCAATTCACTACATTGAAAACATTGTATCATATTATCAAGTATCTTATGGGGTAAGAACCTTCCTGGCCTGGCTGGCCTATCCCCAGGTTCCAAACCCACAGTCTTAAGTTCATTCCACCACCCAGCACCCTTCTCCCCTGGAACAGTCTTTACCAGTAGTCACGGAAGATCGCCGTTGTGGAATCGGGGCCCGGTGGGACACACTCAACAGTTCCTCAGCCACCACATACCTCTCCACCAGTTCGACTAACTGGTCTGCGAACTTAGGGTCTGCATGGCTCACCCACTTGCACAGAGATGCAGGTAGCAAATGCAAATACCTGTCCATCACGACTCTTTCCACGATCTGCGGTCCTGTCAGCATCTCGGGCTGTAGCCATTTTGTGGTTAGATGGCCGAGGTCGTGCATCTGTGAGCATGGAGGCTTTTCCATTTGGAACTCCCAGCGGTGGACTCGTTGGGCCTGAACAAATGAGGTGACTCCCAAGCGAGTTAGGATCTTCCATTTTAGCTTTGCATAGTCCTTGGCATCAGCCAGGCACAAATCATAGTAGGCCTTTTGTGGTTGTCCAGAAGGGTGCCACAAGACTTGCCCACTGTTCCTTGCGCCATCTCTCCCTTTCTGCGGTTCTCTCAAAGGCCATAAGATACGTTTCCACATCATCACTCTCAGTCATCTTTTGCAGAAAGTGACTGGCCCGTATGGAGCGAGTGTTGTTTGGAAGTCCAGTGGAGGCATCTCCAGACCAGACTACTAGCTGTTGTACCACGTCTTTTAAGGCCTGGCGGGTTTCCTCTATGGCGACTTGCTGAGTCCTGTTTGTTTCCTGCTGAGCTTTGATAGCTTCTTGCAGAGTTTTGTTAGATTGGAGCAAGGCCTTAACAATGTCCTCCATGTTGTCTTTAGTTGTAGGTTTGTAGCAAACCCTGGCTTCTCTAAGCATCTGTCGATGCCACCTTCATGGACTTCACAGAACAAGAGTTGATATCCAACACAACAAATTGGTGTCTGTCACTTTAAATTTTAAATATACAACTTTTCCTCTTGCTGTAATTTCCAATGTGCATTGCCCGCATTCTCCACCAATTGTGATATGATCGGGGTAGCGGTCCCTCTCCTGGGGTAGGTGGACACCTCCTTACACAGCAGCAGCCTCCTTTCACACAGCAGCTAGGAAACAGCACTCCAGTCGTGGGTTTTCGTGCAAGCTGGTCAGCACCAGTTTTTGTTGTGCAACTCCTATAGTCAAATAAACCAAACATAAAATAAATCCTAGCCCGGCTGGGCACTGACTAGACAGGTAAGACAAGTGGCAAGGCCTACTGCCTCACCACAAACACAGCACTTTCAAAAGGTCCCAGTGTCTCTGAACAAAACCTAAATGTCTGTTCTCCCCAGGGTGTTTGAGACACTGCATCTAAACTCTTACACAGCTATATTGAGCCACTTCCAGGTGTAACATCTGAAACGGCCCTGTGGATGGAGCCCTCCCTTCTCTCTCACATCCACACACCCAGAACCCATTCTCTGGCTTTTACCAAAAGCCGACCCTCAAATCTGTTTGTATAACAGACATTTCCTGGGGCTTACAATACACATTACAGGAATCTGGGACATATATACATGCCATCCCTAACTTCTCCAGTGTTTCTATCACAATATAAATATATTTGTGTATATATATATATATATATATACAGTATATATATTCATATATATATTTATTTATTTAGAATGCACAAGTGCGCAACATATCCACTTAAGACCTTATAATAAATACAAATAAAGTCCAGTATCAAAAAAGTCCCAAATAATGGCGATTTATGTGCTGCCGTCCTCTTATTAGCCTCACCACAGGCCAAAAGGTATCAATCATGAAACGAAAAGAAGAAGACAAGGTGCATCCACGTGAGTAAAAAATAACAATCACTTTTACTAAGTGCAATAAGCTCACATACATCAAAGTAAACAGCGGCCGGCTCACACTCAACTTTCGGGGGCCTCCAGATAGCACCAAGATCGTGTATATCCACGTTATACAAAGTGGCAATCCTGTCCAGCTCTCCTTGCAACAAACAGCTTGGGACTCAGCTCGTGACGACACCATGTCCAACATCAGACACCGAACCACGCCCAACTAGTTTAGTCAGCCAAGGACTTCATCAGGGGGTTCTATATACAGTATATATAGAAAACATAGGTGGGCACGGTGCCAGCTAATATTTATATAGCAAATAAATAACAATTAGAACCTACTGATACGGGCGTCAGCTCACTATGTCAATAATATTATAGTGCTGGTGGTGCACTAAGAGAATGAATATATATAATGAAATTTACTTATTGAGCGACTTGATATTAATAATCAATGAATTGCGCAAAAAATGACAACCTTTAAGGTGACTTAGTGAGAAATAAATATGTGACCATGCCAATCATCAAAAATAATGATTACCTATACAGGTAAAGTGCTAGTTTTTATAGCGTGCAAAAATACAATAAAGTTAAATACGTATGTCTCTTGAAAAAAGTGCTAACGTGCCATAAATAAAGTAATACTGTATAAAAGTTCAGTGCAATCATGAGGAAAATTTCATAAATAACGAAGTGCATGTGCTAAAAGTTCTAAAATCATATATAAATTTATTTTCACAAATGAACAAAATATATATTAAAATACCACCTTCAACACAAGGATGGGTCATTAATAATGTACATAAATGTAGACAAAAAATGGAATCACAGTATAAGAGCAAATAGCTAATAAATAAAGGTCAGCTTATTTGAAATAAAAGAGTAGGTTCCTATAGTTCATGCAGCAAGACTCAAAAGCTCCCAACGCTTTTCATCCAGCGGGGACTTCATCAATGGGTGTGTTGCTCTAGTGGGGTGTCTGTCCTTTTATACCCCACTAAGAGGGGTATTCAATATGAAACGTTAACTTCACTGTCGAAGTTAACGTTTCATATCAGAGTTTTTACCTGCGTTAAAGTATCGGGCGCGCTCCCACTTATCCCCGTATTCAATATAAAATTAACGAAAACGGGAAACTCCGAAGTTGGACTTGCGTAAAGTTACAAATTTTTCCTTTAAAAAATTGTAAGACCCCCCTAAAGTTGTAAAAACATGGGGGAACACTATGGGTACCCCTGTTTTAGCCTTTAAATGAAAGTCGGGGGTTTAAATAGCCGCAGCAGGTGTTTTTTTCCCGACATTGTAGAAGTGTTGCAGAAGAGCACTTAGGTTATTTTTTCATTTTTTTAAGTGGTCCCATCAAATTTGGGGTACATGAAAATGGGTACTAGCATATTTTTAAGTCCCTAAAGGAAATTTTTTTAAATTCTGCATTTGTGCACCTGCCGCTATAATTCTATTCTTCAAAACACCTGCCGCATACTTGCAGAATAGCCCTGAACCTATTTCCCTATTGTTATACAATTTTTTCCTAATTTTTTTTTTTTTACCCCAATTTTTAAATTCATTTTTTGGGGTGTCCCTATTTTTTTTTTTACTTTTTCTGACAGTTCTTTTTTAAATGTAATTCCCAGGGGTGCAGGGTATTTTTTTTAAGCCTGCACCCCTAAACCCCAATTCTGCACTTTTTTTCGACACCTATTCAATGGTGAAAAGTTATCCCCGTTTTTTATCAAAGACTTTTCAAAACTGCGATAAGTCTTTGAAATTGAATACGGTGTAAAAGTAAAACCTGCGATAATGACGTTATACCTCCGATATTAACGCAAAAACGATGTTTTCGCTCCCATATTGAATACCCCTGTAAGTGCTCATTAGGGACCAGGCATTAAGCCAATTACTTACGGTTTCTGTTCCTTGCCAGAACATGATTCCCATAAAAAAAACAGGTACATCACTCTCTATTAATACTATGAACTAAGCAAATGGATAAATAAATATTTCTATGTTAAAATGTTAAAGATAAAATATTAAGCAGCTCATTCGCGTATGTGGCCAAACTCCCGATGACCCGTGTCATCACCACCATCCGGAACTGTGCTACGTCACTTGGTCTCCACCCTTGACGTCTGGACATTGCACCGCCGCACTCCACAAGGGGATAACGCTTCCGCCCGGCTCCGACATTGACGTAGAAATGGCCTTTCCATTACACCCAACTTCCACCCTCTGCATGGACCAGGCCGGCGCGCCACATCTGCCCAGCTCTCCCGTACCATGTTCATGTGGGCTAGTAGTGTTCCCAGAGCGCCCTCTGTCATTTATTCTAACAATAAAATATGCCATGAATTACTAGAAGAGTGTAGCTTTTGTTATGGATAAGTATTCCATGTAGGAAATTAATTCTAATTCAATATAATGCGAATATGGTAAATAGGTTGTATATAATGCCCTTATATTAAGGCTGAATAGAAGAAATCTCCATAGAGAATTCCGAAGGGGGGGGCAGGGTGTTTAACGCACTACACCTCAAAAGCTATTGGAGGTACTGGGCTAAAATTTGGCAAGGGCAGGTAGAACTGTTGCTCGGTGCTGCATGCCAAATTTCAGGGCAAAAACATAAAAAATGAGGATTTGGGAGTAATCTAAATTTTCAACTGTCACATTTTTCTGACATTCTCAATTAGGACAACTTTTCTGCTGTTCTCTATGGAGGATTTTTGGGAAGGCATAACTCAGGGTAGGGGGCAATTTAGACTTGGGGTTTGTTTTATTAGGTAGCTATAGAATAGGGCCTTTTGGGGTTCTGGTAATTGAAAGAGTTATAGTTTTTAAACTATTACCTCACAAATCCGCCATTATACATATGGGCTTGGTTTGATACTCTTAATTGGCCAGGGGGTCCAGTGTAAACCCGTTCTTTGGGCCCTCTGCCCTACAACCTAGGGGGCCAATAAGTGGGGGTCTTTTTTCCAGGTTTCTTCTGTTAATGGCCAGCTGTTAAATTTGCTCCCTGGATGGCAAGGCTCAGCAGCCCCAGGGAGAGAGAGAGGTCACTAAAAGTTCAGTGTAGCCTGCTGTTCCTAGCTATAAGGCTACCTAACATGGTCCCCTCACATAAGTAAAGCGAAGAAACGAGAAAAGATAAAGAAAAAAACTGGTATTAAGGGGCAAAGGAGTTCTTAATAATTAAATGGGAGACCCCAAACTTTGGGGTATCATACATCCGTGATTTGGTTCCTGTGGTTACCATCATGGACAGAGCCATGAAAGTCTACATCACCTGATTAGCCCTTTACCCAATGGTAGCCTTGGTTGCTGTCAACTGACACTGTCCCCCAATGAACCACTACATTAGGGTATTTAGCCGGGCTCTGGACAACAGGAATTTACCTGTACAACGTCGCTCTTCCAGTGAATACTTGCTGTGGAAGCGTTCTAGGTCCCATGCTCCCTCCTTCAAGTGATGTATTCCTAGTGTTAATCCACAGTGTGTGTACTCAGTATGTCATCCGAGTACTATCTCCTAAGTATCATCATCCTGTGCCTGTTCTGCATCTGGAGTTGCAGTGTGTATACTCAGTACATCATCCGAGTACTATCTCCCAAGTGTCATCCTCCTGTGCCAGTTCTGCATCCGGAGCCACAGTGTGTGTACTCTGTATGTCATTTGAGTACTATCTCCTAGTGTCATTCTCCTGTACCAGCTCTGCGTCTGAATCAACAGTGTGTGTACTCAGGGCCTGATTCAGAGCCGCTCGCAAAAAGCGAGCGCTCGCTCTGAATTAGGGCGGGCGCTTGTTTTTTAAGTTGCGGCCTCCTGGCCGCTCGCATAGCTGTGAGTGACCACCCACAGCTAATGCGAGCAGCCAGGTGATGGTCACGATGGTAAAGACCATCGGACTTGCGACGAGACCCTTATGGTAGAGTCTCGTGGCTGCAAGCTCCAGTGGACTTCCTGCTCTAATAGAGCAGGAAGTCCATCTACTGACATCACGAGTGGGGCCACCCACAAATGGCAGGCATTCCTGCAGGAACACCTCCATTTGCCCAGCCACCCCCCTCCCCACCTACAAAATGGGGCAAGCAGTCGATCAACATTGACAGCCACCCCATTTGTTGCGAGTGCCGGAGCGAGTGCTTTTTGCGCTCACTCCAGGGCTCGCGCATGCGCTGTGCGCATGCCACATGTGTGCACTGGCCAACCATCAACCCGCTTGCGAGCGCTATGCACTTTCGAGCGGGTCTGAATCAGGCCCTCAGTATGTTATCCAAGTACCAACTCCTAGTGCCTTTCTCCTGTGCTTTACCTGTGATTGTGTTCCTCTGTTTCCTACTTGCGTCGGATACCTGACCAAAGGGCCGCAACCTGCCTGCTGGGCAGCTTAAACCCAAATCCCTATTGGAGTGGTCACTGGTGAACACCTCCCAGTAGGTTAGACTGTGCAGTGTAGCAATATTATTACACACACACCAGGAAGTAAGGGGTGCTGATGTAGGAATATGGTGTTGGCTGGGACTTAGAGCCTGATTCAGCAAGGATCGCACGCTAGCAGACGCACGCACCCAGCCACTGTGAGAATATTCTAAGCTACTAATGTATAAAATGATACATGTGCTATATGCAACGCTGCGAATGATTTCAATTGCCTAAAGGTTCAGCTGCATTATTGTATACATGAACACCCAGTGCTACAAAGGTTAACATTTTGACCTATAAAACCTTTTTTATGGTATATGATTCACAAACAGGATATAATGGGAACTACTAATATATACTGTATCACATGTAGTGGAGACCCATTAATACTAGGTGTGTTTACCAACTATATACTAACATTTTATTTGTGTGGGATTAAACCTTATAGCTAAGAGACTCAGAACTACAACATATATTTGTATATACTGCATAGCTAAGAAATACTTACAATAAGCATTGCATGGCAATGCATAAGGATAAGACATCTAAGCATAGGAAGAGAAGACACTGTATCAGTTTGGAATACTGACTATACACATTATAAGTCACTGCATTGTTTGATACATTTGCTACTTCCCTTTAAGGAACTGATGAAGGCATTTAGCCTCAGGAAATAATTAATTGCAACATAAATAATAGAATAAGCTATAATGAGTATAGAAGCACTGTGTTACTAAACACTGACCCTAATGTAAGAACGGCGGTTTTGTTTTGCATATTATTTTATTATACATGTTGATTTTTATCTCTTTTGCACAATTCTTTTTATATTTCACCATCTTAACAAATTCAATACAGTGAGATATTTTGATACATACCTGTTAAAAATATAAAATTTTAAATTACCAATGTGGGTACCAGTGCACCCGTTAAAACTACTTACTTTTCTTCTTTGTAAATGTACTCTGAGAGAGCCCTTACCATACTCAGCAACCTGTTCGCGCATGAGCAATGCGATGCATACGCATATCGCAAACATCGTCTCGCACCGTGCGTTCTCTCACTTGCGTTGCTTGCTGAATCAGGCCCTGAATCTCTTATGTGGCAGGAGATGTCAGTAACAGGAGGATACCAGGTGGCAGAGTATTTAAATCCAGGCTCAAACACATTATAGCCAGTGTGCAAATGTGCTAATATGGTTGAACATGCTTGCAACATGGTCAAACCTATTTGAACATGGTTGAACCTATTATCAATCAATCAAAAATCCAGTTACTTTAGGAATTCTAAAATGTTTATACAAATTTGTCAAACCAGTTTAAAAAACAGTATGTGGCCAATTTGATCAATCCTATTCATAATAATGATCTATCATTTGCTGCCAAATCAATCGGCCATTATGGTCACCGACATCAAATGCCCTTTGTACACACCAATGCCTTGTGATTGGCATTCTAGGGCGGTCGCCCTGTCCAGCCACAATAAGTGCTTGGAGAGGAACTGAAGTTCCACTCTTAAAAACACTATATAATCAACGTGTTGATGTGTGATCATCAGCCCGTCTGCTGCATCCCGCTCAGAGGGGACCAATCTGTTTCCTCTGAGCTGCATGTTGTTATGTGCTCTGCTGCACTCTGCATATAGGAAGTGGAAGGGAAGGGGGCTTGAGTGAACACTGCAGGGGCATATCTGAATACTGGGGTTTGGGAGATAAAGCTACACACCATTAGGGTTATGCTCGACACCCCCAAGGTGGAATATTTTTCTAAAATACTTTTTTTAATTTATTTAAATATCTGTTTTTAGGATTAGAAAGTAATAATTTTTTTTTTTTTATCAGAAGCATAGTTTCTACCCTAGCTTGATGGGTCTGTATTTGTTTCCAATGTCCAATCATTCTGTATAAAAAAATAGAGGCATTTTTCCTAATTGAATTCACATTGGCAGCAGAAACAGTTGTGCCAAGATTGGATAAAAGGTTATCCCTTAAATAAATTACCTTCTTATTTTCCACTCTTCTAACTCAGTGGCATTATAGCTGTCAATATTCATGTACTTTAATAAATCATTCATTAGCCATGCCCAGGGCATGACGTTTTTAGGTTTATTTTTCTACATTCTTGAGATAACAATTATGTCTATTTGTGGGATTACATTTTTCAAAAGACTCTTATTTTTTATACATTAATTCATATATGGACAGCACAAATGAAAATGGATTGGTTCTTCAATAAAAAATATGCCACAAATCAAGTTAGCATTTCAGACTAGTGTTGCAAGGGGGCATGTTTAATCAGATGCTTTTACTGTCTTAAAGAATCCTGCTGAGTTTGAATAAACAATTGAAATTTCTCCAAGAAAAATAACTCATCATACAGAAAAAATAAAATAATTATTTTGGAGATGCACTTTCACTTCATGTTCTTTCATAGGAGCATCAGACATGATTCTCTAGCTCTTCTCTATACAGTGGACATGAAGTATGTTACTGCTTCCTTTATTCAGTTAAGGTGTTCAACTCAGTTTTTAGTTCTTGTTATTTTCAAAACTTAATTTCATTAAATTATACTACATCATATATATTGTATATTGGAATGTTCTCTGTCAAATATGTATAAGAAAACAAAGATTGTGTGGCTTACATGAAAACACAGCTTTTATCACCCAAATATGGCATTTGACCCTTCGCTTTGCCCTGAGGAAAATTTTCAGAGGGATTGGAATTTAAATATTCAAATGTTAAAGCATTTAAAGGAATATTTTTTTACAGTTTAGAAATTTTTTTTATTTGTACCTTATGTTTGAATGTTAATTCCATTAGTTTTTTTGTCAGAATATTAGTATTAATAATATAATTTTTAATAATGTGAAAATGTTGTTGGTGGGTCAAATTTGTCCTTACTTGCCATTATATTCTGCTTAACCACTGCAACCTTTTGTTAATCTAGTTCAAAGTAAAGCTGAGACGATTTTGGCACGACATGTCGTTTCTGGACGAATTGGATCGACATATTGGCTGCATCACCCAGTGTGTACAGCCAATATGCGTGGTCCTGCGGTCGCGTGCGGTATCATCCAGACGGCTGTGCTGCATGCTCAACTGGACGATATTGCATGCGGTCCCATTTCAGGTAATGAAGGATGGAATGAGGGATCGTTCCATTGTTCATTACTTCGTTCTAATATGTACCCGAGGTATGATATGACGGCCCGTCGGGCCAACATATCATACTGGTACACATCGCTCAGTGTGTACCCTGCTTAAGACATCATAAAGAAGTTACATACTTTTAAACTTTACTACAATAAAACACTTATGGCCCCTTCTGAGACTATTGCTAATGTTTTACATGAAGTTGGATGTCTTAGGTTGTGATATTCTTTAAATGAATTTAAGATTATTATTGCAATTTAGGGAGCCTCATCTTTAGCCATTTGCTGTATAGTACTCTCCTGGGCTTTATAGAGAATCTCCAACCACAACACAGAGAAAGGTGAAATTTCCCAACTAAGAACATGTTGAAGGGAAAGACGTTTATTATAGGAAAGAATGGTAGAGATGGGTCATTTTGGAAAAAGTTTGCTGACAGAGTTAAAACCTACTAGAAAATCTATATATATCTTTCACATTAAAGTCTGAATATTTTCAGAATTGTAGTTATAGATCTTAGCTTATTATCTAATTAAAAATTTTTGCTTCTGAAGTGTGTCCAAGAATGCTTTATGGAGGTCAGAGTGGGGCCTTATTCAATAAATACGGACACGGCCATCCAGGGGTAGAGGTACATGTAATTTTCCCCCTTTCCACCGTTCACTCTCTAATGTAACTTTACTTCACTCTGGGACGCCAGTAGTGATTGTAACACAAATAGCGGAATTCAGCTGCTTTGATCATCTTTTCACTAGGATTCATTTGTTACCTTTTAAGCCACATCGTTACATTAGTGACTTTTCTAGAATGTTAGGCTGTGATACCTCAGATAAATGTTACCTTTTTAAATGCATACAGCAACACATTACAGCTAAAAAAGTTATTTACTTGCCATATTTATCTATAGGATGTATTCTTTCATGTGCACATGATTGTAATTTTGGTGTTTTATATGTGGATTATATTGTGTTCATTAAAATATCAATTTTATTTTCACATTAAGCCTCCTGTTTATTAACAGATAGCAAATCTATTATAGATATCTATATTCAAATACAACATCAGTGCATAGCGCAGTATAGATTTGTTTTTTCTTCTGCTTTTTGCTATAGAGACTATTGTCTCTGGGTTATTGACTAAACCCCTAATACTTGCAGCTGGCACTGATTACATTATTTATTTTTTAAATCAGCGCCGGGATATTTGCAGCCCCAAACTGCAAATCAGTTTTTTTCCTTTAATCTAGCAAACCTTGTTTGCTTGCACAAATGGAGACCATTCAGACGAAAGTAAGTTCTGCTTATGATAGATCAGGAAAACCTTAAAATATTATTTTTATAATTATCCTATAATCTATTATCATGACTCAGCCTTATTAAGTGTAAAATGGGTAATGCCTTGTACCTGAATAAGTGTAAGTGTGGCTACATTTCTGAGTGAATGCATAGATGTAGATGGCATCTCTATACTAAGTGGCTCTTGCAGTCTGTTCCAACATGTTAACTCTGGAGATATGAGCATATATAAGTATTTACTACTGCCTCAGGGCTGCTTGGGGAGTCTCAATATAAAAAGATTTGGGTACTTTACATGGGGGAACAGACTGTGATTCATTGAATTTACCCCTAAAAGGTAACCTTCTGATTAGGAGTATTCAATCCCCATGATAAGCATGTTGTATTCTAAGCCCCAAACATAAATGTTCATTTTTCTGTATCCTAGTTTGAATGGCACAAAAGCTTAAGAATAGAACTGTTTCTTGCCATCGAGGATGCTCCAGATGTTGTTTGGTGCAATTAATGCAAGCACTTATCGAGTCACACCTCTGGACCTCCTCACGAAAAACAGGTCCCTTCTCCCATTCATTTCAGGTACAGTTACGATCTATCTCAACCATTGGTTCCCTGATCCTTATATCTTTTCGTCCACATGCATCCTATCTCCCTCTTTCCTCTTGTGCCACCCAGGGCATGAGAGCAACAAGATTCTGGGAAATTCTATTATGTAATCAGCAGTCAATATTTTCTTTAAAAAGTCTATAAATCCACATATTTAATAAATTTTCTGGGTTACAGAACATAAGAGAACTGTGCTCTACCTATTCCACTTATGGTCACTAACTTCTCATCCCCACAGATATACTGTATACATATGTATTTACTTATATTACTGGTTAGTATACTGTATCTAACATACCGTACATAACCTCTAGTAATCATAGGGGTTACAAACAGATTATACCAACCTAAAAGTATCAACGGCAACCAATTTTTGTAGGTTCAATCAGCTTTTTAAGTTTCTACTTTCCATGAAAACAGATGACTTCCTATAATATTGGTTCTTGTTTATATATTATAGTCTTTAGAAAGAGTATCCCTAGTTTAATTGGAATTGTTACTACAGTACATTTGGAGATAAAGGACAAAGAGTTATCTGCAATGGTCTTATAAGAAGAATCTCATGCATAAGGTGAAATATCAGAAATGATCTTGATAAGGGTTTCAACTATATCGACCCCCATACTGTATCGACCCCCATTGGAGCAACAGGTGTCACATGTAAAATGAGTGGTCGTCATACTTTCCCATGTACAAACAAATGCATAAAGCTTGATTAAAACCTGGTGCCCATATCCATCGTCATTATTTGTAAATGAAAAGTGTGTAAATAAAAGCATAATCAAATACAATACAATACTATGGGGTCTATTTACTAAGCAGTGTTAGGAGAGAGTGAAAAGTGATAAGGTGCCAGCCAATCAGCTCCCAACTGTAATTTTTCAAACACAGCCTGTGAGATGGCAGTTAGGGGCTGATTGGCTGGTACCTTATCACTTTTCACTCTGTCTCCTAACACTGCTTAGTAACAGACCCCTATGTATACTGTACATTAATTATGTGAGAGAATAAAGAGAGTAAAATCTAAAAGAAAGTTATGTTGTCTCCCCTATATCTATCGAACCCCTAATAGAGTGTTTTGTACTAACTCTATTTCAGCTACATACAGTATCTGAGTGTATAAAGGAAAGGAAGATGTAATCTAAACAATATTTAAATTTTCATCAGGCGAGTCCTTAGGCACTATTATTTAATTGTCTCAGGGCCTGATTCAGCAAGGAACGCAGTTGCTAATACGCACATAATCAGCCGATTGTTGTGTACTGCGCATACGCAAACTTGCCACTGCGATCGGGACTGTGATGGCAGTGACTATGCAGACCCATCACAAAGTGATTGACAGGAAGTGCTGTTTGTGGGTGGGTCGGTGAAACACAGGTGTGCCAGTGCGTTTCAATGCCGTTGGATGGGCATGCACAAATTGGCCACTGCGATGCCCTACGCAGCCTGAGCTCTCATAGCGTGCAATGTAGTTAGCAATTTCTGAGTAACTTGTTTAATGACTATAGTGGATTCTTCTCATAGATTCTTTATAGCTAGTTTTCAGCTTTTGTCATGATATATTTCCGTTTCCATGCAAACTCAACATTTTAAAATAAATATATTTTTGTAAATTGTCAATAACAAGACTCTTATGATTCATTAATAATAACTTTGATTTCCATCACAGCATGATTTATTATTATCCTTTATCTCCTGAATATATCTCTTTTATTTTCTATTTAACAAAATACGGGATGTTGTTATAAGAACGATGGCCGGGAAGTTCCCCCTATGCAGTGCCCCCAGTGGTGGTCCCTCTATGCAGTGCCCCCAGTAGTGCCCCTCTCTCCCATCACCCACTGCGGGAGTCAGAAGGTGGAGCTCATGAGTGAGCTCCAGCCCAGCTCTGGCCTTGGGTGCCAATGAGAGTCTGTCGGTCTCTCATTGGCTGCTAAAACAAACTCACTGCCGCTGGGTAGTATGAGTGTACTAGAATAATCAAATAAATCCTGCGTTGCACAACACTGAAAAATCTGCTTGATAAAAAATGTGATTCCCACCACATGTAATCATAGACACAAAACAAAAACCATAGACCAAGCGCAACTTCCTCTAGACTGAATGTTACAACCTTATGTATCAAAGGTTTCAAAGGTTTCGTGTGAAATCAGTGCACAATAAAAGAGCCAAAGTCCTTCTTTTCTGAAGATCCTCTTTCAGCTGTTCCTCAAAAGGAGAATACAGTACTGGAAGGATCTAAATCAATGCGAGTAGATTAAATTGTTCCTTTTTACTTCAAAGATTTAGGGGCCTATACATCAACACTAAAATAAAGTTTTTAAGGACATTTTCCTTAATTAACGTTATTTTAGTATTCATGAAGACACTTAGCACAGAAGATATCACTGATATCTCCTGGTTAAGTCCCCCTGCATTCATTTCCACACTCCCCATACATTAGTATGGGGATATGGAAATTATGCTATTCATCAAATTCCGAAAATTGTGTATTTTCGGAATTTGATGGAGTTACTATCCGCCACTGTGAGGTGGCGAATAGCAGGTAACACTTATCTTCTTCTAGCTGGTGAGGTCCCCCAGCGTCTCCCTCCAGCACTCTGGTCCGTCCTCTGGCTCCAGTGGCTGTTCTGAGACATGTTCTCCCAGCAGAACACAATAAAGTTTAGAAGAAAAAAAAAAGCTTTTTTTTTGTTTTCTAAACTGTACTGTGTGCTGCTGGGAGACCACGTGTCAGAACAGCAGGACGGAGCTGGAGGCGCTGCAGCGCGCAGGTAAGTGCGGGGATGGGATGAGGTATGCAGATGGGGGAGAGAGGGGGGAGGGCTGACACAAAATTACCGCATCCGTAGGCAGTGCTGCGCATGCCCTGGTTTTACAGCTGCAACAGCGCATTCGCAGCACAGATTCCAGCTGCGGTAAGTTAGAGCAGAGAGGGAAAACTATCTATTTCCTGAAAAGCTGTCATTGCAAAAATGACAGCTTTTCGGGATAGATAGTTATGGAGAGGAGGAATAATGAATTCCTCCTGTAATTAGGTAGAACTCCATGCGAGTTCTAAACCTAATTACCTCCAGAAAATGTTTAGGTATGATGAAAAGGCCCCTTAGTCATCCTTCTCCCCTTTGGATGTCTTATGGATGTCACTTCTTAATTGAATTACAGGTTCCTCAGAAAGAATTAGACAAAGGAGCATCCCATAGAGTAAATCTTTACAAATTTATTATACACACAATGCACACAGATAAATGGTCATGTACCAAATTGTGCCTTCAGACCAAGGTAGGATGGATACAAATAAAAACGAGTGAATCTATATCCGGGTTTTGAAACTTTCAAACACCCTTCCAGTGATACCTCACAATCTTGTCAAAGTCCAAAGTGGCAGCCGTCCCTTCCAGTCACACTAACGATGTTTGTCTGAAGCCTTTTTCAAAGTGTGACTAGTTGGTAACCGTCCACGGTTTATATAGCAGCACTGATAGCTCCACCTCTATGGAGATTATGTTTAGAAAAAAATGCAAAATGGATAAACCCACTTAAATCAAATATACATATCCAATAGGAAACAATACAATAAAAATAAGCCAGATTAGTACAAAATTACGAGGGTTGTTCAAAAAGTAATGTCTAAATGCTCACAACTCAAATTCTATTACAGATACAGATTTGAAAATTTGCAGTAAAATACCTTGAAGTCTTAGTTACAGAATGACTCTACTCAAAAAATTCACCATATGCCCTCAAACATTTTCTCCACCTCTCAACCCAAGCTGTGAATCCACTTTGGAAAAATTCCACTGGTTGGTGTTTGACCCAGGAACATATGGTGTTTTTAACAACCTCTATGTCTTCAATATGTTGACCATGGAGACAGTATTTGAGAGGGCCAAACAGATGAAAGTCAGAAGGGGCCAAATCAGGACTGTATGGTGGATGTGGCATTATTGCTCACCCCATTTTGGCAATGGCCGCAGATGTTGCAATCGAAGTGTAAGGTCTGGCATTTTCGTGGTGTAAGATGACATTTGACAGTCGAATTGTTGACCTTTTTTTGCGGATGGCTTCTTTCAGCTTCTTAAGTGTAATAATGTATGGATCACTGTTGATTGATTGGTTTTGTTCCAAGTTCGATGAGAATAACACCTCGGCAATCCCAGAAGAATGTGGCAATTACATTGTTTATGGATTGCTGTGATTTAAACTTTTTTGGCCTAGGTGAACTTGGGTGTTTCCATTGTTTTGATTGGGCCTTTGTTTCTGGGTCATAAAGGAATACCTAGGTCTCATCTCCTGACATTTTCCAAAAACATCTCAGGGTTGGCTTCAAAGTTAGTCAAAAGGTCATTGCACACATCCACCCTCTGGGCCTTATGATCCCTAGTTAATTGCTTTGGAACCCATTGTAGTAGTGTTTCTATAGTGGCATGGCTACATTCAAGTTCATCACTGATATCGCAGATGGTCACACAATGGTCTTTCTGAATCATGCATCGACTTTGTTTTGGTTCTCTGCTGTCACTGCAGTTGATGGTCTGCCACCATGAGGTTTGTCGCACATGGACGATTCTCCCAATTGAAAATGCTTCATCCACCTTCTAACATTGCTATAGTCAATTGTACGCTCACCATACACTTTTTTCAGTCTTCTGTGGATTTCTGTAGCACTGCAGCCTTCTTTTTCCAGAAATTCAATGACTGCTCTTTGTTCAATCTTGGATTCCATGGTATTTCTTGGACTACCTAAACAAAACTACATATATAGTTAGCAGACATATTAAAGTACAAACTGACAAAGTTTCAAATAAATGTTGCATATTATTTCAGAGTTATGAGCATTTAGGCAATACTTTTTGGACAACCCTCGTATAAGCAAAAAATAACGTTAATGTATGCATGTGGTCGTGTTATTAATGCTCACGTCCGCCCAAGAAGGTCGGACATATTATACAACAACACACTCTATTGGAGCTGTCCTGTAAGTCCGGCCCATCTCTACAGTGAGTGACCACCCTAATTTTGCCACTATCTATCTAGGGCGATAGCCATGTCCTCGTGGCCATGAGCCGGAAGTGACACAGAACTCGTTCCGTCTCACAGTGCATTTACTTCCGGTATGTTATGTCGCACCATGAGAAAACTTCCGGCGCACCTTCTAGGGTAGGTAATAAATTCCGGGGAGTGGCCATACTACTCCCACAAATGGAAGTGACATATGTGTTCCAGATTGGAACGCATAATGTGAACAATGTCCAAAAAAATGCAGAGTACATACACTACTATTAAAAATATAATAAAAAAATAGCCTCTGGATCTAAAAAATCTAAAAACATTAGATCAAACACACATTTCTCTCTCTATATATATATATAAAACTTCTATAAAAATAATATTTAAAAAAGGCAAGAATAGTAGTTCATAAAACAGATATGAATATAAATGTTTAAAAAAGGCTTAAAAAATTAGATTGCTGAGTAAGAAAAAGAAAACCCTACAACAATATTCCACGAGACCATGAATCTATGCTAGTGGGATATCTAAATGGTTATTATAAGAGTTAATTTTTAAAGATGCATCCGCTTGCTACTCAGAATCAGGCCCATGGTGAGGTCACAGGTATTTCTGAAAGACCAATTATGCATGTTTCTGATAACTCTGAAAGCGCATAAAGCTATTCTCAGGATAAACCACAACTGGGTAGATGTATGATAGCGGCACTTATCATGCAGCTATAATGCTTCCCGCTTCGCCTTTTTACCGGTATAAACATCTCATCGGCCGGAGAGGGGGAGCGTTAACTCCCCTCTCCGGCGCTACCCGCTAGGGACCACAGCACGGCAGCCTAATGCTGACGCGCTGTGTGTCAGTCCCCGCCGGCTCCACTGAGCATGTGCAGGATCTCGCAAGTATCGCGAGATCCCCGCGTGCAGCCTGGAGGCTGCAGCTGCCGCAGCAGGGACTGCGCTGTCCCTGCTGTGGGGATAGGCTAGTGCCGGACTGTAGCTGTCGATAACGACAGCTACAGCGGGCCGAACAGTCAGGCGATATGACCGTTCCAACATGGCCCAGGCTATCGGTGCTGCTATCTTGTAGATAGCAGCGCCAACAATGACAGGGGCGCATAGTGCCCCTATCATTAACTGCCCAGACCCCCTATCATACATCAGGGAGAAGCAGTATCAGCGCATATAACGAGCGCTGAAACCGCTTCTGGGCTTCATACATCTCCCCCAAGAGAAGCACCATTGTGGATGTTTGGGGTACTGTTATCAGTGCATTTTATTACTAACACTCAGAGCTGGCCCTAAGAATTTTGATGCCCTAGGCAAGATTTTTGTTGGTGCCTCCTATGTGACAGGTGATACAAACAAAATGGCTGTTGCGCTATTTTGCTGTTGCACTGTTCAGAGTACTTTTAATGTATATATTAGTGATTGTATTAATATTATTAGAAAGTTTTTCTACTAATTTAGCTATGCAGTTTATTAGAACATGTCCTTTGATATAGTATTCGGTCTATGTTAAGAGCTTTATAATTAGGTGTGAAATGCGGAAGTCTGTAGCCTTAATTCCTAACTCCCAGATTTACTGCAGAAAGTGTTGGGCCAGTTTACCCATCCGGCCGGTGTAGGGCGAGGCTCCCGGATGTGATTGTGCTGTATTGGACCATTATTGGAATTAATTAGAAAGCGAAGCTAAGTACTAATAAATAATTTTTATTAATTAACTTAAACTGGTGTGTATTGTGTCATTCCTATCACACTGTTACTGTACTCCTGAACTCTTTGTTTCCACCTGAAACACCCCTATCAAATAATCCCACCACCAATAACACCCCTATCAGATAATCCCACCACCACACCAAAAATAACACATTGGTTTATGTCCTATTTTTTATTGTTAAAGAAACAAGTGTGGTAAAGCCTTTCATGTCAGCTTCTGACACCAGCCTTCCAGTGAATCTACACTCTACAGTGCCATCCCTCCTTCCTCCGCATCGCACGCTATGCATGGCCAGCTCAGACTAGAAGGTCCAGCGCTGACTTGAAGGAAGATGATTGATCTCATCACCCCTCATTTAAACTAATGACGTCGCCGCCATGGGTCCCTTGCTGACGCCTCCGGCCAGACAGCATGCAGGCATCCTACTTTGTAGCTGTCAGTCAGACTCACTATACTACTGCCTGCTGCGGGCCCCTTCATTGCGTGGGCCCAGGTCAGTGCAATGTACATTCTACACCACTGCTAGTTTTGCCTCTGACCCCTCTTCTTGTCTCCCACACAGCAATCCTCATTCAACACCCCTCACCCAGCACAGAACCCCTCATACAGAACCCCTCTGCTCTCTGTTAGCACAGCACCCCTCACCCAGCAGTACAGATCACAGCCACACCCATCACCAATCACCCCTCACACGGACAGCACAGAGCACAAGCACCCCTCACAGCAGTCAGCTCAGCACCCCTCACTACATGCTGAGCTGACTTTAATCAAAACAGCTCCTGCTGAATCCTCCTCACTGCACTTTGTGTGGGTGGGGCTGGCAGGCTGCAGGGAGTCAGTGCAGGCCTCCGCAAAGGCCCATGGAAGGAGGAGATGCAATGGCTGGGCAGCCATTTTTGTTGATGCCCAGTGCCCACTGCCCCAACTGTGCAGAGCCTGCTACTCTGCTCCAGCTTCCCCGGACCTGCTTGCTTCCGCAGCGGCAGCCTGCTGTTGCTGGCTGTGAGCTGCCTGCTGCAGCTGCTGTTAATTAGAGCTGATAGCTCCGATTGCTGCCACCTAACCACTGGCAGAGTTGCCATTCAGGTGTCCCACGCTTGCAAACACCTGCCAGAGGTTCCATCGCTACCTGCTGCCCGCTCACTGTTTGCTGCTTCCAGGCCTGATCAGAGCTCATCTTACAGCTCCGATCGGGCACGACAGCAGCAAACAGTCGACGATGCAGTATCAGCTGCCTCATGGGGCAGCAGGTGCCCAATGCCTGCCCCAAACCTCCGCTGGCCATAGGAGGGCTTGGATGCCCCTAGGCATTCCAAATGCCCAAGGAATTTGCTTAGTTCGCCTATACCTAGGACCGGTAACACTCCAAGCATAAATTGTATACAGGGAAATTATTTTAAAACATCTCTGTAATTCCTCTATGAAGATCTCATTCTTGAAACTGTAACATCAATGAGAAAGAGAAACACAGTATTTGCCTGTGTTGTACTGCACATGTTGGATTATTCATCTTCTTGTGGCTTCAGCAGTTCACTTTCTTTATTGTTATCAGCACTGCTAAGTAATACTATCAATATGTGGGAGAAGGACGAAGGCTTGCTTATATCTCACTACCCTGATGGTGGATTGATGTATTGAGAAAACCTGTATAAAGAGAAGTAAAAGGAAATGGCAATCCAGAAGAGGATTGTTTAATTTATCCATGTTTTACATTATCTATTTTTTTGGACATACAATAGTAATTTAAATTATGCTTATAATCTCTGACCATACATAGTATTCATAAAGCTACAGACTGATGGCTGAGCAAGTACTAACACTCTCTACCATTAACTTCATCAGAAAGTCTCTCAATATGCTGGATGTTTCCATTAAATTGATATTGATATATAGGCTCTCTCTATAGTAATACAAGATTTGGAATATGCTAGCAAGCAGTGGCGGATTTTTCCTACCCTCCTAGTAAAATCCACCACCCGCAGGGTCTGCCTAGCAGTGGTAGTGACTTCTCATTAGAAGCACTCCCTGCTATTCACAGCTGGACAGGCAGTCCCAGGGGAAGGCGTTTTCTCCCCCTGGGACTGCCAGTCCAGACTACAATTAGCAGAGAGAGAGAGAGAAAGAGAGCTTCCAATGGGAAGACACTCCCCTGGTATAACGGCAGCCCTTTCTGGCTTCTATGGGCTGCAGCTGAAGCCCGGGGTGGTTGTCAGTCTGTGTGCATTTGTGAGATAGTGATCCTGTGCATGGTCACAATAGGGCTGCACCCCCCACCCGACCACTCAGGTGCAGACCACCGGACCTTACAGATAAGATCCACCACCGCTAACAAGTGTTGGACATTTACAAATCTTGTTTACAGCCAATCAAGAGGCTGATTCTAAGACGTCACCATTGATCGCAGTGTCATAATTTGTACCAGCCCTATGGTAGGTGCTGCTTTTCCATCTGAGTATGGTCTCCAATTGGAGTGATTGAGCATCTGTGTATGCAACCTGTTCAGTGACACGCCTGCCACACTCCCATAACATGCCCATAACATAGACCATCTCTGTGCGTTTGAATAGCCACTGTCTAGTAAGGCCCAGCACATTTCCACTACAATCCTGATACCATACTCGTACAAGTTTTTAGGGAGTTTTCTGCAAAAATGTGCTCATCTCCGTGAGGATTGGCACTGCCCCAACTGCTACTAACATCACCTAAAATACTTTAATTCTGAAGTCTGCTTCATAAAAGTACTGGCGATACTAATATAACATATTGATCTTGCTAAGAAATACTGGACAGCTGACAATGAAACCTGAAAGTGGATGCACAAATATTTTATTTATTTTTCTTCTTTTTTTTTGATGGGATTGATTAATGTTGCTGCTACTATTATACCTCTTTAACCAGTAGCTATGTGTTTATTAGTTCTTAAATATTGCCTGTGGCCACAGGATTATATAGTGTATATATATATATATATATATATATATATATATATACACACGCTGAGACTCCCATATCCAAATATTCCAAAATATGGAAAATTCTGAATTACGGAATATTTATTTTTTAGTATGACTGAGAAGGTGAAAACTGCGCTTTATGATGGTTCAATGTACACAAACTTTTTTTAAAGCACAAAATCATTAAAATACAGTATACAATAACCTTCAGGCTCTGTGTATAAGCTGTATATGACACATAAATGAATTTAATGTATGTACGCAAACTTTTTTTGATGCTCAAAATTTTTTAAAATATTGTATAAAATGACCTTCAGGCTGTGTGTATAAGGTGTATATAGAACAAAAATGCTTTATGTGTTTAGATTTGGGTCCCATACCCAAGATGTCTCATTATAGTATGCAAATATTCCAAAATATGGATTATTCCGATATCAAAAATACCCCTGGTCCCAAGCATTTTGGATATGGGAGACTCAACCTGTATATAAATATATATATATATATATATGTGTGTGTGTACAGTAGGGTTGTGTGCCAACCCTTGTGTTTTGGTTTTGGATATGTATCTCCTTGTGTTTTGGATCTCGATTTGGTTTTACCAAAACCACCCCTTGTGTGTTTTGGTTTTGGTTCTGTATTTTTTTTCAAAAATTTATTAAAAAAACAGCTAAAATCACATTGTTGTTTTTTGTTCCTAGAGAACTATTAACCTCAATAACATTATATTCCACTCGTTTCCAGTCAATTTTGACCACCTCACAGCTCACAATATTGTTTTCACCTGGTTTAGGCCCAGAATTTGCACCAAGCTAGCTGGCTGACTAAGCTAGCAGCAGTGGCAGCACAACATGTGGCAGTTCAACTTTCAACATGGCACATAAGGAAACATATGTTTTCATTAATCAAGAGGCCTGAAGGAGTTGGAGTATGTATGTAGCTGAAGGTAGGGAAAGGAAGATTTGATTAGTAGTAAATTTCATTGAATTTTTTGATTCCAAAGCAAATTTATGAGGGAGGAGGGGAGGCATTTACACAAAATATTTTACTCATTCACATCAGTCTTTGCCCCGGAAGAATTGTTGTGCACTATGCCTGCTGCTGCTGGGAGTGGATTTTCATCCCAGAAGGGGACCAGGAAGACTACTAGTAGTACATTAAATAACAATTGACAGTACAGGTACGGACTGTCTGACATGCCTACTTGGATGCTGTCACCGATGTAATCCTCCACCATTCTGTCAATGGTGACAGTATCATATGCAGTGACAGTAGACATGTCAGAAATTGTTGCCAGGTCCTTCAGTCCGGACCAGATGTCCAAACTTGGTCCTGCCTGCCCTGCATCACCGCCAGCGGGTTGCTTAGGATATCTACGTTGTTTCCTGGCAGCCCCAGTTGTGGGAGAAAATGAAGAAGGAGCTGTTGATGTGTCACGTTCCGCTTCAGCTGACAGTGTTTTCACCAGCAGATCTTTACACCTCTGCAGGCTTGTGTTGGCCGGAAAGAGAGACAACACATAGGCGTTAAACCTAGGATCGAGCACAGTGGCCAAAATGTAGTGGTCTGATTTCAACAGATTGACCACACTGGAATCCTGGAAAAGCAAATGAAGGGCTTCATCCAAAAGTTCCACATGCCAAGCGGAATCGCTCTGTCTTAGCTCCTCCTTCACTTTCTCCAGCTGCTTCTGCAAAAGCCTGATGAGGGGAATGACCTGACTCAAGCTGGCAGTGTCTGAACTGACTTCACGTGTGGCAAGTTTGAAGGACTGGAGAACCTTGCACAACACGAAAATTATTCACCACTGCACTTGAGTCAGGTGCATACCCCCTCCTTTGCCTATATCATAGGTTAATGTATAGGTTTGAATGGCCTTTTGCTGCTCCTCCATCCTCTGAAGCATATAGAGGGTTGAGTTCCACTGTGTCACAACCTCTTGCTTCAGGTGATGGCGGGGCAGGTTCAAGACTGTTTTTTGGCACTCCAGTCTTCGGCACGCAGTTGCTGAATGGCAAAAGTGGGCAGAAATTTTTCGGGCCACCCAAAGCGTCTCCTGCATGCCCCTGTCATTTTTCAGAAAATACTGCACCACCAAATGTATTGTGTGAGCAAAACATGGGACGTGCTGGAATTTGCCCAGATGTAATGCCCGCACAATATTGGTGGCATTGTCAGATATCACAAATCCCCAGGAGAGTCTAAGTGGGGTAAGCCATTGGGCGATGATTTCCCTCAGTTTCTCTAAGAGGTTGTCGGCAGTGTGCCTCTTACTGAAACCGGTGATACACAGCGTAGCCTGCCTTGGAACGAGCTGGCGTTTCTGAGCTGCTGCTACTGGTGATGCTGCTGTTGTTGCTGTGTAAGGTGATACATCTACCCAGTGGGCTGTCACAGTAATATAAAGCTTAGTCTGCCCTGTTCCACTTGTCCACATGTCCGTGGTTAAGTGGACATTGGGTACAACCATATTTTTAGGACACTGAGGACACTTTTCCTGACATCTCTGTACAGTTTCGGTATCACCTGCCTAGTGAAGTGGAATCTAGATGGGATTTGGTACCTGGGACACACTACCTCCATCAATTGTCTAAATCCCACTGCACTACTGGCGGATACCGGACACACGTCTAACACCAACATAGCAGTCAAGGCCTCAGTTATTCATTTTGCATCAGGATGACTGCTGTCGTACTTCATCCTCCTCGCTAAGGACTGTTGGAGGGTCAATTGTTTAGTAAAAGTAGTGGTGTTCCTACTTCCTCTCTGGGATGATGAACGACTCCCAGCAGCAGCAGTGGCAGCAGTAGGCGTAGCAATGCAGGATCCTCTTGAGGAATCCCGGATAGGAGAGTCAGTCATGCCAGTGATGTGGCCTGCAGGACTACTTCCGATCCTGACTAAGGAGGAAATTGACGAGGAGGGAGTTGACAGTGTGATTTGCAGGCGCTTGGATACAACAGGACAAAGGGATTTAGGTGTCCCTGGACTGTTTACTGTCATAGCCAAAGTTTCTGAACTTGACAGTAACTTTTTATGAACGTGCTGCAGGTGACGTATAAGGGAGGATGTTCCTAGGTGGTTAACATCCCTACCCCTACTTATTTAACCTTTACATATGGTACATATGGCAAGACAGTTGTTGTCCGGATTTGGATAGAAATATTGCCAGACCAAAGAGGTGGAATGTTTGGTCTTCTGCCCAGTCATGACCGTGATGGGCTTTTTCATCCCATGGACAACAACTGTCTCCCCTGGAGCCTGATTTAAACAAACCACATCACCATCAGAATCCTCCTTGTCAACTTCCTCCTCAGCGCCAGCTACACCAGTATCCTCATTCTGTTGTACTTCAACAGTGACATCTTCAATTTGAATATCAGCAAGTGGACTGTGGGTGATCCTTCCAGCACATGCAGAGGGCATGCAAATGGTGGAAAGAGCCACCTCTTCCTGTCCAGTGTTGGGAAGGTCAGGCATCGCAACCGCCACACTTGGACTCTCCTTGGGGATTTATGATGTCTTCTTAGAATGCACAGTTCTTTGCTGTGCTTTTGCCAGCTTAACTCGTTTGATTTTTGTAGCGGGAGGAGGGCTTCCATCGTCATGTGAAGCTGAACCACTAGTCATGAACATAGGGAAAGATCTTAGCCGTTTCTTGCCACTCCGTGTCGTAAATGGCATATTGGCAAGTTTACGTTTCTCCTCTGATGATTTAAATGTTTTTTTAAGGTAATTTTCCTGAACTTTGTCATTTTCGATTTTATATGCCCTCTGGTATGACATTGGGCATCATCCTTGGCAGACGACGTTGATGGCATTTTATCATCTATGTTATGACTAGTGTCAGCAGCTTCAGCACTAGGAGGAAGTGGTTCTTGATCTTTCCTTAATTTATTTTTATTGGACAAAGGGCCTGATTCAGAGCCACTCGTAAGCAGCTGCTCGTTCGCTCTGAGCAATGTTTGCCCAACTGCGCATGCGTACGGATCGTTATACGCATGCGCGAACCAGTCAGTGCGGCCGAAATTCATGTGCTCGCAAAATAGCGAATGCCTGATAATTTGAGTGACAGAATGAGGCGTATGTGGGTGGTAACAGGGGAAGGAGCTTGAAAACGGGGAGTGGAGATCCGAACGCAGGCGTGCTTAAAGGTCAAAACGGGCATTTTATGGGTGTGCATAATTACAACAGCAGCGTCATTGACCACGTCACTGGGTTATTTTATAGCCAGAACTGCTCGCAAAATTGTGGTAGCAAAAAGCAACCACAAGAATAGCGAGCAGTTCATACCCTGGTCGATGTACTCGATTAATCTAATAAATAGCGGACATGACGTAGGATGCGAGCGGCCAGGGGGCGTAGTTTCCCAAAAAACGTCCGCAAGTTTTGTTCGCTCGTTCAGACCTAGAGGCGTGAACAGACCGCAAACAGCGAACGGTTCATTTGAATAGCCACCCCTATTTTCAGGACGAGCGAGCGCTAATTGCGTCTGGCTCTGAATCAGGCCCAAAGTTTGGTCATTTATGTTATATTGATATATACGTGCAGCTAAGGCACACACAAACACAGAAAAGAAGACTTTTTAATTTTTTTTGGAGTGCACTTTGGGGGTTTCACCACCCTTTAACAGACTTATGACATAAGCGCACGCTTGGCACTGCTCCTTTGTTGATGCACGTGCGGCTACAGCCCACACAATTCACAATCACAGAAAAGAAGATTTTTTTATTTTTGGGGGGAGTGCACTTTGGGGGTTACACCACCCTTTACCAGACGAGCCAGCCGGCCCTTGATTTATGACACAGGCGCATGCTTGGTACTGCTCCTTTGTTGATGCACGTGCGGCTACAGTGCATACAATTCACAACACAGAAAAGAAGAATTTTTTATTTTTTTGGAGTGCACTTTTTTGGCTTACACCACCCTTTAAGAGATGAGCCAGCCGGCCCTTTACTTATGACACAGGTGCACGCTTGGCTCTGCTCCTTTGGTGATGCACGTGCGGCTACAGTGCATACAATTCACAACACAGAAAAGAAGAATTGTTTATTTTTTGTGGAGCACACTTTGGGGGTTAAACCACTCTTTAACAGACGAGCCAGTCGGCCCTTTACTTATGACACAGGCACATGCTTGGCGTTGTTACTTTGTTGATGCAAGTGTGACTACTGCGCACAAATTTCACACACAAACACAGAAAAAAAGAATTGTTTATTTTTTGTGGAGCGCACTTTGGGGTTACAACTCCCTTTAACAGACGAGCCAGGCGGCCCTTGATTTATGACACAGGCGCATGGTTGGTGCTGCTGCTTTGTTGATGCATGTGCGGCTACTGAGCACATAATTCACAAACACAGAAAATAATTTTTTTTTTTGGAGTGCACTTTGGGGGTTACACCACCCTTTAACAGACTTATGACACAGGCGCATGCTTGGCACTGCTTCTTTGTGTTACGAATTCCGCTGCCAACTCCGTGTGACACCACAAGAACCCAGCTAGAGAGATCTTCTGCCAATAACAGCCGCCTGTTGTTCCCTTAGAACTAGGATACGTTCACCGGTACTTAGGCGGCCACCTGGACTTATGCTTGAGGTAGTAGTGGCTCACATGGAGATACAAGGGAATTCAATAGGTAATTAATGTACAGTTAGGACTGACACAGTTGATGATGATAAGGATATTGATGGTCCAGATGTTGTGAGAGTACAGTTTGGTTTTTTGGACAATAGCTTGGGAGCCGATGGTGTGACAGCTGTGTCGATGGTGCAGCAATGGTGCGGCAGTGATTCTGATGGTGCCGCAATTATGCCGATGGTGCAGCAATAGTGCCGACGGTGCGGTTATAGCCATAGGTTAACAGTCTAGGGTTTGTAAATGGCTCTGAGAGCCGATGGTGCGGCAGGTGTGCCGATGTTGCAGTGATGGTGCTGATGTTGGGGCAATTGCCATAGGATGAACGTTGGCAGCATGGGAGCTGCTGGATATGGCTTGGAGGCTGTTTGGAAATTGGTGGTAGCATGGAAGCTACTTGGAGTGGCCTGGAAGTCGTATGGTGAACGATGGCAGCACGGGAGCTGCTGGATACAGCTAGGAAGCCATTTGGAGATTGGTGGTAGCACAGAAGCTACTTAGAGTGGCTAAGAAGCCACATGGTGAATGATGGCAGCAGGTGAGCTGCTAGATGCGTCCAGGAAGCCATTTGGAGATAGGTGGTAGCACAGAAGCTACTTGGAGCGGCCTGGAAGCCGTATTGTGAATGATGGCAGCACGGGAGCTGCTAGATACAGCTAGGAAACCTTTTGGAGATTGGTGGTAGCACAGAAGCTACTTGGAGCAGCTAAGAAGCTGTATGGTGAACAATGGCAGCACGGGAGCTGCTAGATGCGACCAGGAAGCCATTTGGAGATAGGTGACAGCACGGAAGCTACTTGGAGCGGCCTGGAAGCCGTATGGTGAACAATGGCAGCACGGGAGCTGCTGGATACGGCTAGGAAGCCGTTTGGAGATTGGTGGTAGCACGGATAATACTTGGAGCGGTTAGGAAGCCATGTGGGAGTTCAATGAACCAGAGAACAGGAACAACCTGACTCTGCAGCCAGGCTGAGGGAGCTCACAGACACTCTATAGTCGGCCAGTGACACTGGTAGTGACACAGTCAAGACAGGATTTCCAGTTTCTTGCAAAAAGCCAGAACAAGGATTAGACATGATGCAGAATCCCAGTAACAACTAAGACTGGGAATTGCCACCAAGATGATTTGCTAACCGCAAATCCTAACACTTTGTTGATGCACGTGCTGCTACAGCGCATACAATTCACAACAGAGAAAAGAAGAATTTTTTTTTTTTTTTGGAGTGCACTTTGGGGGTTACACCACCCTTTAAGATATGAGCCAGCTGGCCCTTTACTTATGACACAGGCGCACGCTTGGCGCTGCTACTTCGTTGATGCAAGTGCGGCTACTGTGCACACATTTCACACACAAACAGAAAAAAAGAATTGTTTATTTTTGTGGACCACATTTTGGGGGTTACACCACCCTTTAACAGATGAGCCAGCCGGCCCTAGATTTATGACACAAGCGCACGCTTGGCACTGCTCCTTTGTTGATGCAAGTGCAGCTACTGCGCACACTGGCCCTGATTCAGAGCCGGATGCTGTGACAGAGCGCTCGCTCTGAATCAGGGCGCCTTTTTTTTTAATGGAGCGGCTTCCTGGCTGCTCGCATTGCTGTGGGTTGCTACCCACAGCTAATGCGAGTGGCCAGGATGATGGTCACAATGGTAAAGACCATCGTGACCATCCGGCTTGCGACGAGACCCTTGTGGTAGGGTCTGGTGGCCGCAAGCCCCAGAGGGCTTTTGGCTCAAACAGAGCCGAAAGCTCTCTCACTGACATCACTTTTGATGTCAGTGGGGCCGCCCCCAGATGGTAGGCATTCTCATGGGAATGCCTCCATCTGGGCAGCCACCCCACGGCCCACCCACCAAAGGGGGTGTGCTGTCACTCAACATCGATAGCACGCCCCCTTTGGTGCGAGACCCGGAGCGACGGATTGCCCATCGCTATCCGGGTCTTGTGCATGCGGACGATGGCGCCGGCTCTGTCGTGCGCATGCGCTCTGGGCCACCATCGACCCGGTTTGCGAGCGCTCAGAAAACACAGAAAAAAGAATTGTTTATTTTTTGTGGAGAGCACTTTGGGGTTTACACCACCCTTTAACAGACGAGCCAGTCGGCCCTTTATTTATGACACAGGTGCATGCTTGGCACTGCTCCTTTGTTGATGCACATGCGGCTACTGCGCATACAATTCACAAACACAGAAAAGAAGAATTTTACATTTTTTTTGGAGTGCACTTTGGGGGTTACACCACCCTTTAACAGACTTATGACACAGGCGCACGGTTGGCGCTGCTCCTTTGTTGATGCACGTGCGGCTACAGTGCACACAATTCACAACACAGAAAAGAAGAATTTAAAAAAAATTTTAGAGTGCACTTTGGGGGTTACATCACCCTTTAACAGACTTATGACACAGGCGCACGGTTGGCGCTGCTCCTTTGTTGATGCACGTGCGGCTACAGTGCACACAATTCACAACACAGAAAAGAAGAATTTAAAAAAAATTTTGGAGTGCACTTTGGGGGTTACATCACCCTTTAACATACTTATGACACAGATGCATGCTTGGCACTGCTCCTTTGTTGATGCACATGCGGCTACAGCGCACACAATTCACAACACAGAAAAGAAGAATTTTTTTTTGGAAGTGCGCTTTGGGGGTTACACCACCCTTTAAGAGATGAGCCAGTCGGCCCTTTACTTATGACACAGGTGCACGCTTGGCACTGCTCCTTTGTTGATGCACGTGCAGCTACAGTGCACACAATTCACAAACACAGAAATAAATTAATTTTTTGCACTTGGGAGGAGCACCCCTGATGGACAGATCACCCCCTGAATAACACTACAGCACCCCTTTAGGACTACAGCCTTTATGGGACACTGCACAACACAGCCCAGCCAGCCCCTATAGACTTTTGGAGTGGACACAGCCCCTATGGACAACTGACTGCACAACACAGCCCAAGTAACCCCTATGGACAACAGCAGCACAACACAGTCCAGCCAGCCCCTATGGACTTTGGAGGAGTGGACACAGCCCCTATGGACAACAGCAGCACAGCACAACACAACACAGCCCAGCCAGCCCTAACTCCCACCCACACTCTTCACTGTCCACAGCCGGAGTGAGAAATGGCACTGACGCGGGGACCTTTCATAGAATTCAAAACCTGTGAGATCTGGAAGGCAGGATATTGACGTTTTGCTTTGATTTCAGTTCTGAGTCAGGCGGGGGGTTCGGATTTCTGAAGTCTGAACCCGCTCATCCCTAGATGATAGATAGATAAATAAAGATATTTATATGTATATCAGCATTCTCCCTACACTTAATTTCCCAGTTGTTTTGCCCAGCAAAATCCCCCTGCCATCTGGCACTTTGATATGGCCGAGAAATGGGCACTGGGAGAACACACAAGACTTATTATTAAGACTTATTGTTACAGTGCCGGGTAGCATCAGACTGGAGTGCAGAGTGGAACCACTATGAAATCCTATTTAATCTCTCTACGGCTGTTGACGCCAAGTGGACACACCTGGCGTATGGTGATACGCAAAATGAGGTTGAACAGTGTATGCAACTTGTGATGTAAACAGTCTCTATCTTATTTCACAAATACAAAGTGAATTACAGTGTAAAATATATGACAATATATTAACCTTATGTGAAAGCAAGTGAAAAACACACACATACCAATTTCTGTGGTCCAAAGCACAAAAGTAAATATGGTATTGAAAGAATATATAACATTAATATTACAAGCAATTCAGTGGTACAATACAGTTCCAGAAAGAGTCAGGGTTACAATACCAGTATAACTTACATTCGCATGCGCCACCCCTGACTGGTAGAAGTACAGCTACTCCTTTCTGGATCTGAGGAGCCCACTCTTATACTGTTAAAATATGGGTGTGCCTAATGACAAGTTGTGTCTCCTTCATTGGTCCAGAAGCGGGATGTTTCCAGTTCACTGGTGGTCATTGGCTGATTCAAGCAGTGGATGATGCTTAGGCTCAGGGTGTTGATACCGGAATTCACCACTGGATTCCCTCCAATAACTAGTTCGAATCAACCTATTGTTATAAACTATATTTAAACCTAAATCCGGCATTGCTAATATCTTTTTTCCACAATGTGCGATAATCTATTTGCAAATGTATACTTAAGACCTGGGGTGATCATAAACTAGTTCATCCATTGTCCAGTTAGGGTCAGCTTATTTGTACCACAAACACAGGGGATGTTGGTGAATAGAAATTGCACATTTTATGACACCATTGTTGTTTGTTTCAACCTAGTCCAGCAAAGATTGATTTTTATATCTCCTTGGGGGTTACTAGCTAAGCTATAATTATATATTACATTTGAAATCTGTAATACTAGGCTAGTTATTGCATAAGATTTTTGGATATAAGACATTATTTTTGTATTTCATTAATATAAATCTGACTTTGACACCTCCTTCCTTACGACCAGTCTCTCCATTTCAGGGGCTGTGTGGTGTGTTACTGGGGCCTTCTGTGTAGCCAGTAAGTAGGGCCACATCCTCTCCAGGGGATCCCCAAGAGATTGCTGTACCAGGGCCCAAGATTGCTCTTGGCAGCCCTGCGTGCCCACAACCCCCCACCCCCCACACCTGCCACTGCCACACTACTGCCCGCACCCACCAGTCTGCTCTCCACTACCACCCTCCTCGTGCAGGTGGGAAGGTGTGGGCGGCTGGCGGCGGCGCCAGTATTTTGGACCAGTCCGTCAGACCGTCCTCCTCTCTTCTCTACCCAGAATGCAGGGCATGACATCATCACGTCTGCCGGGTGCGCCCGGCATTCTGGGAAGAGCACTGCAGTGTGAGTACTGGACATGCTGGACTGGTAAGGGAGGAGAGAGCGCGGAGCTGTGCACCATGGTCCCAATTTTTTTATTTTGGTGGGGGGGTTTCACCATGAGTTATAGCACCGGGTAATACCAACCCTAGTGATGCCTCTTGGTCTGACCTGCCACAGAAACTGCAAGTCTTGTTGCATGCAGTGAGTACTCGAACTGTGTATGCCGTCTCAGTGACTAATTTATACACGGCAATGCAACATTGTTCAAACGGACAGGCACGCCTGCATTTCTCTGACCACTCCCCCATCACCACCCCAAACGCTTACAGCCTGTCACTCACTCTGCGATGACTTTCATTCTGCTTCAGTGATCGCAAAGTGATCACAATGCTAACTCACGCAGCGCACTGTGCTGTATATGCATGTGCAGTACGCACCATCGACCGATCTGCGTACTCTGGGCCTGATTCAGCAAGGATCTCAGTTGTAAGGTCTGGTGCAAGTGTGTGTGAGGTTGCGATGGTACTCGATTGTACCGATGGTTTCACAGTCTTGCTAAACATTATGGATGTGTTTTAAGTAAAGTGGGCGTCCCTATGTAGTGCTGCGGCGGCATAGCGATCGCAATGGATTAGCATACTATCTCAGTTGAACTGCGTGTGTAATCGCTATTGCATTCACAGTTGCGATCCGTAATGAATCAGGCTCTGTGTTGCAATTGCCATCAATGCTGAATCAGGCCCTCTATCCAGGACCCCTCCTTTCTATCCAGCAGTGCAAATGAGTAGACTATGGTGCTGTGCCAGAGTCTACTGTGCACCTGCAGGTACTGTATCTGGGAACTTGGGCCCTCATTCAGAGCCGGACGCTCTGAGCAGAGCGCTCGCTCTGAATGAGGGCCGTCCTCCATAAAAATGGAGCGTCCTCCTGGACGCTCGTATAGCTGTGGGTCACCACCCACAGCTCATACGAGCGTGCAGGAAGATGGTCGCGATGGTCTTGACCATCGCGACCATCGCCAGTGCGACCAGAAGCCTGTGGTCGGGGTTTTCGACCACAAGCCCTGGAGTGATTTTGGCTCTATCAGAGCCAAAATCACTCCCGCTGACATCACTAGTGATGTCAGTGGGGCCGGCTTCTGACGGTAGGCGTTCCCTTGGGAACGCCTCCATCTGGGAGACACGCCCCCGGCACGCCCACCAAAGGGGGCGTGCTGTCAATCAACATCGACAGCACGCCCCCTTTGATCAGACACAACGAGCGAAGGAAAGTCCTTCGCTCGTCGCGTCTGGCGCATGTGCACGACGGAGCTCCCTCCGTCGTGCGCATGCGCAGTGCACACCATCGACTCACTTGCGAGCGGACAGCCGCTTGCGAGTGGGTCTGAATGAGGCCCTTGGTCCCCGAGCCATGCTCCTGGTGATTTTTGTACTGCGCATGTGCAAATCTCCAGAAAATGGGCGCAGGACTTTGGAGAGGTAAGTAGTAAAGAACATGGGTGCAGGATGTGCAGCGTGGGCCCTTCTGGACTTAGGGTCCCATGTGCACCGCACACCCTGCACCCATTATACATAAGCCACTGGCTATAAGGCATTGCGCAGACAAGGTTACGTTAGGATTGCTGTAACAAGCAAAATCAAACATCTAGCAAAATATACAGTACATATAAAAAGAAAAGACATTGTTAAACCTGTGAAATATTTTTTTTCAAAGATTTAAAAAAAAAATCCTTGATAAAGTTCTTGCTGATGCTAAGGGACTATAGGGTGAATATGTTAACACTCCTGAAGAGTGGGGAAGTTTCCCATAGCAACCAATCAGCTTCTATCTATAATTTTATAGAATGTACTTGATAAATGCTAAATGCAAGCTAATTGGTTACTAACAGCATCTTCTCCACTTGTCCATTCTTATGAGGTGTGATACATTTCCTTCTGAGTAACCATTTCAAATTAAAGACAGATTTATGAGATAACGGGCCTCCATACTGTTGGCCACCTCTTGGACAAGCAAGTTAAAAAAACACTGACTTGTGATCAGGTCTGTGAGGCATACCTGGGATGTAATACTTTCAATATCCCGACAGTGTGGATTCCGGAGGTCAGAATGTTGCTGCCGGAATACTGACACTTATTGGAATACCGGCGCCGGCATCCCGACCGCCGGAATCCCAAAGGTAAGTAGCGGGGTTAGGGGGTGGGTTAGGGTTAGGCACTAGGGGGAGGGTTAGGGTTAGGCACTAGGGGGAAGTTAGGTTTAGGCAACAGGGAGGGAGGGTTAGGGGTTAGGATACTTACAAAAAGCCGTCAGGATGGCAACCTAGTTGGGATGCTGGCATCAGGATTCTGGAGCTGATTCAGACCCACTGGCTAAGAAGCGATCGCTTGTAACTGCCAATGGTTCGCATTGTGTGCATGCGTATGCATCGCAATGCGCGTGCGCAAACCACTGCAAAAGATTGGGACGCGTTCGCTCGCCCAGCATAGACAGCCCATCTGAATGAGTGATGGGTAAAGCCATTTGTGGGTGGTAACAGGGGCAGACCACTAGAAACGGGGGAGTGGAGGTGCGAACGCAGGCGTGCCTGAGTGTCTCAACCCCACTTCAGAGGCGTGCATAATTAACAGGCAGTCATTGTACACATCCACCTGGTTGAAATAAACACTGAAGTGATTGCAGTGCTTGTGGCAGGGTACTGTATAGTCAACCTCAAGCGCTGCAATCACATCTGATTGTGCTCGATGTACCAATGGTTTCATGCACTTCCAGGAGATGACGTGCATAAGTGGGTGTCTTATGAATGGCTGGTGGGTGTCTACATACACAAAGTGGTCGCATGCCAAGACCTAGTGGGCATGTTAATGCCTTGTCGTGCGATCGTCTGCCTTCCTGGGTGTGCGCAGGATTTGTATACGCTGGGTGCGAGCAAACGCATCTAGTGATTGGGTCTGAATGAGCTCCTCTGACCTATGGGTTTCCGAACGCCAGCATCCCATACACAACCCCCCAGATTGACCTCTTTTAAATTGGTGCCATTCAAGCCCAACATTATACCAGTACGGTCACTTGAACTTTTAGTAACTTCGACTGACCTAACCCTCTAGACTAGGGGTGGGCGCTAAGCGCCCCCCCAGCTGTTGTACAGCTACATATCCCAGCATGCCCTGCCACAGTTTTGCTATTTGGCCATGCTAAAACTGTTGCAAGGCATGGTGGGATTTGTAGTGCAGCAACAGCTGGAGGGTCACTTATTGCCCACCCCTACTTTAGACACACTCCTCTCCCTTCGCTCCCCCTCTCCAAAGGCTATATTAGCTCATTATGCATTTTTGTGGGCCCCCTTAGATTGTAGCACTTTCAACACTTGGCTGAGCAAATGGCTTTCCTCCACTCTCTGTGGACTCAGGCCCTGATTCAGACCCGGATGCTCTGACAGAGCGCTCGCTCTGAATCAGAGCAGGCCTTCTTGTTTTTTAGAGCGACCTCCTGGCTGCTCGCATAGCTGTGGGTGACCACCCACAGCTATAGCGAGCGGCCAGGAAGATGGTCGCGATGGTCAATACCATTGCGACCATCGGGCTTGCGACGAGACCCTTGTGGTAGGGTCTCGTTGCCACAAGCCCCAAAGAGATTTCGCCTCTCACAGAGCCGAAATCTCTCCCACTGACATCACTCGTGATGTCAGTGGGGCCGCCCCCAAACGGAGGCGTTCACATGGGAACGCCTCCGTTTGGGCAGCCACTCCCCCCAGCCCGCCCACCAAAGGGGGCGTGCTGTCACTCAACATCGACAGCACGCCCCCTTTGGAACTAGACCCGGAGCGACGGTTTGCCTGTCGCTATCCGGCTCTCGCGCATGCGCACGACGGAGCCGGCTCCGTCGTATGCATGCGCACTGGGCCACCATCGACCCGGTTGCGAGCGCTCAGCCATAGGGCTTATTTATCCCCATTTAGACATTTTGAAAGGGGCCTCTCATCCTTCTGTGGTTGTATAAAATGTGGTTTTGATAGAGTAGATCTATTTAACTGTTTATGGGACTGTCCAATTATTAAAAGATTTTGGATAAACATTGGGGGGGGTTAACAAATACTTTTCTGGTTAATAATCTCCCCATAACTGCAGAATGGGCCTACTTTTGGCATATTACCACATGGTACTAGGAATTCTGTTTTTGGTGGTAGAGTTATTTAGCCATCCTCTCAGAACCACTCTGACAACACATTACAACTTGTTTCCAAGCCACTACTTGGTATGAGACTCGTCTCTAAATAGATTACCCCCCTATTGTACTATCCTCCTGGCCTCCTGTGCCTCACGGAATTGTTTTGTTTAATGGTTTTGCTATCCGTATCTTGACAATTATTGCAGATGGTAATGCACCTTTAACATCTGCCTTTATGATTTTGTTACCTTTTTGGATTTTTATTTTTTGGTCAAGCCTATTTGTATTATGTGCTTTGACTTTCATTTAATGCTTGTTTGATGTATGTTTGTTTTGTTGACATGCTACAATAAAAACATTATTTAAAAAAAACAAAAAAACAATTACGTGTAGTTCTCTTACCAGATATGCTGTAAGACAATAAACCCAAAGTCAACCTGAACAACCTCAACCTCAACCTGAAGTCATGATATCACATAGTGGGAAATGTATTAAATCTTTAAAACGTGGAGAAATGGACAAGAGGAGAAGTTACCCATAGCAACCAATCCACTTCTAGCTAGAATTTATCAAGTACATTCTATAAAATGATAAGTCACAACTTCTACACTTGTCCGCTTCGCTACTCTTTGATTGATTTGATACATTTCCCCATATATTGCCCATACATGTAGCAGTCTGGACCAGTGATGTCACAAGGGGTGTGCGGGCTGCACCTAGGTGTCACCCGCCGAGGGGTGACACCAAAGTGCCGACTCCTCAGTGACAGAAGCCAGGTGCTGCACTGTAGCAGTAGGTGCAGCACTCGGCTCCTGACATAGTGAGGGAGCCGGTACTGCACACAGAGTGGTCCCCAGGGGCAGTCTGAGTCTCAGGGACCCCCCAGAGTGATTACAACTGGGGTTTGGGCCCATAGGCCACATCGCTTACCCGCAAGGCCACATCCCCTACCCGTGTGGCCATGCACCCTTTTTGTCGGCATGCGGCTTCGCACTACAGCCCTCCCCGCACCAAGTGTCACTGCAGGGAAGGACGCCACTGATCTGGACATATAGCTTGACAAATCTTGTTTTCACTACTGGCCCCCTATGTGAACGATCTATGTAGCAGGGCCGGTTCGGTTCTATAGATACGCTGGTTACACGGCCGAGTAGGGCACCGCATAGAGGAGAGAGCCCTGACCCGGCCAGTGACATGCAGAATTAAGGGTGGGTGGCAGTTAGACTGTGTCACTGTGACACAGTTACCTGCATTGCGCCATTGTGTTAGGGGTGGGCCACAGCTCCTTCGCTGGGGCGGCTGCTGGGTGACATGACGTCATGACATCACGTCGCACTGGCAGTGAGCTGCGACGGATGATTGTGAGGAATCCCTGACCTGCATGGTACCTGGGGCGGTGGGCGGCGCCCCTCGAGGCAGCTGGACAGGCTTCCAGTACCATCCCTGTCCCATTATAATAATTAAACTAAGTGTATAAATGTCCTCACTCTTCCAGAAACTTAGAAAGTCAGGACCTGGCGCTTTATCTAAGGTTTTTAATTGGTCAGACTATAACACTGCACAGAGTGATAAAATATGTACATACAAAGACTGAGCATGTGTCAATTTTGGTGTGTTATCTGATTATATCTGATTATTAGGGGTGCGCACCGGCCACTTTTCGTGTTTTGTGTTTTGGTTTTGGATCTGGATCTTTCTTCGTGTTTTGGATCTGGATTGGTTTTGCCAAAACCACCCTTCCGTGTTTTGGGTTCTGGGTTTTGTGTTTTGGATCTGTATTTTTTTTTAAAAAAAGCATAAAAACAGCTAAAATCACAGAATTTGTGTGTTTTTCTGCTCCTATGCTATTATTAACCTCAATAACCTTAATTTCCACTCATTTCCAGTCTATTCTGAACACCTCACACCTCACAATAGTGTTTTTATATCCAAAAGGTTGCACCAAGGTAGCTGGATGACTATGCTAAGAGATACGAGTGGGCGGCACAAACACGTGGTCCATCTAGGAGTGACACTGCAGTGGCATACAGGATGGCAGTTTGAAAAACTAGGCCCCAAACAGTACATAATTCAAAGAAAAAAAAGAGGTGCAAGATGGAATTGTCCTTGGGCCCTCCCACCCACCCTTATGTTGTATAAACAGGACATGCACACTTTAACAAACCAATCATTTCAGCGCCAGGGTCTGCCACACGACTGTGGCTGAAATGATTGGTTCGTTTGGGCCCCCACAAAACAAGCTGGCAATTAATCTGTCCCTGCACAAACTGGCTCTACGGAGGCAAGATGTCGTCCTCATCCTCCTCATCCACCGATCCCTCACCCTCTTCAGTGTTGTATACATCCTCATCCTCACAGAGTATTAATTCGTCCCTGCTGGAATCCACAACCACAAGTCCCTCTGTACGTTCTGGAGGCTGGTCTTCCTGGAAGAGTTGATAATTCATTTTATGAACATCATCTTCTCCACATTTTGTGGAAGCAACCTCCTACGCCTTTCGCTGACAAGGTTCCCGGCTGCACTAAACACTCTTTCGGAGTACACACTGGAGGGGGGGCAACTCAGATAAAATAGAGCCAGTTTGTACAGGGACCTCCAAATTGCTTCTTTTTCCTGCCAGTACAAGTACGGACTGTCTGACATGCCTACTTGGATGCTGTCACCGATGTAATCCTTTAACAGACAGACGCACGCTTGTCGCTGCTGCTTTAAGGATGCAGGTGCAGCTACAGCCCACACATTTCACAAAGACAGAAAAAAAAAGAAGAATTTTTTTATTGTTTGTGGAGCGCACTTTGAGGGTTACACCACCCTTTAACAGACAGACGCACGCTTGTCGCTGCTGCTTTGAGGACAGTATCATATGCAGTGACAGTAGACTTGTCAGAAATTGTTGGCACGTCCTTCAGTCCGGACCAGATGTCCAAACCGGCCCTTGACTTATGACACAGGCGCACGCTTGGCACTACTTTGTTGATGCATGTGCGGCTACTGCGCACACAATTCACAAACACAGAAAATATTTTTTTATTTGATTTGGACTGGAGTGTACTTTGGGGGTTACAGCACCCTTTAATGGTCAAGCCAGCCGGCCCTTTACTTATGACACAGGCGCACGCTTGGCACTACTTTGTTGATTCACGTGCGGCTACTGCGCACACAATTCACAAACACAGAAAGTATTTTGTTATTTGGTTTGGAGTGTACTTTGGGGGTTACAGCACCCTTTAACGGTCAAGCCAGCCGGCCCTTTACTTATGACACAGGCGCACGCTTGGCACTACTTTGTTGATGCACGTGCGGCTACTGCGCACACAATTCACAAACACAGAAAATATTTTGTTATTTGGTTTGGAGTGTACTTTGGGGGTTACAGCACCCTTTAACGGTCAAGCCAGCTGGCCCTTTACTTATGACACAGGCGCACGCTTGGCACTACTTTGTTGATGCACGTGCGGCTACTGCGCACACAATTCACAAACACAGAAAATATTTTTTTATTTGGTTTGGACTGGAGTGTACTTTGGGGGTTACAGCACCCTTTAACGGTCAAGCCAGCCGGCCCTTTACTTATGACACAGGCGCACGCTTGGCACTACTTTGTTGATGCACGTGCGGCTACTGCGCACACAATTCACAAACACAGAAAATATTTTTTTATTTGGTTTGGACTGGAGTGTACTTTGGGGGTTACAGCACCCTTTAACGGTCAAGCCAGCCGGCCCTTTACTTATGACACAGGCGCACGCTTGGCACTACTTTGTTGATGCACCTGCGGCTACTGCGCACACAATTCACAAACACAGAAAATATTTTGTTATTTGGTTTGGAGTGTTCTTTGGGGGTTACAGCACCCTTTAATGGTCAAGCCAGCCGGCCCTTTACTTATGACACAGGCGCACGCTTGGCACTACTTTGTTGATGCACGTGCGGCTACTGCGCACACAATTCACAAACACAGAAAATATTTTGTTATTTGGTTTGGAGTGTACTTTGGGGGTTACAGCACCCTTTAACGGTCAAGCCAGCCGGCCCTTTACTTATGACACAGGCACATGCTTGGCACTACTTTGTTGATGCACGTGCGGCTACTGCGCACACAATTCACAACCACAGAAAAAATATAATTTTTTTAGCACTTAGGGGGAGCACCCCTGATGGACAGAGCACCCCCTGGACAACAGTACAGCACCCCTTTAGGACTGGGACACTGCACAGGACTTTGGAGTGGACACAGCCCCTATGGAGAACTGACTGCACAACACAGTCCAGCCAGCCCCTATGGGCTTTGAAGTAGTGGACACAGCCCCTATTAACAACAGCAGCACAGCACAACACAGCCAGCCCCTATGGACTTTGAAGTAGTGGACACAGCCCCTATGGACAACAGCAGCACAGCGCAGCACAGCACAGCACAATACTACTCTGCACTACACTACACTACACAGCCCAGCCAGCCCTAACTCCCACCCTCCCTCTTCACTGTCCACAGCCGAGTGAGAAAATGGCGCCGACGCGGGTACCTTATAGAGGATCCAAAACCCGCGAGACTCGGAAGGCGGGATGATGACGTTTTGCCTCGATTTCAGAATCCGAGTCAGGCGGGAAAAGTCGAGCCTGACTCGGATCTGCCTCGGATCGGGGGGGCTCGGGGGGTTTCGGATTTCAGAAATCCGATCCCGCTCACCCCTACTGATTATACGTTTATTGTGTGCCACATTTATCAGACAATAAAAGGTTTTTCACACAGCATGAATATTTGAGACTACTACTTTGGTTGACAGTGTCTGTGGGCACAGGGCTCGATTCAGACCCACTCGCTAGATGCGTACACTCGCTCCCAGTGTATGCAAATTTGTCTAAGTGACGGCAAGGCAGGCGATCGCATGACAAGACATAAGCACGCCCACTATGTCTTGGCATGCGATCATCCAGTGTATGCAGACGCCCACCAGCCTGTCTTAAGACGCCCACTAGTGCACATCATCTCCAGGAAGTGTATGCAACCATCGAAACATCAGGTACCATCGGAAGCAAATGCAGTGCTTGAGGTTGATAGAACCTACCGCAAGCACTGCGATCACTTCAGTGTATAATTCAAACAGGTGACGTGTACTATGACGCTGCCTGTTAATTATGCACGCCTCTGAAACGGCGTTATGACGGTCAGGCATGCCTGCGTTCACACCTCCACTCCCCCGTTTCTAGTGGCCTGCCCCCGTTACCACCCACAAATGGCTTGACCTGTCACTCATTCAGCTAGGCTGTCTGTGCTGGGTGAGCGTACGCTTCCCGATCGCTCGGACTAGTTAGCGCACACGCACTGCGATGTATACGCATGCGCACATCGCAAAATCTCTAGCTACGAACAAACACTTGCTAGCGAACGGGTCTTAATCTGGCCCATAATGTGTAAGGAGCACTAAAACTGTAGGCATAATGTGTAAGGAGCACTACTACTGTGGGCATAATGTGTAAGGAGCACTAATTCTGTGGGCATAATGTGTAAGGAGCACTAAAACTGTGTGCATAATGTGTAAGGAGCACTAAAACTGTAGGCATAATGTGTAAGGAGCACTACTACTGTGGGCATAATGTGTAAGGAGCACTAATACTGTGGGCATAATGTGTAAGGAGCACTAAAACTGTGTGCATAATGTGTAAGGAGCACTACTACTGTGGGCATAATGTGTAAGGAGCGCTACTACTGTGGGCATAATGTGTAAGGAGCACTACTACTGTGGGCATAATGTGTAAGCAGCACTAAAACTGTGGGCATAATGTGTAAGGAGCACTAATACTGTGGGCATAATGTGTAAGGAGCACTAAAACTGTGGGCATAATGTGTAAGGATCACTACTACTGTGGGCATAATGTGTAAGGAGCACTAGTACTGTGGGTATAATGTGTAAGGAGCACCACTACTGTGGGCATAATGTGTAAGGAGCACTAAAAATATGGGCATAATGTGTAAGTAGCAATACTACTGTGGGCATAATGTGTAAGGAGCACTAATACTGTGGGCATAATGTGTAAGGAGCACTAATACTGTGGGCATAATGTGTAAGGATCACTACTACTGTGGGCATAATGTGTAAGGAGCACTAATACTGTGGGCATAATGCATAAGGAGCACTAAAACTGTGGGCATAATGTGTAAGGAGCAATACTACTGTGGGCATAATGTGTAAGGAGCACTAAAACTGTGGGCATAATGTGTAAGGAGCACTAATACTGTGGGCATAATGTGTAAGGATCACTACTACTGTGGGCATAATGTGTAAGGAGCACTAATACTGTGAGCATAATGTGTAAGGAGCACTAACACTGTGGGCATAATGTGGAAGAAGCACTACTACTGTGGGCATAATGTGTAAGGAACACTAATACTGTGGGCATAATGTGTAAGGAGCACTAATACTGTGGGCATAATGTGTAAGGAGCACTAATACTGTGGGCATAATGTGTAAGGAGCACTAATTCTGTGGGCATAATGTGTAAGGAGCACTACTACTGTGGACATAATGTGTAAGGAGCACTACTACTGTGGGCATAATGTGTAAGGAGCAATAATACTGTGGGCATAAAGTGTAAGGAGCACTAATACTGTGGGCATAATGTGTAAGGAGCACTACTATCGTGGGCATAATGTGTATGGAGCACTACCACTGTGGGCATAATGTGTAAGGAGCACTACTACTGTGGGCATAATGTATAAGGAGAACTACTACTGTGGGCATAATGTATAAGGAGCACTAATACTGTGGGCATAATGTATAAGGAGCATTACTACTGTGGGCATAATGTGTAAGGAGCACTAATACTGCAGGCATAATGTGTAAGGAGAACTACTACTGTGGGCATAATGTGTAAGCGGCACTACAACTGGGCTTTTCCTGTGCGACCATGTCCACTTAATTCTTTTAGGCAAAAGTAGACCGTAGGACGCAGGAATATATATTCACTTACCAAAAAAATTAATCTTGGGCTGTCCCTGTCTGAGTGCAAACCATTCAGATCATTAACATGTGCATCTATTTTGGTTATTCATGTGGTGGGCACATTGGACAAAGATCCTGTTTTTGATGCCTAGGTGTTGTACTACAGACTTGGCGGTGAGCGGGTTCGGATTTCTGAAATCCGAACCCCCCCGAGCCCCCCCGATCCGAGGCCGATCCGAGTCAGGCTCGACTTTTCCCGCCTGGCTCGGATCTGAAATCGAGGCAAAACGTCATCATCCCGCCTTCCGGGTCTCGCGGGTTTTGGATCCTATATAAGGTACCCGCGTCGGCGCCATTTTCTCACTCGGCAGTGGACAGTGAAGAGGAGTTAGGGCTGGCTGGGCTGTGTAGTGTAGTGTAGTGTAGTGCAGAGTAGTGTTGTGCTGTGCTGTGCTGCGCTGTGCTGCTGTTGTCCATAGGGGCTGTGTCCACTACTTCAAAGTCCATAGGGGCTGGCTGTGTTGTGCTGTGCTGCTGTTGTTAATAGGGGCTGTGTCCACTACTTCAAAGTCCATAGGGGCTGGCTGGACTGTGTTGTGCAGTCAGTTCTCCATAGGGGCTGTGTCCACTCCAAAATCCTGTGCAGTGTCCCAGTCCTAAAGGGGTGCTGTAGTGTTGTCCAGGGGGTGCTCTGTCCATCAGGGATGCTCCCCCTAAGTGCTAAAAAAAATATATTTTTTCTGTGGTTGTGAATTGTGTGCGCAGTTGCCGCACGTGCATCAACAAAGTAGTGCTAAGCATGCGCCTGTGTCATAAGTAAAGGGCCGGCTGGCTTGACCGTTAAAGGGTGCTGTAACCCCCAAAGTACACTCCAAACCAAAAAAAAAAATATTTTCTGTGTTTGTGAATTGTGTGCGCAGTAGCCGCACGTGCATCAACAAAGTAGTGCCAAGCGTGCGCCTGTGTCATAAGTAAAGGGCCGGCTGGCTTGACCGTTAAAGGGTGCTGTAACCCCCAAAGTACACTCCAAACCAAAAAAATATATATTTTCTGTGTTTGTGAATTGTGTGCGCAGTAGCCGCACGTGCATCAACAAAGTAGTGCCAAGCGTGCGCCTGTGTCATAAGTAAAGGGCCGGCTGGCTTGACCGTTAAAGGGTGCTGTAACCCCCAAAGTACACTCCAAACCCCCCAAAAAAATATTTTCTGTGTTTGTGAATTGTGTGCGCAGTAGCATCACATGCATCAACAAAGTAGTGCCAAGCGTGCGCCTGTGTCATAAGTAAAGGGCCGGCTGGCTTGACCGGTAAAGGGTGCTGTAACCCCCAAAGTACACTCCAAACCAAATAACAAAATATTTTTTCTGTGTTTGTGAATTGTGTGTGCAGTAGCCGCACGTGCATCAACAAAGTAGTGCCAAGCGTGCGCCTGTGACATAAGTAAAGGGCTGGCTGGCTTGACCGTTAAAGGGTGCTGTAACCCCCAAACTACACTCCAAACCAAAAAAATATATATTTTATTTGTTTGTGAATTCTGTGTGCAGTAGCCGCACGTGCATCAACAAAGTAGTGCCAAGCGTGCGCCTGTGTCATAAGTAAAGGGCCGGCTGGCTTGACCGTTAAAGGGTGCTGTAACCCCCAAAGTACACTCCAAACCCCAAAAAAATATATTTTCTGTGTTTGTGAATTGTGTGCGCAGTAGCCGCACGAGCATCAACAAAGTAGTGCCAAGCGTGCGCCTGTGTCATAAGTAAAGGGCCGGCTGGCTTGACCGTTAAAGGGTGCTGTAACCCCCAAAGTACACTCCAGTCCAAACCAAAAAAAAAAAAATTTCTGTGTTTGTGAATTGTGTGCGCAGTAGCCGCACGTGCATGAACAAAGCAGTGCCAAGCGTGCGCCTGTGTCATAAGTAAAGGGCCGGCTGGCTTGACCGTTAAAGGGTGCTGTAACCCCCAAAGTACACTGCAAACCAAAAAAAAAAATATTTTCTGTGTTTGTGAATTGTGTGCGCAGTAGCCGCACGTGCATCAAAAAAGTAGTGCCAAGCGTGCGCCTGTGTCATAAGTAAAGGGCCGGCTGGCTTGACCGTTAAAGGGTGCTGTAACCCCCAAAGTACACTCCAAACCAAATAACAAAATATTTTTTCTGTGTTTGTGAATTGTGTGCGCAGTAGCCGCACGAGCATCAACAAAGTAGTGCCAAGCGTGCGCCTGTGTCATAAGTAAAGGGCCGGCTGGCTTGACCGTTAAAGGGTGCTGTAACCCCCAAAGTACACTCCAAACCAAATAACAAAATATTTTCTGTGTTTGTGAATTGTGTGCGCAGTAGCCGCACGTGCATCAACAAAGTAGTGCCAAGCGTGCGCCTGTGTCATAAGTAAAGGGCCAGCTGGCATGACCATTAAAGGGTGCTGTAACCCCCAAAGTACACTCCAAACCAACTAACAAAATATTTTTTCTGTGTTTGGGAATTGTGTGCGCAGTAGCCACACGTGCATCAACAAAGTAGTGCCAAGCGTGCGCCTGTGTCATAAGTAAAGGGCTGGCTGGCTTGACCGTTAAAGGGTGCTGTAACCCCCAAAGTACACTCCAAACCAAAATAAAAAATATTTTCTGTGTTTGTGAATTGTGTGCGCAGTAGCCGCACGTGCATCAACAAAGTAGTGCCAAGCGTGCGCCTGTGTCATAAGTAAAGGGCCGGCTGGCTTGACCATTAAAGGGTGCTGTAACCCCCAAAGTACTCTCCAAACCAAAAAAATATATATTTTCTGTGTTTGTGAATTGTGTGCGCAGTAGCCGCACGTGCATCAACAAAGTAGTGCCAAGCGTGCGCCTGTGTCATAAGTAAAGGGCCGGCTGGCTTGACCGGTAAAGGGTGCTGTAACCCCCAAAGTACACTCCAAACCAAATAACAAAATATTTTTTCTGTGTTTGTGAATTGTGTGTGCAGTAGCCGCACGTGCATCAACAAAGTAGTGCCAAGCGTGCGCCTGTGTCATAAGTAAAGGGCCAGCTGGCTTGACCATTAAAGGGTGCTGTAACCCCCAAAGTACACTCCAAACCAAAAAAATATATATTTTATTTGTTTGTGAATTGTGTGTGCAGTAGCCGCACGTGCATCAACAAAGTAGTGCCAAGCGTGCGCCTGTGTCATAAGTAAAGGGCCAGCTGGCTTGACCGTTAAAGGGTGCTGTAACCCCCAAAGTACACTCCAAACCCAAAAAATATATATTTTCTGTATTTGTGAATTGTGTGCGCAGTAGCCGCACGTGCATCAACAAAGTAGTGCCAAGCGTGCGCCTGTGTCATAAGTAAAGGGCCGGCTGGCTTGACCGTTAAAGGGTGCTGTAACCCCCAAAGTACACTCCAGTCCAAACCAAAAAAAAAAATATTTTCTGTGTTTGTGAATTGTGTGCGCAGTAGCCGCACGTGCATGAACAAAGCAGTGCCAAGCGTGCGCCTGTGTCATAAGTAAAGGGCCGGCTGGCTTGACCGTTAAAGGGTGCTGTAACCCCCAAAGTACACTCCAAACCAAATAACAAAATATTTTCTGTGTTTGTGAATTGTGTGCGCAGTAGCCGCATGTGCATCAACAAAGTAGTGCCAAGCTTGCGCCTGTGTCATAAGTAAAGAGCCAGCTGGCTTGACCGTTAAAGGGTGCTGTAACCCCCAAAGTACACTCCAAACCAAAAAAATATATATTTTCTGTGTTTAGCCGCACGTATATATCAAATCGATATAACATAAATGGAGGACCAAACTTTCTCCGCTAAAAATAAAATAGAGAAAGATCAAGAACCACTTCCTCCTAGTGCTGAAGCTGCTGCCACTAGTCATGACATAGACGATAACATGCCATCAACGTCGTCTGCCAAGGCCGATGCCCAATGTCATAATAGAGGGCACATACAATCCCAAATGACAAAGTTCAGGAAAATGACCTTGAAAAAAACATTTAAATCAACTGAAGAGAATCGTAAACTTGACAATATGCCATTTACGTCACGGAGTGGCAAGGAACGGCTAAGATCGATCCCTAGTATGTTCATGACTAGTGGTTCAGCTTCACATGACGATGGAAGCCCTCCTCCCACTAAAAAACTCAAAAGAGTTAAGCTGGCAAAAGCACAGTGAAGAACTGTGCATTCTAAGAAGATATCACAAATCCCCAAGGAGAGTCCATGTGTGGTGGTGGTTGCGATGCCTGACCTTCCCAGCACTGGACGGGAAGAGGTGGCTCTTTCCACCATTTGCACGCCCCCTGCAAGTGCTGAAAGGAGCACCCACAGTCCACTTGCTGATATGCAAATTGAAGATGTCACTGTTGAAGAACAACAGGATGAGGATACTGGTGTAGCTGGCGCTGAGGAGGAAGTTGGCGAGGAGGATTCTGATGGTGATGTGGTTTGTTTAAATCAGGCTCAGGGGGAGACAGTTGTTGTCCGTGGGATGAAAAAGCCCATCACGGTCATGCCTGGGCAGAAGACCAAATATTCCACCTCTTTGGTCTGGAAATATTTCTATCCAAATCCGGACAACAACTGTCTTGCCATATGTACCATATGTAAAGGTGGAATAAGTAGGGATAGGGATGTCAACCACCTAGGAACATCCTCCCTTATACGGCACCTGCAGCGCGTTCATAAAAAGTTACTGTCAAGTTCAGAAACTTTGGCTAAGACCGTAAGCAGTCCAGGGACACCTAAATTCCGTTGTCCTGTTGTATCCAAGCGCCTGCAAACCACACCGTCAACTCCCTCCTCGTCAATTTCCTCCTTAGTCAGGATCGGAAGTAGTCCTGCAGGCCATGTCACTGGCATGACTGACTCTCCTATCCGGGATTCCTTCGGAGGATCCTGCATTGCTACGCCTACTGCTGCCGCTGCTGCTGTTGCTGCTGCTGGGAGTCGTTCATCATCCCAGAGAGGAAGTAGGAACACCACTACTTTTACTAAACAATTGACCCTCCAACAGTCCTTAGCGAGGAAGATGAAGTACGACAGCAGTCATCCTGAAGCAAAATGTATAACTGAGGCCTTGACTGCTATGTTGGTGTTAGACGTGCATCCGGTATCCCCATTAGTGCAGTGGGATTTAGACAATTGATGGAGGTAGTGTGTCCCCGGTTCCAAATCCCGTCTAGATTCCACTTCACTAGGCAGGCGATACCGAGACTGTACAGAAACGTCAGAAAAAGTGTCCTCAGTGTCCTGAAAAATGCCGTTGTACACAATGTCCACTTAACCACGGACATGTGGACAAGTGGAACAGGGCAGACTAAGCTTTATATTACTGTGACAGCCCACTGGGTAGATGTATCACCTTACGCAGCAACAGCAGCAGCGTCACCAGTAGCAGCAGCTCAGAAACGCCAGCTCGTTCCAAGGCAGGCTATGCTGTGTATCACCGGTTTCAGTAAGAGGCACACTGCCGACAACCTCTTAGAGAAACTGAGGGAAATCATCGCCCAGTGGCTTACTCCACTTAGACTCTCCTGGGGATTTGTGATATCTGACAATGCCACCAATATTGTGCGGGCATTACGTCTGGGCAAATTCCAGCACGTCCCATGTTTTGCTCACACAATAAACTTGGGGGTGCAGAATTTTCTGAAAAACGACAGGGGCGTGCAGGAGACGCCATCACCTGAAGCAAGAGGTTGTGACGTGGTGGAACTCAACCCTCTATATGCTTCAGAGGATGAAGGAGCAGCAAAAGGCCATACAAGCCTATACATCCACCTATGACATAGGCAAAGGAGGGGGTATGCACCTGACTCAAGCGCAGTGGAGAATGATTTCCGTGTTGTGCAAGGTTCTCCAGCCCTTCGAACTTGCCACACGTGAAGTCAGTTCAGACACTGCCAGCTTGAGTCAGGTCATTCCCCTCATCAGGCTTTTGCAGAAGCAGCTGGAGAAAGTGAAGGAGGAGCTAAGACGGAGCGATTCCGCTCGGCATGTGGGACTTGTGGATGAAGCCCTTCATTCGCTTTGCCAGGATTCCAGGGTGGTCAATCTGTTGAAATCAGACCACTACATTTTGGCCACCGTGCTCGATCCTAGGTTTAAAGCCTATGTGGTGTCTCTCTTTCCGGCCGACACAAGCCTGTAGAGGTGCAAAGACCTGCTGGTGAAAACACTGTCAGCTGAAGCGGAACGTGACACGTCAACAGCTCCTTCTTAATTTTCTCCCGCAACTGGGGCTGCCAGGAAAAAACTTAGGTATCCTAAGCAACCCGCTGGCGGTGATGCAGGGCAGGCAGGACCAAGTTTGGACATCTGGTCCGGACTGAAGGACCTGGCAACATTTTCTGACATGTCTACTGTCACTGCATATGATACTGTCACCATTGACAGAATGGTGGAGGATTACATCGGTGACAGCATCCAAGTAGGCATGTCAGACAGTCCATACCTGTACTGGCAGGAAAAAGAGGCAATTTGGTGGCCCCTGTACAAACTGGCTCTATTTTGCCTGAGTTGCCCCCCCTCCAGTGTGTACTCCGAAAGAGTGTTTAGTGCAGCTGGGAACCTTGTCAGCGAAATGCGTAGGAGGTTGCTTCCACAGAATGTGGAGAAGATGATGTTCATCAAAATGAATTATCAGCTCTTCCAGGGAGACCAACCTCCAGAACGTGCAGAGGGACCTGTGGTGGTGGATTCCAGTGGGGACGAGTTAATACTCTGTGAGGATGAGGATGTACACACTGAAGAGGGTGAGGAATCGGTGGATGAGGAGGATGAGGATGACATCCTGCCTCCGTAGTGCCAGTTTGTGCAGGGACAGATTAATTGCCAGCTTGTTTTGTGGGGGCCCAAACGAACCAATCATTTCAGCCACGGTTGTGTGGCAGACCCTGGCGCTGAAATGATTGGTTTGTTAAAGTGTGCATGTCCTGTTTATACAACATAAGGGTGGGTGGGAGGGCCCAAGGACAATTCCATCTTGCACCTCTTTTTTTTCTTTGCATTATGTACAGTTTGGGGCCTAGTTTTTCAAACTGCCATCCTGTCTGCCACTGCAGTATCACGCCTAGATGTGTTCAGAATAGACTGGAAATGAGTGGAAATTAAGGTTATTGAGGTTAATAATAGCATAGGAGCAGAAAAACCTACAAATTCTGTGATTTTAGCTGTTTTTATGCTTTTTTTCAAAAAAATACAGATCCAAAACACAAAACCCAGAACCCAAAACACGGAAGGGTGGTTTTGGCAAAACCAATCCAGATCCAAAACACGAAGAAAGATCCAGATCCAAAACCAAAACACAAAACACGAAAAGTGGCCGGTGCACACCCCTACTACAGACACAGGTCTGCAGACAGAATGGATATGGAAGAAAACGTTAACATCTACATATGTCAGTAAAAATTATTCATCATGCAGTTAAATCATAAAATATTATCTTTGCCTATATCCATATCCTGCCTTCTTTATTTCTGCTATGTGTGCCCTATCTGCCATTTTATTATGTACAACTCACAAGTAAAATATATTAAATATTAAATTAGATTATTAGTACAATGTTTACATCAGAGTCAATTTGAGAATATGCAACAATTCTAATCACAAACTCACCCAGCTAGATAATTAATGTATTTGTTTTTCTTCTAGAACAGAATGCTTATGTAAATCACCACAATCTGTGCAATGATTTTCAAAGGAAAGGGATTTTTTTTTTCTTACGACTTTTAGAAAAGAAAATCAATTGGCCATATTTTAACTGTACTCTTTGTTTACGGAAAATAGCTCCTACAGTATTGCGTAAATATATACACGAAACTGTCATATTTAGTAAGATTTTGTTATTGCATTAATAAATAACAACTAGTATGGTTACATGCAATGGAAGCTGCTCGGTATCACTTAAATCAGGCCTGGTCTACCTGTGGCTCTCCAGCTGTTGGGAAACTACAAGTCTAGCATGAATTACCTGCTGATCGCTAGGAGTGTATGCTGGGTAGCCACAGAATGGCCAGGCCTGACTAATGGCCCCCATACACCAGGCAACATATTGTCTGATCCTGCGATGAGCATTTCCGACCAGCGGTTATCGATGTTCTCCGATCCGTTGGAGGATCGGTGATTATACATGTTAAATTTCACAGATTTGCAAATCACGATCATATTTTGATCATGATCTGCAAATCTGTGAAATCCTACATGTTGGATTTCACCAATCCTGCGACCCAGGATCTCTGAAGCGCAGGAACGCGAAAATCCATCGCTAGTATATGGGGGACATTAGATGAATACTCTTGATTGCTTTGGAAAATGAGCATTAAATGTGAAAGACCAACATTTAGTTCCGAACATTCCTGATACAAAATGCAATCCAAATTGTCCATATCTCTCATTTAGACAGAAACAGTCACATTCACCCCCAAATTGTATTGTGCACCCAGTGGTGGCTCTACAGGTGGGGCTGCAGTGCAGTCCAACATTTAAATAGGGGAGCCACACCAACTGCCAGTCAGTTCCGGCCAGCGATGTTTGGCAGCGTTTGGGGTGGCAGTTGGTGTGGTTCTCTTATTAGAACTTTGGACTGCGCTGCAGCCCCACCTCTGGAGCCTCCACTGGTTATACTCGTAGTTAAAGATACCTGTGTTCAGGGTCTAACTTCTGCTATTTCTAATTAACTATTGCTAGTTATAACTTTCAATGCTCTAACACAAGAATTTGGGTTTTGTATCTTGCTACATTTCAAACCTGACCTAAGCTCTGGTGGCCAAACCCCCATAAATGATACTATTATTAAAATATACTAAAAAACAAATACAAGGTAACCTATGTATATATCAGGCGCAAAGTGAACACAATTAAAATATTGTTAATTAACATCTGTAATGCAGCTCCCACTTAAAGTGCTGGGAACACTTATATAGCGATACAAAACTAGTAAAATACAGAACATGGGAGCGCATATATAATAAAACAAATTGTGTTTAATATAACATGAAAAAATCACTATTAAATAATAAAACAATAAAAGAAATAGAAACAATGGGGGTCATTCAGACCCACTCACGAGCGGCAGTACGCTCGCAAGTGGGTCGATGGTCCCCACTGCGCATGCGCACGACGGAGGGAGCTCCATCGCGCGCATGCGCGAGACCCGGCGAGTGAAGGACTTTCCATCGCTCCGGGTCTCTCACCAAAGGGGGCGTGCTGTCGATGTTGATTGACAGCACGCCCCCTTTGGTGGGCGTGCCGGGGGCATTCCTGCCAGACGGAGGCGTTCCCATGGGAACGCCTACCGTCTGATAGAGCCAAAATCACTCCAGGGCTTGTGGTTGAAAAACCCGACCACAGGGTTTCACTCGCAAGTCCGATGGTCGCGATGGTCAAGGCCATCGCGACCATCTTGTTGGACGCTCGTATATGCTGTGGGTGGTCACCCACAGCTATACGAGCATCCAGGAGGACGCTCCATATTAATGGAGGAGGGCCCTGATTCAGAGCGAGCGCTCTGGTCAGAGTGTCCGGCTCTGAATCAGGGCCTATGTCTATAGACAATAAATGCCACTGATTGGTCTCAAGTTTCCGGCATAGAATTGACACATTGATAGTGAGATGTTCCAATTAGTATTATATTGTGGCAAAAATGCCAAATAGTTCACGTGCTCACTCTCCAAGGACTTAATCTCACCACCAATGGTTATCACAAAAAGGCTGCGTTGGGAGAATGGCTTCTGTGTATTACACTCCCCGGATGTTGACAAATTGTCCCCGCCTGAATACAATGTAGCAGCGGTCCTGGAAGAAGCACATCCACGGCCTAATGTAATGTGGAGGGAGACTCAGCTTATGCTGTGAGCAGACATGCACAGTTCAGCGTCCAAAGTATCTCACCAATCACAAGCAGCCGGTATTAATGTCCAAAACAAATCTTAATGCATTTCTCCATTATGTATATCCAACAGTTTCATCAGAAGGTGTCATTAATTATTAAAATATAGATGTTGATCTCCGTGTGTTGAAACTTCATACTTGTCTGTCCTAAGGTCCCTCTTTGTCTTTCTCTGCACCGGAGAAAAAGTTTGGCTACAGTATGTGGCACTGTGACTGGGCATGTACCAATCATAATAATACCTGCTGCTAACCAACAATCAGAGCACCTGGAACCATCTGCTGAGCATGACAGATTCCTGATATACACAAGCATTGCACATTGTAACTGTACTGCACCAACAATTGAACACATGACAAAATGCCTATTTGTTCAGCTTGAGTTCTGAGTTCAGTTCTGATGGAGATGTAGGTGACTAGAGGGAGGCTCAATCTGTGCGTTTATGGCACATGGCCATGCCCACACAGAACTGAACATGCTTAAACAACACTGGCCACACCCATGCATCACTGGCCATACCCATACAACTTCTCACAACAATATGCCCATCATAATTTTCAGCCCAAGCCCATGTGGGTGTTGATCTGGTCCTGCCTGTAACATGTTTGTTAGATACAGGTGTTTCCAATTGCTTGATTTTAGAGCAAGTGTGGCAGTCCATGAAGAGGGCACAATTAGCACTTAATAAGCTATGGCCTGTATTCAATTAGAAGCGAAAAGCCAAAATCCGCAAAAAAGTATAGGCGATTGTGACTTTTCACCTGTTGGGAAAGTATCTCCATATTCAATTCCACCCGCTTTTCGCGTACGCAGAAAGTCAATGCAATGTAATAGGCGAAAATGATTTGCCTCGGAATAGGTGGAGAAAAGAAGTGCAACATTTTTATTTGTGGGTGCAAAGGTGGGGAAACCACTCAGAACCCCTGGGATATCCCCTCAATGGACAACTGCATAAAAAAAATTCCTAAAAAAAAGTTAAGAACACACCAAAAAAGTACTTTGAATTTGGGGGTGAAAAAGTGCAAAGTGGGGGGACAAGTTCGCAAACTAGCGAAATAAGATTCTGGGGGGTGCACTAAGAGGGGTCAAGTGTTTTGGGGATTGCAGGTGCATTTTTGGGGGTGGAAATTCACTTTATTTAAAAGTTCACTTTACATACATTAAAAGATGCTAGCACCCATTTTCAGGAACCCCAAATTTGACAGGACTACTTATTTTCTCCAAAAAATACTGCTTTATGCCATTCTTCACCACTTGTGCAAAGACGCTAATTAGAGGCAATTGTGCGAACTTAAGTACCCCAGTTTTATTAAGGCACTACTACATTGATCCCCAATGTTTCTGCATCTTTTTCGGGGGTTCAGGCTGTTTTCCTCGATTCTGACACCACTTTTTGCCTGTTATGACTTTGTGTATTTTGCCGTATTCGTCTCTTTTGGAATTGAATACGGCGAATAGCGGGGGCGAGCACTGTACGTTTCCGCGGCTAAAATACGTGATGTAGGCGAAAAGTCCAGAAGGCAAAACTTTTTCACGGGTGCGAAACTAATTGAATACCGCCCTATGTCTGTTACTTTCAATTCATTTGTTTATTGTCACTACAAAAACATCAGTCAAATGGAGTGAATTTATGAAACAGTCAAACAAGAAATCCTATGGTAAACATGTTAAAAACAATTCACTTTAAATTTAAACTAAAGGTCACAGATGGAAATAAAATGTATTTTAAACCTACTTGTGAGTATTTTAATACTCCTTAAGCTGCCCATCCACTAGGCACATACCTAGCGATGGAGCGATAACGATGGTCGTTATCGCTTCATCGCTTGGTAATCGCCCGCAAATCGGGCAGTAAAAGGTTAAAAACGACCAGCTATGCGCGTGCCCGCTGTTCATTTTGAACATCAATCATCGCCCGATCATGACGGTCAACCTGATGGCCGCCGTCAGGTTGCCATGTTCGGGGATGATTGATCTGCATACACTGTGTATGCAGTTCACCCTAGCGGGAGATGACGGCGTCATGATCGTGCCGTTGTCCCCCGCATCGTGTAATGGATGGGCAGCATAAGTTACCTATTTGATGGTAAAAGATCAGTCAAGGGATGACTAATGTCTGCGATAATGTTATTTTCCCTTGTCACACTATTTTTAAATAAATTTCTTTAAAACGAGGTAGTGATTGACCAAACACCCGCTCTGCTGCTTTGACTACTCTACCAATGGACCTGTGTTCTACCTGGGAGCTATTTCCATAATCATTGGAGTATTGGGGTGTGGCAGAAGAACCTAGCACTAGTTCTGGACATATATGTTCTCATTGGTGTACTGGATAGTGTATGTAATACACCATTAATAATTAACATAGGCTGTCGGGAAGAAGTAAAAAAAATATATTTCTGTGTCAAACATATATATCTAACTTAAGCGGTTAGGAAAATGTTAACCATCCCATAATAAGTTACATGCCTAATATAACCAGTACCCAGGGGCAGAACTATGGGAGACAATGGAGGCGCCTGCCGCCGGGCTCCAGCTCTGAAGGGGCACCTCCTCCATTGTCCACAACATATTCACCCCACTTAGGGCTGTAACTATGTACCCGTAGTGTACCATTACAGCCGCCCAATACATGGCACCTCTTCCCGGCACCTGAGAAACAACCATAAACTTGTGGAGAGCTCCGTGTCAGACCATCAGCTGCTGCCTTCGTCTACTTATAGCCTGTCTGTATGTGAATTGCTAAATTACAGTATCAACGGCTGTGACGGGGGACGTCACCAAATTATAACTTGCCTCCGGGCATCTGGGATGAACTTACGCCACTGCCAGTAGCAGCTGGATCTGAGGTTCCTAGGCATATTCTCACATCTCATGTTAGGATGCCTGTCTCTTCTTTCTGGCAGCTGCTCTCTTGTCAGGTGCACTTTGAGCACTCAGATCAACACAAACTGCAAAATCGGTAGGAAAAGCTAGTGCCACTTCGAATGCGCAGCTGCTCCATTCCTTCCCTTATATTGCATGTTGTGGCTGCAGCTCTAGTAAAATCACATTATATACTACTGCTATTGTGTTCATGATTTGAGCTGCTGGCCAGAGGAGGGGGGTTTCCCATTAATTGGACCCCCGCTGCGTTAGCTTATGCTGACCTATACTATCATCTCCTCCCCATTAAAAACAGCAGCACTGAATCACAGCACGCTCAGTACTGATATTTGATATATTTTGTCTGCATATGTTGAAATGTTTCTTGGCTCCTTATTAGACACTGGCATTCAATCAATAACATGTTTTTCTTACTTTGTAAAAGTTACATGAATTTTATTAACACTTTCAACACTATATTAAGTAATTAGGCAATGTTTTTGGCTTCGGTGTAGTGGTAATCCCCCAAATAACTATGTTAGACATACTGCTATTATTATTATTATTATCCTTTATTTATATGGCGCCACAAGTGTTCCGCAGCGCCTTACATAGTACATAGAACTAATAGGTGAACAAGAAACAAGTAACATACAGTACATTACAGTGCAGGACAAGGACACAACTTATATACATTGCTGAAATAGTGATTAAAGCACTCACAATAAGCTGCCGGGAATTGGCGGTCCTGTGTCAGGTGCCCTAATGGGGAGTAGAGAGTAGAAGAAAATGTAAAGAGAAACACATGAGGGAAGAGGTCCCTGCTCATGAGAGCTTACATTCTAAGGGGAGGGGCAGACAGACAGGCGTGACACAGAAGGGGAAGATAGGAAGGAAAGAGCATGAGGTGGGTTAGGATGAGTGCTGGAAGGCCTTGATGAAGTAGTGTGTCTTGAGAGCCTGTTTGAAGATTTGTAGAGAGGTGGAGAGTCTGATGGGGAGAGGGAGAGCATTCCAAAGGTAGGGAGCAGCACGGGCAAAATCTCGGATGCGGGAGTGGGAGGAAGTAATCAGTTGGCAAGAGAGGCAGTATGCATTAGTTGAGCGAAGTGGGCGGGCGGGAGTGTGAAGGGAGAGAAGGTCAGAAATGTATGTGGGAGAGGATTTGGTGAGGGCTTTGTAGGCAAATGTAAGAACCCTGAATTGGCATCTGAAGGGGAAGGGGAGCCAGTGTAGGGCTTGAAGGAGAGGGGAAGCAGATGTAGAATGTCTGGAGAGGAAGATGAGCCGAGCAGCAGCATTGAGAACAGATTGTAGTGGAGAGAGGTGAGAGACTGGGAGGCCAGCTAGGAGAAGGTTACAGTAGTCCAATCTGGATATAACCAGTGAGTGGATGAGGGTTTTAGTGGCATCCTGGGTGAGGAAGGGTCTAATCCTGGAGATATTTTTTAGGTGAAAACGGCAGGACTGCGAGAGGTGCTGAATGTGCGGTTTAAACGAGAGGGAGGAGTCTAGGATAACTCCAAGACAGCGCACTTTGGGGCTAGAGGAGATAGTTGTGCCATCAATAGATAATGAAATTGTGGAAAGTGATGTAGTAGAAGAGGGTGGGAAGATGATCAGCTCAGTCTTAGACATGTTAAGTTTAAGAAAGCGCTGGGACATCCACGAAGAGACAGCAGAGAGACAGTTGGAGATACGGGTAAGGAGCTCAGGGGTGAGCTCAGGGGTGGAAAGGTAAATTTGAGTATCATCTGCATAGAGATGATATTGGAGGTCAAAGGAGTTAATGAGTTCACCCAAAGAGGATGTATATAGGGAGAAAAGGAGAGGTCCAAGAACAGAACCTTGGGGAACTCCTACCTTTAGTGGAAGTGGAGGGGAAGAGGAGTCATGAGAGGACACAGTGAAGGAACGATCAGAGAGGTAGGAGGAAAGCCAGGAGAGGGCAGTGTCACGTAGACCGAGAGAGTAAAGGATTTGCAGGAGAAGAGTGTCAAATGCAGCAGAGAGGTCAAGGAGAATGAGCAGAGAGTAGTGGCCCTTGGATTTGGCAGCAAGGAGGTCGTTGCTGACTTTCGTGAGGGCAGTTTCAGTGGAGTGGAGAGATCGGAAGCCAGATTGAAATGAGTCAAGGAGGGAGTGGGAAGAAAAAAAGGTGGTAAGGCGGTTGTAGACAATACGCTCAAGGAGTTTGGAAGCAAAAGGGAGAAGAGAGATGGGTCAATAGTTGGAAAGTATGTTAGGATCAAGGGTAGGTTTTTTAAGAATGGGGGAGACAAGAGCATGTTTGAATGCAGAAGGGACAGTGCCAGATGATAGGGAGAGATTAAGGAGGTGAGCCAGATGGGAACAGGCAGAAGGAGACAGGTGGGAGAGGAGACGGGAAGGGATAGGGTCAAGAGGGGAGGTGGAAGGAGGGGAGGACCGGATGAGGGCCATGACTTCCTCTCCAGAAGCAGGGGAGAAGGATGTCAGAGTTGGTGAGACAGAAGGGGAGGGGTGGTAAGGGCAAGGAGGGGGAGGAGTGCTGAGGGTCTGATGGGATATGATGTCCTCACGTATGGAGTCAATTTTAGATGTAAAGTAGGTGGCAAAGTCGAGGGCAGAGAGCGAGGAGGGAAGGCAAGGAGGGGAAGGGCAGAGTAGGGAGTTGAAAGTGGCAAAGAGACGCCGGGGGTTTGAGGACTGGGAGGAGATGAGGTTCTTGAAATTTGTTTGTTTGGAGAGAGACAGGGCAACACTGTAGGAAGAGAGAATAAATTTGAAATGGAGGAAGTCAGCCTTAGAGCGTGACTTTCTCCACTGACGCTCTGCAATTCTTGAACACTTTTGTAGGTATCTGGTGCATTTGGAATGTAAGGGTTGTGGTGTGGATCTGCGAGGGTGAGTGGTTATTGCTGGAGCAACAGAATCAAGAGCAGAAGTAAGGGAGGAATTGTACAGGGAAGTAGCTTGTTCAGGACAGGAGAGAGAAATGATAGGGGAGAGAAGAGAGTCCAGCAGGGAGGAAAAGGCAACAGTGTCAATACCCTCAATATTACACTTAGTAATTGTAGCTTTAGGAGTTAGAGGAGGGGAAGGAGAGAGGGATAGGTTAAAAGAGAGAAGGTGATGGTCAGAGAGGGGGAATGGGCAATTGGAGTAATCAGAAATATCACAACGGTGCGTAAAGACCAGGTCAAGTGAGTGCCCACTCACATGGGAGGGTGAGGAGGTCCATTGGGCAAGACCAAATGAAGAGGTGAGGGTAAGGAGTTTAGCTGCAGAGGATTCTGTGGGAATGTCAATAGGAATATTAAAATCACCTAGGATAATGGAGGGAAGATCTGAGGAGAGAAAGTGAGGGAGCCAGGAAGCGAAGTTGTCAAGGAATTTGGAGGGAGAGCCAGGGGGACGGTAAATGACAGCTACTCTGAGGTTTACTGGTTGGAAGAGGCGTATAGCATGAACCTTAAATGTGGAGAATGTAAGGGATGGTTCAGAGGGTATTAGCTGGTAGGAGTAACTGGTGGATAGAAGGACCCCAACACCACCACCATGGCGACCCCCAGGCCGGGGGGTGTGGGAGAAGTAAGAATATGCAATCAAAGCCAGTGCAGTTACATGATTTTATAAGAATGCTACTGTATTGTTGCTTCATAGCAACCCTAGTGGCTGTTTACCACAGGGAGTCCGGAAAGGCATTGCAGGCTCTGTAAGGCATCGAAAATGTACAGCATAAGCAGCTTGACTAGAGCACACAAATAAGAAATAATGGACTACTTGCAGCAAAACAAAACATTGGCACCCTTTCACTATGCTAACCAGTATAAAATATGTATATTTAGGAGAAATGGTGGAATGTGTGTGTGTGTGTGGGGGGGTGATTTTCACAAATTTCCTGTGATATGAGTATGAATTTTTGTGCAACTATGGACTCACATAATTTCGTAGCAAGTATGATGCAAGTTTGTTCTTAAATTCACACTATGTAATAGCTTGTGAATTAAAGTGTATGAGTGTCTAAGAAATGTCCACGCAATTTTTCTATGTGAAAACGTGCAATTTGTAAAGCGAGTTTTATTACAAGATGCGAGAGTGAGATCCATGCAGGCTTCTGTGTGTTAAAAGTGTTCGGAAGTGTAAAGCTTTGACAGGGGACCTCCGTGCAGTGTGTCTTCCGCTAGTAAGAGCCTATTAATGGTTGTGGATAATACGGGGAAACCTTGAAGTGGGCTTCCTCATAATGTTCAATTCAACAGAGTTAAATAAACATTATAGGCTTGAGGTAGAGCTAACAGAAGTTAACCATAATAGCACCTACAGTGTGAGCACGGAACTGCGTATATTCGCTTGTATGCAGAGTTGTACTTATCACTGTGGCGAAACCACTCTTATCTGTACACTTAGTTTCATAGCCGCCATCATTATCATTGCGTGCCTATACCAGCCTTATTCCTGATGCAAAAATCCACCTAAAAGCAGCTTTATTTATGGATATGCACAACTCTATATAGCCCACAATTCTGTTGGAATCTGCACTTTGCCTACATGTTGTCATGACCAGAGCTGTTTTACCTGGTGAGTGGCGGCCTCTGTCTGTGCGGGTGCTTTGGCGCTGTCCTACCGGTGGGGGTGCTGGTGTCTGGAGGTTGGCGTGAGGTGCGCATGGATGTCTTAAAGGTACAGGCCATATGGAGACAGGTGAGACTGGCAGCACTGTCACACTGGGAGCTGCTGGGCGCCTCCATCTTGGTTTTGGGCATGTGACCTGAATGGGCCAATTAGGTCAGAGCATCTGGTGTGAACTCTCAGCAACCAATCATGCACCTTCCTATGGTACTTAAGGGTGTTCAGCACATCCTCAAGTTGCCAGTGCAACGTATACACAGCATAGCTGTGTGAGAGTTCTCTAAGCTTCCTAGCTCGTTTGTTATTGCAGTTCCAGCTGTGACTCGTTTCCTGCTCTGTTTCCACTTCAGGCTGTTCTTGGACACCCGCATGTACCCTGTCATACCCCGATACTTACCTCAGTGTTGTGACTTTGTCAGCTCTCCAGATTCAGAGCCCACTCCAGTATACAGACTTCTGTTCCTCAGTTACCCCTCCATTGGACTTTCTGCTTCTCTGCCTGTCATTGATTCTCAGCCTCACTATTTGGATTTTGTTTTTTTCTGCCAAGACATTTGTTTCAGCCTCACTATTTGGATTTAGTTTTTCTGCCAAGACATTTCGTTTCTACCTCACATCACTCGGACTTGTTTATTTACTGCCAGTTACTTGTTTACTACCATTTCGTGAATATTAATAATCCAATTAAACCTGCTGTATTTCAATACTGCAAACCCGTTCCTGTATTTACCCCCGCATCCACCTGGGTTCAAAATATAGTCCAGACCTGACACATGAGAATGCCCAATAACAGCCCCTTCTGACACAAGTGGAGATGCGCTCAGTTGGTGTATGACTATTCATCGCATGTTTTTCTAAGTTTTGTTGTGGAACATACGAAAAGCAAAAACACACAAGATACACTCTATAAAAGGGTAATATAAAATGGTGGCTGCTCTGATCAACTTAATGGTCTTTCAGAGGTGCATGAATAGAGAGGGGTTTGTTACCCCAGCAAACTGCAAAAGACTAACTATAAGATTTGACTCTACAAAGGACTTGCTTTCTGTAGCCTCTATGTGACAATCCATGAAGGTGCTGTTGAAGTTTTTTTTTTAAATTCTGTGAGTTCTTTAGCCAGTTTCTTACGGGTGTGAACTTTTTAAGTAGCTTTTAAGAAAAAGATTATTTTGTTGTGCAAATTTTGCATATGTTTACATTATATATAGCACACTTAGCATAACTTTTATATTATGCTTCCTGAGCACTTTTCTGAATATTTCTGTCCTTTTTATGCACAATAGCATTAAATAATTTTTCAGGCTAGAATCTCAATATATATTAATTTTGCTTATACAATATTTGCTATCATATCCTGTTGAGATAGCTCAACCTCTGGATTAAACATAAATCTCTTCCACATCTAAAGTACAAATGGAATTTTTGTAACATTAACAACATAATTTATGATGCTCTTTGAAAGAATCAATGTTTCTAGAGTACAACAGTGCCATCTAGTGCATTACCAGATTATAACAGGGATCTTATTTGTACTGTAATTCAGAAGATTCTTTTGTACTGTAGTATTAAAATGAGTGAATTGATTTGTTTAGAGGTTGAAATGCCAAATCAAGCTGAAAAAGATTCTGATTCAAACTGGGTCTAGCAAATATATAAGACCACCTGTGGATGAGACAAATCAAAGTAAGGTTTCCAGAACAATAGTAACAGCTTTCATGTAATACATAACGAGATATAACATATGTCCAGTTCTCTATTAACTCTTCCAGTTTATGTGGGAGAAGAATGATCTATCAATGCCTGTATAGCAACTTTTAATTATCCCACACAAACCTGCATTTGATCAAAGTCACAGCAACAGTAAAATAAATCGTCATTTTAGAAATGTTAATGAAATAAAAAGAAAAAGATACTGTATGGAAATAGAAAATCTAAGAATGCAAACAAATATATTCAGGTCTAGCAGAAGAACAGTAAGTGACAAACAAAGTCTGTTATCCAACATAAAATGTAAAAATACTGATATTTATAAAAATGAAAGAATGGATAACATTAAAATGTATATGTGCTAAATACTCAAAATTACAGTAACTATTCAGGGTTTGTATTCATGGGAGTAGCTATAGAGGGTGCAGGGGGTGCCAATGCTATGGGGCCCAGAGGCCTAGGGGACCGTGGACCCAAGTTATATTGTGTAGTTGCATACCAATTTCCCAGATATGCCTGCTAGGCAATTGGTTCCAACACATTGCCCATCCTGAATAGTGGATGTTGTAATGGTATACTGCAATGTGGAATAATCTAAACTGGGCACTGTAATGTGACATAATCTGACCTGCTCATTGTAATGTGGTATCATAGGAACTAGAGGGCACTATAATGTTATATAATATGAACTGAGGCACTGTAACGTGACACAATGTGAAGTGGAGACACCACAGTGTGGCATAAAATTAACTGGGGCACTGTAATGTGACATCATTTGAAATGTAGGGCACTGTTATGTGTCACAATATGAACTGACGGCACTATCATGTGGCATAATATGAACAGGGGTGTTGTGATACACCTGAATAATTAAATAGAGTCATGATAGGAAGGATTCTTCCTATAACAGCTGCCCATTGTTTCCTTACAGTTTGATGCATTCACCGGTACTTAGGATGCTCCTCAACAGTAGGGGATTATATAATTAACATAGAATCGTAGGATTAAGCTGGAGTAGATGGACACAAGATAGACTCAGGGCAAGGCTGCAGCCTCAGTAGCTATCTGTGGTAGAATAGCCACAAGGGTTGACCAAGGGGCTGGAGCTGAGATTGCCTGTAGGTGGAATATACAGCAGAGGAGAAATGGACCTGATGCAGTTCAGGAATAGTAAAAGCTGGCAGATGGGACATGCAGCAGAAGTAAACACAGCAGAAACAAGGCCAGAGATGAGTCCCAGAATAAACTGGAATACCAGGAGCACACAGCACAGTGGGACACAGGCAGTAGAAAGTTCCAACACGCAGAGTGAGAGAACAGGACCAGCAGGTTACACTAAGTATTTATTTATTTATTTATTAACAGTTTCTTATATAGCGCAGCATATTCCGTTGCGCTTTACAATTGAGTATAAAAAGTATAAACTATTACCAGCAGCAATGTGTGTAACTGACTGCCTTTTAACAGGGACCTGCACCAATGAAATGGCAGCTACAGCGCTGCACGTAGAGCCAGCATCCTGGTTGCTTAGTAACAGCTGGGACCACATTTCCTTGCAGTGTCTCAGTTGTTGTCTAGCAACCAGCGGAACCAAGTTGCTTCTTTCAAGATTCGGAGCTTCTTCTCTCAGATGAGTCGGCGTTATGCATCAGCAGCATTTGCCGTCACAGCTGACATTACATCTTTAGACATAATGAGCTTAATTTAGAGTAGAGATGAGCGGGTTCGGATTTCAAAGATCCCAACCCACCCAAACTTAGGAGATACGAGGCAGATACGAGTCGGCTCGGGTTTTCCCGCCTGACTCGGATCTCAAAACGAGATCATCCTGCTGTCAGATTCATGTGGGTTTTGGATTGTATAAAAGGTCCCGCGATCGCCGCCATTTTTCATTCCAACTGTGGAGAGTGAAGAGGTAGGGGGCTGTGAATGTGATCGCTCTGCTGTGTTGTTGCTGATGCTGTGAATAGGAGCTGGCTACTGTTGTCACTCAGGGGCTGGCTGCTTAATGTCCATAGGGAGCGAGGCTGGCTGTTGCCCATATAGGGGCTGGCTGGCTGTTGTCCTGTCCACTCCATAGGGGCTGGCTGTTGTCCACAGGGGCTGGCTGGCTGTTGTCCATATAGGGGATGGCTAGCTGTTGTCCTGTCCATAGGGGCTGGCTGTTGTCCATAGAAGCTGACTGGCTGTACTGCTGTGTTGTCCAGGGGGTGCTCTGTCCATCAGGGGTGCTCTTCACCCCCAGTGTGAAAAAAAAATTGTGTGTGCATCTGTGCCTGTTAGATACACTTTTAAGCAACGTAGGTGCACAGGGGTGCTGTCTGTGTCATTTATCAGGGGGCTGCTGCCTCGTTCAGGGGTGCTTCCCCCCCAGTGTGAAAAAAATAAGGTCTTTTATTTCTGTGTGTGTGCACACGTTAGCCACACTTATCAGCAATGTAGGTGCGCAGGGGTGCTGCCTGTGTCATTTATCAAGGGTCTGCTGCCTCTTTCAGGGGTGCTCTTCACCACCAGTGTGAAAAAAATAAAAACATTTTTTTCTGTGTGTGTGTGTGTGTGTGCGCGTTCGCCACACTTATCAGCAATGTAGGTGCGCAGGGATGCTGGCTGTATCATTTATCAAGGGGCTGCTGGCTCGTTCAGGGGTGCTTCCCCCCCAGTGTGAAAAAAATAAAGTCTTTTATTTCTGTGCGTGTGTGCACATTAGCCACACTTATCAGCAACGTAGGTGTTGAGGGGTGCTGTCTGTGTCATTTATCAAGGGGCTGCTGCCTCTATCAGGGGTGCTCTTCACCCCATTGTGAAAAATAAAACAAATTTGTTCATGCGCGCACATTAGCCACACTTATAAGCAACATAGGTATGCAGGAGTGCTGTCTGTGTCATTTATCAAGGGGCTGCTGCCTCGTTCAGGGGTGCTTCCCACCCAGTGTGAAAAAAATATATTTTTTTCTGTGTGTGGTTGTGAGTGTTAGCCCCAACTTAGCTGTGCTACAATTGCTTGGTGACACTGCTGTAAGACCGCAGTGAGTATAGAGGACAGTCACATGACAGGAGAGCAGGATCCACATACCAGTCTTGTAGCTGCCGGCAGCAGTCATGATGACGATCTAAGGCCATCAACGTCATCTATGAAGGCCGATGCATCAGGGTTTAAGTCAGGCCATGTAAAAAAATAAACTTGTACCCTGTTAAAGAATAAAAAATTTAAAGCTAAGTCAGCCTTAGAGAAACAAAAAAATGGCAATATGCCATTCACTACACGAAGTGGCAAGGAAAGGATAAGGCCTTGGCCTTTATTTATGACTGGTGGTTCTAGTTGTGATGATTTAAGCCCTTCTGCTTGTAGAAGAAGTACAAAAAAATTTAAATTGTCTCCAAAAAGTCACAGATCCCCAAGGAGAGTCCAAGTGTGTCTGTAGTTGCCATGTGTGAGCCTGACCTTTCTAATACTGTACTTGAAGAGGATCCTCCTTCCACCATTTGTGTGCCCTCTGCAAATGTGGGGATGAGCAGCACAAGTCAACATGCTGATGTAGAAATCGAGGATGCTTCTGTGAAATTGCACCAGGAGAATGAGGAGGATATTTACGTAGTTGGCGATAACAACAAGGATGATGAGGATGTTGATGCCGAGGATGTTTATGTAAAAACTGTAAATCAGGCAACAGTTGTTGCCCATGGTGTGAAAAATCCCATTATTGTCATGGCTGGGCAAAGGACCAAATAATTCACTTCTCATGTGTGGAATAATTTCCACCTAAATCCAGACAACCTTTGCCAAGCCATTTGTAACCATTGCCCTGTAACAGTGAGTAGAGGTAAGGACCTTAACCATTTAGGAATAACCTCCCTGTTAAGTCACTAGAAGCACATTCATCAAATTGGAAAGGGTATTTCAAATTCTGAAACTTTGGGGACAAAAAAATGAACAATAATCAGTCCAGTGTCACCTAGCTGAGCTCCCTTCTATCTGGATCCAAGCGCCTGCAATCCTCCACCACCAATACCTGCATCATCATCAACATCCTCATTCATGATCGGAAATAGTAGTGCTGCATCCAATTTCATAAGCATGACTGACTCCTCTTCTATCCATGATTCATCAGAAGGAACCTTGAGTGCAACACCTGTTGCTGCTGCTGGGAGTGGATCTTCATCCCAGAAAGGGACCAAGAAGACTTCTACTAGTAGTAATTTATAAAAAACAAATGACTATAAAACAGTCCTTTGATAGAGGAAATAAGTATAACAGCTGTCACCCAGTTTCACAGCGGATCACTGATGCCATGACGGCTGTTCTAGTATTAGATGGTGAAATGATAGAAAATGAGGATGATAGTGTGGAGGAAGTGCAAAAGGAGGATGAGGGGAAAATTTATGTCCTATCTGACGCTAATGAGGATATTGATGATGAGGATGTTGTTTGCCTAAACCAGCCACCAGTGGCAGCAGTTCTTGCTCATGATAAAAAGAAAGCCAGAAAAGCCACACCTTGGGTGTGGAATTATTTTAATCTAAATTTTTACAACAGTTGTGAAGGCATCTGTTCCATTTGTAAAGCCAAAGTTTATCAGAGGAAGGGACGTTAACCATCTAGGCACCTCCACCCTGTTACGTCATTTGCAGCAAGTTCATGCAAATTTGTTTAACAAAATTATAATAATTTGTAAATTAATAATAAGCAGTCCAGTATCAGCTACCAGCAGTTTGGACTAGTACATGTTATCTCCACCACCAACACCCTCATCATCAACCTCCTCCTTAATAATTGATGGTAGTCCTTCAAAAAAATGTTTTGTTGGGGCCCATACAAACCAAGGAGTTCACCCACGAAAGTGTCAGTCCTAGTGGCTAAAGTGCTTGGTTTGTTAAACTGTGCATGTCCTTTTTAATATCCCACATAAGAGTGGGTGGGAGGGACAATTCCATCTTGCACCTCTTTCCTTTACATTTGGCACAATTTGGGGCATTGCCGACTGACGTTATTATAGTTTATTAAACTGCCATCCTATATGCTAGTGCTGTGTGGAAATGTTTCATAGATGTCTGATATTTTTTTTAAACTGCCGTGCGTTTTTGCCGCTGCTCTGTTGCTTACTTTAGCCAGACAGCTCGCTGCAGCCTTTGGCCTGTATTGGTGAAAAATAGTGAAATCAATATTGTGAGGTGTGAGGTGGTTAAAAATGCCTAGAAATGCCTTAAAATAATTGTTGTTAAGGTTAATAATACTGTAGGAACAAAATCAGGCTCAAATTATGTGGTTTTAGCTGTTTATATAATTTTTTGGAAAAAACACAGATCCAAAACCAAAACCTAAAAACAAAACGCCAAGGAAAAAAATCCAAGACAGATCCAGATCCAAAACCAGGGGATATACAGATCCAAAACCAAAACACGGGGGTCAGCACACATTTCTAATTTAGAGTTGAACGCAAGTCCATTCTTTTGTATAAAATACACATTTTCAGACTGCACAAACTGCCTAAAATGCACAATGCATACATCTGTATTAGGAGTAGAGATGTGCAGGCTCAGATTGGTTCGGATTTTCCCACCAAGTTCTGATTTTTCCCGCCATGAAAGACCCAAATTTTGGTGGGAAAAATCTGAGCCTGCCATCTCTAATTAGGAGTTATTACATATATCTGATTTGTTTCTCCTCAAATCTGGAGAGGCAGAATGGGGGAGGGAAGTGGTGTACAAGTGTAAGCTGAGCACAGGAAGGGTGTGCTAATCAGTGCTAATCATAAATCACTGTTGTTGATGATGAGCAGCCATCAGCATGGACTTTTGGAATAAAAAATAAATATAGTAAATTTTAACCACTTAACTGGCTAATATTTTTTTTAACCATTTAACTGCTCAGATTGACTTAGGTCAAGAACACCTATTTATATTTTTATAACTTATCCATCACAATTTTATTAAAGAAAAAAATTAAACATAACATTAATATCGATTTTTAACAAAATGGTCATCAATATATCGGCCCATTAATGTCTGGGCCATGCAACATTTCGACTTTACATTTCCCCAGTGGCTGCTTCACTGGGGGGGCTGAGGGCTGCTTCTGTACATTCCACAGTGGCTGCTCCTCTCTGCAGCCGTCCTGTGCTGCCTGATCAGTAGTGATTGGCATCATAGCAGACACTGGGGGAGAATGCAGAGGGGCTGGGATGTCACTCTGCCATTGGCAGCTGCTGGAAGATTATATTCCGGCAACCACCCAGTGAGGATTCCTTATTGGTCATATTGCAGCCATGTCAGGTAAACAATGTTACCACACCAGGTAAGTGGTTAAAAGATTGTGCCCTGTCCCAAAAGTGAAGCAAACACTGTCACTGCATGCTCCAGTTACAGCTGTTGCATTGTTATAAAGAGAATAGCATCTCCCCTACAAACACTGCAACCAGCTCCAGGCTATGACAAGGTGGGTTAGTTATTATTCTGCAATAATCCATGACGTTTCACCTTCTCAATCCCAACCTGTTCATCATGTGGTTGAATCCCTGGGGGAATTGAGGCCACCCAAAAATGATCAGAGAGACTTAGCTTTATTTTTATACAACAATTTAAATCTGTCAGGTATTTGTAGGCTGTATACTGTACAAAAGCTGCCAGTATTTACCCTGCATACGAAAAAAATTATTTGCACCCCTTAAAAAACAGAAAAAACACAACAGATAGGCGCTGATCCTTAAGGCCCTTTTAACTCAGAGATAATCTCTTCTCACTCTTAGCACAAGTTACTACCAGCAGCCGATAATGTCAGGGGAAACTGGATCTCCCCTAACCATAAATTACCAGAAAGAAACTCACAAAATGATCGGCGCTTTGAGCACTTGATCTGGGACATAAATAGTCTTCTAATTAAATATACAAATCTATATCCAATACTGTTGTTAGAAAAAAACACATTTTAATCAACACAGTAAAAACAAAAACACATAATACATAAAATATAATAATAAAAACATGCTAATGCTTGGTAGTGATAATCTCTATTATTCAAAAAAAGAATGTTCAGTCACAGTCATTTGTGATATGTACTGACCATTTGGAATATAATGGTTAAAAACAATGTATCCTCCAGTAATCAAATATTAGCAATACCTAGAATTGCATTTGGGATAAAATGTTGCAACTTGATGTTTGTTGAAAAAATAGTCACAGCAGCACCTGTTATTGTGTGTAATTAAATCACACACGAGTTTATTTTCAGAGTGTTTAATCCATGTATTCATGTCTCATTAGAATAGAAATCAGTGCTGTTTCCATATGCAATTTAATCACATAATTATAGGCTTATATTCAGGATAGTCATTCCCAAAATCATGTTTCATTGGAATCAAGAAAGTCAATAGTATCGGTGCAGACTGCAGACCAAATAGTTAACAGGGTCAGAGTGTGCAGATTAGTTTTTTTAGAAAAAGAAATAATGTGCACGAGTGAAACTCACATATAGCCCGATTGTCCTTATTGCTGCTGGCTAGCTGTCCCTATACGCTGGGCATCCCCATGCATTCCGCGAGCCGCACAAACTGTGTGTGATGTTTACACTTGGCTCCTGTGTATCCGTGTCACCGGACGGGACTTCAGGTCGCCTGACAACGTAGCTGGTCTTCTTATGGTAGTTAGTGTAGTCCTGCACCAATCTTATCTACATGTTTCTCAGCCTACACAAAATCGGCGGCTTCCTCTGGAGGAAAAACTGATATATAGTGTGTGCTTCTGATAGGTGTACAATGATGTGCTTGCACTTACGCATGACAATTGCAATATAACTTCCACACCTATCATTTACTGTGATGAGAGAAAACATCATTCATTTGCTAAATATAGGTTAAGCTGCCTGATGTCCTATCTGGTCATCGCACCTGGGAAGTGTTATTATTGTACATTGCCCATCTATATTGTTTATGAGTAATAAGACATGTTTGTTGTTTTTAACTGTTGCCAGGTGGGTGTTGAGGGTAAAAATTATATTCTGACAGGTCACCAAAAGTTATAATATCCAAAAAAGAAAAAAACGAATGAGAATTATTGGTGCACTCCAGGACAGGGCCGTAACTAGGGGTGTGCGAAGGGGAGCCACCACACAGAGTGCAGAGCTCTGTGGGTGGCACTGCCGCTCACCCACTGTCCCTGCAAGTGGCTAGCATGGTGCCTGGAGAGCACCCTGCAGCCAGAATCTCTGCAACAGTGCTGCCTGGAGCATCCTTAGGACGCTTTAAATGTGCACATTACAGCCCCCAGGAGCATCCTGAGGAAACACTGGGCATTGCTGTAAGTCCCGGCATTTGTGGCTCCACTCCCTCCATGTGATGTCACACAGAGGGAGCGTGGCCTGCACCGAGTGCCGGGACAGCCAGTTGCAGCACTGCTCCAGGGGTAACAATAAATTATATTTGTCAATCTGTTCTAAGTTCCGTTGAGTTTCTTAAAACATAATCTTTAATATTTTATAATTAAAAAGAGAAGGATATCTCATGCATATTGACTATTATTATGGTGAAAATATATTAAAATTAAGAAATGTCATTAAAAAAAGAAAAAACGGTGAATTCATTTTTTTTATGTCCACTGTGTCTGTGTCCTTTATCCTGAAATCCTAGTATTGGATATATATTAGTTAACCTGTTATTTATGCTACACTAAAGCCCTGTATTGGATATATAATAATCCACCTGTGCTTTATGCTTCACACAATCCTTATGTTGGATATATAATACTCAATCTGTCATTTCTGCTGTACAACTCTGTTATATATAAGATAGATTTAAGGTGTATGGTATTCACTAATGTAATCAAGCAGTGAGCAATGCTATAAGTTTACCTTTGATACCTTATACCCCTTTCAGATATACAACCCGGGAAATTTCCTGCTCAGACCCGGGAATTTCTCATGTGCAAATTCCCGGGTATTTGGTCGAGACCCCCCTTTCACACTACAGTGTCTACCTGGGAAATTCCCAGGTAGAACCCTTTCAGACAAGAGCAGGGTTTTTCTGCTTACCTGCCTCTTCTCTACCGTCTGCTCCTCCTAGTCTATCCCCTCTCTGGCTGATGATGATGATGTCATCATTCAGCTGCCGGAAGCCGGACAATCATAATGCAGATTTTTTTATTTATTATAAAAATGTATATTATAATTCCCTGGTGGTCCAGCGGGAGTGTGGGTGGCCCGCTATGGCTGGGACCAGTTGGCGGTCTCCAGAGCGGGTGTCCCTTGCGTCCGGTTGGGGTCCTGTGCCGCTGACACAGCGATCAGCATGGCGGGCGGGCCACGATGGCAGAGACCCGCCGGCGGGTGTCCCCACCATCTGACTGGGGTTCTCTGTACACTCTGGTGTGCAGCAGCGCTGAGCGTACTATACGATGCTCTGCGCTGTCAACTCAAAGCAGCAGTGCTGATCGTCCTATAGGACGCTCTGCGCTGTCAACTACATGTAAAAGCTGCTTGGTGCTGCCCGGGAGTAGTAAATTCCCGGGTAGCATCATTCAGACAGAAGCAGGGTAATTTCCCCGGACTTAAGTCCCGGGAAAAACCCTGGTCGATTGAAGGTGTTCCCGGGTAGGCACCTTTCAGACAGACACGGCTACCTGGGCAGGCCAAATTCCTGGGAATCTCGAGATGTCTGAAAGGGGTATTAGTTGCATTCTCTAGATAGGAATTTCACCTTTGATACATTAGTTGCTCTCTCTATATAATTATTATATATTATATTATATTATTGTGACCAAATTCGATACATTGTATTCAGGAATGCCTACGCTCTGTGTTTTAGCTTGGAACTCAGCAAGCTAACTGTGAAATGCTGATCTTCTGATTGGATATGGTTTGTCCCTGTTATCTTGCCCAGTTCAATCTTTCATAAGTGGGCATCTGAAATTCTTTGGTTAAATTGTGCTTTTGACTCCAGACTATTTTACACTTCACAAAATTCTAGTTCAGAATATAGGATACAATTCCCCCTTCATTAGATTGATGCTCTGTGCTACACTAAAATTATCCTGGTTGATAATCTAGTAGCGCACCTGTGAAATTTATAGCTGCTTCTGTTGTCACTACTCGAAATACTACTGCAAGTAGCGGGCACCTATCATTCCCACAAAAGGAGTGTAAACATTTATGCTTAAATATCACTGGTACTTTATCAATTTCATTTCATTTTGCACTAGCCACATTTCGTTTTTGTTGTTTGATTTTATTTTTATTTTTATTTTATTTTATCTTCATTTCTATTCAAAGTAACTCATCCTCTTTTCTTCTTTTTAATTTTATTTAAGTATTTACATACCTCCTTTTTATTTGTTCGTTTGGTTTGCAGTTTGATTATTTATTTATTCATCTTTCTGTGGACCAGCAGGTATCAATAGTAATTAGTACATACGAATCCAAAAAAAAGCGCTTCTTGCATTAACCACTACACTAAAATTAGCCTCAATTGGAATACCTGTCTCGAGAAGCATGCAGGTTAACTGTGGGATTGCCCCTGACAGATCACCTATTGATAGTAAGTTTTTTGTTTAATATAGATTTCTTCATGATCTGTCTATTCTCAGTCTTAATTTCATAGTTGCCAACTACAGCCATGGCCAAAAGTTTTGAGAATGACATAAGTATTGGTTTTCACAAAGTTTGCTGCTTCAGTGTTTTTAGACCTTTTTGTCAGATGTTACTATGGTATACTGAAGTAAAATTACAAGCATTTCAAAAGTGTCAAAGGCTTTTATTGACAATTACATTAAGTTTATGCAAAGAGTCAATATTTGCAGTGTTGACCCTTATTTTTCAAGACCTCTGCAATTCATCCTGGCATGCTGTCAATCACCTTCTGGGCCACACATTGACTGATGGCCGCCCATTCTTGCCTAATCAATGCTTGGCATTTATCAGAATTTGTGGGTTTTTGTTTGTCCACCTGCCTCTTGGGGATTGATCACAAGTTCTCAATGGGATTAAGGTCTGGGGAGTTTCCTGGCCATGGACCCAAAATTTAAATGTTTTGTTCCCCAAGCCACTTTGTTATCACTTTTTCCTTATGGCAATGTGCTCCATCATGCTGGAAAAGGTATTGTTCGTCACCAAACTGTTCTTGGATGGTTGGGAGAAGTTGCTCTTGGAGAATGTTTTTGGTACCATTCTTTATTCGTGTCCTTAGGCAAAATTGTGAGTGAGCCAACTCCCTTGGCTGAGAAGCAACCGCACACATGATTGGACTCAGGATGCTTTACTGTTGGCATAACACAGAACGAAGACTTTTGGAGGATGCCCTGGTGTCAAGAAGGGGAGCAAAGAAGCCACATATCTCCAGGAAAAACATCAGGGACAGACTGATATTCTGCAAAAGGTACAGGGATTGGACTGCTGAGGACTGGGGTAAAGTTATTTTCTCTCATGAATCCCCTTTCAGATTGTTTGGGGCATCTGGAAAAATGCTTCTCCGGAGAAGGAAAGGTAAGTGCTACCATTAGCCCTGTGTCATGCCAACAGTAAAGCATCCTCAAGTAAAGCAATCCTCAAGAGGAAGGTGGACAAACAAAAACCCACAAATCCTATATAAGGAATTAAGATAAGCACATCAGTATTGCAATCAGAAAGGTGGCTCTATATAGCTATCTGAGATGTCTGAAAGCCTTCAATCCCGCACAAGTGCTATTATCACTGTTAAGATATTAATTTGTAATATCAGCGGTGCACTTGATAGTTGGTTATTACATGTGACAAAATACATACGTATTACAATCAAGAACACCCATAAATTAATGTGTTAATCTGAAGTTAGTAGGCAGCGTATATACTGGCTGAGACTGGGGATGAATTACCACTTTTGCTTTTGTATTCAAACACACCGTATGAAGCGGTGACTGCTAACATTATATTTGATTTAAGCACACTATAACTCAGCGGACAGCGTGTATACAGGCTGAGACTGGGGCTGAATATTTACTGCAGTCATAATGTATTAAACACACCCTGCCAGGACCACCCAGCAACATACTGTATACTCTCATTAAGATATATGTTATTTTCCCATCTCAGATTAACACATTGATATATGGTTGTTCTTAATTTTAATAGCTATGTATTTTGTTAGTTTTCCTAAATTGATACAGAAGTGAGTTAGAGGTAACAGTGGAGCTGCTGTTCAGTGCAACCCTTGGTCAGAGTCTACTGAATAAACTGGGGTTATATGTTGTTTTATGTACTGAATATAGAAATGTATTGGATGTTATTTATATGTATGTACATTTGCTTCTACATTATGATTATGCTGCCTTCAGTTAACATGGGGTCCTTAAAGTACTTGTAAATGCTCCTGGGATGGGACTGGAGTATTGCAGGGGAGTTGGAAGCACGAGGGACAGAGATTTCAAGCATGGCATGCCCTCATGCTCAACAGTATATATGGATTTAGCTAAAGAGAGAGGACTGGATGGGAAGGCGGAGCAGATGTATATAAGAACCCACCATTACTGAGTCACATAGAGAGTGGGAAGAGTCATCAGCTCATTGTGAGCCTGAGGCAGCTGATAAACTGTTTGCCCCCACCCAGTCTGAGTGACAGCTTGGGATATAAATATAGTGAAGTAGTTTTACGGTGGGGGAGTCCTGTTATGGTTCCTGATCAAAGAGGCTGTTCCATTCCCTATCGAGGGCTTCAGTCAGAGCCCTCATTTGTTCTTCGGGACGCTTGCTACCTAGCAACAGCTGGTGGTAGGGTGAAAACCTCCTGACTTCGCTGATAAGGTAGAGTGAAAGAAAACTTTGACTTTCTTACTCACACAGCTGGGGGAGCATGGCAGCACCAGAGTTGTGGACCACATATACATGGATATGAGCACTGAGCCCTGCCCCTGAATCAGATTTTACCTGAGCACTGGAAGATGGAGGACTCAGTGTCTGTATCTGCTGCAGACACTTTAGCTTTGTCCCCATCTCTCATCAAGAGAAATAAAGACAGTCCTCCAAGCATGGGCTGTCTATGGCTAGTGAAGCCTCCTCTTTAGAAGAAGAGAATTTGTTTAGATGGAGCAAAATACCTTGTCAGATCTGAGGACAGCAGGTACACTTCAGAAGAGGGAGAAATCAGTCAGGCTATGGATTCCCATTTTCCTCCTGCATATTCACACAGTAGTGAGACAGTGCACTTATAAAAAGAAACATTTAGATACTGTTTCTTCAAGAGATGCCTGTTAAGGACAAAACATCTCTTCCCCATGTATTGCCCGTAGCTGCATTACCTTTAAGGTCCGCAGCAGACCACGTTCTCCTGCCCGCGGTCGACATGCCATCCCTGCCTCTGACCAGCACTATGCACAACAGAGCTCTCACAAGGGGGCTAGTCTTCAGCATTCCTTGACCCTAGCTCTTTCATATAAGGGTGCTAGCTGCACCTCTGTGGACTGGTAGAGGAGGTTACTAGAACCAGTATGTCTTCTCACAGAGTGACCTGCAAATGGTCCAAGTCACTTTAGCAGGTAGAATGCCTCCTTCTTAAATATACACGACTCCAATGAGCACTGAGCAAGCATTCTCAGGTGTATCAATTTGTCCAATTAGCCTTTAGAACAGCCCTCATTAAGGAGGATGAGATGGTTCTCTGTAACCATAATGGCATTCTGGACATCCCTGCCCTCTTTGCCCCAGAGATTGATACAGCTCTCTATTCACTTGTGGGGGATAAGGCCCAGAGTTATACTATTGATAAATTATTAAGAAAAATTCACTTCAAAATCTGAGATGCTGCTGGCCCATTATTGTTTGTCATAGACAAAGCAGAAAAATAAAGAGCCACTAGTGGCTCCCTAGACTCCCTAGTAGCTTCCAAAATGGCCCTCTTTTAAGCTATTAGCAGGGGTACATTAACAATTGACTAGACCTTTGATTTTCAATCCAATACCTGCAGAACTCGCTGGCTAGCTAGAGCGGAACTGACTAAACAAGTTCCCAGGCCAGTGGATGTCCCCAACCTGACAGATTCTGATGTTTTTGGCCCCGACTTTATAGATGAGGTTAAAGTTCATTATGAGTCCTGCAAGTATTTCACAGACATGAGGGTTCACCAGCCCCCTAAATGGCCCTTTCAACAAGAGAGTCATTCTGTCTCGGGTAGAAGTTCAATCCAAGACTCCTCCTATAGTGAGCAGTTTGATCCAAGAAACCTCCTCTAGGTGTTCTGGGGCGAAGCACACCCAGAGCACCTAGAGGAGGTTTCTCTCACACATGAGTTGCAAGAGGTGCAGTATCCAGCAACACGAACCCCTCCAGGAAGATAAAGGGCACAGTAAGTCATCTTTCTGTCCTCCCTTCTTCTGGTCTTTCTCAAGCAATAGCTTCCTGAAGACAAGTGGTTATTAAAAATCATAGAAAGAAGTCTGTCCCTTCCCATTTCCGTTTTCCATGCCAGAATTTTCCCTGCTCAAAGAACACCAGTCTCCTTTGTCTCAGGGCAAGATAGAGCTAGCAGACACATCCAAAAGAGGCTATATTAGCCATATTTCTCACTTGAAGAAACAGGACAGTTCTTAAAGACCAGTTTTAAATGTCAATTCCCTGAACTAATACAGTATATAAAGCCTCGTTCTTTCTGTATGGAGGATCTGGTGCCTTTTCTGCTGTCAAGAATGATTTTTACATCAAAATAGACCTCATAGAGGCATTTCATGCAATCCAGATTCATCAAAATCTCAGGAGGCTTTTAAGATTTATGAGGAACATTGTTCTCTACCAATGGACTGTCATCATTTTTGGCCTATCCAATGCCCTGTACACATTCATTTGCCTCATGAAAGTTGCAGAGACACATACCCAGCAGAAAGGGATCCACTGTGTCATATATTTAGACAATCTGCTCATAGTCCACTCATGCAGACATTTTCCTGGTCAGACAAGATCTTTTTAACTCCTATAGCTTGCAAGGAGATTCACAGCTGGACAGCCCTTCCACTGTCTCCTCCCTGGCTTCTTTTATCCCCTCCTCCATACATAGTGATCACATCCAATACTTCCCTCGCAGGATGGGGAGTGTTCATGAAAGAGGCAGGTGGTCTACTCTGGAATCCACAGCCCACATCAACGATCCATACTCCTGTTCGCCACATACATCCCAGGGTAGCTGTACATGGTGTCCGACACTATCCAGGAAGAGCCTAACATTGGATCATGCAAGTCTAAGGGCAAAAATATTCTCAACATAGTGAAGACCTTCAGTCACACACAAGTGGATTGTTTTGCAATGCCGTCAAATGCACAGGTCCCAACCTTTATGTCCAAGATCTGGATTTAGGCGGCCCCTTCACATGGATGCAATGTCAATCCCATGGACAGATCTTCTACTTCCATATGTCTTTCCTCTTTATGCCATGCAACTGAAGGTCCTCCACAAAATCAAAGCAGACAGGGTGTCTCAACTCATTCTAGTATACCCAGTGGGCCCTCCAGACTTTGGATCACCCAAACTTCCCCTAGAAATGTCCCAGAACTGCTTCCAGAGGACTCCAGACTTACTACCAGTGCTTCCACAATGTATGTGGATAGTGACAATACTCGGCTGACAGACACTAATCACTTGGCTTCTTCCGTAGCCTTGATAAATGCTTCTCTGGGACCCAGTATGAGATCTCTTTACCATTCCATTATACCTTAGTTTATCTCCTGACAGCATGCACAAAACCCATCCACTACTTCCCTTTCTGAGCTCAATTGAGCAATAGACTTCCTTGCTGTCAAGTTTAAGGCAGGTTTAGCTTCTGCCACAATACGCTCCTTTGGCTCGGCCCTGACTCTCCTATTTCAGGCCTTACAGAGAACAAATTATACCTTAAATTGATTAAAGGTATTTTCCTATCCAGGCCTTCCTGCCCATGTTACTCTACCACATGGGATATTGATCATTTTCTACATTTTATAGCTATTGTTCCTTCCACTGCCAAAATGTTCTGTCTATCAAAAATGCTAGCTTTGCTACTGGCCTTAGCAATTGCAGCTAGAGGTGCAGAGCATTCATTAATTCACATCTCTGAACCCTGGATGACTCTCACTCCAGTGAGTATCCATATTATTCAAGGATACACAAAAACCAGTTCTATCCAAACCCTCTGGTGGAATTCGACCTGGTCCAAGACCAATCAGACTCTAACTTTTGCATAGTTGATTGTTTACTAGCTTATCTCACATTCACAGCACTTCTGAAAGATGGAATGTCCAATCTTTTTATCACTTGCCATTAGCCTTTCTGCCCTGCCAGACACTCTATGATCAGGGCTTGGATAGTTTCTGCTGCACGGAATTCAGGCATAAACACTTCCCGCTTCAAGGGGCATTCCTTACGCGGTGCTGCTATTACTTCTGCAGCTGCTAGGGGAGCAGCCACCAGGTATGTGGCAGTCTGTGTCAGGGTCTTTGAGGAGACTTCCCCAGTAGAAGGGGTGAAAGCTGAGGTCCCAGAGAGTCCTAGATGCTAGTTTGCATCAAGTACAGCACTAGAATAGAGTTTCACCAAGATGAGGTCCTGGATGCTTACTTGCATCAGAAAATGCTAAACGCAGACTGGGACGGGTTCCATGGCGCAGTATTGCATCAATAGGTGGTATAGGCTAAGTGCACTGGTGGTTGCTGGATGCACAATTGCACGGTGAGTGGGCACTTGGCACACACAGGCTAGATGATTGGATGCACTGCTGTACTGTAGGTGGAGCTCGATGCACACAGGCTAGTGTAACATTTGGTGTCTGAGAGTTACCTGACTCAGGTGATGAACTGGATTCAGCAGAGAGCGGCATGACATGAATCACAGATGAGGTAGATGGCTCTATTGCAAGACTTATGTGGCAGTGAGAACTGCCTTTGATGATAAATGACAGGAACTTGGAACCAGTAGAAAACTTGGAGAAACCGGACTGAGATCGGCAGGAAGACTTGCTGAGTTGAACTGGTGAACTGAAGAACTTGGCCTTTGACTCCGGACTGCAGTGATGTGGATTGAACTGAAGAACTTGGGCTTTGACTCTGGACTGGAGTGACGGAAATTGAACAGAATCCAGATTGGGACTGGAATGGCCAAAATCTAGACTGGAACCGGAACGGGCTCGGAACTTGACTCTGGACTGGAATAATGTGACAATGGCTGAAGGGAGATCAAGTAATGCTGAGACGAGGGCTAAACAGGGTAATTCAGAAATGCTGTGACAAAGGCTGGAAGTCAGGAGCAGGCTGGATTGGGTAATTGGGAATAACAGGTTCAGGAAGGAATATGTAGGTTTGGGAATTTAAGGTTCAGGGAGGACTGGGTAGGTAGAGGGAGCAGGAGTTGATCCATAGCAGGAAGCAAGGCAGAGTAACACAGTGCAGGTTTGCAGGGAGCCAGGGACCAACCAGAAGTAGGGCAGGCAGTGGAGCACAAGACTGAGGTCAGGGGCACAGGAACTCACTTATAGCTGATGCTGAAACACATAAGTTGCACTGGCCTGGGAACTAGCAGGATTTCTGGATGCTCCAGATATTGCTGTAAGCAGGACTTCTGGATTTGCCAGGTATTGCTATAAGCAGGACTTCTGGATTTGCCAGGTATTGCTGTTAGCAGGACTTCTGGATTTGCCAGGTATTGCTGTAAGCAGGATTTCTGGATTTGCCAGGTATTGCTGTAAGCAGGATTTCTGGATTGCCAGGTATTACTGTAAGCAGGACTTCTGGATTTGCCAGGTATTGCTGTAAGCAGGATTTCCATATGAACTGGTCTAGGAATCAGTAGGAGCAGGAGCTTGGGATACCCTTGTACTCTGAAGTAGCACAAACTAACACCACGGGAAGTAATGAGATGATCAGGCCCAGAAGGCTATCAGAGGAGGGTGTTTATACCTTGGGTCTCACAGGAATTGGTGGATATGGACAGGTGGTCTGGTAGTAGCACTCTGAGTGGTGGAGACACAACATGCAGAGGGGGCAATCATCTCTGCAGTACTGAGAGTCAGAACTACACCTGCGATTCCATTCAAGGCTAGCAGTGTTCACAGACAGAGGAGGGTCCAGGTGAATAATCACTGTGGAAAGGAATGCACACAGAGATGTGCTGCAGCCAGCATGATCAGAGCAGATCTCCCAGGCAAACTACACACACAGATTCATGAGACAGCTGGTAGGGGTAAGTCTACAGGCAAAAGGTGAAAACTAGACAGGGTCGTGACAACTAGATGTAATGCACTGCTGCAGAGTGAGATGGTATTTCATCTAGCACACAGGTTTAGATGTTAGGGACACTGCTGCTTAGTGAATGTTATTATTATTATTATTTATATGGCGTCACAAGTGTTCCGCAGCGCCTTACAAAGTACATAAACAAAACTGTAGACAAGTGACTTATAGAATACAATACAATACAATACAGGACATGGATAGTATATATTGCTACATTAGGGACCATATCACCCAGATACGCAACAGAGCATAAGCATCCTAGTGTTAGGTGCCCTAGTGGTGAGTAAGAAGTAAATTACACTATAGTAAGGAGAAGCACAAGAGGGTAGATGGCCCTGCTCGTGAGAGCTTACATTCTAAAAAGGTGGGGGAAGACAAGCTGGGTTGACACAGATGGGGACGAAGGAGCATGAAGCAAGGAGTTAGAATGATAGCTGGAAGGCTTTGATGAAGTAGTGGGTCTTGAGAGCCCATTTGAAGGATCGCAAACAGGTGTCTTGAGAGCCCGTTTGAAGGATCGCAAACAGGGGGAAAGTCTGATGGGGAGTGGGAGAGAGTTCCAGAGGTGGGGAGCAGTGCTGGCAAAATCTTGGAGGTGGGAGTGGGAGGAAGTAATCAGCTGGCATGAAAGGCAGCGTGCATTAGTTGAACAAAGAGGGCGGAGAGGAGCGTGAAGGGAGATGAGATCAGAGATGTATATGGGAGAAGATTGGGTGAGGGCTTTGAGAGCGAGCGTGAGAACCTTAAATTGAGTTCTAAAAGGGAAGGGGAGCCAGTGGAGGGCTTGTAGGAGAGGGGAGGCAGATGTAGAGCATTTGGAGAGGAAGATAAGCCGTGCAGCAGCATTAAGGATAGACTGGAGAGGAGAGAGATGGGATTTGGGGAGGCCAGATAGAAGTAGGTTACAATAGTCCAATCTGGAGATGACCAGTGAGTGTATAAGTGTTTTAGTAGCATCCAGGATGAGATAGGGTCTGATCTTAGAAATCTTTTGAGATGGAAACGACAGGACTGTGAAAGATTCTGGATATGTGGTTTGAAGGAGAGGGATGAGTCCAGGATAACTCCAAGACAGCGCACCTTGGGACTAGATGAGATAGTTATTCCATCAATTGATAAAGAAATATTGGGAAGGGAGGTGATGTGGGAGGGTGGGAAGACGATCAGCTCTGTCTTAGACATATTAAGTTTAAGAAATTGCTGGGACATCCAGGAAGAGATAGCAGAGAGACAGTTGGAGATACGAGTCAGAAGAGAGGGGGAGAGATCAGGGGAGGAAATGTAGATTTGAGCATCATCAGCATAGAGATGATAATGGAGGTCAAAAGAGCTGATGAGTTCACCTAGAGAGGAAGTATAGAGGGAGAATAGGAGAGGACCAAGAACAGAACCTTGGGGAACACCTACTGTAAGAGGCTGTGGGGGGGAAGAGGAGTCATGAGAGGAAACTGAGAAAGATCGGTCAGAGAGGTAGGACGACAGCCAGGAGAGGGCAGTTTCACGTAGATCAAGGGAGTGAAGGATATTCAGCAGGAGAGGGTGGTCCACAGTGTCAAAAGCAGCAGAGAGATCAAGGAGAATGAGAAGAGAGTAGAGGCCTTGGGATTTGGCAGCAAGGAGGTCATTGCTGACTTTTGTGATGGCAGTTTCAGTAGAGTGGAGAGAACGGAAGCCAGACTGAAAAGGGTCAAGGAGGGAGTGGGAGGAAAGAAAAGTGGTAAGGCGGTTGTAGACAATCCACTCAAGGAGTTTGGAGGCAAAAGGGAGGAGAGAGATGGGTCGGTAGTTAGAAAGTAGGTTAGGATCAAGGGTAGATTTTTGTAAGAATGGGGGAGACAAGGGCATGCTTGAATGCAGAAGGAACAGTGCCTGATGAGAGGGAGAGGTTAATGAGGTGGGCAAGATGGGAGCAGGCAGAGAGAGAGGAAACGGAGGAGGCAGGAAGGGATGAGTTGGTATAGACTTTGAACACAGGCTGGATGTTAACACACTGTTGCAGAATGAGATGATACTTCATCTAGCACACAGGTTATATGTTAGGAACACTGCTGCTGAGAGAGTTGGTATAAACTTGCACACAGGCTGGATGTTAACACACTGTTGCAGAATGCGAGGATACTAAGTCACCAGTAACTTGAAGGATCCTGGAATGGGGTTGCAGCAATAACACACAGGTAGCAACAACATTGCACAGGGCACTTCCTGTGGTCCGGAGTCTAGCTTTATCCCTGCAGTAGCAGATCATTGGTGTACAGCATCAGCTGACCACCACCATGGTACTATTGGGTATGGAGTCGTCAGGTGATGCAAGCTGTCATGGCCACATCCATGACGGCAACCGCAGAAACCAGGCATGGAGAAAACCAAGGCAGTTCACATGGCACTAAGCAGAATACTCAGCGTGTTACTCTCTGCCGCACCTGACGTCTGACCACACGGGAGATCAGGGGAAGCCAGGACAGAGGTGAGCAATGGCCGATCCTAGGCCGCAACCTGACAGTCTGCTCACCAGTTGTTGCTAGGTGGCAAGCATCCTTCCCACCCTATATCTTTGCTAGGTCTGTTGGTTGTACTCTCTAAGCTTCAGTTATTAGTTATACCTGATCACTCCTTTTATTTCAGGTGCTCCAGAAGGTCAGAAGAAGCAGCAAGTGCAACCACCTAAAGAACAGAAATAACTTAATTTGTTACCACAAGTTTGTGGGTGTTTAAGTTATGTTCCTGGTTTCAAGGCAACATGACAGTTCTTCCTTCAGCCACTCCCTGTTTGGTTTCCTGAAATGTCACAATTTGCTGTAAACTGATTTTAAAAGAAAGGAGGGAGAAGTTAAAAGAAATAAAAGAGGACTGAAGTCCTAAAGACACTTATCAAACCTTTTAAGGAGATGCCTGCTTTTATTACTTTGGAGAATATAATCAAAGATAAAATAGCTAAAAATACAGAATTTCTGATCAAAAAGAAACAAGATAAGCTACAAAGGGACTCTGATTTTTATAAATTTGGCATCATTAAACAAAGGAATAAAAAACAAAGTGACCACCATAGACGTGATATACCCAAGGAAACCTCAAATAATAACTACAAGAAGTGGAGGAACACAACCATTAGTACTCCAGAACCACTCATATCTAAAAGATACAAGGAATATTCTTGCAAAAAATAAAGACTTCACCTGGACTGATTGGTATCTGCTGATGTGATGTCTCTTTACACCTGCATACTTCACACAAAAGACCTGGAAGCCATAGTGTGGTTCCTAGACAAAACCAACCTATCTTTGGAAAGGAAAATTTTTATTTTGGAAGCTATTACATTTATTCTAGAAAATATTTTTTTTCTTTAATGGCAAATTCTTCTGCAGTGGACCGGTACCACCATGGGCACACAATTTTTCCCAAGCTATGCTATCCTCTTCATGAGTTATTGGGAAGAAGCCCATGTGTATGGGAGCATAGCATGGGGCACAAGCCTTTTAAAATGGTACCAGTACATTGATGATGTCATATTATTATTAAAGGAATCAGAAGACAGTCTTGAAGAACTCTTCTCTATGTTGAATATGAATGACATGAATATTCAATTCACCACCACACAAAGACAGAACAGATTAATTACCTTGACTTTACTATTTATATGGAGGAAGGCTTTATTCAAACCAAGACTTTCCACTAACCAACGAATGTAAACACATTCATTCTGACAGATAGCCAGAACCATACATTATGGCTAAATGGTGTTCCAAAGAGTAAATTCCTAAGAGGATCTGCAATGAAGACGATGTCTGTAAAGAACAAATGGTTCAAATGAAGAATGAGTTTGTAGAAAAAGGCTATAATGAGGAACATTTGAACAAAGTAATGGAAGACACTGCAAAGAAAGAAAGAATTCTACAGTACTTAGTCCAAAAGAAGATAAAAAAAGATAAGAGGACAAACAACACATAGGATAAACAAAAATGGGTGCTCATTACGAGTTATGATGCACAGTATAAACAAATAGAGACACTTTTTTTTACAAACACTGGCATTTAATATGCAGAGACCCAGTTTTAAAAGATGTGATCCCAGAAAAACCATGCTTTATATACAAAAAGGCCAAGAACCCTAAGAATTATCTTGTTAAAAGCACTTTAGTCCAGACTAAGGATTTCCATCGGTGCGTGATGTGCATTGGCTGTAGGAACATTGAGGATACTCACAATAAATACAATGAAATGCAAGTCACTAAAAATTAAAGACTTTATTACATGTAAACCCCAAATGTGGTCTATTTAGTACACATGTGGTCTGACGTACATTGACCGCACTACTAGACCATTAAAAGTGAGAATCTCAGAACATCTGAAAAATATTAAAAAAGGTTTCCAAATGCATCATTTATACAACCATTTTAGAATAGAGCATGACTGTTTAATTTCACATGTTCGGATATTTGTGGGTAATCAGCATGTAAAAGCCTCTTGGAGGGATAAAAATACAGAAAGGAATTTAGCCAAATCAGAAATGAAAACTATTTTTAAGCTAAAAACCCTGAACCCCAGAGGATTAAACCAAGACTTTGAATTACAGTGTTTTTTGTGAGACTTCCCACTTTTATGTGTTAATTTATCTATCGTCTTACAAAAATATATTTTTTACTTTTTTACTCTTTATCTTCACTGGTTTATGGCTTTATTATATTTGAAATAATTTTAAACCCTAAGGGCCAAATGTAATAGGGTGAGAGCTTAGAAAATGTGAGATTTTTCTCACATTTTTTAAACTCGGCCAATGTAATAGAGTCCAAGAACAAAGCAACAGAGCAAACTCGCATGTTTTTCAGACTCAAAAACTGGATGATTTAAAATCTCATCCAGATGTTTTCCCATTTTGAAGATAAAACTCGACCAATGTGAGAGTTTACTGCTAAACTCTCACATTTTCTAAACTCTCACCCTATTACATTTGGACATACATGTATGGGAATATGTACTATTTTATATATGTTTTATGTAAGTGTTATTTGTTGAAATTTTAAAACACCTATAGGGTTTTATGGACCATCTTCATTTACTAGAGGATTTTTAAAATTATGTTGGATTTTAAACCATGTTTCTATATTCCTTAGATCATTCAGGCAAAGCATCAGTTACAGTGGCCTTATATTTATCTAGTTTACATTTTATTCCTATGAATAATCCCTTACAGCTGAAATACACAGACATGATATAGGAAGGGAGAACTACATTTCCCATCTCTCCCTACAACCAATCAGGAACTAAGGAGGATGGAGAATCCTGATGCTGTGTGTCCATATACAAGGAACTACTGTACATCCCCCAAGCACCCCCGCAGCCGCTTACAAATTTCCAGTTTCGGCTGTTTGCTATATAACAGCGCAGACACCGTTACTTAAGGTGATGGAGGATACTCTATTGCTCACCACCTGCAGTCCAGTGCAGCCTATATGGAGAAACTCTAAACAGAATATACAGTACAGAAGTTCATACCCATGGACCAGAACCTCAAATGACGCCATCTTGGAAATATCAGAGATCACTATTTAAACTGGACAGTTGCATTGCACATTTGGACCTTGATAAATACATTTTGTGTCCAAATGCGTTGGTTTTAGGTGCTTCTGGAGGGGATCCTGCTCTGATATACACTTTGAGGTATGTTCCCTTTATATAATATCTTTTTGGCATAATAGGAACCGGACCTATTGTGCTCCATGCACATACCTCATTCTGTGTTAGGTGCATTGTTGCATTATATTTAGATTAGGGATGAGCGGTTCAGATTCTGTGAAATCCGAACCGCTCCGAACAGCGGGGATCCGCCTGACAAGGATCCCACTTTGAGGCAGAACGTCATCATCCTGACATCGGATTCTCACGAGAGTTTGCATCTACATAAGGCGCCGAGACCGGGACTCGGCGCCATTTCACTCCCAGGCTCCGCACTGCTCTGCTGAAAGCTGGCTATGTCCAGACACTCACAAGTGGCTGTTGTGGCAAAGTGACTGTGTAAGGGGGCACACTGCACGCTGATGTATGCTGTGCTATACTCTGCTGATTAAGTGGCTGGGTCCAGAGACTCACAAGTAGCTATGCTGGTAAAGTGACTGTATAGGGGGCACACTGCATGCTAATGTATGCTGCGCTATACTCTGCTGATTACAGTGACTGTGTCCAGACTTACAAGTGGCTGTGCTGGAAAAGTGACTGTGTATAGTGGGCACACTGCACACTGATGTTTGCTGTGCTATATTCTGCTGATTAAAGTGTCAAGACTCACAAGTGGCTGTGTGTACAAAAAAAAAGTTAAAAATTTTAAAAAACCAAACTTATTTTTTCTGTGCTGTACCCCACTGTGTATACAGGCATCGTGACTCCGTGGGCCTTAGCCCTCTGTGTATAAAAGCACTGTGACTCCTTGGGCCTTAGCCCTTTGTGTATACATGCACCGTAACTCCTTGGGCTTTAGCCCACTGTGGATACAAGCTCCGTGACTCCTTGGGCTTTAGCCCTCTGTGTATAAAAGCACCGTGACTCCTTGGGCCTTAGCCCTCTGTGTATAAAAGCACTGTGACTCCTTGGGCCTTAACCCTTTGTATATACAAGCACCATAACTCCTTGGGCTTTATCCCACTGTGTATACAAGCACCGCGACTCCTTGGGCTTTAGCCCTCTGTGTATAAAAGCACAGTGACTCCCTGGGCCTTAGCCCACTGTGTATACAAGCACAGTGACTCCTTGGGCAGTAGCCCTCTGTGTATAAAAGCACTGTGACTCTGCTGGCCATCCTCCACTGAGTTGGTGGGAGAGCCCATGGACAATTCCATCTTGCACTACTTTTCATTTCTGCCACTGCTGTGTTGCAATGTTTCATAGATGTGCTTTAAACTGTGGTGTCTGTGCTGCTGCTCTGTGACTCTGCTGGCCATACCAGAGTGTGTATACTGTACAAGCACTATGACTCCTTGGGCCGTAGCCCACTGTGTATACAAGTACGGTGACTCTGCTGGCCATCCTCCACTGGGTGGGTGGGAGGGCCCATGGACAATTCCATATTGCAGTACCTTCCATTTCTGCCACTGCTGTGTGACAATGTTTCATACTGTAGATGTGCTTTAAACTGTGGTGTCTGTGCCGCTGCTCTGTCGCTTAGTAACCAGCCAGCTCACTGCAGCCTTTGGCCAATAATGGGGAAAACAATATTGTAAGCTGTGAGGTGGTCTAAATTGACTGTAAATTACTGTAAATTAATGTTATTGAGGTTAATAATACTCTAGGAACAAAAAAAAAACCAAATTATGTGATTTTAGCTTTTTTGGGCAATTTAAAAAAAAAAAATCCAAATCCAAAGCCAGTCACGGCAGGTTTGGCAAATCCAAATCCAAAGTCGGATGATGAATCAGAGCCAAATCCAGCAAAAATGGTCCTTCGCACATCCCTAATTTATATTTGAATTATTTATACAATTTATGTGTTTTGTCTTTATTATTATAATAAATGTATCCTGCTATATTAACATGGAGTGAAGTAATCAGAGTGGATGCAAAGATACCTTGATAAGTGTAACAACGCCTGACTTTGTGTGAGTACTGGTACTTATTCTTAATAATTGAATCATTGCTGGTTTACATATTATGAATGTCATTTGATTGCCAATCAAACTTAAAGAGGTACCAATCTTAAAAGAAACCATTACAAGTTTTACTACACACCATATAAGTTAGTTGCGTTATCTTGCGATACAAAGAATTGTGTCTATATACTGTTAGAAAAAGAAACCAAATTACCACAGAATTATAACAAATCCATTATGAGAGTACTGTACATCAACTCCCCATATAGTTAGTTTGGGTGAGTCCACTAACATTTGTACACAATACTAGATATTAATTAAACTACACGTTATGTTATTATTTTTATTTTCATGTCTGGATGAACGACTTGAGTCCGGTGACCAAAAAAGGAAAACACTGTACACAACATCTACAGATAAGTATTTTCTTTGTTGTATTCTTACTGTAAAACTAAGGGCAGCGCCATTATTCCTCACACTTTACAATAGTTTTGTCTGCATCTACATGGTTTCCTGTCTCCTTCATTGGAAGGCTGCAGGAATTAGGGTGATCTCACCCTTCACATACCCACTCTTGTTCTAATTGAGATTGCCATCTGTAGGCTTCTGTGAAATCTGATTCAGGAGGGCTGGCTTTAGCACTCATATCCATGCATGCACGTGACCAGCATACTTGCACGCAACCTGTTGGCATGTGTGCGATGTGCGTGTGTTGGTGATAAGCATGCAACTCCCTACTGCAGCTCTCCATCTGCTGTTGGAGAAAGTAAGTGAAAGTTTTTTTTCACTCTACCTTCTTAGTGAAGTTGGGAGGCACTCTAACCCACCACCTGTTGCTATCTGGCAATCCTATTCCCTAGAACAAATAGAATTTGCAGATCATAGAATCCTGCAAATTAGTGTTTGCCCGAAACCCATCTCCACCTCCAGCAAGCTCTAATCTCTGCCTCCAGCCAATTTCCATCACTGCCTTTGTCTGACTCCGATCGTACTTGACTTTACAGTAGTGGCATTAGTCCCCTACTGCTCTCAGCTAGAGACCTCCTCTGGCAATAGTTAAAAAACCCAGAGGGCTCCATACAGCACACCATCCGCTGAAACCTGCCTTCCTAAGAGACAAACATATAAAAAGCACTAAAAGAAAAACACTGTTGCAAGGTACATGAGGACAATGAAAATACATTTGAAATGGCAAATATTGATACCAAGATGAGAAATGAAAAGCAAAATCAGATGGCTGCATATAAATTATTAAACAGTAAACAAAAAAGGAAGAACATGAAGAAGAAACAGCCATTAAGGTGCAGTACATCATAGTAGGCATCAATAGAAATAACATTAAAAAACAGAATATCTAGTGGCCATTATTAGAGGACCGGTGGTGTACTGGTCTCGGAGACATAATGTCTGTAGGCACAACAGAGTTATATAGGAAGTCCAATCAAATACACCAGATAACCTCAAAATTCAATGGGTTAATACAATTAGTACATGTATATATAAATTTCTTGTGGGCAACAGTATTAATCATCAGTGTATCCCAGTCAGCACCCAAGGGGCCATCCAAGCCCTTGAAATGCAAACCTTTTCCTGGCCAGTATGTTAAGGACATATCATCTGAGAAACTTATTAAGCTAATGGTCATCTAGGATACCCAAAAGAAACACCACGAGATCCATAAGGGGAAGATACACACCTGTGGAGGAGTTTCCCCAGGTCACTCTATCCCATAAAATAGAAATTTGTGTGTAGGATGAGAGGAGATGCCGAAAAGTACCTTCCAGTATGGACCATTTTGGGCAGGCAGAGGAACTTCTTCCCAAATGTACACAATCGAACAAGAGTGAGATATGTCAAATGTACAGTAGAAGGAATAATTGTATCTGTTGGAAGTATACAGGCATAGTGGCCTCCTGGGGACTACCCAGTGCCAGCTCTCAATTGCCATTACTTAAGCCAATTACCTAGAGTCCAGGGTACATAAACATTTATTTATGGGAAACTTCAACAAAGCAAGCACACCCTCGAGGAACTGTGGGCCTGATTCAGAGCCGAACGCTGTGACCAGAGCGCTCGCTCTGAATCAGTGCCCTCCTACCTGAAAATGGAGCGGCCTCCTGGCCACTCGCATAGCTGTGGGTGACCACCCACAGCATATGCGAGCGGCCAAAAAGATGGTCGCGATGGTCAAGACCATCGCTACCATCGGGCTTGCGACGGAGACCCTGCGGTAGGGTCTCACTGCCGCAAGCCCAGGAGTGATTTTGGTCTCTATCATTACTGATGTCAGTGGGGCCGGCTTCAGACGGTAGGTGTTCCCATGGGAACGCCTCCGTCTGGCAGCCACGCCCCCGGCACGCCCACCAAAGGGGGCGTGCTGTCACTCACCATCGACAGCACACCTCTTTTGGTGCGAGACCCCGAGCAACGTATTCCTTGTCGCTTGCCGGGTCTCGCGCATGCGCACGGCGGAGCTCCCTCCGTCGTGCGCATGCGCATTCACACAACATCGACCCGCTTGCGAGCGTCCTTTGCTCGCGAGCGGGTCTGAATGACCCCCTGTGCTTGTAAAGCATGACATACCTGTAAGATCTTGTAGAAATGACCCCTAGGTGATGCAAATTCCAAGCTTAAGTGAGAAAAGAATTTTAAAGTGCCATCCTCATACAATTGACTTATGGAAACTACTCCCCATCATCTCCAGGCCAAGTCCATATATCAATTTGTCTGCCCCCCATAAAGGAGTTTCAGGATCTAAATCAATAGCTAAGTAACCCAGAAGTAAACTAACCAAGCACCAGAACTGCACAGCCTGGGAAACAAGAAGCAAATCTGTATCCACAGTGCAACCCTCCAAAAGAACATGTAGAGTATGTATTTGATACAGTGACAACTTTGGGGAAATATTTAGAGCCATATTGTCTCATGTCTTATTGGAGAGACAGATTCCCAAATATTTAAAGCTAGTAACCATTCAGAGGGGTGTAGAGGGATGAGGATCAGTGGGACAATCCCTTTGAAGGGAAAAAATATAATACTCCAGTTAAATAGAAAGAGCTGAGAAAGGTGCAAACAGATTCATAACCCATAAGAAAGATAGTAAAGGAGAGAGTTTATCAGTGATAACACAGAATTATGTGGATGTACATATTTCTTCAGCAATTCACAAATATATACATGCTTGTGTATTTCACTATTACTTTTATTACAATTAAGAGTGTATAGAAATGTTTGAGATTATATTCAGTACTAGAATTAGTTGTGTGAGTTACCGAAGACAGCATTTGTCGAATGGCCTTAGGCCTAGAAAGGATAAGGCCTTCCCTTACCTGTCTAAAGTAAATAAATGTCTGTGTCTGATGCAGCAGCTATATCTGTTTACTATTTTAGTTAAAGGTATGTTATATGATGTATTAGAAAGTATATAGGGATTAGTGTTTATTTCTATGCAGGTGTGATTAACTGCAGAGATATGTATAGGTTAGAACTGTGGTAGGCATTTTGTTCTAGCAGAAAGAGTCATGGGTTGAAAGTGTGTCAGTTTTAGCGTGAGCAGACTAGCGGACAGCAAGTCTCAGTACTTATAACAAATGATCTAACTGAGATAGTCTTTGTCTGCAATAGTCAGAGGTGAAGGCTAGATGAGCAATTATGACATGAGAACAGAAAGTGTCAATATTTTGGTTAAGAGACACATAACCAATTAAGGTCTAGCATGTATGAATATTAAATAAATTAACACTCCCCATTGGGTTAATTGGAGGTATAGCCAGAATTAAGTATAAAAAGTCCCCAGAGAGTGAGGGAGGGGGGTGCAGTCAGGGAACACTCGGTGGGAGGAGGAGAGAGCACACAACGAGGGTCTGCAGGGTGCTATTGCTGTACATATGTATGAAATTGGCTGACTGATGCTGCACTGGGTGGCACAAATTTATTTCATAAATATTACCTACTGCTGTTAATATAACCTAAGTGATTTTTGTTGTAACTCTGCATTGGAAAAAATACTTTTATAATTACACTGTCTTTAAGTAAAAGCATTGTCATTTATTTTAGAATCTGTACTGGTGTGAATTATTTCATTTCTTATTATAACAAGTAAGGTTTAGAAATAAATCTAGAACACATTGCATTATCATCAGCATATAAAGCAACTCTGTCCTCTCTACTACTTAGACAAAGGCTTTAAAAGAAAGTATGAGTGTGAAGTTTACGAGCCAAAAGTTCTATTGCCAAGGCAAAAAAAAAAGTCAGACAACTGATAACCCTGCCTTGTCCCCCTGGATAAAGTAAAAGGTGTGGATATAAAGCCATTGACACCAACACAGGAATTGGGGGCCGAGTGCAACACTTTTATGTAAGAAATACCAGGCCAACACCAAAATAAGACATTCTTCCCAGAAAAAAGGCCACTCAACTGAATTTGCAACACTGAGAAATGATAGTTGCTGTGGCCTCATCTCCATAGAAAGGCTGAAGACGGGAGAATAAACACATCAAATTGATCGAGGTGGATTTCCCTGAAATTAAATGATTCTGATCTGGATGAAAAAACAAGGTGATGACCTGACTTAATTGAAAAGCAAGGACTTTCACATCAGTGGACAACAGGGAGAGGAACGGTATGAGTCAAGGAGCATGGAATCCTTCCCCAGTTTTGGGAGCACTTTAATAAGTGCCTCAGATATAGAGCTCAGCAAAAGTGAGCTCACAAAAAGTGTTAAATAACTCTAGCAATCTAGGTATATTTGGCATACATATCAGCAGGTAGTCATATCTTGAAGCCTTGCCCCAAGGAAAGGAACAAGTGGCCAACATCAATTCAATGCTAAGAGGAGTATCCAAAAAGTATCTGCAGACAAGGAGGGTGTGGATATTAATGAAATAAGGCCTCAAAGCCTCCTGATCATAATGCACCTAGAGATGGAGAAATACATAGACAATCTCAGGCACCAAGGTGTGACTCTTGCCCTCCTAGTCCCATACAGCAGGAACTGCCATGCTGGCACTCTTATCCTGTGCCAAAAATGCCAAATAACTTTCAGTCCTATTAGCAGAGACTGTTGAAAAGCAACGTACACCTAGACTGTTCAATAGCAACGTGGTCCATTCATGTTGAGCTGCCAGTCAAGTAGTTCTAGAGGAGTCCTGTCTATCTAGCAAATAAGTCCACTCTAACTCCCTATAAGAATTATCTAGTTCTATTTCTTTCCACCTAGAAAAGGACTTAACCTCAGCTATCCGACTAATGAGAGTAGCCCGCAGGAATGCCTGAAAGCTATCCCAGACTATGGTCAGAGTAGCCGTAAGGGTTTCATCAAGAAAGAATCCATCCCAACTCACTTACAACTCAGAGCCTGATCTCATATAAGTCAATAGTTTAAGCTTCCATAAGGGCTGGACCTGCTGGATGGCAAAATTCACACCCAGGGAGAATGGAGAGTGATCAGAGATGTCCCGGGAGTGATAAGTAACAGTCAAAATTCTGCGCACCAGACTGTGAGAGACCAGAGCCAGGTTGATGCGAGAGAAAGTGCTATGAGCATGAGGAAAGCATGAAAAATACTTCAAAGTTTGATGTAGCAATCTCCACACTTGAACCAGACTCTGCTCCCCCACCAGCCCCACAAAACCATTACTACTACAACCATCTTTCACCCAATCAGCTTGCCATCCATCTAAAGAAGGATCTAATACATTGTTGAAGACCATCGTTGAAGAACATCACTGCTATATGGAGGTAGAACATAAACTGCCAAAAGTATCATCCGAGAGACATTGATTTTAATCCATAAACAGTCCAGGTGAGACAGTTAACCATTGGAGCTAATGTGGTGAAATGTACTGTAGCACACAACAGGAAAATACAAAACCACACAGGAAGGAATCATAATCATCCACAACCAGGCCCCATACAGAGGCACTGTCACTGACAAGTATGGCCCAAGTAATCCACTGCCATCCATATTCCAATATGACACCAATTACACACAACAGTGTGAAACTTAAATAAACATAAACACCCCCATAAAGCACTCTCTCTCCATATTATCCCCTCTTAACTGTGGCATACCTAAAGACCCCTAAACAAAAAACCTAGGGCCTGATTCAGACCCACTCGCGAGCGGCTGTCCGCTCGCAAGTGGGTCGATGTTCTGGACTGAGCATGCGCACGACGGAGGGAGCTCCGTCGTGCGCATGCGCCAGACGCGACGAGCGAAGGAAAGTCCTTCGCTCGTTGTGTCTGATCAAAGGGGGCGTGCTGTCGATGTTGATTGACAGCACGCCCCCTTTGGTAGGCGTGCCGGGGGCGTGCCTCCCTGACGGGGGCGTTCCCACGGGAACGCCTCCCGTCAGAAGCCGGCCCACTGACATCACTAGTGATGTCAGTGGGAGTGATTTGGGCTCTGATAGAGCCAAAATCACTCCGGAGCTTGCGGTTGAAAACCTCAACCGCAGGCTCCGGCTCGCAGTTTCGATGGTCGCGATGGTCAAGACCATCGCGGCCATCAAACTGCACGCTCGTATAGCCTGTGGGTGGTGTCCCACAGCTATACGAGCGTCCAGGAGGACGCTCCATTTTCATGGAGGGCGGCCCTCATTCAGAGCGTGCGCTCTGCTCAGAGCGTACGGCTCTGAATGAGGGCCCTAATCCCTATAAACCTAACATTTTAAATAGAGAAAGAGAAAAAAACTGAAACAAAGAGCTAGATAAATCCCATTGGCTGAAAGGAGCTAGAAAGAAATGGGCCATAAGGCATGAAGCTCAACAAATTGGGAACCATGCTATGAGACATCAATCAAGAAACAATCAATGGTAAGTAGTCAGCCAATGAACATTATAATAAAATACAGTAAGGGACTGGTCTCAGGGCAAGACAAGGAAGCCCCTGACTTACATAGCAAATAGACTGGAGAGTCAAACACCAGCACAGCAACCTGACCACCACCAGGACCAGAAACCAAGATAAACCATTAAAAGAACCACCACTGCACCCTAATTAGAAAAAAGTGAGATAACAGCTGAAACAGGTGAACATAAATAGTCTCAAGTATAAGAAAACCGTATTGATACAAAAATCAAGAACAGAAAAAAAACTGTTTCACATAGAGGAGCAGAGAAATCTTAGTTATATGTGCATCTGTTGAAGACCTTGTGCTCGGCGGACCAACCATGATGCTGCCTCTTTTGGAGTATCAAAGAAGTAGCCTCCTCGTCAGTGACAATCCGCAACCTACATGGAAACAACATGGCATATGACAATTGAAGATCTCTCAAGTGAAGCTTGATTGGGACAAATTGAGCGCTGCTCTTTTGTACATACATACACAGAAAAATCAGAAAAAACTGTAGTATACTGGTAGTTTCACTCTAGAGGGTATTCAATGGGTCCTGGTAATGAAGTATTTTGGCAATAAAAGTGCGTGGAAGAGCAGCAGGAGCAGAGGTCCTGGTGGGACTGCAAAATGACCAGAAAACAAGTAAACCTCAGCTTCCCCTACACACTTGCTGATTTTCTGCTTGTCATGATGTAGGAGAGATAGGTCAGCCTGCACTACACCAATTTTATTTGTGACCCATTTTTTAAAAGTGCTAAAAGCATCCATTATGTGCTGTAAAGTAACATCCGGGGCCACTGGAGGCAGAGCAGAGGAACTGGAAGCAGCAACCTGCAGTACTCCATCTGGGGAGTCCTGGACCTGAGAGGGGGTGGTTGATTAACAATGCAGACCAATTTAGCAGCTACAGAGGTACGGTTGGTCTTGCCCAAATGATAGCAGTGGCAGGAGAGCACTCTTGAGGGCAGAATCAGAGAGTGTGGGTATCACCTTATAAATAATAGTAGACAAAGAAGGAAAAATAACCAGTATTAAGGCAGGCAGAAGTTCCCAGCAGAAATAGGAAGAGCTCAGTGTAATAAAAGCAAGTTGTAGCAAAGAGAACAGGAACAGTGGCCCTGATTCAGAGCTGTACGCTCTGCAAGAGCGCTCGCTCTGAATCAGGGCGTTTTTTTTTTTTTGTGTGGCCTCCTGGCCGCTTGCATAGCTGTGTGTGACCACCCACAGTTATAGCAAGTGGCCAGGTTTATGGTCGCGATGGCCAAGACCATAGCGACCATCGGGCTTGCGACGAGACCCTTGTGGTAGGGTCTCGTGGCCACAAGCCCCAGAGAGCTATCAGCTCTAACAGCCGGAATCTCTCCACTAACATCACTCGTGATGTCAGTGGGGCCGCCCCCAAACGGCAGGTGTTCACATAGGAACGCCTCCGTTGGGGCAGCCACCCCCCCGGCCTGCCCACCAAAGGAGGTGAGCTGTCACTCAGCATCGACAGCTCGCCCCCTTTGGAGCGAGACCCGGAGTGACGGATTGCCCATCGCTAGCCGGGTCTCGCGCATTTGCTAGCCGGCTCCGTCGTGCACATGCGCTGTGGGCCACCATCGACCCGGCTGCGAGCTCTCAGCGCTTGCGACCAGGTCTGAGTCAGGTCCAGTGATTCCACTACGAACAGCCAGTAAAGTCCAAGACCATTTAGCTGCAGTTTGACAAGTGCAGTATGTGAAACTTTGTGTTGAGGCAAACTAAATCAGGGGGACCAGCAGAAACAGATGCAGGGAGATAACAGTTCCTACCTTCTCTTATAATGTTGAAAACCAGAGCAATACACTGGACAATGGGGGAGCAGAGTACACCTCACACTCTCACAGCAGGCAGCCTATGGAGGACCTCAGACCCATCCAGGGATCAGTCACAGGTAGGCACTGTTGGCAGCAGGATGGGCCCACTCTGCAATGTGGTCCTAACTGGGAGCAGAGGGAATACACAGAACAGCCGGGCCAGCATTGGAGACCACCGCAGCCTGCCAGCAGCTCCGGAGAGGGGACCAGTGTGTGCAGCAGAAAGCAAAGATTGAGGGAAGGAGGATCCAGGCACTGGGAGTAGTGGAAGCAGCACACACACAAGGGAGGCCTCAACGCCAGGCAGCCAGATGAGACACTGCCCACTGTCAGATGACGACTGGACCAGAACAGCAGGGACTGGGGGGTACAGGCAGCAGTCAGGTGAGTTTCTAGGTGATCCCCACAACTGGATAGGCTAACAGGATGTGATGAATTGAGGATCTGGCACAAACGCGTGTTACTACATGCCCATCCAGGCTATGCCCCCCAGTATCTATTTTCTATATGTAAAAAAATTGGTGTGGCAATTTGCAGTTTCGGGTTTGAAAATGGTGATTTTGCATTAATAAATTTAGTAATTTGCAACCCATTTAAAACACACCAAACAGTGGCAATTTTGCATATTTATACTTGGATGTAAATTCATCAGAGGTTTTGTTTTGCTGGTTTTTACAAGATGGATATCATCTATGAAAGAAAACTATCAGAGCAGTGCACACATGACTGTAACACAGATAGTCACCTGATTATAATTATTTACCGTGACAGAAAAAAAAAAAAAAAAAAAAACAATTATACCTAGAGAAAAGTACAACAATATAATCAAACAATGATAAATAGATAGAAAGATATTTACAGTGGCATCACTAGGGGGAGTGAGTTGCACCCGAGGGGGTGACACCAAAGTAGCAGAGCTGCTCAGGGGGGATTGTATTGCCACACGTTATAATTATTGGGAATATCTATATAATATATATATATAATTATGTATATATATATATATGGAGGGTTACTAAAAAGGTAGGTACTTATTGTTACTGGTGGGTCTGAGGACTCTACCACTGAGGATCTTTTACCACTAGAGGGTAGGGAAAATGCTAGTGGGGTTCTATTGCCGTTGTGGGATCTGTTAACACTTGAGGTGGGAGCTAAAATTACAATGAGGGCATCTGGAGATGGGGGGTGCAAGAAACCCGCAAGAATATATATTTTTTCAATAACATTAAATACGGTTTTAAATATACATTTTAGATTTCATTTAGTTATAAAACAAAGAACATTTCTAGGCAATTTTGGTGGAAAACATTAGCCAATTAAGTTGTTAACAGTTAAACATGTTGACATGCTAGGCATAAAATTAGTCTAATCAAGGTGTGCAATTATGGATAAAAATAGTATATTGAGGAGTAGAGGTAATATCTTAGCTTAAGCAGAGTGGATAAGAGGGAAACTGGCCAATAAGAATTAGTGTGTAGAAAGAACTATCCCAGATTTAGAGATCAACACTATCCAGACCTCAGACATGAATTGCAGGAAAATATCTAAATTACATAGATTGTTAAAAATATCCAGCAATTGTGGAGCAAAATCATCCTCTTTACTTCTCATATAATTTGATTGGAAGCTCATACAGCCCAGGAGTTTTCCCATTTGGAAATTAAGCTATGACATCTTCCATCTCTTTTAAGGTAAAGGAGGATTTAAAATTTCTTCTACTAACCACCAAAGAGGTGGTAAACTAACCCCTTCCAAATAACCCATTATATCATTAACTGCATGAAGTATAAAGTGTTTTATAGTTTTGTTAAAAAACATTTATTATATTGGACATTATAAATTGGTCAACTCCTTTCTTAACTTTAATTGTTAAAACCACCATGTTTGCATCCTATGTTCGTGCCAGGAGTTTATCACTCTGATCTGTCTATTCATATAGATATGCTTAATAAAAAGTAATTTTTGACGTGATTTATGTAATAAATAGTCCATCCAGGCTTTTTGTGCTGCAAGCCAAGAACACCTGGGGGTAAATTTATTAAGAATCGAGATAGGCCGAGAAGATTATCTCGGGTGATTTATTCATTTTTTTCCTGCTTACAAATTTACTAAAGGTAAAGCCGGGTGAGTTAGAGAGAGATTTCTCTCATCTCACTCGTAAAATTCGGGTGAGATAGCAATCTCTAATCAAATCACCGTCGGGCCAAATAAGAAGCACTTTTCACCTAAAACATACATCTCTCAAATTTACCAAGAATCGGGATGACAAGCTCGGGTGAGATAGGAGCAAACTCTCTGTCAAAATCACTTTCCAAATTCTCAACCCCCTAAGCTGTGAGATGGTCAGAAACATACACAAATCATTGTGATTTGAGTATGTTTCTTTCTGTAAATGGTTAAAATAGGGTTAATTTTTAAAAAAAAATGTCGTGAGGTCACCCCCCAAAAAACATTAACCAGCCCCGGACTTGGCAGCTAGTCCTGGTTCTTAACTTTACAGGGAACAAAATGTTTAGGGTTCCAATGTAATTTAAGAACCAGCACCAGGCAGCAGGGACAGAGGTGGTTTTAAATATACAGAGGAAAAAATTGACGTGAGGTACCCCGTATATTTAAAATCAGCCCTGTACCCTTTCTAATGGGGGACTGATGCCACAGCCAGGGGTGCCCTTTCACTGGGCCCCCCAGTCGCAGCATCAGCCCTGACCGCTAGTCAGCCCAGGCCAGGGATCCCTGGGGATTTGGGGACCCCCCCAATAAAGGGGTCACCCTCTCCTGGGCACCCCTGGCCTAGGCTGATAGCCAGGGCTTTCCCCGCCACCCCTGGGCGGTGGGTGGCGGGTTGATAGTGTCTGTGTATTGTGTAAAAATTTTAATATTTCACATTGTCTATATAGTGGAATTACAGGTCCCAGCAAGCCTCCCCCGCATGCTGGTACTGGGAGAACCACAAGTACCAGCATGCGAGACATTAAGGTCTCATTGGTACGTGTAGTTCACCTGTAAAGAAATGTGTAAAAAAACACAACATACACCGTGAAAATAAAATTTTATGACATGCATACATACTCACCTGGTCCCAGATGTTCACGTCCCCTTCTCAACGTACAGTATCCAATGGAAGTACCTGTAAAAAAAGCTCCAATACTCACCTTTTGTCCCACGATGTTCTCCGCAGTAATCCAGAGGGCCCCGGATACTCTGTATCAACACGCATCAGCATGTTAATACAGTAACAATAATGAGAACTCAGGGCTTGAGCTCTCATTATTGCCGGGACGTCAGCCAATCAGCGGCAGCTTACATTAGCGGCCTCTCATTGGCTGGGAGCCACGTGGACTTAGCCAATGTGCAGCTCCTCCACGTGGCTCCCAGCCAATGAGCGGCCGCTAATGTTAGCCGCAGCTGATTGCCTGGTGGCCCGGGACTAATGTCAACTCTTTCCCATGAGCTGTCATTAGCACACTGTAACAGCATGCAGAAACATGTTGTTACACTGTATCCGGGGCACATATTGGATTTCTGCGGAGAACATAGTGGGACATAAAGGGTTGTATTGGATCTTTTTTAACAGGTACTTCGTTTGGATACTGTACATTGACAAGGGGACGTGAACATCTGGAAACAGGTGAGTATGTGTAAGTGTGTTTATGGATGCAATAAAGCTTAATTTTCACGGTGTGTTGTGTGTTGTATTAACCATTTCTTTACAGGTGAACTACAGGTACTAGTGGGCCCTTAATGCCCCGCATGCTGGTACTTGTGGTTCTCCAAGTACCAGCATTCGGGGGAGGCTTGCTGGGACCTGTAGTTCCATTGTAAAGACAATGATGAAAATTAAAATTTTTACACTACACCTAACACTATCAACCCACCACCGCTATCAGCCCAGGCCAGGGGTGCCCTAGAGACGGGGACGCCTTTATTGGAGGGGTCCCAACTCCCCAGGAATCCCTGGCCTGGGTTGACTAGCTCTCAGGGCTGATGCTGCGGCTGGGGGGCCCGGTGAAAGGGCACCCCTGGCTGTAGCATCAGTCCCATGTTAGAAGGGTCCAGGGCTGGTTTTAAATATACGGGGTACTTCACGCAATTTTTTTTCTCCGTTTATTTAAAACCAGCTCTCTCCCTGCTGCCTGGTGCTGGTTCTTAAATTACAGTGGAACCCTACACATTTTGTTCCCTGTAATGATAAGAACCAGGACTGGCTGGCAAGTCCGGGGCTGGTTTGTGTTTTGGGGGGTACCTCACATCATTTTTTTGTTACAATTAACCCGTTTATTACAGGCACAACACAAGCAGCTTACACATATCTCACTAATATGTGCAGGCTGCTTGCCTGGGAGAGTGGTACTGAGAGAAATCACTGCAATCTCGGGTGATATAACTCACTCGATCTTACTTTAAAATCACCCGAGAATCTCGATCTACATCACCATCGGCAAACTCGTTTTTCAACAAATCGCCTGTTGGTAAATTTGGTTAAAAAAAAGTAAAAAAATCACCCGAGTTCAGGTGAGTTATGCCGAGATGAATCACTTTGAAAATCGTGTCAATCCCGATTCTTAGTAAATTTACCCCCTAGACTCAGTGGGAACATCAATATATGTTTATTCTAAATCAAGGCATTTCTTCTCCAACTCAAATATTTAACAGATTGTCTCTTTAAAGTTATCACATGGTTAATTAGAGTACCCCTAATATATGCTTTAAAGGTATACCAAACAATAAAGGGTGCCGCTATTTGCACATTTACAGCAAAAACAAAATAATCTATCCCATGAGTTAACTAATTCTATATCTTCTTTCATCAATGTTAGCCAAATAGCTTAAATTTCCAGAAGTCCTTGCCCTGGGCCAGTATTGGTAGTGACAGACAGCAGAAGAGAAGAATACTCTGAAATCCCTATTAGTTTATACTCACACTGCAAATTGAAGGGACTCCCTTGCACAATTATTAGTTCAAATTACAGAACCTACCCATCTCTATTCAGTAATACATATATGTCCCAAAATAATGTAATATGCTAGCACAGACGTTTAGAGAAAAACATTCTACAGGGCGAGACTACCAGCTAAGTGATCATTTAAGAACATCTTTCAAAATATATAACATTATACCGCTGTCGTATATATACACGTCACACATTGAAAATACTAATGTTGCGGCCGCAGCTAAATAATCACTGAGCTATGCGCATGCACAATAGTGAAATCACTGGGAAAACCAGCAGCATTTTCCCGGAGATATATGCATACGCAGTAAACTCTCATTTCCAGAGTCTACACTGCACATGCACTGGTGCCTAAGGTTACAGCTTGAATATTTGTATTCAAACAAGTTCATTAAATCCAGACTAATTACTCATACAGCATCAAGCTTACTATGAGAATGACATAATACAGTACTTCAGCTCATAAGATCAAGACCAAGTAATAAAGCTCCCAAAAAAGCCAGAAATGATTCTTTCAAAATGTCCTGTGTGCCCATAAAGAAAGTTGTTTCTCTTGTTGTAGGGAAACACACACTGAATACTGTTATGTCAATGTTTACCTATTTATTCCTGTAGGGCTTCTGATGGATTCATTCTGGTAAGATGAAAAACAGCTTTCTATAAACATCTTCTTGGCAGTGTCTGTCACTATATGCTTTTAGAATGCATAATTAGGATTCCCACACGTCTCATTAAGAAAACACTAAAGCCACTGTTTTATCTCTGAAGCACAGTTCAGTTAAACTGTATACAGCCGAAAAGTCGCCACAAGTTTGCACAAACATGTTTCTCTCCTTAATAATGATGAATACTGGCTTCTGTTATTATTACTGATGACAGTAAGTACATATAAAGCCACACACAGAAATGAGTTTTGCACTGTTTGCTCCTGTTATACTGACTTTATGTACTTACAGCTCATCATCTATGAAGCTTGGGTCATTTGTATCATTTGAAGAAAATGTACAAATACTCCTAATTATTATTTTTTTTAAATCAACCATTTGTAATGTTCGAATCTGATTCTATATAAGCATATATAAGAAAAACAGGTTCATTTATTACATTAATTTAACTGTCATTTTTAAATTTATAATGCCAGAAAAATAGCACTTTTAGGATAAGTTAGTAATCTATCTGTTTTTCCCATATAGATGAATGGTCTCTTGCTCCCCTGGGACTTTGGTAGCCTCATAGGCACTGTTACAGGCAGTGCAGGGCCTATGGGTCCCATCAATGGAGCATTATACTATATTTGATATGTTTTGTATACATACAGGACCTCATTCAGAGTCGGTGGAAGCGGCCGCACGGTCGTACGCCACCGATGTTCGCTATACTGCGCAAAGTTCGCAATGCGCGTGCGCAAACTAGCCGCTACGATCAGAAATTTCTCTCTCCTTGAACACAGCCAGGTCGGTAGTTTGAGTGCAAGATTGAGGCGTTTGTGGGTGGTAACAAGGGAAGGTGCTTGAAAACGGGGGAGTGGAGATCCGAACGCAGGCGTGCCTAATTATGCGAACGGCGTTTTATGGGAGTGCATACGGTTTATGGGAGTGCATAATTAACAAAGTAGCGTCATGGCACATGTGACATGGGAGGTTTTTACACTGACATGATCGTAGAGCTTAAGAGAGGGTATGGTCAACCTTAAGCTCTATGACCAGTTCCGATGGTTCCCGATGGTCTCGATTAATCCTTATATGCCCGGAGATGACGTGTAATGCGTACGAGAAGGGGGCATATTTTTTTGTCTTCCGGCCGCTTCCTCCCCTTGGTCGGCCCGCTACCGATCTGAACTTAGGGACGCAACTTGCGAGGGAATCATTTGCATATCCGGCCCCTTTTCCCGTACGATCGAGCGGCCGCTTCGACCGACTCTGAATGAGGTCCACAGTACCTTCCATCTATTTTGAAATCAGTGGGGTCAACTCCCATTTCAAGGGACTGTTCCACTTCAAATAGGCTTATTTTTCCTTATATGGAAGTTGGGTGCTATTAACCAGCCACACATAGTGGAGGCAGGAAGCTCCACTGCAATGTGTTTTAGTTCTGGGCACCAGTGGCGGGCTGGGCCGGGGGGCAGGGTGCCATGTGCCCTCCGGGCCGCAGCGTCATACGGGCCGCGGCAGTCTGTGTCACTGTGACACAGACTGCACCGCGCATGTAGCGCTGACCGGACGGAGTCCAGTCAGTGCTACACAGCACAAACACACAGCCGCCGGAGCCGGCAGCTGTGTGTTTGCTGTAATCAGCAGCCGCTGAGAGTCTGTCAGACACAGACTCACATCGGCTGCTGCTGCTCCCACTGCGGGAGCCATCTTCCGGCTCCTGCAGTGGGTAATGGGAGAGACGTCATGAGTAATGACGTCTCTCCCATGCAAAGCGGCCGGAGGAGCTGTTAGCGGCGGGACCAGGAGCGGGAGTTTCAGGTAAGTGTTTTTTTTTATTTATTAAGTCTCTTTCTACTGGGGGGGGACTACTGGGGGCACTCCCAGGGGGGGGATTACTATGGCGGCACTACCAGGGGGGGATTACTATGGGGGCACTACCAGGGGGGGATTACTACTCGTGGCACTACAAGGGGGGGACTACTACTAATGGGGGCACTACAAGGGGGGGACTACTGCTACTGGGGGAACTACAAGGGGGGACTATTACTACTGGGGGCACTACAAGGGGGGGCTACTAGTGGGGGCATTACAAAGGGGGGACTACTACTACTGGGGGCACTACAAAGGGGGGGACTACTACTACTGGGGGCACTACAAGGGGGGACTACTACTACTGGGGGCACTACAAAGGGGGGGACTACTACTACTGGGGGCACTGCAAGGGGGGGACTACAACTACTGGGGGCACTACAAGGGGGGGACTACTACTACTGGGGGCACTACAAGGGGGGGACTACTACTACTGGGGGCACTACAAGGGGGGCTACTACTGGGGGCACTACAAGGGGGTACTACTACTACAGGGGGCACTACAAGGGGGGACTACCACTAGGGGCACTGCATAGGGGGGAGGGGACTACTACTAGGGGCACTACATAGGGGGAGTGAAACACCACTGGGGCGACTGCATCGAGGGACCACTGCTGGGGGCTCTATATAAAAGGCAATACTGGGGGTACTGCATAGGGGGGAGACTACAACTGGGGCCACTATTTAAGGGGCATTGCATAAGGGTTACCACTATTGGGGGCACTGCATGGGGGGTGGACTGCTACTGGGAGCACTATATAAGGGGCACTGCATAGGGGGTACCACTATTGGGGGCACTATATAAGGGGCTTACTACTGGGGGCACAAGGGGCACTGCACAGGGGAGACCACTACTGGGGGCACTATATAAGGGGCTTACTACTGGGTGCACAAGGGGCACTGCATAGGGGGGATCACTACTGGGGGCACTACTGGAAGCCTGCATAAGGGTGTTCTCTCCTGTGGCACACGGGGGCACTGCATATGGGCACTACGACAGGGAGCTGCCCCTAATCCTTATTTTTACCTTACATTAAACCTATATGGACCCACCTCCTCCCTGAAACATTTGAGGGAGGGGGGGAAGCACGCACGTTCTTCGGGCACCCTGGCTACACGCTACTCCTCTGCCAGGGCCGCCTGCATGCATTTGCCCCCCAGGCTAAAAGTTGCCAGCCAGCCTCTGCTGGGCACCATGGTCATACTGTACATGGCCACTCCTCCAGAGCTAGAAAAAAGAACCTCTGGTGTGCAGCTGCTTTGTCACCCAGTAACAAATAAATACAGGAGTGCTGGCACTTTGCTGGACATGACAAAGGGACTAGAACGGATTTAGAGTTGGGAGCACAGAAAAAATGGAGTAACTTGCACTGTAGATGGGGTCACCTTGGAAAAACCATGTTGCACTGCAGGTGGGACTGATATGTGCCGCGAGATTCATATTTGTGAGGGGTGTGTCCTAGCTCAAATGCCCAGCATTTGTGGACTACATACAAATGCATCCAATATTTACCCTGCCAAAAAAAAACCTTATTTGCAGCCCTTTGTATTGCAACATGGGTTGTCCATGTACAAAGTTACTGCTTTTTTGTGTGCTTACTTTACTCCCAAATCTGAATAAGCCTCTCTGTTCCTGAAATCTATCCCTATACTTGTGTCACACTACACATACGCACTGGTGTCTCCTTTTTATTTTTTCTTTATGCAAAGATTTATTAGTAGCATGAGAATATGAATGTTTAAGGTATTAGCTGGCGCATATCAAGAAGTTGTGAATACAGATAACGCTACTGAACAACATGTAAACATTTTCTGCATCTGGCACGTGAATAAGTGTTTTCACCTAATTTAGGGATGCTGAATTCAGTGAAAAAATCTGATTTTCTCTATCACGTCACATTTAGTAGATACACAGAAATAACAAAAGCAATAATAGCTATACACTGTATCTGAAAATAAGTAAGAAGTGAAAATTTCAAATAATCTCTATAGAATTGAAATACTCTCATCGTATTAATTTATAAAATACTAATACAATTACAGAAACACTTAAAAACTACAAAAACTGCACAATCAGACAGAGGTATAGCAGGGACTGCGTGCGATCACACAGGACCTGTTCTGCACCTATGCAGAATGGTCCTGCGCATGCGCTGAGTTCCTGATAATCGGGAGTCTATGTTTAGCTTTGCACTGACGACCAAGCAGCATATTCAATTTCCATCAATTTAGTATTAAATATTTCATCCACAAGCAGGTTCCTTATTTGGAGGCCAACAAATATGCCACAAGGAAAAGCGGAGGTAGCATCTCCCAACCACTGGAGCACCCCACCAAAAAGGACCCCAGCAGACAGGTAAGCGAGCCGCCGCCCCTAGGTCTGCTACAATTGACAGTTACTGGACTTTTGGCAAAAGACACTGCATGAACTATACTGTATATGCATATCCACCTACACCGATAGGTGCCTCTGCCATAGCCACCATTACTACCCATAACACGCATGTGTACAGTATTTATTATCACCTCAGTTTACAAATATAGCCCATCATATCGCATACCTATGTGTTATACCTGTAACCAGCACTGTGTCTGAAGCACATACAGCCTCAGCATTTTTCATAATTAACAACACAGTTTTAAAACCATTGAGGGTCAGAAACCTGTTTAGTATTAGATTTGATCTCAATGGGTATGTGCAGGAAAATGGATTTGCTCCTGGAATGACCTAGGGACGCCAGCATACCATTTCCTGGGTCTGAGCATTTCCCAGCTTCTGCAGGCAATTGGTTGCCAAGTGACCCTTCTGACCACAGTACAGGCACAAGTCCTGCAAGTGTCACCGGGTTTTTTTTTCAGAACTAAAGCTTGAACTGACCTATTTGCGTGGGTTTTGATTTCTTGTACGTAATGGACGTCTCCTTGAAGGAAGAGGAATCCTTGTAATTACTGGGAAAGGTCTGCTTTCCCAGGCTCGTTCTTGTAGTCGCCGATCTATCTGAATAGTGAGTTTCATCAAGGCTTCCAGGATGCTTGGAGCAAGATACTGGACTAAGGGCCTGATTCAGCAAGGATCGCAGATGCGATTGCAATAGCAATTACGCACTCAGTCTCACTGCGATAGTATGCTAATCATTGCGATCGCTATGCCGCTGAAGCATAACATAAGGACGCCCACCTTACCTTACACACATCCGTAATGTTTAGCAAGACTGTGAAACCATCTGTAACATCGAGTACAAATGCAGCCTCACACACACTTGCACAAGCTCTGATCTTACTCAAGAATTGCTTATTTCATCGTATGCTAAGAGTACTCAAGCTGCGTATGGCATCGCAGTGGATAATTTATGCACACCCCTGCAATGGCTAATCGGACCAGCATATCGGCCGGTCGGGCACAGGATCACTCAGTGTGCACGGACCGCCCAATATGTCGGCCCGTCGGCTGCCGAGTCGCATCACTGGGTACACACATCGTTTAGTGTGCACCCAGCTTTACTGTTCTGTGTCTGTTATGGAAGAAAGAGGTACCCTGTCTCATCTCCTGAACTGGCTGCTTGGGGAAATACAACTCTATACGTATCTGTGGCACAATTCAACCACTGGTTTATACTCAAATCCAACTCCCATTATAGCATATGCTGATCACAGTCTCCCAGAAGCTGCACTTGATCCCCCATTCATACAATGTATGCAGTAGCAGCATTGTAAGACAAGTGTTATATACACTGTGAAGTGTTCTTCATACCTGCGCTTGCTCAGTGTCTGGGCATTACTCAAACAAACTGGGAATGATCTCCACTTCTTAAACATTCAGAGTGATACAGCGCTGCTCTGACCTACACTGCAAAAGAAGCACAGCATAGCACATAGCGTCCGGATTCACCGTTTAACAACCAACTTGCGGGGTGAGACCATTGATTTTATTTTTACAACAGACATATCTATCAAATATAGAAACTTAGGGCCTGATTCATTAAAGATCGCTATTGAGATCACATCTCCATAATCGCACACTGGGCTGCTGCGAAAATATGCTAATGAGTGCTATCGCAATAATGTAGCACTGCCAGCATAGAGACACCCACTGCCTCCCACTACCGCTATCTCACATCCGTAATACCTTGCACACCTCCATAAACATTGGTAACATCAAGTATCATCGGCCTCTCACACACAATTACAGCAGCCCTGACCTTACTTAGAAATTGCTAACCTCATTGCACGCAGTAAGTACTCAAGCAGCGTGTGCCATCGCACTGGCTAATTTTTGCACGCCCATGCAACGGCGTTCAAACGGACACACACGCCTGTGTTTCCACGACCACTCCCCTACCACCATCCCCATATGCTCAGTGCCTGTTGCTCACTCTGTGATGGCTCTCCATGGTCTCCAGGATCGCACTGCGATTGCAGTGGGCCCTTCGCGCACTGCGATACAATAGGCCGTGTGCGTACGCTATTGCCATAGCGATCCATAATGTTTTTAATAGGAGACATCATTAATTTGGCCTCTTCAGTATCTACCTGCATTAATTATTGCATACCTTCTCTGACTTCATCACATTTATAAATTAAGATTTTTAGGATTTTCTTTTGCTACATTGATATATTGTATTTTGCAGGATACATTATTGCAATTACACTTCCTTTTAGTGCCCAATTTTGCTTAAATATCTTGTATAATATATTGTTATTTTATATCTTTATCTACTATTATACAGAATACTCACAGCGCTATAACAGTAGATGGAGTAGCTGCCTGGAAAGGGTGATTGCAGGAATTGTTGTTAGTATGTGTTTGTTTTTCAGAGTCACTAGCTGTAGCTGCAGCTGCAATCCAGTGCACTATAGTGCAAAATGTAAAGAGGCTACTGTATGGTTGTCAGATGTAGCACTGGCTGCAATCCATGCTGTTAAAGACAAAGTGAACTGGAACATGTTTTTCTGATCTATCTACACTGCAGTATGTAATGTACTGTATATCACTTGTGTATGAGGACAAAGTCAGTATGATTTCAACTTCAAACTTCATATTATTTCTCCAAAAATGATTGTCCGTTCCTGAGACAGCTGCACTCCAGTCCAAAGAAGACTTCTTTTCCTGTTAGAACAAATAATTGGGTAAAAATATTATTTTTTTGCTCTTATAAACTTCTTTTTTGTGTGTTAAAACCATTCAATTTACATTGGCAGGCAGTGTGTGCTATAGTAATTAGTGAAAAGTGAGTCTATGAGCCTACAAGCTGCACGGCAAACATAACAAGCATTATAACATTTTATTTTTAACAGTGTCACAAACAAAAAATATTTGTTTCTATTTAAAAAAAAAAATTTTTTGTCTTTTATAATCATTCAATTTAAGTATATGTTTTGTACAGGCAGGCAGCATATATTATTATATGAGGAGGGGGGTAAACATGTGCTCTCCAACTGCATGCCAAAAATAAATAAGCAGTGTCTCAAAGAAAAAAATCTAAAGTCTTTAACTGCATTGTAAAGATAACACTCTCTTCTTTCCTATGTCTTTGTATGCTCACTCGGTTTCATGACAGTAAGGTTCAATAACAGTAGCTCCTGTCCTGTTGTAAAAAATAATACCAATAATGGATCAATTGATAGAAGAGCAAAGAAAATTTACTGCTAAAACCTGAAAAATTGCCAACTTACCATACACCACACACAGTGGCAAGGAAAGGCACAAAGCATGACTTTTATTTGTGAGTGGTGGTCCTGCTATTGCTCTTTAATTCACTAAAAGGCCTATTGCGGAAGCCAGGGCCAAACACAGTCAGGCATCTTCTGTAACCTTGCATGCAACATGTTCTCGCTCTGAATCTAGATGTGTCACCTTTAAAATAGGCAAATCAGTGAACAAAAAACACCAAGGCTGAAGAAAAAACTGTTCACAAACTTCACAAATCCATGAGGAGAGTCTATGGGTGTCCACAAGTGTTATGTGTGAGTTTTTCTGTTTCTGACTCCATAATCGTAGAGAAGCCTCCTTCCACCATTCCTGAACCCTTTGCAAATGTGAGGATAAGTAGTAGTAAAAGTAATGATGATAACATAGAAATTGAGAATGCTACTGTGGAAGTGCTACAGGATGAGAGGGATGATGGTGAATGTGTTGGACAAAAATAATTTAATACAATTCAGGAGGATGATGTTGTTTGAGTAAAAGTATGTCAACCACCAGTGGCAGCAGTTCTTGCCAGTGATAAGAAGAAGGCAATTGTCTTGCCTGGGCATAAGATCAAAAATACCACTTTTTCCATGTAAAATAATTTTTTCCAAAATCCTGACATTTGTAAAGGCTTCTCTACCATTTGTGAGGACAAATTAAGTAGAGGTTGGGACATTAACCAACTACTCACTTCCTCCCTTTTATGATATTTGCATTTTTCTTGCAAAATATTTTTAAAATCTGAAAAATCATGTCAAAAAATAACTAGCAGTCCTACATCAGCTATAAGTAGCATGGATAGATCCCAGCACATGCAATCTCCACCAGCAACATTTTCATCATCAATCTCCTCAATTATTGTAGGTAGTCCTGTTGCATCCAATTTGCAAAGGTTAACTGATTCCTCTCCTATCCAGGATTCCCAAGAAGAATCTATATCACAAAAGGGGACCAAGAAGTCTAGTGGTTTCAAATAACAATTGACCGTGAAACAATAATTTGAAAGAGGAACCAAGTATGACAACCACCATCCTGTTGCACAGCAGATCACTGAAGCCATGATGGTTAGGTTAGCATTAAATCTGCTTCCAATATCCACCGTCAACACATCTGGTTTTAGACAAGTAGTTGAGGCCATGTGTTCATTCCACCTCAATTCCATTTTACCATAACAGCAACTCCTCACCTGTACAGGTAAGTTAAAAAAAAAAAGTAATTTTTTGCCTAGAAAATGCCATTGTACCAACTATACATTTAACTACAGAAATGTGGACAAGCAGTACTGGTCAAACTAAAGATTACATAACTGGGTGGGTGTATCGCCTACAGCAGCAGTATCTATGGCAATGCTAGCTCATTAACAGACAGGCTACTCTCTGTATAACTGTCTTCACTAAGAGGCATACCAATCTGTTGGACAAACTCAGGGATGTGATAGCAAAATGGCTTACCCTGCTAAGACTCTCCTCAGGATTATTGATTAAATATTTTGCAGAGAAGCAAAAAAGGACAAATATAGAGGGGAATTCAATTAGAGGTGAAAAGCCATATTCGCCTGTTTTTTTGTGAAAAATTTGCCTAAAAAAAATTCGCCAAATTCAATTCCAGGACAATTTTGCCTAAGTGGAAACAATTCTCCAATCAATAGCTGGTGAAAAGAAATGCAAAATCTTCATTTTGGGGTGCAAACGTGGGGAAACAACTCAGACCCCTTGGGACAGCCCCGCCAAAGGACAAATACGCAAAAAAAACAGAACTAAAACCTAAGAACACCCCGAAAAAGACATGTCATTTTTGGGGTGTAAATTTAAAAAGTGGGGGGATAAACATTAAAAGTAGCGAAAAAGACTTCTTGGGGGTCCACAAGTATGGGTCAGGTGTTTTTGGGATTGCAGGTGCATGCAGCAGGTGGATTTTTCACATTTTTTAAAAGTTCACTTTAGAGACATAAAAACATGCTAGCACCCATTTTCAAGCACCCCAAATTTGACAGGACTATTTATTTTCACCAAAAAATACAGCTTTATGCCATTCTTCACCACTTTTACAAAAACGCTAATAGCAAGCAATTTACACAACTTAAGTACGCAAAATAGTTTTATTAGGGCTATTAGTACACATTTATATTGATTCCCTATGTTAGAGCATCTTTTTCTGGGGTACAGACTGATTTCCCCAATTCTTTCAGTACTTTTCACCTGTTCCGCATTCGCCTATTTCCGTGTTCGCCTGTTTTGCAATTGAATTAGGCGAAAAGCGGGGATGAGCACGGAATAAATTCGCCTCTGAAACAGGCGAATGAAGCGAACAGTCGGACAGGCGAAAACTTCGCCTCTAATTGAATATGGCTCATAGTCTTACTGGTGCACTCTTGAATTGTAGAAAAATAATTAACTGAAAAATGAAATTAGTGACAATGAATAATGAACTGTATTAATACATAACTTTTAATAGATATTAATAAAAGTGTATCAAAAATACACTATTGTTACCCGGGATCATGGAAATACCGTATGATCACAAATCACACATAACAAGACAATACCACATTTAGAAAAAGCAAATGGCGAAAATATTATTCCCTGGTTCCTTAAATAAACTACAATAGTCAGAAAAATTATTCAAGATATATTTCCCGGGGAACCAGAATTGATATACCACATTCCTGACCCATTAAAAAGTTTATTCATAGGATCTCATTAAAAGTGTACAAATGATATGGCCAGGGATCTGAAAAGCTGTATGGGGAAGCCAATATCATATATACAAAGAATCCTTATTGGCATACCCTCGTCAAAGGTAAATTAGAACTGCTTAATGCTTCACGGTATCCTAAACTCACATCTGTAAAAACCGGTGGTTAATCATGCAATGAATAAAGGACATTGATAGACTCCTGGTTATTACTCTCCCATCACAACGGTAACGGCAGGAATATTGATATTATTAACCCTAAAAGGTCACATATGAAAAAAACCTGTGTTTACAATATTATATAGAAACCTGTTGGAAATATCCACACAATGAAGACGTGTGGAAACTGATGAAAATACATCCACTGCAGTATAACAGATGAAATCGTATGGTAAGATCCAATTGACATAAAACAAAACACAATGGAGTAAAATCAATGTGTGGTAAAAAATAAGTATAGCCCGGTGTCAAGCTGTGTCACACCTTCTTCTGTCCCTTATCTTGTATAATGCAGCGAATAAGGGATGAGAGATGAGTGAACCAGAACTACCAGGGAAACAACAGGTTAAGCGCCTCTGCTGTCCCCGCTCCTGACTGTATCTGTCCTCTGTTACTACATAAGTATTGCAGAGGAAAAGTGTCAGCCCTCTGCAAAATATTTTATCAATATTGTGTTCCCACAAATTTTTCTGGTGCACCACCAACCATTATAGTCTTATTAGACTCTTTCAATTAAGACTCATATGTTGGTATATATATATAATATATTTTTCAATATATGTCTAATTATGGTTCTGATTGACTAGTGCGGATTCTATCCAATCTCTTACAAAGTTCTCCTCAGGATTAGTCAATTCCGATAAGGCAAGTAACATTTTAAGAGCCATACAACTAGGTAAATTTCAACACATACCATGTTTTGTGTACAAAATAAATTTGGTGGTTCAGAATTTCTTTAAAAAATTACAGTTCCATACGGGATATGCTGGCTATGACCCCTATAATTTGGGTATTTTCGGCATTCAGCAATCACATGTAGAATGCAGCAGCTGTATTAACAGTTCAATTTGCCATACCACAAACTGAAGTATGATATAATAACCACGTGGTATTCCACCATTTCTATGCTTCAGCGACTATAGGAACAACAACAACAAACCATGATATCATAAACAAGGGGGGAAGGTTACCACTGCAGCACAGTGGAGAATACTCTTGGTTTTACGCTACCTACTGAAACCATCAAATTGTAAGAAATGGAGTGAGTTCAGACACTTAATTAATTAATACAAGAAAAAAGAGAAAAGCGCTCCGTGGTAGAGGAGTATATAGATGTAAGGATGTATATGAGATTTTTGTCTAATTAGTAAAATCTTAATGACTATGGTGTTTTATGTGAATAGGAATCTAGATATTTATAATTATATAGTCTTTTATGGAGATAAATAAGTGACGTCAGGTGGGCAATAACTTGAGGCTGGAAGTTGACAGATAATTAATATGGAATTCGTCCAATGATAAATGCGAACAATGGCCCTCATTCAGAGCCACTCGCTAGCGGCAGTACGCTCGTTCCGAGCGATGTTCGCACAACTGCGCATGCGTACGGTTTTTAGTACGCATGCGCGAACCAGTCAGTGCGGCCGAAAATCGTTGGTACGCAATATAGCGAGGGCCTGCTATTTTGAGTGACAGAATGAGGCGTATGTGGGTGGTAACAGGGGAAGGTGCTTGAAAACGGGGAGTGGAGATCCGAACGCAGGCGTGCTTAAAGGTCAAAACGGGCGTTTTAAGGGAGTGCATAATTAATACAGCAGCGTCATTGACCACGTCACTTGGTTTTTTTTAACTCAGAACTGCTCGCAAAATAGCGGTTGAAAACACCAACCACAAGAATAGCGAGCAGTTCATACGCTGTACGATGTACTCGATTAATCTAATAAATAGCGGACATGACGTATGGTGCGTGCGGCCAGGGGGCGTTTTTATCAAATAAACGAGCGTATGTTTTGCTCGCTCGTTCAGACTTAGAGGTGGGAACAGACTGCAATTTGCGAACGGATCATTTGAATAGCCACCCCTTGTTTTTGAACGAACGACCACAAATAGCGAACGGCTCTGAATCAGGACCCATGTCTTCTTTTTGTAATTAAAGCCGTCAGTCTATCTGGCTCTAACAGGTAGGCAACAACTGTAGGCTGGATGTTGTAAAGTAGAGGATGATGTAATGGAAGCCTTCTATGGTACCGCAAAATGGGAAAATCTGTCCTTGTGCAATTAAATATAGTGCATTCAGTCTATCTGGCTATACAGGTAGACAAGAACTGTAGGCTGGATGTTGCAGTGAAAGTCTTGTGTGATGATGAAAGCTGTATGCTGTAGGTGCCACCTCCTCTGTAAACAACGCCACCTCGAGGATAAGGAAACGCAGTATCAGGATGTCTTGTGACACTATATTGCAGTATTAGGTAAGTGAAAACCTACTTACCCAGCGTGAATAGCTGCTGGTCTGACTCCTCCTTGCGTCCCGGTAGGCTAGGTACATGTGACAGAGGGGCCCATATATGTGTAGCACACAATTAAGCCAGCAATGACTAAAAAACTAATTAATTTGAAAAAGAAAAAAGTACTGAACAAACAACCATACAACCGTATGGTGGTAATTAACATAGATTGTAAACATGTAAAAGTAATGTCCAACGCGTTTCATCCCTAATTTGGGATTTCTTCAAGGGCAAAAGATCATTGCTGTATCCTTACCATCTATTTATAGGTGAATAATCCTTTGAGCAGCGCCAAAACGCGGTGGTGAGCCGCACTTCCGGGTTCCGTGATGTGCGCATGCGCACATGACGCGTATGACCATGTAGAGGTGAAACTTCTATAGCAGACTTATGTCCCCTTCTGTGTGGATAAGCGGAGTCTGCCAGGAGTATGAGCTGACCTTGAGGTAACACTGTCTGCAGTATGTCTGCAGTGATGATGGTGGCCATCTTTGGTGTGTTTACTCAGATGAGAAAAGCCATGTATACCAGTTGTTATGTACCCTAATACACCGATCGCGGGGGCCATTAAAAGAGGGGGTTCCTATGTGTAATGATGAAATGTGATTGATCAAATGAATTAATGATAAAGGGGAAAATTAAAAGAGAGACAAAATATATAGATAGATGCAATAGAGGAGCACTACTGTATAAAATGGGGTAAAGAAAAAAATCTGTGTTCATAGGCATAATCTATTAGAAATGTACTATTGAATAGATATAAATTAAAATATATGAAAGCAGCCATTTTTGGTATGGTTGTTTCAATGGAAAAGTTATGCCTTATATTCATTTTATACTCTGCATACCGATCATAGAAACTGGTATGGATAAATTACTAAGTATAATATTAAGATATAGCTACATAACTAAAATTTAGATCGAGTGATGTTTGGATTAAACAGAATGTATAAGTAAAACCTAATAAAATCTAATAGATAAAATGAAATAACAATCTTATTAGGTAAAAGTGATAAATGAGAATAAATATAAATATAAATGTTCATATCTATAAATATATAACTGATATAGATAAATGGATAAAATATTAATAAAATGATTAAATAAATTATTTGTATAAATTAATAGATAAATAAATTATGTATATTATTTATATAAATTAATAAATAAATGAATTATGGCATCACTAGTAGCTCCGGGGATGACATGTCTAACAGAGACACTAATACGATGGAGTGGGGCTGCCTATGCATCTTAATTAATTAAAAATATATATATGGAGAATGCGTCTGACTTCGTTTGTCTAAGGATCTATATTTAAACCTTCAGGGTGTAGTGTTTGCAGATCATAAATCCACCTGCTTTCTAATTTGTCTATTTGCTCTGTTTTATTACCCCCCCTCCAGTTGTAATTCATCTTGTCTATCCCTAAAAATTTGAGGCCTTTCGGGTCGCAATGATGAGTACTTCTAAAATGTTCAGAGACACTATGATTTTCAAAACCCCTTAGTATGTTTCTCACATGTTCATAAATCCGGACTTTCAGAGTCCTCGTCGTGCGTCCTATGTACTGCAGTCCGCATGGACATTCTAGAAGGTAAACTAAATTGTCACTGTCACATGATAGGGTTCCTCTGATTCTAAATTCCTTATTTGCCTGGTGAGATACTATCTTACAGGTGGGTTTTGTACTCTTGTAACCTAATCTGGTGCAATTTCCACATCTCCCACAGTGGTAGAAACCCTCTCTAATGTCGTTACCTTCAAGGGTGACCTGTCTGTTTCCTTTGTCCACCTTAAGATGATTGCAGACTAATTTGCTCTTAATATCGGGAGTTTTACGGAAAACTACATCTGGTTTGGCTTGTAGGATAGTTTTAAGGCTATTATCCATACCCAGGATATGCCAATGTCTATTCAGTATCTGCTTCACTTTATGTGATGCTCCAGTATATTGTGTCACAAAATAAACTTTCTCTTGTCCATTTGTATTTGATAATTCCTTGATGGGAGGTTCAAGCAATTTGTCTCTTGGTGTAGCTTCCAACTGTATAAATGCTCCTTCTACTACCCCCACATTGTAATTTTTCTCCTTGAATTTATGTTTCAGATCTGTACCTTGTTCTATATAGTCAGATATATCGGTGCAATTATGTCATAAGCGTGTAAACTGCCCCTTGGGGATCCCCTTTATCCAATTTGGATGGTGATTACTGTGTGCAAAGATATAGCTGTTAACATCCACTTGTTTATAATGTGTCTTAGTATGTAACTTGGAATCTTTAACAAGAATCTCGAGGTCTGGGAATTCTGCCTTGATTCTACTATGATTAGAGGTGAACCTTAGATTCCTATCATTGTCATTGATGTAATCAAGGAACTGTATTAAAGATAATTCATCCCCTCTCCAAATGCATAGCACATCATCTATAAACCTTTTCCATAGGACCAAGCTTGCCCCAAGTCCCGCATAGGACCAGATCTTGTTGTCCTCCCAATGGCTCATGAAGAGATTTGCGTAACTTGGGGCAAACTTGGTCCCAATTGCTGTCCCTCTCCGCTGTAGATAAAAATTCCCATCAAACCACATGTAATTGTGTGTCAAAATATATTCTATTCCGCGTAATAAAAAATCACATTGTTCTGAATCCAGATCTCCATTTTTGTGTAGGAAATAACTAACACTATTGAGGCCCTGTTGATGGTCAATAATCGTGTAGAGTGACGAGACATCGCTGGTAACCAACCAGAGATCTTCACCCCACTCTACATCCTGTAACAATTGAAGTACCTCTGTAGTGTCTTTTAAATACACCCTCTGACACTGTACATACTCTTGCAAGAAATTGTCGATATACTGGGATAGGGGAGAGGTGATGGAATCAATCCTTGATGTGGGGGGTGGTGATGGTCTTATGGATTTTGGGGAGATAATAAAAGACCGGAATCACTGGATTGGGGGTTGATAGAAAGTTGTACTCATGTTTATTGATGATACCAATGGTTCTCCCTTCATCCAATAATGCTTTGAGTTCGAGATGAAATCTATTAGTGGGATCACTATTTAGTTTCTGATAGGTGTTAGTATCATTCAAGATGTTATATGACTCTTTCTCATAGTCTTGCCTATTTAGAATGACAATTCTGCCACCCTTGTCTACAGGTTTCACCACTATTCCCTTTTCTTGCTCTAATTCTCTTAGTGCCTCCCATTCTCCCTTGGAAATATTTGATCTTTGATGGCCTGATTGTGGTTCCAATTTCTTAATATCCTCCAAGACTGCCTTCTCAAAAGTTTGAATATAACATCCCTTCATAAAGCTTGGATTAAATGTCGACTTGGGTCTTAAATTAGTGTGCTTAAATTTATCTGTATCTGCATTTGTCTCTATACATTTATTTTTGTCTAGGAAGTATTTTTTGAGGCATAATTTTCTAGTGAAGTTCTTGACGTCTAGATAAGTCTTAAACTTATCTAGTTTGTTGGTTGGAGCAAATTTAAGTCCTTTATTGAGTAAAGTAATCTGTGGTGTAGTCAGATGATGATCACTTGATCACTTAAATTAAAAATGCCTACTGGTTGTTGATTAGTAGACAGTCTTGTTCCTCTACTCTGCTTTTTTTGACCTCCCCGACAACCTCGTCTGGTGGATCTAATTTAACTACTGGAAAAGCATCTACTGTAGAGAAGATAAAAATGACTGATCCTGCTAAGTAAGTTGGACTTGTAGTTCTTTATTCCATTCACCCGGACCAAAAGGTTTGCAAAATTTTGCAATTGAATCAGTACATTTTGGCAACCATGCTTAATTCTAGTTTTAATTCCTATGTAATGTCTTTTTTTCCAACAGACACAAATCTTAAGAGACACAAAGAGCTCCTTGCAAGAAAAGTTCAAGTATCACATGGCACAAGAATGTCTTCTGCTTCTGAAAATGCTGCTGCCATGAAGCACTTACCTTTTCCAAATACACACTGGTGATGATAATGAGTCAAATCAGCTCACCAGAGTGAAACACCATTATGACATCTGCTCAAGCTTAAAATAATTACCCACATAAATAGAGATCTCTGTTTTGACTGAAGCTGATACAGTAAACATCAATAAAGTGGAGGATTACTTTAATGATGATGTAAAAATAATTTGCGTGTCACACAATTCCTTTAAATACTATGAGGAAAAAAATGCAAATTGGAACTCCTTGTAAAAACTACTTTTGTTTACATAAGCTGTCCTTTGTCCAGTGTGTATTTGTGAACAACCGGAAAGTGCCATCCAAGTGCAATGACTTTCATTGTACTTGGAGAACAGACATACAGTATGTGGAGGGCACTTTCACATTGTTCTAAATCACTCCTTGAATCAAGGGGCTGATTCAGACCCGCTCGCAAACACACAGCGCTTGCAAGCCGGTCGATGTTTTCCAACTGCGCGTGCACTGCCTCCGGCGTGCGCATGTGCGAGCCCCAGCATGCGACTGAAGTTCAGTCGCTCCAGAGCTCACTACAAGATGGGGCGGCTGTTGATGTTGATTGACAGCTTGCCCCGTTTTGTAGGCGGGGAGGGGGGTTGGTTAGGCAAACACAGGCATTCCCTTAGGAATGCCTGGCATTTGTGGGCAGCCCTACTGACATAACTCGTGATGTCAGTAGTGGACTTCCTGCTCTATTAGAGCAGGGAGTCCACTCGGGCTTGCGAGAGCTGAGACCCTACCACAGGGTCTCCTTGGAAGCCTGATGGTTGCGATAATCGCGACCATCTCCAGCCTACTCACACAAGCTTAGCGAGCGGGCAGGAGAAAAAAAATAAAATAAATCCCCACCCTGATTCAGAGCGAGCGGTTCTGAATCAGGCCCCAAGTCAATTTTTTGGGATCCACTTATCCACTAGATTTGAATTCCCATATTTATGTGCTCATGCAATCAATCATTTTTTTCCTATTGTTACAAATTATCTATGAATGATTTTCAGTACATCAATCATGACATTGCATTATAATTCTTCATTTCTACCCCTGAAGAAGTCCATTTATGGACAAAACACGTAAGGTTTCTAGTGCCGTGTCCATACACTAAGCGGGAGGATCCTGCTAATCGAGCTTACACCAGTAAGGATGGTGGCAGAATTATATCATTACCTCAACTGTATTGTGATTCTGGATACTTTGTCACCTATATGCTGTAAGCAATTTTTATAAATTATGTATTGTTTTTTATCAAAAATAATATTTGCCCCTTATGTCTCTCTTGAGGATATTCTTATGCCTATCCCAAGTGTGTTTAAATTGTTACACCGTCTTAGCTTCAACCACGTCTGATGGGAGGCTATTCCACTTATCCACTACCCTTTCTGTGAAGTAACTTTTCCTCAAATTTCCTCTGAGCCTATCTCTCTCCAGTTTCAGAGCATGTCCTCGTGTTCTTGTACATCTCTTTTTGAAGAATGCTTCCCTCCTGTACCTTGTTAAAACCCTTCATGTATTTGAAAGTTTCTATCATGTCCCCCCTTTCCCTTCTCTGCTCCAAACTATACATATTAAGATCTTTTAGTCTTTCCGGGTAAGTTCTGTGCTGTAGGCCATGCACCATTTTAGTTGCCCTTCTTTGTGCCATCTGTAATGTGTCTATATCCTTGTGGAGATATGGCCTCCAGAACTGAACACAGTATTCTAGATGAGGCCGTACCAAGGACTTATACAGTGGTATTATCACTTCTTTTATCCTGCTACTGATTCCTCTCCCTATGCAACCAAGCATCTGACCTGCCTTCCTCATTGCTTTTGTGCATTGCTTGCCTGCCTTCAAGTCATCTGAAATGGTGACTCCTAAATCCCTTTCCTCCTCTCTATTTTCCAATATAAAGTCCTTGATTCTATATTTAGCCTTTAGGTTATTGAGACCCAAGTGCATGATTTTGCATTATTTTACATTAAACTGTAGTTGCCATGTTCTTGCCCATTCCTCTAGTCTACCCAGATCCTCAGTCATTTGTTTTATCCCTCCTGGTGTGTCTACCCTGTTGCATACTTTTGTGTCATCTGCAAAAAGGCATACTTTCCCTTCAATACCATTTGCAATATCACCAACATAGATATTAAAAAGCACTGGCTCAAGTACAGATCCCTTGGGTACTCCACTGGTAACATTTCCCTCCCGTAAATACACTCCATTTACTACAACTCTCTGTTTCCTATCCTGCAACCAAGATCTTATCCATTCAATAGTCATAGAATCCAAACCCAAGCTGTCCAGTTTGTTTATCATTCTGCGATGCGGGACCATGTCAAAAGCCTTAGTAAAGTCTAGATAAGCTATATCTACGGCCCCCGTTGATCTATTACTTTTGTCACCCAGTCAAAAAAGTCAATAAGATTTGTTTGGCATGATCTCCCCTGAATAAATCTATGCTGTTTGGGATCCTGTAAATTTTTGGATTTGAGATATTCCACCACTCTTTCTTTTAATAGTGTTTCCATTATTTTTCACACTACTGATGTAAGGCTTACTGGTCTGTGGTTACTTGCTTCTTCTTTACTTCCACTTTTTTACAGTGGTATTACATTTGCTCATTTCCAGTGCTCTTAAAGCACTCCTGATACTAGCGACTGGTTGAATAATTCTGTTAATGGTGTTACCAGGACCCCTTTAAGCTCTTTTAGAATCCGGCCCCATTGATTTATCCACTTTCAGTTTAGAGAGTTCTGTTAGGACCCTCTCCTTTCATGTACCTCAATTTTCTGAATGTCTCTGCAACCTAACTGTGGCCCCTTCCCCTCTTTTTCTGTAGTGAATACTGAACAAAAATAATTATTTATATGATCTGCTATTTCTTTGTCTCCCTCGATCATGTACCCACTCTCTGTCTTAAGTCTTATTATTCCTCCATTTGACTTCCTCCTTTCACTTATATACTTAAAAAAAATTTGCTCCCTTTATCTACTGACTGGGCCATTTTCTCCTCAGCTTCTGCCTTGGCACGCCTAATCACCTTCTTATCCTCCTTCCTGCGGCAAGATACACCTCTTTGTCATTATTATTTTGAGTCTGCTTATATTTTCTAAAAGTCATCTTTTTTAATTTCACACTAGTTGATACCTCTTTTGTAAACCACACTGGTTTCCTCTTCCTGGTGCTTTTCCTAACCCTTTTATTACAAAGGTCTGTCGCCTTTCGTATAGCATTTTTTTCCCACCTCTCTTGTGCTCCTTCCAAGTTCCTCCAATCTGCCACTGACTCAGTAACACATCTTTCCATTTCTGCAAAGTCAGCCTTCCTAAAATCTAACACTTCTGTTTTTGTATGGCATGAATTTGAACTTGGTGATCACTGGATCCTAGGTTCTCACCCACATTTACATCCGTTATTCTGTCACAATGTGTGAGTATCAAGTCCAGAATAACATTTTTGCGAGTGGACTCCCTCACCAATTGTTTGAGAGATGCTCCCTTAAGGGATTTTCGAAAGTCGCCACTTCTAGAGGAACTTGCAGCAGACATCTCCCAGTTTGCATCAGGTAAATTAAAGTCTCCCATGATTATGGCCTCTCCTTTTAAAGCCATTCTAGTAATGTCCAGGTGGTCTATAGATCACCCCAGTGCAAATTATCTCCTTGTCCCCCATTTCTATGGTCACCCAAAGGGCCTCAAATGTTGCTTCAATATTTTGTATTATAGCAGCATTTATGCTGTTTTTCACATACATAGCTACTCCTCCTCCAATCCTCCCCATTCTGTCATTTCTAAATAGAGTATAGCCTGGTATAGCTATATCCCAGTCATTATTTTCATTACACCATGACTCTGTAATTGCTACAATATCTAGTTCATCCCTTGTCATTATTGCAATTAGTTCAGAGATTGTACAGTATCTGCTATGCTCCTGGCATTTGCACATATAGCTCTAAAGGTGCGTATTCACTAATAGATGGAGAAACGAGAGCACAATTACGACATTGTAATCGTGCTGTCGTTTCACAGTCTGTTGATGTGCCTACACTGAAAGCATCACTAGCTAATTTTTTTGAAAGATGGCTTTTTTAGGATAGATGAATGCAGCCACTCTTATTTTGTAGTTTGTACTAGCTCATGCACATAATGAATGGGAGGAGAATGATTCAGGAAATCCCCTCCCCTGTATAATATTCACTGGAGGACAACAGAGATGCGACATGACAAATAAGAGCTGACTGAATGCATTTTATATGCAGCTGGACTTTTACTTGGTGAGTATCTATGCACAATACAGTCTTATTAATGTCAGTATTCATATTTAATATAAAGAAAACACCTCACATTGAACAATGCACTGGGCTGCTGCAGGAAACAGCTTCATTTATTTACTTTACAGCAATGTGTTTTGCCTTAATGCATGCAGACTGCAGTAACGTTTGTTAGAGAGAGACGAGTGTTTTGCAAGGACAATCATATTATTATAGTCAGACGGACTCACATACACAAACATATATTCACATACAAACTGTCACTAGTCAGAGAATTCAGTGAATTAAGAAAACAAAGATTTTACTTTAGTAAATTGGTTATGGTAATAAACAGGATAAAGTAGAGCAAGGATTTTAACACTTGAGGGAGCCACGATAGTCTGTTAACTACCAAGTTATTGAAGCAATATGAATACAATCGAGGCATATTCTCAGTAAAAGATGAGGCGTCATTGGGGACTGCTCTGTCTTTATTTCTGGGTCAGTCCGTTACATTTAATTTCACAGTATGAAAGAGACATAATGAAGGATGAGTTTTAGACACAGTACTGTAGCACCGTTTGCAAGTAATTGTAAACATTGCGCATCCTCAAAATGTTTGAAAGAAGTTTTATTAACCCACACTGCCACACAGACATTAAATCTATTGAGATAACATGATTCTCAAAAAATAAGGATTCTAATATACTGCCTAAATCAATGCATGAGACCAATTTAGGATCCAGAAATGATAAGATACATTTCAGCACAAGTAAATTTATTTCAATGTTGAAGTGAGGGCCTAATTCAGACCCGCTCGAGAGCGCTGAGTGCTCGCAAGCGGGTCGATGGTGCCATAATGCGCATGCACACGACGGAGGGAGCTCCGTCGTGCGCATGCGCATGACCCGCATAGCGACAGCTAAGCTGTCGCTATGGGTCTCGCACCAAGGGGGGCGTGCTGTCGATGGTGACTGACAGCACGCCCCCTTTGGTGGGCGTGCCAGGGGTGTTGCTGCCCAGACGGAGGCGTTCCCATGGGAACGCCTTCCGTCTGGAGCCGGCCCCACTGACATCACTAGTGATGTCAGTGGGAGTGCTTTTGGTTCTGATAGAGCCAAAAGCACTCCTGGGCTTGCGGCAGCGAGACCCTACCGCAGGGACCCGATGGTCAAGACCATCGCGACCATCTTTTTGGCCGCTCGCATAAGCTGTGGGTGTTCACCCACAGCTATGCGAGCGGCCAGGAGGCCGCTCCATTTTTAGGTAGGAGGGCCCTGATTCAGAGCGAGCGCTCTGGTCAGAGCGTCCGGCTCTGAATCAGGCCCTGAGATCGGTAAACAAAAAATTGTTGTTGGAATCATCTTTAATTGTTGGGTGCAGTTGTCATTCATTGTGACATTATTACATGTTTTTATTCACAAAATGCTTGAGGGGCCTATTCATCATCGATAAATGGCTTGGTAACCATGCAGAAACGCTAGTTTCCACATATTTTATTTACCGGGCCCTTCATCATCAGGGGTCCCAAATGGACCACCTGATATTCAGCAAACTCCGAAAACTGAAAGTTTTCGGAGTTTTCTTGCGAGAACAAGCGCCATCTTGTTCTCTGATCTATGGGAAGGAGTTTCAGGATGTGAAGAGGGATCCGAACCGCCGCCTTCTCACTACCTCCTCGGCGTCTTTGCGCATGCGTGACCTCGGGTCACGCATGCGTAGCTGCACCGAAGGGGCGAAGGGAAAGTAATGCAGCTACTTCTGTAGCTGCGATACTAACCAAGTGGACGGCTGCTTTTTGGAGCAGCTGTGCCTGCACAAGAGCAATGGTGAATGATGGTGCAAAGTTTCCCCCGCTGCGAGTTGGATACTTAAGTAGCCCTCGCAGCGAGGTCATTACTTAATCAATGGGGGCCATATGGCCTCCGATGATAAATAGGCCCCTAAGTGTCACACAGAATGTGGAAGGATATATTGGGAGTCATGAATAGGCAAAAATTATTTCTTTACATTTTCTTATTTAATTGTTTTGTTTTTATTTATATTTGAAAGATTAACTCAACTGTAATTTTCAATAATTATTACCTACATTATCTGATTTCATTTATCCCCATATTCAATACAACAGACCTGGCAAAAAAGTATCCCCATTGAATAGGTGGCGAGAAAAAGTGCAGAATTGGGGTTTTGGGGTGCAGACTTACAAAAACCACCCTGCACCCATTGGACAGTCCCCTAAGGTTAATCTGTGTCAAAAAAAATGTAAAACATACTTTAGGACACCCCAAAAAAGTATTTTTGTTTTGGGGGTGAAAAAAACAATGCTGGGAGACAAACTTAAAAACTTGCGAAATAGACTCCAGGGGGGTCCCCAAGTATGTCCCTGGTGTTTTTATAATTGTAGGTGTTTGCGGCAGGTGGATTTTTGACGTTTTTTAAAACTTCACATGCTGGTACCCATTTTCATTAGAGATGAGCGGTTCGGATTCTGTGGAATCCAAACCGCTCTGAACATAGGGGATCCGAGTCCACCCGAACCCTGTTCGGGTGTTCCCCGCCTAACTCGGATCCCCGTTCAGGACCGAACGGCGGCCGCCTGATGTTGGATTCTCGCTAGAGAATCCGACATCAGGGCTCCTCGAGTGTAGGGCAGACCACTGTGATAGCGGTCTGCCCTACACAGAACAAACACACAGCCGCCAGCGGCAGCTGTGTGTTTGTTACAGCAGCCAATGAGAGTCACACAGACTCTCACTGGCTGCTGCACGGAGGGAGCTGGCTGGAGCTCACTCAGGAGCTCCGTCTTCCGGCTCCCTCCTCGTCGCATGGCAGCAGAGCGGACGGCGGCTGGAGCAGGGATACAGGTAAGTTTTTTTTTTAATGTGTGTATGGGGGCCTGCTAATGGGGGGCCTGCTAATGGAGGGGCCTGCTAAAGGGGGGCCTACTACTGGGGGGGGCTACTACTGGGGGGCATACTACTGGGGGCCTGCTAATGGGGGCATACTACTGGGGGCCTGCTAATGGGGGCACCACTGCTGGGGGCATTTTGTAAGGGACACCACTGCTGGGGGCATTGTGTAAGGGACACTATTGCTGTGGGCATTGTATAACTGGCACTACTACTGTGGGCATTGTACAAGGGGCATTACTACTGTGGGCGTTGTGTATAAGGGTCACTACTGTGGGCATTGTGTAAAAGGGTCACTACTGTGGGCATTGTGTAAAAGGGGCACTACTGTGGGTATTGTGTAAAAGGGTCACTACTGTGGGCATTGTGTAAAAGGGGCACTACTGTGTGTCGTAACATAAATAAGAGACACTACTTTATGGTGTAATGTGAATCAGGGGCAATATGTGCGGTGTAATGTGAATAAGATTGTGTACTGTGACTCCTTGGGCCGTAGCCCACTTTGTAAACAAGTACTCTGATTCTGCTGGCCGTACCCCACTGGGTGGGTGCACTACTTTTCATTTCTGCCACTGCTGTGTGGCAATGTGTCATAGATGTCCTTTATACTTTGGTGTCTGTGTCATTGTGCCGCTGCTCTGTCGCTTAGTAACCAGTCAGCTCACTGCAACCTTTGACCAATAATGTTGAAAACAATATTATAAGCTGTGAGGTGTTCTAAATTGACTGGAAATTAATGTTATTGAGGTTAATAATACTCTAGGAAGAAAAAAAATACCAATTTATGTGATTTTAGCTTTTTTTGTAAAAAAAAATCCATATCCAAACCCAGAGCCAGTGACCGCAGTTTGGCAAATCCAAATCCAAATCCAAAGCCGGACGACGAATTAGAACCAAATCCAAATCCGGCAAAAATGGTCTGGCGCACATCCCTAATTTTCAAGTACCCCAAATTTGATGGAAATACTTATTTTATAAAAAAAAAACCTCCTAAATGCTATTCTTCACCACCTTCTTAAAAACGCAAAACAGCACCTATTGAGACTGTTTAAAGACCCCACATACCTTTAGCAGGGCTATTCGGGGGTACTCATAGTGATCCCCCATGTCAGTGCATCTTTTTGGGGGTGACAGGCTGATTTCCCCAAAACTGACATAACTTTTCTCCGATTTCACTTTCGCCGGGCCCCATTTTCGCTGATTTCAAATTGAATACGGGGTTAAACCGGGACGAGTGCGACACTTTTTCGCACCCAAAACCAGCGATGACGGTGAAAAGTCCGGCAACTGACTTTTCACTCCAAATTGAATATGGGCTAAATAGGACTTTCCTGACTGCAATTTACTGCAACTAATTAGAACTGATGTCCAATTGCAGTAACAACCGCCACCTTTTTATTTTTAAATGAAGTTCAGATTCTCTTGGCAGCATCATAAAAAGACAGACATCACTCCCCATTCTGCCGACTTCACTAGGAAGTGGGTAGAATGCGGTAGAAGTGCCTAGTCTTCCAGGGGTTGTGGGGGGTTACCAGAAAAACCGGGAGCCTCCCCCAGGTCCCAGGAAGGTAGGCAAGTATGCACTAGAGTCAAACTTCGGAATAAATTGACAAAATTATGATGTTGGCATACGCCAGTCAGAGTGTAGTATAGAAATGACTGCACATGCCTACCCCCTTCATGTGCACCTGTTTGTTTGTATACCTATATTTACATACAAAAAATATATATAACAATAATTGCATAATACATGTATATTGCCAAGAGATGCATCTTTCAAGTATTACTAGTGTCATTTATTTAGCACTGACTGCCCTATACAGAAATACAGTAGTAAACACAAATTTAAATTGTAATACATTGCCTTTCTGACATACCTATTTGTATTTAGTGGTGCTTCTACCTGAAAATAAGTATTATGATAAGAAATATATTTATGTGAATATACGTACTCACATCTTAAACATACATATTAGAACTAAACAGTTCTGTCTCTTTCCAAACAAGCACAGAACCAGATCTGTGACCAATGTGAATCACAAGTAGGATTATGCAGGACTTGCAGGCTATGATCAAAAACTCGCCATGTCATCACCTGCAGTTCCATTTTGATAACATATCTTTTAACTAGCAATAGTGGACATCCTGACGGCCATTTATATACTGTGTATCTGTTTGTGAAGACACGCACCTACATTTCACATATGATTGTCATATGCCTGTTACCTACCTGACATATTAATGTGTCCCTCATTTTGAGCTGAAGATTTACACCTCCCTAAATAAGCTATTTACATAGTAATTGACTAGACTGATTGGTGATTGATGTTTTCCTGCTACCACAAACGGGTTGGGTATAGGATGCCAGCGCTGGGGATCCCAGCGGTCAGAATCTCAATGCCGGCATCCTGACCAGGTTAAAATGCCGATGCCTAAAGGTAAATTACCCTAACCTAACCCCCAACCCTCCCTCCCCGGTGCTTAAACCTAACCTCCCTCCCTAGTGCCTAAACCTAACCCTCCCTCCCAGCACCCTAAACCTAACACCCCCCCCAGCCTAACCCTCTCCGTAGTGCCTAACCCTAACCCTCCCCTAACCTCAGTACTTACCTTAAGGATTCCGGCAGTCGGCATGCTGGCTCTGGTATTCTGATAAGCAGGGCCGACACCGGTGGGACTGCCCAGACAGAAAGAGGGCCCGGTGGCAGCGGAGTGTATAAGTACCGGCGGCATTTTGAAAGTGGCACCAACCGCGAGCCAATCGTAGCCAATCGGTGGCTCCTGATTGGCTGGCGGTCCGCGAGCACCAATTGGCTCGCGGCCATTGCCATATTCAAAATGCCGTTGCCACCCCGGCTCCTCTCTCTGTCCTTGTGAGTGAGTCAGTGAGAGCGGCATGCCTGGAGCAGGAGCCGCAGTACGGCAGGAGAGGCCAGGCTGAAGCAGCCGGGTTGAGAGTGAGCAATGGCTGGGTAAGAAGAGAAACTACCTACAGAAGTGTTTGGATGGGCAGGAACAGAATAGGCTGCGGGGGATCCTACTTACCATCCAGAGACACACCAGGTACAGAGACTTCCTGCTCTCATGCCCTCACTCTGCTCCTACACCCTCACTCTGCTCCCACACCCTCTCCCTGCTCCCACACCCTCACTCTGCTCCCACACCCTCTCCCTGCTCCCACACCCTCACTCTGCTCCCACACCCTCTCCCTGCTCCCACACCCTCACTCTGCTCTCACCCTCATCTCTATATGATAGAGTGACATGTTATAACACCCACCCACACAGCCCAAACTTTGGCATTTCTTTACGCACCAATTGATGCCCCATTGACGTTGCAGCTCCACCCACATAATCCACAACAACGCCCACCTCTGACAAGCTTCCCCCCCTTGACCAAGGGTAGGGGCCCTGCCTATTTTGTCAGTCCCGGGCCCCACAATTTCTGATGGCAGCCCTGCTGATAAGTGTTGGGATTTCGGCATTGGCATTCTGGAAGTCCATCGATCGTGATTCTGACCGCATCACAAATGTGTTTTCAGGAATATATCAATTATGATGGATTAACCAAGTGAACCAATTCTCAAATTCTCAATCTAAAAGAAAGACTTTAGTATAATTGTGTAATCTCAGTTTGATATCTAACATCATGTGCAAATAAGAGTACTAAGGTGAATAGTTTAAATCAAGAGTAAATATGTGTACTTGTTCATTGTACACAAATGTGTTTGAGTTGTAATACATGCACATCAGTGACGTGTGGTGAGGTCAATGGCTGGGGAGTCACACATGCATAAAAACACAGTTTTCATATCAAATCTCTGAAGCATGACAGGGAGTATGATAGGGGAGGGAGTATGACAGGGGAGGCTCTGCCTACCCTGACTGCAAGTCCCTGATGCACATGAGTGTGTAAACACCTTATCTCTGAAACTTTTGCTTAGGGGGAATTCAATTAGTTGCAGTAATTTACTGTGGGCTAATTGATCCACTGGGGCTATCCAATTAACCATGAAGTCAGCTTGCAGGCTGTGCTTAACTTGTATTTCTTTTCGGGTCTCAGCAGACCAAAATAGATATATGTGAAAATTAGCCTGTTATCGGGTGCAAACAATAGGTTCACACTTAGGTCCGAGAACTTAGATCTGGGAACTTTTCCCGGATTCTATGTGTTAACGTTCGATGACAGATCATTTATTGAGCGAGAAAAAAGGGCTGTAATTGAAAATCCCAGGACGTTAAAGCCCGAGGCTACCATCTGTTTTCACTCACATTATTGGGGCTATTTGAATTATCCCCTTAATATTACTAGAAGTTAGGATTTAATAAAAAAAAACATATCCAAAATTCGACCATATCTCACACAAGACACTGCATGCAATCATTATTTCCCGTATTGACTATTGCAATAGTCTCCTTTCTGGTCTTCCCAAAAACAGGCTCTTGCTATTACAATCCATTATGAATGCAGCTGCAAGACTGATCTTCCTCACCAAACGTTCATCGTCTGCTGCTCTGCTCTGTCAGTCCCTCCATTAGTTGCCGGTTTTCTACCGTATTCAATGCAAAATACTTTTACTTACAAATAAGGTTATTAACCAAACCACACCAACATACATCTCTTCACTCATCTCAAAATATCTCCCAACCTGACCTCTCCGCTCAGCACAAGATCTGCGTCTCTCATCCCCATGCATTACTTGCTCCCATTCACGGTTACAGGACTTTTTTCGGGCTGCACCCACTCCATGGAATGCCTTACCACCCACATTAAGACTTTCCTCTAGTCTCCAATCCTTCAAGCGTTCCCTGAAAACTCACCTCTTCAGGCAAGCTTATCAGATTCCAAAACAGCACACAAACCTTCATGTCTTACATATCTAATTACATCCACTTTCACAGTCAACACATAACCTCACATATTCTTTCCTTCACATCCTCCGGACATTTGGCCTACATTCCTGTGTGACTGGAGCAAGCAGCCCACCAAGAAACTCTGCATCCTGGCTAGACCAAAATGCAATATATAGCACCTATCTTGTGTATCAATGCCTATTTCCCTACAGATTGTAAGCTTGTGAGCAGGGCCTTACTACCTATATATCCGTCTGTTACTACCCAGTTTTGTTCTATTAATGTTTCCAATTGTAAAGCGCAATGGAATATGCTGCGTTATATAAGAAACTGTTAATAAATAATAAATTAAAAATAAACTCCAAACATACTCATTCCCCAGACGCTCTTAGCTCATATAAATATCGCTCACAAAATTAGTATTAATATTTAGGGCCAAATGTAAAAGGGTGAGAGTTTAGAAAATGTGAGAGTCTCCTCACACTTTTTAAACTTGTTTTGTCCGAGAATAAAGTAGCAGAGCAAACTTGCATGTTTTTCATACTCAAAAAACGTTCACGATTTAAGATTTCCCATTTTGAAGCTAAACTCGACCACTGTGAGAGTTTACTGCTAAACTCTCACATTTTCTAATCTCTCCCCTATTACATTTGTCCCTTAATGTCATAAAACAGAATGCTCATAACTTATAATTGTGTGATTGTTTTTTTTTAGTGAAGCCATGTTCCGTGTTCAAGCTCAACACCATATTCCCAAGCTACGTTATATGGTAGCTTTGTATTCTGAGACAAAAGTACAGAAGCCTCTAGATAATGTGAAATACACTAAATTGTTTATAAACAATGAATGGCACAATGCAGTCAGTGGGAGGACATTTCCAACTGTGGACCCATCTACTGGAAAAATCATTACTCAGGTTGCTGAAGCAGACAAGGCTGATGTTAACCTTGCAGTTGAAGCTGCAAAACAGGCCTTCAAGTTGGGATCTCCTTGGCGTCGTATGGATGCATCACAGCGAGGCCAACTCCTAAATCGCCTTGCAGATCTCATAGAAAGAGACAGAGTCTACTTGGCAACCCTAGAAACCATGGATAATGGTAAACCATTTTCAGTATCTTATAATGTAGATGTGGGTGAAATAATCAAGATTTACAGATATTATGCAGGGTTTGCAGACAAATGGCATGGAAAGACTATTCCTATGGATGGAAAATATTTCTGCTACACTAGGCATGAACCAGTTGGTGTTTGCGGGCAAATCATTCCATGGAATTTCCCACTGATAATGCAGTGCTGGAAACTAGCACCAGCATTAGCCACTGGAAACACAGTTGTTATGAAGGTTGCTGAGCAGACCCCACTCTCTGCTTTGTACATAGCCTCCTTGATAAAGGAAGCTGGTTTTCCTCCGGGTGTGGTGAACATATTAACAGGTTATGGGCCTACTGCCGGGGCTGCAATCGTAAGACACATGGATGTTGATAAAGTTGCATTTACTGGCTCCACCAATGTTGGCCACCTAATTCAACAGTCAGCCGGCGAGTCAAACCTTAAAAGAGTCACACTGGAACTTGGTGGGAAAAGCCCATGTATTGTGCTGGCAGATGCAGACTTAGAGAATGCAGTAGAGCAGTGTCATGAAGCTTTATTTTTTAATATGGGTCAGTGCTGCGCTGCAGGTTCCAGAACTTACGTGGAAGAATCTATCTACAATGAGTTTCTAGAAAGTGCTGTCAAGAAAGCCAAAGAAAGGAAGGTGGGAAATCCATTTGCTTTAGACACAGAACATGGCCCACAAATAGATAAAAAACAATTTGATAAAATTATTGACTATATTAAAAGTGGGAAAAAGGAAGGAGCTAAAGTAATGTGTGGGGGAGAGCGCTTTGGCGATGAAGGTTATTTTATTAAGCCAACTGTTTTTGCTGATGTCCAGGATAACATGAGAATTGCAAGAGAAGAAATATTTGGCCCTGTGCAGTCAGTAATTAAATTTAAAAAACCAGATGAAGCTATTGAAAGGGCAAATAATACAAGGTATGGACTAGCTGCAGGCATATTTACTAAAGACTTAGACAGAGCAATGCATTTCTCTCAGACACTACAAGCTGGTACAGTGTGGGTGAATACATATAACATTGTAGCTTGTCAGACACCGTTCGGAGGCTATAAAGAATCTGGAAATGGAAGAGAGCTGGGAGAAGATGGACTTAAAGCTTATACAGAAGTGAAAAGTGTAATAATAAAAACCACAGAAAAGAACTCTTAACATTCAAAGACAACATATAATTTGAAAATGTTGCAACATTTGCAGTAGATGTAGACAAAAAATATAATTTAAAAATAATAATAAAACATCAATATCTAAAATCACTATACAAGCAATTCACCCTCAATTAAAGCAATACTAATAAAAATAATCCTAGTGTAATCATTGCTTTCACAATGTGTTTAAGAGTTAGTGGCTGTGTTCCTTATATATTATGTTGTTACAGTATATTTTGTTTGTAATTGTTTTGTTTTAGACAAAAAGCAAATCATAGACTGCATATTGTGTTTCTTTTAGCTTATATACATGAACAATCACTATTTATTTAGGAAATGTCTATACGATTTGCTAGACACACACATGACACTTACCTCATCATCGTGTCTTATTGAGTAATTAATTATTTAGACTACAAGATTAATTCTGGGTGACAATTTCTGTGAGGTCACTGGTACTTCCACTGAGTAGGGTCATGTGTGGAGGTCTGAGTGATGTTTGGGAAGGTTAGGCATGTGATGGAGAGTATTTTTCGGAGAATATGTGGGATATGAGGACATCTGTAATTGTTGCGGATGAAGATCTAACAAGGATGGTCATCTGTCCATTAGGCTCCCATTATTGTCTCCTCTATCAGCATCAGCTCCAACTTCCCACTTTTGGCACAGGAACCCGCCTTATTGTGTCCACCATGAACACCTGATTATTCTGAGCCACCCATTGGATTGTGACATTGATTTGGACTTGTGGACTTCCCTCTACAGACCATCAAGAGTGCCAGACACCAAGGGTGGGTACAGGGTTACTGGCCAGCCTGTGGTGTTAGTCTGGGGGAGGTACAGGGCATTGGCCTTGATGGAGCTGTGGAGGTCTCCCTGTGTCTCCTGTTTCCAGGAACTTGTGAGGCTGAGCCACACAGCGGGATACGTAGCATCCACCCCTGGATGGCTAAACGATTTGCAGTCTGTGGGGAACTGGAAGTAAGGGAGGTACAGTGCAGCCATTACTAATCTGGCTTTCTATTCTGTTCGAATTGCATTGAATTTATTAATACATAACCACCTCTTTCCCATGAGTTAAACAGAATTTACTAAGATGTGCAGACATACAGTAATCCATACAGTAGTTGCCAATTAGCAATTAATTAACAGATGATTGATCTAATACAGTTTTAACATTGAAAAATAGATGTGCTATGTGCTACTACTCATTGTGCGCTTAAATAATAAAACCACTAATCTCAAATTGCATGGCAATAATTTAAGTTTTGTTTATACAGTATACACTGTTCTCCTTTATTATGATTATTCTTGATTTCATTTTGAAATAATTCACATTAATGTGTTAATACTGTATATAAAGAAGTGGCTGTGCTAATTATGATTACATATGTAATGAGAAAGGAAAGCTTTATAAGGTTTTGCAGATATATACATATTTATAAATATTTTAGATTCATTAATATTTAAAAAACTTGCTGGCAACGTGTACATTTTCATTCTCTGCAATGATACATATAAAGAAAGATAGAATGCTTTCTCTTCCTTCCTATACTGTATGTACTGCTTATTGCAAGCCATTTGTGGTAGCACCCCTAGTGATATATGAACTCAAATAAGAATACTAGTTAAGGGGTCTCTAGATATAAACTATCTTATCATTTGCTTCCAGTGCGTTGGTGTATTTTCTTTTTCTATATTCTCTGTTATAACTAGAACAACAGATTCCACAAGAATAGAAATAGCTTATAAAGATATATATTGGCCTCAATAGATGTTCAAAAGCCTGCACCATACTTACCTGCCTTTTGTATCTGACCTCTGGGAGATCCAGGAAGGACCAGGTGGGAAAACATCACAGCCCAGCCCCCACAATATAATGTCACAGTTTACTCCATAACAGCACAGAGGGTGGGCCTATGATGACTCAATTCACTGTGAATTGCTCTACTATGCTTTAGGGTTGTCTATTTTCCCAGAAGCAGGAAAAAGTCTAATGGAATTTCCAGGAGAGAAGACATGTATGGATTTCCCGCCTACAATTACAAGAGATACTGTGTAAAAACTATTTTTTACTGGATAATGTGCAAGTTATAATAATAATAAAAAAATCATATGTACATTTTCATTTAACTGTGTACTACAATTTACAATATAGTAATAACTTCAAAGTCCTAAAACTGCAAAAAACAATATTCAAGTGAATGTACCTTATAATGTGCCTCATGCATCAGTGACCTAATTAACTAGAATCAGGCCTGGCTAAACGGTGGCTCTCCAGCTGTTATGAAACTACATGTCCCAGCATTCCTCGCCACAGTTTTGTTATTAGGGAATGCTAAAACTGTGTCAGGGAATGCAGGGATGTGTAGTTTTACAACAGCTGGGGAGCCACAGGTTGACCAGGCCTGAACTAGATAATTAGAGATAGGGTTTCTCCCTATGGGCAGGATCGCTTTATGGATGCAGCACATCCTGCCACTTATCAGTTACATATCGGCGTTAATAATGCTGGTATGTACGTATCATTGCAATTAAAAACGCAAAGCACTGCTCTTCCAAAAAGAGCTGTCCTTTGCGAAGAGTGGACTTCTGGGTTTATGACCCAAAAGTCCCTCTGCGCATGTTCCATATGGCGTGCGCGCCGTGGGGGATGTTGGGAGGGATCCGATTGGATCCCTCTTTAGCACAATTCAAAATAAGTCCATAGGTTTTGATGGGCAATGCCATCTGTAGATGGTGTTTTTGCCTTCCGGGTCCAAGCTCTGGAAAGTAACTCATCCCAGAGCTTGGTACATGTGGGAATGCGGTCAAAACCCTGAAAACTGCAGTTTTCAAAGTTTTGGATGCTTTTTCCCCTTAGTACATCTCGCCCTGAAAAGCTACCGTCGTGTTTTTGATGGTGATAGTCCCAACGGACATAGAGAGCTGTACAGTATTTCCCAGTGAAAGTGTCCCATTACAAAGCAGAGGGAAGTCTAATTACAGCTCAGGATGGTTATTTTCAATGAAAAATGCTTTATTTAAATACAGCATTTTTTTAGTTTGTTTTCTTTTAAGTAGAACTGAAAACACGTCAAGAAAATGCATGAACTGGTAAGCCAGGTAACATATATGCACCAAGACTATACTTACTGTTGCCAGTATCGCCAGGCAGCTGACTATCACCGATATTTTCTTGGTGAATCATTGTGATAAGCGATTTTTTTATCACTGTTGCAATTAGCAATAGAAAACAGGCCCCTATCACTACTTTTTAATAAACAAACCCTTTAGTATATAATTTGTGTCTTAAAGAACCTGGGTCTAGTGACCATTGCTCATGGTAATATATTTTGTAAGCTGCATGTTTTTAATATTGCTACAATAGACAAGTGTTGTTAATGTATAGATGAATTTTGATGTCAACACATAGCATACAATATGAAAACTTATTATTTCATTATAAGGAAGTACACACCACTTACTGCAAATTATTACAAATCACCTCCATGTTCTGTGACCTGTATAAACACTTGCAACCTTGTACCTTTATATGGTCATGAATGGTAATAGTCTTATAAATTACAATAGCAAGCATATGAATACATTCAGCATGACCTGGTTTTTCTTGTATATTCTCCTTTTGATGTATTGTTCTTGCTTTGTATATGCATCTTCAACATAATTTCAACATTATAATAAAATATAAAACAAGTAATAAAAATTACCACCCAAGTAAATACATTGATATTTTTGGGTTCGGCATATTCTGCGACATTCATAATGTTAACATGGGAATGTTAACATGGTCGTAATGTTGACATGGACCAAGCCAACATTCAGTACGTTGACAATCATCATATTGACAACGATGAAATGTTGACATGATTAGACTGTTGACAAAATGATCTTCATGGATAGGAAAAGGAAATAAACTTGGAGATAGCAAAAGGCGCTTACAATGGAAAAACAATATCAGGGAAAAAAGTTAAATGGAATACACTTAAATCGCCTATGTGTCGTTGATCAACGCTAATACTGCCTATAAACAAATACATAGGGTATGTGTAAAGTTATGTGTATAGAGCTTTTTGTCACAATTGACGACTAGTAATATTAATATTGGAATGCTTATGTCTTGCGGATCAGTACTACTAATTATAAGGATGTATATGCTAATGGTGTTTGCAAAGATTAATACCTGGTGTTAAGTGTTATATGTACACCACGGTGGAACTGCCTCACTAAAGAGAGGTAAACTACTGAGCATTACATGTACACCACGGTGGAACTGCCTCACTAAAGAAGAGGTAAACTACTGAGCATAATTATGGGCTGCTGATTATTTTTTGCAATTATTTTAAGTACAAATTGTGAAACAATTAATGTCCTACATACATGTGAACCATTTTGTAAGGGTGCATATGGATTTTGGCAATACTTCTCTACTAACACACATATATGAGGGATATGAATGTTTGAATCCTTCAGCAGTTTTTATCTCTTGGTATCTTATTCCTGCATAACCTTTCATTAGACTCTCATTGTGAGGCAGTCTATCATTGTCCCTGTACTGGTACTTTAATAACAGGGACAGTGGAGGCAAGCACCTACGCAACAGCAGATCCAAAATCCTTACTTTCTTCCACCAAGCTATTTACACTTCACTGTGCTCTCATTCCCCTGTTCACTGCAGATGGCACACAAGGGATAAGTAGAAGCAGAGAGGCGTGTTTACAGTACATAGCATTGGTAACTCTAAATAATCTTTACCCAATCAATGTAGGTAAATGATACCTGAATCTAAGTGTGGTTGATAATTATGTGATAACGAGCTCACCAGAGGTAGTAAGATACAGATCTTCTGAAGAATCTTCTGTATTTATAGCACACAAAAAATATCAATTGTAAATGAATATGCGAAGAATTAAAATGTCAGAATATTTTCGCCTTTTACAACAAAATATTTTAATATTGTTATGTGTGTGTAATATTTCTATATGTGTAGATCAGGAACCTCTTGATTTTAAACTTATTAAATAAAAGTTATATTTTAATAATATAACTTATTGCTTAAGTGCCCCAACAAATTTACATAGTGTAATACTGCTAATAAATGAAATATCAACATCAGCGGAAAATTGACATGTAATCCACCACCTTTATCTTCAATATGTGTTGAGCAGAACCCCCCGAGTCAATATACTTACAACTGTATCTCTTTCACACAGCAGATAAGTAGTGTATTTTCATCAATCCAGGTGACCACTACCCAGCAGAATCCCATACCGTATATGGATGGATAAACAGTTTACATAAAACTAGAAGAAACACCAAATAGTATAATACTGCTTTAATACGACATTGATAGCAGATAAAAACTGACACATACATTACAAGTTAAATGAATCCTGAAATACTAAGGGTTCTATTTACTAAGGCTTGGATGGAGATAAAGTGAACAGAGATAAAGTGCTAGCCAATCAGCTCCTAACTACCATGTCACAGGTTGTTTGGTACTTTATCTCCATCCAAGGCTTAGTAAATAGACCCCTAAGTGTGCAAGCCTACCTGAGCAGAGATAGAATTCAACATGATTAGTGTAGGCCAGATGGAATCGGCGCACTTTGTTAATACAATTATTAAACATTCCTGGTAGTCTAGTGGTGGTTCCAGCTGTCTTCCTGTGAGGATCCCTAAAGCCGGGTACACACTGGAAAGATATCGGTTGGATAGTCAGTGTGTATAGTCAATCTGAGCGCTCCCGCGGTTGTTATCGATATTTTCCGGTTGGCCGTGCTGCACGGCTAACCAGACGATATTGCATGGAGCGCCATGCAAGGTAATGAAGGGCTCATTCTGCCCTTCATTACATCGTTCTGATGTGTACCGCGGATATGTCGGCCCTTTGGCCACCACATTGTCCGGGTACATATTGCTCAAGTGTGTACCCAGCATAACCCCTAACCCTCCCCCTAGTGCCTAAACTTAACCTCTACTCCCACAGCCTAACCATCCCCCTTGTGCCTATCCCTAACCTTCCTCTCCCATGGCCTAACCTTAACCTTCCACTGTCGCAGACTAGCTCTAACTATCCAGTCCTTGCAGAATGTTGCCATTTCACATGTTGAAATTGTGAATATGTTGACATTATGTAGATGTGGACATGTTGCATACAATGCAACAATGTCGATATCATAATTTTCAACATTTTGGTCGACAATATGATTGTCGAATATTTTTAATGTCATTCTTAATGTATGAGATTGTCATACACTGGATCAAGAAAGATGGTAAAATTTAATATGTGCTAAGTACCCCCTTAAAATAATATAATTCACGATTAATTCTCAGTATATTAAACTTGTTAAAGAGGACAGATTGAGGAGTTGCCAATAGCAACCACTCAGCTTCTAGCTATCATTTTATAGAATGGACATGATTAATAGCTAGAACTGATTGGTTGCTATGGTCAACTTTTCCACTTGCCCTCATTAGGTTTGATACTTATCCTTTAACATATTATATTATTATGGCTGTCTGGGTGCAGGCAGTGTATTTGAATATTGTCAAAGATTTACCTTTGCTAAATAAGTGATAGCGAAATGAACAAGATTTGATCCTTTATTACATACAGTCTAATGCTGGGTACACATTTGGCAATACATCGTCGGTCCAATTGGTGAGCGATATAGTGAGTGCATTGGCGGGTGTATACACCAGATATATCTGTGAACGACGTAGTTCACAGACATATCAGGTCAGCCCTGCAGTGCAGCTAATGCCGATATATCTGAAAGATATATATCGGTGCATCTGGCTGTGTGTACGGTCGACCCACCGGCCACCTATACACTGGCTGCAGGGACACTTTGACACTGGCATCACAACTGGGCGTGTCCAGTTGAGATGTATGGCCAGACATTTTGAACAGTCGATTGGCAAGTGTGTATAGCATACCAGATTCTACTTAACATTTAACAAGCCCCTTCTAGACAGTAATAGTTAGAATTTGATTGGTTTCTATGGGCAACATCTCCACTTAAAAAACCTCTAACTTTAGTAAATATACCCCTAGGTTTCACATATTGCTGTTGCAGGCATTCTGAATAAAGTATGTAGAGCATTTCTTCTCTGCATTTGCATGGATTATTAGACAGCTGAGAAATGTGCTGCCAAACTGCACACAAACCAACCAGGGCTGGATTAAAGGGGGGGGGGGGGGGCAAAGGGGGCAAGTAACCCCGGGCCCCCCTGCACCAGTAAAAAACTTTGTGGTCGGGTCCAGCACTGTTGCTGCTGTGTGTTGAGCAGTACTCTTCTATACACTGTATGCAGTGTGAACTGTGAGGGCTGCGCAGTGCGCTGCAGTAAAGAAGCTTCTCTTTCCTCTGAGCCCTCCCGACAGACTCCATCCCTTTGCCTCTGTTAAGACCTGCCCCTTTCCCCCCACTCTACCCTGTGTTTAGCCTTGCCCTTCCCTAGTCTCCACCCACCACCCAGTTCTCCTCTTCTCTCTCACGAGTCCCCTGTCTGTGTAAGAGCAGCCTGTCTCTCCCCTCCTCCGGATCTCTACAATGGCAGTCTGCTGAGACCAGGACACCGTGATCTTCCTGCACCATGATCTTCCTGCTGAGGTAAGTACAGTGTATGAGAAGGTGTAGGGGTATGTTAATGCAGTCTGGGGGTGGGGTGCATTAATGTTATCTGTGGGGGTAGTGTTAATGGGATGGGGGTGTATTAACATTATGGGGGATATATTACTGCCATCTGGGTGGTGGGTTGGGGGTGCAGTAATATTATAGGGGGTATGCTACTGCCATCTGGGTGATGGGGTGGGGGTGTAGCAATACTGGTCCTGATTCAGAGGTGAATGGACCTGCAGTAGCAGCTGTGGCAAAGTCGCAGCCACTACAGCATTTTGATGCTAATGCCGCTGACGGTAGGCATTTTATTGAGACACCCACCGGCCACAAAACAAATCCACCGATGTGCGCATAAAGACGCACCATCAACTGCACCATCCGACGTTAGAGCAACCTTATGGTTGCTCAGAATCGCTGCGGCGGTGCCAGGGAAACTGCGTCTTTCGACGCAGCACTGACACCTACACGCCCATCACCATTTAAGTCCCCGCCCAGGAACACCTATTGAAATTGCATAGATCTCCGTGCAATTCCAATATGCGTCCCCCGGCGGTAACCATACCTGCGTCCACCTCTGAATCAGGCTCACTATGTGGGGTGAGGGGTATAGTGATACCATCTGGGAGCAGATAAGAATCTGTCTACCTCTGTAATAGGGCCCCCCTGTCTGAAGTGCCCCAGGCCCCCCATAGCCTTAATCCAGCCCTGTCACCAACAGCATAACAGAACAAGATAACTCCCTGTTCTCATATATTTTTATTCTGCTGTATGTCTTTCCCTTTTTTTATGTGATTAATAATGTAAACAAGTGATTTTCAACCTTTTTCAACTCGCGGCACATCAAACACGATTTTGAAATTGCCAAGGCACACCATCAATCCCCCACTTAAAAAAAAACACACACATTGGCCCCCAGAGGAAAAAATATATAACACAGGAAAAAAATATAACACATTGGCTCCCACAGAAAAGAAATTAAAGACATTGGCTCCCACAGAAAAAAAGCAAAAATATTCGCCACCACAGAAAAAAAATCAAAGACATTGTCCCCCACAGAAAACAAAAAATAAAACTCAATTACTGCCCCAGCACCCCCAGGAGCTCCCAGTCGTCCCTATCTCTCGGGTACCCAGCAGTCAGGGGTGTGTAGCCTCAGTCACTGTCACACTCAATCACAAACTCTGCAGAGAGCAGTGGAGAGCGATGTGACGTGTGACCTATGAGGTCACGCCGCTGCTTCTCATAGGTCACGGCCCAGGCAGTGTCTGAGCTACCCAGAAGAGCCCAGCGCTACTCGGGCTCAAAGTTAAACTGGCAGCGGCTGCGTACTGGTGGGCATCTCCGGTGTCACCTCCCCAGTGGCACACTTGAGGCACAGCAGTTGAAAATTGCAGATGTAAACCATTGAGGATATGTGATATACATTGACTCCATAGTTTGTTAATGTATCTATTTTACTTTTTGTGAATATTGAGAGATAAGTACCAAAACAATATGGGAAGGCTGTAGAGTTTCATTCATCTTTACTAGTGCCGCGATAATTATGAATTATCTATATCATACAGCAAGCATAGTGTTTAGCATTTTGTGTAATAGCACAATGTAGATTATAGACAATTAATGTCAGCAACTTTTAAGCTTTCTGTGTTATGTATTATTTTTAATCACGAGATGTACTAAGCCTTGAAAAGTGATAAAGTGGAGAGTGACAAAGGGGTCTATTTACTAAGCCCTGGATGGAGATAAAGTGAAAGGAGATAAAGTACCAGCCATCAGCTCCTAACTGCCATGTCACAGGCTGTGTTTAAAAAATTACAGTTAAGAGCTGGTTGGCTGGAACTTTATCTCTGTCCACTTTATCCCCATCCAAGGCTTAGTAAATAGACCCCAAAGTATCAAACAAAGCCTGTAAAGTGACAGTTAGGAGCCGATTGGCTGAAACTTTATCACTCTCCACTTTATCACTCTTCAAGGCTTAGTACATCTCCCAGACTATAAATACTGTTACATTGTTATTTGCATTGCCCAATAAAACATAACAGCCACCAAACCAGCATCACACAAAAGTCTACTTTTTATTTACATCTAGAACTATTGGATTACAGATGAAAGTCTATTATACTGTATTTACTGAGCAGTCAAGTTTAATTTCTTGTTCCTGCATCATGCAATATGAATATCTTCACAGGTTTTCCCTGAACTGAATATATAGGAGATCCAACACTATTGTCACACTAAAAGATCCTGATTGGCTGGACTTAAGCATTTTGTCCATTGATAATGACTATTGGACTGGTTTTACTCTTCTCCACCTTTTCCATTTTATTAATAGATTACGTTACACAAAAAAAAACTTGTTACTTTCCCTAAATATGTATAAATCAGGAAAAGACAGGACCCACCTGCAATGTAGCCTACAATGTATCTTGCAAATGAGATCTCCATCGGCACCCTTATACATTATATAGCCAATGTGGCTATATATTTTAACCTAAGACACTCAGTTCTTCTATGCGTTCAGAGATATTTTAAGAGTAGGAAGGGCGATGCAGCAGGCCCCAAGAAGCTATCTTCATCACCAGAAAGATGGTTCCTCCAGCAGAAGGTAATAGGGGGGCATGGTGATCCATGGGCCTGTGTGCAAAGTACATCCTGCACCCATTATAGACACAACACATCCTCTGTTCATAGAGCATATAAATGCTTGTGTGACAGGAACGCAATATTTTTGCTTACAGAAATGAGGAAGTGATAAATTCTAGGGTAAAATAGGCACCCATGTGACAGGCACAACCAAAGTGAAAATATGGGGAAGTTTGTTGAATGGTAATTTGTTTTATTAACAACCATTGTTTGTACCTAAGAAACTTTATTACAAATTGCTTTTAATGCTTTAATATCATACAAAAACATTATTATAATATAAAACTATTTCCTACATGTTTTATACACAATTAAAACACAAAATGCTGTAAATCTCAAATTTTCTCCAATCCTGTAAAAAAAGAATCAAGAAAAAGAGAGAACATCTAGGTAAATGCCATCTTCAGTACATTATTACATTGATCAAATTTACTTTTTCAACATTTAAAAAACAAGTAAAATGATGTATGATATCAGCCAATACTGTGCATAATGTTAATATGACAATATACTAGTATGGGAACTACCATCTGGAATACTTGTCCCTTTACTAGGCCCCTGTTTTATTTTTCTGTGTTCTAAACCCCTGTTTACATTCCGGTGAATGATACTGGATGGGGGGGGGGAGGGGGTTTCAATTGTGCCCAAGACTAAAGAAAAATAGCTGAGATCTTAAGACCAACAATGCTTATATAATAAATAGTTACGTTGGTGGTGCTCCCCTTTATAAGCCCATGACAATATTGGGTTTTCTCTGCAAAGAAGTAAAATCAACATATGTGACCCAGCCCTTCACGTGGCAGGACATGCACCATTAATTACAGGGTTCTGTCAGTGCTGAGGGAAAGCACTCTGCCGCTCTGGGCAATGCTGATCTGACTTTTCCTTACACAGGTACATGTCCTTGCTCCCTCTCTGCTCTCTCATCTGGTCCAGAGGAGGCTCCATGCTATGCAATAGCAACAGGGACCACTCTGGCTACTGACACAGTAGGCAGAAATGGCACCCTCACTTCCTTCAATGCAGAACATCAATGTGACTCCCCCACATGTCACTGTGGGAGCAGGTTCATTTTGAGGCACTACATTCTTTTTTTTCTCTACTAGCACACACACTATGGGCCTGATTCAGACCCACTCGCGAGCGGCTGTACGCTCGCAAGTGGGTCGATGGTCTGCACTGAGCATGCGCACGACGGAGGGAGCTCCGTCGTGCGCATGCGCCAGACACGACGAGCGAAGGACTTTCCTTCGCTCGTTGTGTCCGATCAAAGGGGGCGTGCTGTCAATGTTGACTGACAGCACGCCCCCTTTGGTGGGCATGCCGGGGGCGTGCCTCCCTGACGGGGGCGTTCCCACGGGAACGCCTCCCGTCAGAAGCCGGCCCACTGACATCACTAGTGATGTCAGTGGGAGTGATTTTGGCTCTGATAGAGCCAAAATCACTCCGGAGCTTGCGGTTGAAAACCTCAACCGCAGGCTCCGGCTCACAATTTCGATGGTCGCGATGGTCACGACCATCGCGGCCATCAAAATGCACGCTCGTATAGCCTGTGGGTGGTGACCCACAGCTATACGAGCGTCCAGGAGGACGCTCCATGAAAAAGGAGCCCGGCCCTCATGCAGAGCGTGCGCTCTGCTCAGAGCGTACGGCTCTGAATGAGGGCCTATCAGAGCCAAAATCACTCCCACTGACATCACTAGTGATGTCAGTGGGCCGGCTTCTGACGGGAGGCGTTCCCGTGGGAACGCCCCCGTCAGGGAGGCACGCCCCCGGCACGCCCACCAAAGGGGGCGTGCTGTCAATCAACATTGACAGCACGCCCCCTTTGATCGGACACAACGAGCGAAGGAAAGTCCTTCGCTCGTCGTGTCTGGCGCATGCGCACGACGGAGCTCCCTCCGTCGTGCGCATGCTCAGTGCAGACCATCGACCCACTTGCGAGCGTACAGCCGCTCGCGAGTGGGTCTGAATCAGGCCCTATGTTAGTTAGAGACCAGAGACATCTGACTCTCTACCTATATTTATTACATATGATATTCACAACTTATAATGTGCCATAGAAATATCAATATGCTTATTAGACAGACTATGTCTTATAAATACTTCTATGGTGTTACATTGTGTTTGGATTGGATCTGCGTTGCAATTTTATATTTGAGACATATTAAAGACCTATATTTACATTTGTCATATACATGGTTATATATGCAAATGTCAGTCACCCAATCTGCGACAGCTCCAGGTGTTATTAGTATTAATTATCTATACTGTATGTGACTGCATAGTGGTAACTATGGAGTGACCTGATATTTTCAATTATTACCACTCGCATGTGGCTAGATGTCACAGAGTGGAATCTCCTGGATATTATTAATGTTATTGATGTCTATGATGTAGTAGGTATTTGAACCGCCGCATGGCCGGCGGTTCAAATCCCGACAGCGGCAGCCCGAGAAGGGTGAAGATCCCGATCGTCCCTAAGGATAGTATCGCTAACCTAATCCCCCCCCCCCCAACCCTAACTCTCCCTTAGGGGTGCCTAACCCTAACCTCCCCCCCAACTGCCTAAGCCTAATGCCCCCTTCCCCGCAGCCTAAACCCAAGTCCCCCGGGGGGGGGGGTGCCTAACCCTGACCTCCCCCCGGGGGTGCCTAACCCTAACCCCTCCTTCCCTTAGCCTAAACCTAACCCACCCAGGGGGTTGCCTAACCCTAAGTCCCCCCGGGAGCCCTAAACCTAACCCCCCCCGGCGCGGAATTCCGGGCCCGGCTTACCTTCATTCGGTATGCCATGCGTCGCGTATGGTTATTGGCAGGCGTCGAGTTTTCAACACCAGTCATTAGTACCACGCCGGGATTAGAATGTCTGGAAGCCAGCGGTCGGCTTTATTTAACATGAAAGAATAATTTACTGCCAGTTGGCCTTGATATTCCAAATAATGTACTAATGCTCATAAAAATTAATTTTTGCAGCTCTGTTGTAACATTCTTTTTTGCTAAATATTTGTTGGCAGCTATTGACAGCTCCAGGTGTTATCAATGTTAATAATTTATTTGTGGCTACATAATGGTGTCTGTGGAGCAAATTATATTCTGTTCTCAATTATCACCACTCACATGTGAGAGCAATCTACCGGATTCTATTAATGGTTTTTTGATGTCATGTCTGTCAAGTCATTGGGGTTTATTTACCAAAGTGCGGGCTTTTAGAAGTGGAGTTGTTGCCCATAGCAACCAATCAGATTCTACTTCTCATTTATCTAGCACCTTCTAGAAGAGAATAGTTAGAATCTGGTTGCTATGGCAACAACTCCACTTCTAAAAACCCGCACTTTAATAAATATTCCACATTCTCTTTATGACTTACAAGTACTGTATCTACCCATTGCGCATTATTTGATAAAAGTTACACTTTAATATTTCAATTATTTTACAAAGACTACCCCCACATACAAATGTCACTCTTGGTTTTACTTTGTTGCAAAAGAAACCCAGTATAGAAGATAAATGATTTAAGCACACTCTCTGTGGCTCACATGCAAACTAATGGTGTAATGGTTAGCATTACTGCCTCACATCACTAAGTTCGTGGGTTCAATTCCCACTATAGCCCTAACTGTGTGGAGTTTGTATATTCTGTGCTTGCATGGGTTGCCTCCGTGTACTCTGGTTTCATCCCACACTCCAAAAATATACTGGTAGGTTAATTGGCCCTCAACAAAATTGAACCCTAGTGTGTATGTGTGTGAGCATGTGATAGGGAACATAGATTGTAAACTCCACTGGGGCAGGGAGGGACTGATGTGAATGGTCAAATATTCTCTGTAAAGCGCTGCAGAATATGTGTGCGCTATATAAATAACTGGTACTAAAAAATACATATATTCTTATAGTGGGTTCAATTCTAGATATTACACCATCTTATTAACATGTGGTCTTATATGCCATAAGACATGTCGAATGTTATTGTGATGTTACCTGACTAAGCAATAACCTCAGAAGCAGCACGATTGTTCTTCTTCATTCTACGTGTGCCATGTTCTGAGACCTTGATTGACCCTTCTGAAAAAACTTCTCCAACCATATTAGTTGCATGACATTGATAAGTGCCTTCGTCTTCCTTCATCAGTGGCTTTATCTAAGGAAAAACACCAGTTTTAAAAGTTTGCAACTGGTACATAATATACAAACAAAATCCATACATGCAAAACATTTGCAACAGAATATGTTATTAGGCGCATCAGACTAAGCGGCCCCCCAGCTGTTGTAGAACTACATATGCCAGCATGCCCTTCCAGTTTTACTGTATGGCCATGCTGAAACTGTTGCAGGGCATTCTGGGTTATGTAGTTCATTAGCAGCTGGAGGGACGCTTATTGCATTAGAGCATATATTGTTTTTCATTTTTAAAACAGGGTGGATCTACTGTGAAACTAATGAAGCTTAAGCTTCAGGGACCCTAACCCCGGAGGGGCCCTGAAGCAATTTTTTTTAATGAGTGAATTTTTCAACAAAATCAATTTAGTTTTTTAAGTGTGTGTTATTAAAATAAGGTTATTTTAGTGACAGAATCATAATCCAAAGGGTTGCAGTACTTAATATTTACCTTAACATATGCTCTACAGTAGTGCATGTAGGGGGGGGTTCTAAGTATCCATAACCCCCCCTTGATCATTACTGGCCGGGCAGAGACACCATCTACAGCTCCGATCAGAGAATGGCTCTTAAGAGTCGGCTGGCCGGGCGCAAGATAGAGAGCTGCTGTCAGTGTCACTGCTGAGTGCAGTACTGCCAGGTGCTACTAGACGCACCCGTCTCCATTTGAGCTGTTCCATCTACCAGAAGTCAGCCCTGCAGAGCTGACCACAAACTGAAAGCTGAGCTGACTGAGAGATGGCGGGAGCACACAGCATGGGGTAGAGAAATCCCACTCAGGAGGATCAATAGCTGGGATCCTACAGAGGAAGTGAGTATGTTTTGGTTTTGTATGTGATCTATCTACAGTCTCTTTCTCTCAGGGGCTTCTGCATCTATTTATCTATCTACAGTCTCTCACTCTCTGGGGGGGTTTCTACATCTATCTATAGTTTCTCACTCTCTGGGGGGGGGTTATACATCTATCTATCTACAATCTCTCACTATCTTGGGGTTTCTACATCTATATACAGTCTCTCACTCTCTGGGGGTTTCCTACATCCATCTACAGTCTCTCACACTCCGGGGGGTTTCTACATCTATCTACAGTCTCTCACTCTCAGGGGGTTCCTACATCTATCTATCTACAATGTCTCACTCTCTGGTGGGCTTCTCTATCTATCTATCTACAGTCTCTCTCTCTTGTGGGGTTTCTACATCTATCTAGTTTTTTAGATGTTTTTCTATCATCTATCATATAATCTCTCTAGGGTTTTTTACATCTATCTGGGGGTTTCTACATCTATCTATCTATCTATCTATCTATCTATCTATCTATCTATCTACAGCCTCTCACTTTGGGGAGTTTCAACATCTATCTACAGTCTCTCACTCTCTGGGGAGTTTCTACATCTATATATCAGTCTTTCACTCACTCTATCTATCTACAGTCTCTTACTCTCGGTGGAGTTTCTACATCTATCTATTTACAGTCTCTCACTCTCTGGGGGGTTCCCACATCTACAGTATCTATCTACAATGTCTCACTCTATGGTGGGTTTCTCTATCTACAGTCTCTCTCTCTGTTTTTGTTTTATTTACATCTATCTATCTATTGTATCTCACTCTCTGAGGGGTTTCTACATCTATCTATCTATCTACAGTCTCATACTCTCTGGGGGGTTTCTTCATCTATCTACAGTCTCTCACTCTCTGGGAGGTTTCTACATCTCAGCCATTTGGGCCTTGTTGGATGTTGCCCTATTGTTGCTGGTTGCAAAGGGGACCCCATAACAGTTCAAGCTTCAGGGCCCCAAAAATGCAGATTCGCCACTGAGCAGGCAGTAAGGCAATCTCAAACTGTAGCACAGACTGGCGCTATCACAAGGCTGACCTAGGGGGTTGTCTATGATGCTAATGATCATTTATGAGGGGCATACTGTGAGATGTTTTAGTCCCCTCAAGTGTTTCGATGCTCTTGTGTTGCCCCCAAACTGAGCAAAAGCCACTGACGTGGAGCAGAAGAGGCCAGCAGCTGCCAGCATGTGAAGCGGTCTCATCAATGCCAGTGATGTGCTGGGAGTGTGGTTCTGGACAGTGTGTCACAGTCCACCTGGTGAACAGGAGATGCTGCACACCAACTCCTGCCTGCTAAGGTAAGAAGCAGTGGAGTTGGAGGATCAGTGTCTGAGGGGGGCCTCTTCCATGAGGAATGTGGCACTTCAGCACCAGGGACAGAGTATTTAATTTTGTCCAAATTGTATGTTTCTGTGAATAGACAATTTTCAAGTGCGGGGAGCTACCATGAAGCCAGATCAGAGCTTCTAAGCAACAGAGTAGTGATATTAAGCTTCTGGAAAATTGGTGCAGAAAAACTGTCATGTTAAACTTACTCCAATAGGAAATAAAGATTATACATACAACTTAAGGTGCGTACACACTAGAAGATTAAACTGAGCGATTGAACGATTACGGCATCGTAATCGTTCAATAATTGATCAGTAATCGTGCAGTATAAGTCAAAACCGACCAGCGATGCACGCTCCCGGTGGTCGTTTTTAGCAACAATCATCGTCTGAACATGCAATAATGACAGGTTGGGCATGTTCGATGAGGGAGGGTGCCTGCACTGAACGACATATCGTTCAGTGTAGGCACATTATCTCACTGCACAGGAAGATGAACAATTGTACAGTTACAATGTCGTAGTCGTACAGTGGTTTCTCTATCGTCTAGTGTGCACGCACCACTATACATTTTAACAATCTGTACTTACCATTACCCAGCTCGTGCTTTGATGACGAGAAGGGCCGCCACGAACTTGTACAGCAACATTTACTCTGTCTCCAGGTAACTCCTCAAATAACCTTACTCCTTTTGGTGACTCAGTGACCTTCACAAAAAGCAATTACTTGTCAAAAATAATATTAGTAGGAGTGCAGATTGTTATAGAAATATAGCTACTTAAGACTAACATCTTTACAATATTTTACCCTGTAACTTGGTTTGGGTGTTGTCAAAAAATAAACACAGTAAAGGGGCCTATCCATTAGCAGATAAATTGAACAATAGAACGATATATCGTTCAATTGTACAATTTATCTGCTATGGATAGGCCCTGAACGATGACAGATGCGCAGTCCCGTGGCCGATTAATTGAATCTTTCATTTCTCCAACATGTTGGTCAATTATCGCATATCGCTGCCAGATACTAGAAATATCTGGCAGTTTATATGCGGTAAACGATGAAAGATATTAGCAGCAGCTACAGAGTGTTGCAGAGAAAAAAATCCACTCCCTGAATGATGTCATGCGATATCGTTCATCATTTGTCTTTTTCCAAAATCTGTCATTTACATGACAGATATCATTCAGCACAGCCACCGGAATTTTCGATAGATATCTTTTGTCTTTCATCTTTCATAAAAACATCTGCTAATGGATAGGCCCCTTAAGAACCATTTATTCAATGACTCACACACCTCTCCTTTATATATCACTTTTGGAGCTGCGCTCATACATTAGCAGCACTGTTCTTTACATGTATTTTTAAACATTTAACAACTTTAATCCACACGGTCTCTATATCTCACAGCCTCCACTCCAGTTTACATCTCAATTATTACCTTGTCCACAGCATGAACACTCTTACTTCACACAACCCCCATATTCTATGTACACATAATCCTCTACTTTATCCATCCCTCTCTTCCCCCTCCTGTCTCCTCCACTTGCTGTTCCTCCTTTTTTTCTCTCATCAGTCTGCTTCCAACCCTCTGCTTCTTTCCCCCACCTCTCCTATACCTCCACTCTCAACCACCTCCCTCCATGGTCTTGTTACCCCACTACTAAGGCCCATTCCCTCCTCGTTCTGTCTGTCACCTCCAGGGCTGCCAAGAGAAATTCTGGGCCCGGGTACTGCAACATCCTGTGGGACCACATCATGTATGGCTGCACCCATTTGTGAGTGGGTCTAGCATGTGAGATGCACCCACTCACAGGAGCATGGCATAGCACCCAGCAGCTGGAACTAAAGTAGTCACTACTGTATTAGGATGGCGGGACGGTCCCATAATAGCTGCATTTCTTGTCAGGCTGTATATAGATGCTAAAATGTAACACACAAATTAAAGTGCTACTACTTTACTTTGTACATCTCTCATGTAAATAACACAAACAATCTATTTTCTATCATAGAGATAGATGTATGAAGGACTTAATTTTTACATAACATCAGGTCATCTTATACACACACATTCCGCAGCACATATCCTAACCCACTGCTCCATGCTCCTTCCTCACTATCTACCCCTCTGTGTCGCCCCTGTCTGTCTGCCCTTCCCCTTTAGAATGTAAGCTCTCACGAGCAGGGCCCTCATCCTCACGTGCTTCTCCTTCCCCTACTTATAGTATAATTTACTCCTAATTCCCCACAACGGCACCTAACACCTGGTTGCTCATGTCCTGCTGCTTGTGTTTTGCAGCTGAGTTTATAACCTTGTCCTTGTCCTGCATTGTTTTGTATTACTATTAACTGTTTTTCTTGTGTGCTCATTTATGTACTGTGTAAGGCGCTGCGGAACCTTTGTGGCGCCATATAAATAAAGGATAATAATAATAATAATAATTTATAAGATGTGGCCATGCTGTGACCTTTTGTGACTAAAGCTGCATACACACGTAAAGATTTTCTGTCCAACCATCCAACTAGTTGATTGGTTGCAATGAAAATCTGGTAACATTTGGGAGTAACTGATGATCAGCAATTTGCTCCTAAATGCCAGAAAACAGATGAAAATGGTCATCAGACAAGTTTGAACAAATTGTTTAGATCAAACATTTAACAAACAACAGTTTTTGGCCATTTTCCCAGCATTTGGGAGCAAATTGCTGATTGTCATTTGCTTTCATACCTTACCAGATTTTCATTCCAACCAATCAACTAGTTGGATGGTTGGACAGAAAATCTTTACGTGTGTATGTAGCTTAAGTTTCTGTCCATTTATACTTGAGGCACATGGATGAGTGAAGCAAGATGCTGAAATCTTTTCATATTTACCTGATATCTGGGATGGAGGGGGGGGGGGAGGTGTTACTGTAGTCACAGTTTCTCTGGTTAACTAGTGACTGCTTAGGCTTAAAAGATTTTTGTTTTTTAAACTTTTTTTTCTTTTACTTGTTCATGTTAGAGTTCTTTTGTAGATGTCTTTAAAAATTATGTTAATATAATTTACATGACAGATCTTGCATTAGATGTAAATTTGTTTTTAGAATGAAAAAGTAATTCAACATTTGGTTAGAAAAAGGGTTGTTTAAGATGAATGATATTACCAGGGTAATATTATTTATTTACTGTATCAAGTTAAAATAATTATATGGTTAAAAAAAACATTAATGTGTTAATTCATGAAATAATGTAGGTTGTGTGAACAGGTTGTAGATTTTATTAAAAGCATTGAAAGACTGTAAATATAATTTTAAAATTATACTTTCACAGTTGTTTTAAACATATATTTTTCATAGTAAGAAAATTGACTTTAAAATGGAAAGTATGTACAAAAATATATTTTTAATATCAATTCTATAAAAATGCCTTTTGTTATCTAATTTGTGTTTATAGAATTACCTCCATTGAATACAAGTACCTGACTTGTTGTTATGGATTTACTGCAGATTTGCATTTTGAACAGTGTCAGTAAATATCCTACTTTACAGTGTTCAAACAGCAGAAGTGCTGCATAACCCTGCTGGAGGAGATGTGGATGGGACCTCTACCGCAACTACAAAACCTAGTGTACAGTACAGTGGGAAATTTCTCGCCGCTGCCTGCGGGGGGAGGGGGGGGGGAGTGATGACACTGACCACGCCCCCCCATGGCTTTGTGCCGGTTTGGGGGGCTCACAGCGCCCCCATCCGAGCACGCAGTGCCGCAAAAATTTATATTTATTATACTAAGGGGGCATGACCACGCCTCCTGCAATTAGGCCATGCCCCCTTAAACCCGGGCTCGGCATGGCTCTCAGCAAGTCTGTATCTTTCTACCACACCTCTGATGGATTACCACTGTCTGTTGTACTGTGGTATAGGTGTTTGGGCACACATGTTCAGTGGTGAACAGTTTAAAAAAATCCCATTGCAGTCCAAGGGGAATATTTACCAAAGTGCAGGTTTTTAGAAGCGGAGATTTTGCCCTAGCAACCAATGAGATTATAGGTTTTATCTTCTATAATGTGTTAGATAAATGTTAAGTACAATCTGATTGGTTGCTATGGGCAACATCTCCACTTTCTTCCTTACGTACCTTTCTCCAGTAGATGCTGGGAGTTGGAATAGCCTTTACTTCACATGATAAATAAACTTGGGCTCCAGTAACATTATGAATCTTTCCCGGGGCAATGGTAATCACAGGTGCTGTTAAAAAAGAAAATGGAAACTATTATAAAAGAATAAATATCCAAATCTACAATTCTGTTTTGAAATTATATATATATATATATATATATATATATATATATATATATATATATTTTGGTGCTGGGCAACATTCAAAAATCGGAGATCTGATGAAGGTTGGGTTCTGATTCATCATACCAACGGTTGAAGTGAAATTGACATAAGCGTGATTATTTGTATTAAATGTACACACATTACTTACCTTGAAACCAAAAATTTTTTAACATACTACACTATTAGCGCCTACTTGTCTTATTGTTTGTATTCTAGATCCGTTTGCTGGCAAGGATCGCACAAGAGGAGCAGCTTTATACAATTTTAGTTGTTATTAATTGTGTATAATTATTTGTATTATTAATAGCGCATTGAGGGGTTGCTATATCTATATTATAAGGGCATGGTTGTGCCCTTATATTAAGGCTGAATCGAAAAAAATGGAATTCTCCATAGAGAGGAGTGGAGGCATGGTGTTTAAGGGGCTAAACCTCAATAGCTATAGGAAGTACCAAGCTGAAATTTGGCATGGACAGGTAGAACTGTTGCTCGGTGCTGCATGCCAAATTTCAGGGCAAAAAAATTAAAAAGGAGGATTTGGGAGTAATCTAAAGTTCCAACTGTCATTTTTTTCTGACACTCTCAGTTATGACCACTTTTCTGCTGTAGTCTATGGGGGATTTTTGGGATGGTATAAGTCAGGGTAGGGGACGAATTTAGACTTGGGGTTCATTTTATTAGGTAGCTATTGTTCCAGGGTAGGGCCTTTCTGTGTTCAGGTAATTGAGAAAGTTACAGTTTTTAAACTATTACCTCACAAATGCCCTATTATAGAGATAGGGAGTTCAACTTGTTGCGCAGCCTCAATAGGAGCCTTCCAGCAGGTGGGTGTACAGTGGTGGCTTCACCTGGGTGCATCAAAATGACTGCCTTTTGTGGGCGTTGGCATCTGTGCGGGCTGCGGAGGTGGTGCGGGCTGCGGGACCCAGTGGCGGTGGAACCCGGCATCTATGCGGGTGTTGGCGGCGGGTCTGGATCTGAGAGGATCCAGTCCATTCCAGCCATTCTGCCACCCACTAGGTGAAGAGGACACCAGAAGCCCTAGGGAGGTGGCAGCTGCGCAAAATAATTAATTGGATGCCACCCACTAGGTGAAGCCCTGGTGGGTTGGCGCTCGGCAGGCAAACACGCCAAAGCCCTGGTGGGTTGGTTCCCACCAGGCAAAGATGAGGAAGTCCTGGGGTGGCCGCTTAAAAAAGAGCTTAAAGGCTGCCGCCCCGCAGGTGAAGTTGCTGCAGCCCTGGTGGGTTGGTGCTCGCCAGGCGAAGACACCGAAGTTCTGGGGTGGTGGCGGCCATGAGAAAGAGCTCAAAGACCGCCAGCCCGCAGGTGAAGGTGCAGACTAAATAATTTATTTAAAAAAAAAAAAAATCGATGTAGTCTGTTTATTTTAATATTTCTTTTACACGTGTACTACAGGTACCAGTGGGCCCTAACGGCCCTGCTTGCTGGTACTTATGGTCTTTTATAAATTAATCATATATCATTTATTGGGCCTAATAAATTATATATGTTTAATTTATAAAAGACCGAGTGAGTGCCGCCTGCTTCCTATGGGAGAAACTGGACAAGTGTATGTTGATTTTTAGGAAGGCACCCTTGCAGTTCTATAATTATTCTTGGAGTGCCCTACTACATGTCCTCATGTGTTTTGGTATTGGATCTGTATTTTTTTCTAAAAAAATATAAAGACTGTTAAAATTACATGCTTTGACCCTGTTTTTTTTTACCTACAGTATTATTAACCTCAATAACATAAATTTTCAGTCAATTTTGATCACCTCACAGCTTACAATATTGTTTTCATCCAGTTTAGGCTAAGCTAGCTGGCTGACTAAGCTAAGTGACCACAGTGGGTGGCACTAACACGTGGCAGTTCACCTTCCAACATGGAACATCTAGGCTATAGAGTGGCACTGCACTGACAGACAGGATGGCAGTTTAATAAACTATACAACCTAATATTAGAAACAAAGAATGTTTTTATAATGCAAAAACTAGATCAGAGGCCCAAGGGAGATGGAGAATGTATGTAGTTGAAGGCAGGAAAAGGGAGGATTGATTTGCTTATAAATTTCATTTTTGATTCTGAAGTAAATTTATGAGGGTGAGGGGAGTGCTTTACAGTGAAAATTTGGACATTCACATCAGTCCCTGTCCCAGTGGAGCTTACAACAATTTATTTTCCCTATCACATGCACACGCACATATACCTAGGGTTAATTTTTGTTGTGAGCCAATTATTAATGTACAAGTATATTTTTGGAGTATGAAACCCATGCAAGCACAGGGAGAATATACAAACTCCACACATGATAAGTGATAATTTAAACATAAAAAAGCAAATCAGAGAAGTAGAAAGCATTGCTAAATAACAAGTATCCAAAATCCCAATTAAATTGATTCCTCAGGAATTAAGACCTAGTCAAATGGAATAATTAATTATATAATGTGATACTAGTCTACATCTGTTGAGAAGCTACAGGAAATGGAGCCTATATGCCTGTACTAGAAGGTGGTAATGGATGGCATTGCAAGATACAAAAGAACATGAACACCCCAGTAAAGTACAGTAATAGACAGTACACTGCCTGTTTAACACACAATCTTGGCAAAGCTCACAAAGAAAAGTGGTGCAAGGTCATCCCACCCTTATGTTGTATATGAAAAAGGACATGCACAGGTTAACAAACCAATCACTTCAGCGACAGGGACTGCCACTTTTGTGGCTGAAGTGATTGGTTTGTTTGGGCCCTCACAAAACAAGCTGCCAATGGCCAGCTAACAGTGTTGTTAAACTTGTTAATAAATGATGAGATTAAGGCAGCTAAGTGTTGTTGTTAATGATGGGTTTAAGGCAGCTAAACTGACAATGCTTTCAAAGATGTCTACAGTAGCAAAATGTCTTCATTATCATTCTCATCCTCATCAGTGTTTACATCATCTTCACACAATATTAATTAATTCCCACTGGAATCTATCATTACATAGTCTCTGTAGTTTGATGTAATTGCTGGTAAAGGTCTTCCTTGTAGAATTTAGTTCATTTTGTTGAACATAATCTTTTCCACATTTTGAGGAGCTATTCTTCTATGCCAATCATCATCTGTGCTGAAAACTCTTTCAGAGTACACACTGGAGGGTGGGCAGCTAAAGTAAATGAAGAGCTAGTGTGTACAAGGGCCTCCAAATTGCCTTTTATTAGTCAAAGGGACTGCCTGACATGTCTATTTGCACACTGTCATTAAAATTATCCTTCACCATTCTAAGGATGGTGATCATTTCAGATTGCATTAGGGTTGAGGTGTCACTCATTTTTGGCAACTCTTATAGACCCGACCAGATGTCAAAATGTTTTGTTGACTCATCAGCATAACTAGTGGGTCTTGGGAAAGCTCATATTTTTTCTGGCAGCAGCAGTTGCTGGAGAAACTGAAGGAGGAGACATTGTTGTGTCATGAGCTGACAAATTACTCACCAGGAGCTATTTGCATCTCTTAAAATCAGTGTCAGTTGGAAAGAAAAACGACTTAAACCTAGGATCAAGCACGGTAACCAAACTAGTGATCTAATTTCAAGATGTTCACAATCTTTGGTTCCTGGTGAAACAAATAAAGGACTTGATCTACAACTCCTACATACTTAGCTGAATCACATTGTTTTATCCCCTCCTTCAGTTTCTCAAGCTGCTTTTTCAAAAGTCTAATTAGGAGAATCACCTGACTCAAGCTGGCAAAATCTGAACTACCTTTACAGGTGACTACTTTGAATTGTTTCAGCACCTTGCACAACACAGAAGTATTTTCTACTGCACTGGACTAAAGTACATTCCCCCTCTTCTCCCTATGGCATGGCTTGTTGGGTAGGTTTGGATGGCTTGTTACTGTTCCTCCATTCGCTGAAGCATATAAAAGGGTGGTATTCCACCTTGTTACTATCTCTTGCTTCAGTTAGTGGCATGGCAAATTAAACTTTTTTTGCAGCTGCTGCAATCTTCTACATGTAGTTGCTGAATGACGAAAATGTCCCAAAATTATTTTGGGCCACAGACAGCATCTCCTGCACCCCCGTCATTTAAAAAAAATCTACACCACCAAATTGATTGTGTGAGCAAAACATGGGATGTGTTCAAATTCACTCAGCTGTAATGCTCTCACAATATTTGTGACATTGTAAGAAATTAAAAAATCCTAAGGAGAGTCCAAGCAGGGTAAGCAATTTTGCAATGACATCCCTGAGTTTTTCTAAGAGATTGACACCGGTATGCCTCTTAGTGAAGCCAGTGATATAGAGGGTAGCCTGTCTGGGAATGAGCTGGAATTCTGTTACCTACTGCTGCTGAAGGTGATATACCCACCCAGTAGGCTGTCACAGTCATGTAATCTTTCATTTGACCAGTTCCACTTGTACACATATCTGTGGTTAAGTGGACAGTGGGTGGCATTATTGAGGAATCCTGGATAGTGAAGGACTCAGTTAGCTTTAGCAAATTGGATGCAGGACTAGCTCCAATTATTATTGAGGATATTGATGATGAAGATGGTGGTGATTGCAGGTGCAGGGATATAGTTAAGAGAAGGGAGCTAGATGATGCTGGACTGCTTGTTGTTACTTTTTTAGCATAAATTTCTGATTTTGACAAAAAATTTTCATGAACACGGTGCAATTATGTAACAGGTAGGAGATTCCTAGATGGTTAAGGTCACTACCTTTACTTACTGTGGCTTTACAAACTCTACAGATGGGAATACAATTCTCAGGATTTGGGTAAAAATAATTCCACACATAAGAGGTGGACTTTTTCATTTTATTACCAAGCATGACAATGGCCTTAACACGGGCAAGAACTGCTTCCACTGGTGCCTCACTTACACAAACAGCATCCTCACCATCAACATCCTCATTAGTGTCATCATCAGCTACACAAATACCACCCTCATCCTTTTGCACTTCCGCAGTAGCATCCTCAATTTCTAGGTCAGAATCTTATATACTTGTGCTACCCATCCCCACATTGGCAGAGGGTGCAGAAATGGTGGAAGCTTCTCTACGAGTACAGTATCAGAAGGGTCAATCTCACACATAGCACTCGGGGTCACAATTAGGAGTATATTTACTAAAATGCAGGTTTTTAGAAGTGTAGATCAATCAAATTCTACTAAACATTTATCTAAAACCTTCTAGAATATAATAGCTAGAATCTGATTGGCTGTTATCAGCAACATCGCCACTTCTAAAAACCCACACTTTAGTAAATATAACCCTAAGACTATCCTCAGGGATTTGTGGTGTTTTTTAACACACATCTTGTTCTACTGCCTTAACAGTTTTTTTCAGCATTGATATTCTGGTTTTCATTTTTTTTACACCTTATCTATACTCAGTCTGAGATGGTCTTGCATCGTCATGTGAGGCAGAATATGCCTGACTGATAGCAGTTGCAGAACCACCACTCAAAAATAGAATTAATGCATTATAAAAAATTAAACAATATTTTGCTGTCTATCCCAAAAAAAACTAGGTTGGCCAGTATTTATTCTAAGGGAGATGTTGGGCCTCTGCCCATCAAAGAAAACAGTGTCACTGAAGTTGGTTCTTGTGACTGGGCTGGAACCGGTTGAGCAAGGGAGTGGCAAAACAGAAGAGTTAGTACACTGGAACATATGCTGCTGAGTCATGAAATGCTGGGATGGAGTACGTGCGGACTTCGTACTGGCAACCAGCTCTTTAATAAGGGGCTGATTGGGAGGGTGACTCAGCTGTTCCTGGGCAAACACACCATTGGTGCAGTGGTCAAGGTTCCAAAGAAAGTAGTAGTGCCAAGGAGACGGAGACAGTGGGAACTGCACAGGGGCAGATGCCGGATCAGCCTACAACATCACAATGCAGGTGCTGATGGTGAGCAGCGCTGAAAGGACAGGCAGTAGCCAACAGACAGCGGATCCCAAAGAACCCCCGCAGGAGGCATGAGAAACATCGGAGATAAGTGTCGGGCAGGTAGACTCAGAGCCGTGACAATATCAATGCTCATGGTTTGTTTTTTATTTGATTATATTAAATTGACAATTGCCAAATAAGGGCTTATAAACAAACAATGAAAATAATAATATTGGCCAGTGTGTGGGTGGAGTGGGGGGATGACACCATTACTCTAGATCCCTCTGTTCAAAATTCAAAAACATTATGCATGTCTTGCATATTTCATAGGTGGAGAAACTGATGTAGCAGCACAACTTCTATGTCATGTCTTAAATTTAGTACATATGTAAAAAAGCATAGAACTAAAGGATGCATAAGTTGCTACCCCCAAAAGCGCTGTCCCGAAGAGACAGAGCTCCATCTGCACTTTTTGCAGACCCAATTTCCCTTGGGATACCACCCCTGTGCTGACCAACCTAGGGCTGGTAGTCACTATGGCAGGGGGATCCCTGATATTGTGCCACCAGTACTGGCAGTTAAAGTCTAGTGCTGGTAGTGGACATTTTGGTGTGACTCCCGCACTAGAGTTACCAGAAAATCCCTTTATAAGATGACAAAATGAATTACATTTGTTCTGTGGCTGATAACAACAGGTGTAATGCACACCTAAAGTCAATCAAACACAGAATGTGTGTACTGTAATTCCTTTGTCCTCTTTTAAAGGGATATTCTGGAAACTTTACCTCACGCTCTATATCCCTCTGATTTTTTCAACTACCAGCCTAGGATTAAAGTCCTAGGGCTGGTAAATATTTTGAGGTGGAACACACCCCATATTTTACTGTTATTTAAATATTGTGCATTTTTGCTATGTTCAAAAGAAGCCTGCAGAGATCCTTGGGATATGTGGTGGATTCGCAGACGGATCTCGGCAAGATAGGGGTTTATAAACCGATGGGGAATATGTTTAGAAGGTCAACACTATCTTTAGTAAATGTTGTATTTTCACCTAAGAACAAAAGGTCAATACAAGGTGGATCCTTTCAGTTTGCAAAATGTAGTCCTTTAACTTTAAGTTCTAGTGGACTTATTTGAGTGACAAATATTTTATGTACAGTGTTGTATAATTGGTGGTTCTATATAAATAAAATATAGTAATATGTAAATATACCCAATGATAATTGGGCAGAAGCAAAATTGTAATTCCACTGTGCCTTCAATAGTAAATCCACTGCTAAAAACTGGATGGAGAGCATTGCAGAGCCGGCCGTAGGCATAGACAAACTAGGAAATTGCCTAAGGCATTTGGAATGCCTAGGGGCATGCATTCCAAGCCTAGGGCCAGCTCAGCTTGATAGTGGGCAGCACGGGACAGGCAGACGGTGCCGGCTCTGCTTTGGCTGCCCTACCGGGATCGGAGCTCTTGGCTCAGCTGCGATAGGGCAGCAGCGGGAGCAGGGACAGTGGAGGCAGCAGGCAGTAACAAAAGTCGCTGGAGGATGACTGATGCGCATGGTAAAGGGGTACTACTGTGTGGCATACTGTGAATAAGGGACACTATGTGTTGTGTAATGTGAATAAGGGACACTAACGTGTGACGTAATGTGAATACGGTTGCACTACTCTGTGGTATAATTTGAATTGGGGGTACTATTGTGTCCATGTCCCTGTTTTACAATATGGGGTGTAGGGGTACCAATGCTCTTGCTGGCACAGGCCACCAAAATATCTAATTACAGGTATGTGGATGAAGATTGCTATGGGTGAGGTGTGATGGGTGTTGCTGGCTGCTGCTGTAATCTATGCTGCTAGGTGATGGATGCTGTGCTGGGAGAGGGTGCTGACTCAGATGTGTTGGTGCTAGGGGGCGCCAGCAAATTCTTGCCTAAGGCATCAAATTGGTTAGGGCCGGCTGTGGAACATAGGTTTTAGCAATCATCTCTTAGCAACAATATAAAAACTAAACAAGACCCCTCTGATACAGTTGCTGATGATGTTCAACAAACAAAACAAAAATTACTTAAAAGTTCCCCCATCTCCTGATATAAGTACTGTATGAGACAATACTGTTGAATGTTTTAATTACAAAATATATCAATGATAAGAAAGTCTTTAAGCAGGGAGTGAAATGATTGTGACCAAATATTTACATAACTGCAAATTATCTTAACTATAAAATAACAAATCATTTTATTCATTAGACATTTGCAGCTGTATAAGAATCCGAATGAAATTGTTCTTTTTGGATATGCAGTAATATTTTCATTTGCAGGGCTGCCATCAGAAATTATGGGGCCCAGGACTGTCAAAATAGGCAGGGCCCCCTGCCTCCCAACACCCCCCCACCCTTGCCCCCTGTTACAAGTCAAGTTCATAACTTGTCTCCTGCCTGTATTCCTCCTGCTCCTAGGTTGCCAGTTGCTAGGAGACCCAGATGTCAGAGGATTTCACATGTTTCCTCCTAGTGTTGCCTGATTGGCAGCTGATCCTATTTCTACTTCCTGGACTGTCGCCGCCCTGTCGTTGAACTTTTGGTTATGCAACTTGCTTTCTGTTATATCAGTACATGCTGCGTGTACTTGCTCACCAGCTTCTAAGTGACCCAAGTACCCCGGCATCAGCCGCATCGCTGTCTACTAGGCCCTCCAGGCCATACAGCAATCCTCCTTCAATACCACGTTTCAAGCATAGCTGTCTATTAGGCCTCAAGGCCATCCAGCAATCCTGTTTCAATACCATGTATCAAGCATAGCTGTCTACTAGGCCCTCCAGCAATCCTGCTTCAATACCACGTTTCAAGCATCGCTGTCTACTAGGCCATCCAGCAATCTTGCTTCTATACCATGTTTCAAGCATAGCTGTCTACTAGGCCCTCCAGCAATCCTGCTTCAATACCACGTTTCAAGCATCGCTGTCTACTAGGCCATCCAGCAATCTTGCTTCTATACCATGTTTCAAGCATCACTGTCACTAGGCCCTCCTGGCCATTCAGCAACTTTAGTTTGGGCTGTAAATCTATATTCTATTGACTGTCCTATTAGAACAGCTCCTTACTGCACCATTGACATGTTGTGTTTGAACTGGCCCTCCAGGTCCACCATATCACTTGTTAAGTAAACTACCATGATTTTAATATTCTGCTTGTGACTGTTCTTCGATGTGCCTTGTATCTCCAATATCTCCATCTCGGTCCTTACAATTGCTAGAGGATCGTAACATTATAGCCGACCAAATCTTTGGACTACAATGGAGCATACGCAGAATCCTGCACAAATTCTGGCAGCTCAAATTCAGACTCTTACTCAAAAAGTTCATGAACTCTCACTTCAAGTTTAAGATGTCCGTACCTCCTCGTTACAAGCTGCTCTTAAGGAGCCCAAAATTTACTTGCCTTATCGTTTCTCTGGTGACAGAGGACCTCATTCAGAGTTGGTCGAAGCGGCCGCACAGTCGTACAGGAAAAGGGGCCGGATATTCAAATGATTCCCTCGCAAGTTGCGTCCCTAAGTTCGGATCGGTAGTTGGCCGACCAAGGGGAGGAAGCGGTCGCAAGACAAAAAAATACGCCCCCTTCTCGTACGCATTGCACGTCATCTCCGGGCATATAAGGATTAATGGAGACCATCGGGAACTGGTCATAGAGCTTAAGGTTGACCATACCCTCACTTAAGCTCTACGATCATGTCAGTGTAAAAACCTCCCATGTCACATGTGCCATGACGCCACTTTGTTAATTATGCACTCCCATAATCCGCATGCACTCCCATAAAACGCCGTTCGCATAATGAGGCACGCCTGCGTTCGGATCTCCACTCCCTCGTTTTCAAGCACCTTCCCCTGTTACCACCCACAAACGCCTCCATCTGTCACTCAAACTACCGACCTGGCTGTGTTCAAGGAGAGAGAAATTTCTGATCGTAGCGGCTAGTTTGCGCACGTGCATTGCGAACTTTACGCATGCGCAGTATAGCGAACATCGGTGGCGTACGACCGTGCGGCCGCAACGTCCGACTCTGAATGAGGTCCAGAAACTTCTTTGTAAATTTCTGTGAGAGTTGTAAACTTTATTTCCGTATGCGTCCAGTCTCTTCAGGTTCTGAGACACAAAGAGTTGGACTTATTATTTCCCTGACTCAGGGTGATCCGCAAACATGGGCATTTGGACTGCCTTCCTCGCATGTTGCCCTTCAGACTGTGGATGCCTTTTTCCTCCAGCTGGGCCTGTTGTATGATGACCCAGACAAGGTATCACTTGCAGAAACCAAGCTTCGCTCTCTTAAACAAGGACAAAAAGCTGCAGAGGATTATTGTTCTGAATTTCGTAGATGGGCAACGGAATCAGGCTGGAATGATTCGGCTTTGCGTAGTCAGTTTCGGATTGGACTTTCTGAGGTAATAAAGGACATTCTTGTACAACATTCCCCGGCAAATACTCTGTTTGACCTCATGCAGAGTTATCCGTATTGACCGTTGTTTACGTTAAAGACGGAGAGAGCAATAGTTGCCTACTAGGTTTTCCCGATCTTCATGGCTTCCTTCACTGGATCGTGAGAAGCCTATGCAAATTGGAGCTTCTCGTCTGTCTCTGGGAGAAAGGTGTAGAAGACGTTCACGAGGTCTCTGTATGTACTGTGGAGACAAGGCTCATTCCATAAAAGACTCTCCTTTGATATCCGTAAAAAGGCAGGGTCTAAGTGTACAGGAGGAATTACACTTAGGTTTAGCCTCTATTTCCTCCAAGAATTCAGTACTTGTTCCTGTATCCATTCATTCATCTGATAAAGAGTTCAAGACAGGTTTTTTTGGATAGTGGAGCAGCAGCTAATTTTATGGACTATTCGTTCTTTCATAAGTTAAAGGTTCCTACAGTTCCATTAACGCAAGAAGTTTCCATTTGTGGCCTGGATGGCGGCTTAATCTCTAAAGGAACTCTTAAGGTTAAGACGCCTCTTATTCAGCTTACCATTGGTGGTCTACATATTGAACTAATTTCATTTTTTCTTCTGCATTGTCCTTTGGTTTCTATTGTATTGGCCCTTCCGTGGCTTAAATTACACAATCCTTCCATTGACTGGTCCTCTGGGGAGATTATTAAGTGGAGTCCTGAATGTCAGTTTTCATGCCTCACTCCCTGTGCGGATGCTTTAATGTCCTGAAGTTTCGTTTGCTTGTAGCATTCCTCCTCAATATTTGGATTTTGCTGATGTTTTCTAAACAAAAAGCTAATGCATTGCCTCCACATCGATCATATGATTGCGCCATCAATCTTGTTTCTGGAGCCAAGTTGCCTAAAGGTCGTTTGTATCCTCTGTCCATTCCTGAGAGTAAAGCTATGGAGGATTATATTAAAGATGATTTAGCCAGAGGATTTATTCGTCCATCCAAGTCCCTGGTTGGTGCAGGCTTCTTTTTTGTCCAAAAGAAGGATGGGTCTCCACGTCCATGTATTGACTTTAGAGGACTTAACAGTGTAACCATCAAGAACTCATACCCGCTACCTCTTATTTCTGTGCTTTTTGATCAACTCCGAGAAGTGACCATTTTCTGAAAAAAAAATTGATCTCAGTGGAGCTTATAACCTTATTTGCATTAAGGAAGGTGATGAGTGGAAGACCGCTTTCAACACACATTCAGGTCACTATGAATACCTTGTCATGCCGTTTGGACTCGTTAACGCTCCTGCTGTTTTTCAGGATTTAATTAATGACGCTCTTCGAGAGTTCCTGGGTGTTTTTGAAGTTGTCTATTTGGATGATATCCTTATTTACTCCAAGTCAGAAGAGCTCCATGTTCAACATGTTAGTTTGGTTTTGCAACAGCTTCGTGAGCATTATCTTTTTGCTAAATTGGAGAAATGTGAATTCCACGTCGCTCAAGTATCCTTTTTGGGTTATGTCATCTCTACTGAGGAATTTTCGATGGATCCCTGTAAAGTCAAAGCAGTTCTTGAATGGGTTCAGCCCAATACTTTGAAGGGCATCCAGCGTTTCCTTGGATTTGCTAATTATTACCGGAGATATATCAATTCTTTCTCTACCATTGTGGCTCCTATTGTGGATCTTATCAAGAAAGGAGCGGATACAGCTAATTGGCCTTTGAAGGCTATCCAGGCTCCTGTTCTACGTCATCCTCTGGATAATAAATTGCATCCATGTGCATTTTTTTCATGCAAGTTTGCCACTGCTGAATGTAATTACGATGTGGGGGAACAGAGAATTGCTTGCCATTAAATGGGCTTTTGAAGATTGGAGGCACTGGCTTGAGGAGGCCAAACATCAAGTCACGGTTTCCACTTATTATAAAAAATCTGGCCTATATTGAAACAACTAAGCGTCTCAATTCCAGACAAGCACATTGGGCTTTATTTTTTACTTGTTTTAATTTTATTTCCTTCCGTCCTGGTTCTAAAAATGTTAAAGCTGACGCTCTCTCCAGAAGTTTGTCTGATCAACAAGTCTCCGTTTCTGATGAACCCATCATTCCTAAAGATTTAATTCATTTTGCCTTAACCCGGACTCTAGCTGAGACACTCCAGAGATGCCAATCTGAAGCTCCATCAAATGTTCCTGCTCATCTTCAATTTGTTCCTGAGAGACTTAGGAAAACTGTCCTTTTGGATTTTCATTCTAAAAAAGCCTTTGGTCATCCAGGCATTACTAAGACTGTGGACATTCTCTCGTTCTGTCTGGTGGCCATCCTTAGCCAAAGATGTCCGTGAGTTTGTATTAGCATGTGAAGTCTGTGCCCATAATTAGACTCCTTGGACAGCTCCTCCTGGTCTTCTTCTTCCGTTGTCTACACCTAAGAGACCTTGGACGCACATTGCCATGGACTTCACTGTGTATCTTCCAGTTTCCTCTGGATGTTCGATTGTCTGAACGGTTGTGGACCGATTTAGTAAAATGGCACAATTTGTTCCTTTGTCCAAGCTGCCGTCGGCCAGAGAACTTTCTTCACTATTTATACAACACATCTTTAGACTTCATGGATTGCCTTAGATATATTGTGTCTGATCGGGGCACTCAATTCATTCCACAATTTTGGAGAGCATTTTGTTCCTCGATGGGTATTTCTATCAGTCACTCTTCAGGATATCATCCACAGTCCAATGGTCAGTCGGAACGTGCCAACCAGTCTCTGAAGCAATATTTACATTTTCATTTCCAAATGTCATTCAGATTGGTTCCTGCATTTGCCTCTGGCAGAATTTGCGTTCAACAATGCTTGTCATTCAGCTTCATCTGTGTCTCCATTTTTCTAAATGACCAGTCAGCATCCCAGAGCTAACTCCTTTGAACCTAATGTTTCCACTGTGTCTACTCCACCATCTGTGTCTAGGCTTCGCCATATTTGGAGCAAATTTCATCAAAGTCTTGCAAAGTTTCTCTTCATTCCAAGAGTATTGCTGACAGGCATCGAAGACCATGTTTATTGAAAAAGGGAGATTTGGTCTGGCTTTCTACTAAGAATATCAAGCTGCGCCAACCTACTCATAAATTGGGACCTAGATTCATTGGGCCTTTTCGCATTATTGCTCAAGTGAATCCCGTCGCTTTCAAGTTGCAACTACCCGATTCTTTACATATTAACAACACTTTTCATTGCTCTCTCCTCAAACCGTTTTTTTCTTCCACGAGATTTGGAAGTAAGCCTAGTTCCAAACCTGGTCCATTCATTGTCCATGGTGAAAAGGAATTTGTTGTTGAAATAATTCTGGACTAGTTCTCCAGAGGTAAATTACAGTTTTTGGTTCATTGGAGGGGTTACGGCCCAGAGGAACGTTCCTGGGTTTCGGAAGATGCACTCCATGCTCCCAGACTGAAGAGAATTTTCTTTCAGATGTTTCCCGATAAACCTGAATCTGAGGGTTCTTCAACCCTGTGTCAAGGGGGGGTACTGTTACAAGTCCAGTCCAGGTCTGGTCTCCTGCCTGTATTCCTCCTGCTCCTGACCATGTTTCTAGGTTGCCAGGAGACCCAGATGTCAGAGGATTTCACGTTTCCTCCTAGTGTTGCCTGATTGACAGCTGATCCTAATTGGACTACCTGGACTGTCGCCACCCTGTCGGCTATAAAGTTTTCTTGTGGAACTTTTGGTTATGCAACTTGCTTTCTGTGCATCCAGACTTCCAGTTATATCGGTACATGCTGTGTGTGCTCACCGGCTTCTAAGTGACCCCCAGTACCTCGGCGTCAGCTGCATCGCTGTCTACTAGGCCCTCCAGGCCATACAGCAATCCTGCTACAACACCACATTTCAATCATCGCTGTCTACCAGGCCTCAAGGCCATCCAGCAATCCTGTTTCAATACAATGTTTCAAGCATCGCTGTCTACTAGGCCATCCAGCAATCCTGCTTCTACACCACATTTCAAGCATCACTGTCTACTAGGCCCTCCAGCAATCCTGCTTCTATACCACGTTTCAAGCATCGCTGTCTACTAGGCCATCCAGCAATCCTGCTTCTACACCACATTTCAAGCATCACTGTCTACTAGGCCCTCCAGCAATCCTGCTTCTATACCATGTTTCAAGCATCACTGTCAACTAGTCCCTCCTGGCCATTCAGCAACTTTAGTTTGGGCTGTAAATCTATATTCTATTGACTGTCCTATTGGAACAGCTCCTTACTGCACCATTGACATGTTGTGTTTTTACTGGCCCTCCAGGTTGACCATATCACTTATTAAGTAAACTGCCATGATTTTAATATTCTGCTTGCGACTGTTCTTCGATGTGCCTCGTATCTCCAATATTTCCATCTCGGTCCTAGCAAATGCTAGAGGATCGTAACATCCCCTCACCTGCGGGGCCCACCAGCCCCTTCCTCTGCTACCTTTTTCCCTTTTCCATGGTTTATTAAATCTGTGCCAGTGGTCCTCTGCCCAGCTCTTTTTACAACTTTCCTTTTTCCTGGCTTATTAAATCTTATGATTTACTTACCTTACTCCGAGTCCTTTCTTCTGGCTTCTTCTCTTCCGGCAGACACTGGCGCTGCTCCGCGGCTCCTCCGACATCTCCCATCCAGACAGAGGCGCAGTGTGATGTCATGACATCACCGGCGCTGACTCCAGGATAAACTTTATTGATTATAAGGGCTGACAGACCTCAGCGCTGCATGCCATGTAGTTTAGAGTGGCCAGAGAGGGCCCCCCTTTACTTTATGGGGACCGAGTAGTGCGGTCCGGGTCAGTGGCGGGTGTTAGCAGCAGGTGGGCCCACCTTTTTCACTCAAGGAGCTGCGGGCTGTGCATTGGCAGTAATAGCGGGTAGGCCCCCTCTGTTCTGCCAGTGTCCGGGCCTGGTACTACAGTCCCGGCAGTCCCCCCTTGATGGCGGTCCTGTTCATATGCATTGCTTTTCACCTTTTACTGCTTTTTGCCTTTTGACTTATCCATCAAAACAGCCATTTGCAGTTATGTAAGCTATCAATAAATAATTAAAACATCTGAATGTGAGCTAAAGTGTTGTATTTTTTGGTTTTAGCCTGTTGCCTGAATGGACAAAATGCTATCGTTTATCTCACAGGTCTTTCCCCATCTTTATTTTCACTCATGGTGCTAGGTCTTTCTGGTGGACCAACACAGAGATGCACCCAGTGGGCAAACAGGATACATGCAGAATGATGGTTATAAAAAGCACTTGCGAATGTATGCAGTTGCAGATAATACATATATAAATATATAATGTTGTGAGCCTGAAATCTCTTAGTCAGGCTTGAATGATTAATTATTGTTATTAAAAATATATATTTTTTGGCCATATTACTTGCTCTCCTGCATTAAACATGTACTATTGTATTTGAATGTTGCTTTGCAAGGCTCAAGCAAACATGCACATATTTTCGGTGTTCATTAGAGAAAATAAAATATGAACAATTATTTTCTATTCTGAAATGTAAAGGAAGAGAATGGCAGCTTACATGGCTCCTGGATCGGGAACCAGCTAGAAACCAACATTGATTGTGGTGCTGGGCTTATTATGGAAAAGTTAATGAATAATATGTAAAATATTATACAGACTTTTTGGTGCCCTGTGCCAGAAAGAGTATTGGTGCCCCCCCACCACCATTTTTCAAATAGAGACATAAGACATGCACCTGAAAGAGTGGCATGGCCTCATAAGGAAGGGCCATGACAAATCTGATTTGTCCTGAACGATGATGAAGGGGTACCGATACTGTTGTACCCCCTGTTATTCAGGTGTCACTGCCAAATACAGTGTGAATCCAATGGCTGCATTGACAATAATTATGCAGTATAACTCATCAGCTCTAGATGTAGGAGAACATTGGTGAAGCAGCACATACCAGTGTAGATCACCGGCTGAAGGTATGGAAAGAATGCTACTTGTAGTGTATATGCAGCAAATATTGCATATGCAGCAAATATCAGCATCAGGGAGATCTGTGTATGTACCCTGCACCTGCAGATGAACTCACCAGCAAGGGTACTCGAGGTGTGCTGGTAACACCTGGGTCAGGAATTGGTGCCTGTGTTCAGGGCTGCCATCCAAAATTGTGTGGAAGATAGCTCCACGTGTAAGGTGTCTGACTGCCTTGTGAGAGGTGATAGGTTCGAGTCCCATGTATGACAGTATTTTGAAATGTGTGTGTTAAATAAAAAAGGATGTGACTGAAGGTGTTAGGGGAAGTGTCCAAATGGAGGGGGAGTCAGCAAGAGGAGGAGATACTGGTGAATTAATGCCAGGGATAAAAGAAGAGGAAGCTACAAGTGAGAATGATTATTTTTAAAAAAATTGACATGCCCTATGGTGCCCTGTGCCACGGCACGTCGCACCACCCTAGTTACAGCCCTGGCATACAGTGACTAATGGTAATAAAAAAAAAAAAAAAAACAAGCAACTACTGCCATGACTAAATGCTATAAAGAATATTTATATGTGATCTTAATGTAATAATACATTATAAAATGTATAAAACATTCATATATCATAAATCAAATAATCAAGTCTTTACTTTTTACTCACATATTATTTCTAGTAAGCAGATAAAGGCATTTTAATTAAAAGAAATAAGAATACAGCATTAATTAAAAAAAATGTGGTAAAACAAAAAATAACAATCTAAATAAATATTTACAGTATTAAAACAAATGTGGCACATAAACATAGCAGCTAAAGAAATTACTGTTAACTTCCTAGTGTTAATCCATTATACCAGTGAATGGCAATGGCACAGTATGGCATGTTCTCTTGGTGTACTGTATGCATATAGAGTAATGAACAGTTCACAAAGGAGCCAGGGCTCCCACAGACACTTTGGCAGCTGGTAGAGGTCACATCATCTCTCCAAAATAGATGTGAAGGCAAGAAGGACCATCTGTTACAAGACATGCCTTCTGCAAATTTACCATTGAAACATGTATATTTGCATCTGTAAATGCCTAATTGACTGTTGGAAGATAATGCAGCTCACACAAATCCCCAAATTATTTCCCTTGAGTCTTAGTATTAATACCTGCCAAGTGCCTCCTGTTCTCCATTGATGTCTGCATGATAGGAAACTATTATAAAATCTAAACACATCTGAGATGCTTCCTAGATAATGCTGCAAGAATAATGGTAGCTGTAAAGATAATATTAGATAAAGATAGTTAGATAGATATATTCACTTGCAAAAAAAAGGTAATCCTGAAAAATAAATTAAATCAAATTACATATACTGTATAAACAAATTCTAGTCAGTATGGCAATTTTATTTAAACCAGATGCTATTATTAATATTAATAATAAAAAGAAACAGCTAAATTAACTGTCTCTATGACTATTTTTCACTTTAGGCTTAATTGGTGTTGGGATAAAATAAGTTATTTTGTTGATGCAGAGTGAAAATTATTTATTTACAAAAAAGAACAAAACTAACAATTGTGGTCTTTGTTTAAAATGACTGTGCAACTATTAACCCCCTTCAATGCTGACAGTTTTCTCACCCGTGTGCTGACATTAGCACTCCTCACATCCCAGCATTAATATCACTTGTTTTTGTATACAGTACCTACACAAATTCTAACTTGTTTTTTGCAAAAGACTTAGGACCTCATTCGGAGTCGGTCGTAGCGGCCGCACGGTCGTAAGGGAAAAGGGTCCGGATATGCAAATGATGCACTCGCAAGCTGCGTCCTTAAGATCGGATCGTTAGCTGGCCGACCAAGGGAGGACGCGGCCGTAAGATAAAAAATACGCCCCCTTCTCGTACGCATTACACGTCATCTCCGGCCATATAAGGATTAATTGAGACCATCGGTAACCATCGGAACTGGTCGTAGAGCTTAAGGTTGACCATGCCCTCTCTTAAGCACTATGATCAGGTCAGTGTACAAACCACCCATGTCACGTGTGCCATGGACACTACTCTGTTAATTATGCACTCCCATAAAACGCTGTTGGCATAATTAGGCACGCCTACGTTCGGATCTCCACTCCCCCGTTTTCAAGCACCTTCCCCTGTTACCACCCACAAACGCCTCATTCTGTCACTCAAACTACCGACCTGGCTGTGTTCAAGGAGAGAGAAATTTCTGATCGTAGAAGCTAGTTTGCGCACGCGCATTGCGAACTTTACGCATGCGCAGTTTAGCGAACATCGGTGGCGTACGACCGTGCGGACGCAGTGACCGACTCTGAATGAGGTCCTTTGTATTTTCCAAAAATACCATTAGTCTACTTGCTCAATATAACATGTCAAATAAAATGTATCTAAAATGGCCAAATAAGTTAGTTTTTTTAAAATTTCAAGAAAGTCAACAAAAAGCAAATATGATTTTATTTTTCTTCATAAACACTACAAATAAATACTTTGTGATTCTTGTTTTGGTATTACTGTAAATAATAGCACTGTACAAATTTTCACCATCCTGATTTAAACATTCACCATGTGTAAGTATATTATTGCAGCCCAACAAAGGCCTACTATTCTACTATTTTTTTTAATAATTTTTATTTATTCTGAAGCATAACCAATATCACAGTACACAATGTGATCGGAAATAAAAAAAGACATTACAATGATAGTAAGAATACCAATGATAAATATAAACAAGACTTATCAAGCATAAACTGACATGTAAGAAAATAAAAGGGTAGCTTACAAGACTAAATAAACAAAAAAAAAACCACAATAAATAATAATCAAGTAAGAAGTATGGCCCTCATTCAGAGCCGTACGCTCTGAGCAGAGCGCACGCTCTGAATGAGGGCCGGGCTCCATTTTCATGGAGCGTCCTCCTGGACGCTCGTATAGCTGTGGGTCACCACCCACAGGCTATACGAGCGTGCATTGTGATGGTCGCGATGGTCGAGACCATCGCGACCATCGAATTTGCGAGCCGGAGCCTGCGGTTGAGGTTTTCAACCGCAAGCTCCGGAGTGATTTTGGCTCTATCAGAAAAAATAGTTTAAGATCTGTTGATCATTAAGACCAATTGGGCTAATAGTCTCGAGTCTGCTAAACCATTGTGCTTCTAAATGTATAAGCATATTACATCTGTCCCTTCCTCTTCTTGGAATCGGAAAATGGTCAACGTGTTTAATCGAATTAATGCTGTTTATGAACAGAGGGCCTGATTCAGAGCCGCTCGTTCGCTCTGAGCGATGTTCGCACATCTGCGCATGGGTCGTAATGCGCATGCGCCAACCAGTCATTGCGGTCGGAAATCAAGCGCTCGCAAAATAGCGAGTGCCTGCTAATTTGAGTGACAGGATGAGGCGTTTGTGGGTGGTAACAGGGGAAGGTGCTTGAAAATGGGGAGTGGAGATCCGAACGCAGGCGTGCCTAACGGTCAAAACGGGCGTTTTAAGGGTGTGCATAATTAACAAAGCAGCGTCATCAACCACGTCACTTGGTTGTTTCTTAACCTGAACTGTTCACATGATTGCGGTAGGAAAATCCAACCACAAGCACTGCGAGCAGTTCAGACGCCTTTCGATGTACTCGATTAATCAAATAAATAGCGGAGATGACATAGGATGCGAGCGGCCAGGGGGCGTCTTTACAAAATAGCGAGCGCATGTTTCGTTCGCTCGCTCAGACATAGAGGCGTCAACAGACCGCAAAGAGCGAGCGCTCAATTTAAATAGCCGGCCCCTTTTTCTGAACGAGCGAGCGCAAATAGCGTCCGGCTCTGAATCAGGCCCAGAGTACAATGATCCACTACTGGTTGGTCCCTCAATCCCACAGCAATAGCTTTTTTTAATGACGTACCGATAAAATCATCAACATTTTTTCATTTAAACCTCATTGCTTGCCACCGCTCATGTAACTACTGCTTGATGCTTTGATTGTTTGTGAGTGCCTCACTTGCCCTGATATCATGTGAGCATATTGCATACTTAGGCAAGGAAGGGGGTGCAATATAGTCGAGGCACCCTTATCAGTGTCAGGTTTGAGTGAGATTGTGGGCGGGGGAAAAGGACTGCCCATATCAATAGCTTCCTATTGGTATGAGCAGTCCCACCAATACTAAGCTGTTTGTGCAGCACCAATTCTACACACGCAGCCTGTGGGAGTCAGCAAGGTAACACCCCACTAAGTTGTACTTGTAGACTTGGCTTATGCCAAAGCTGTGTGTGCACCCGCGGCTGGCCCCAATGAATCAGACAAACTGGTGCCAGAGATTACTTTTGATGGCTCTGCTCATATACCATAGCCATTAAAGAATGCCAGCTCTGGGGTTATGTGATGTGCTCACACATTCCGGGTCAATTATGTTTTCAGTGGCAGAATTGAGGTATTACCTCACAAAGAGTATAGATATCATTAGCAACAACTAAAATGGATACCACCTGGACAAAGTATATACTGTAGACAATATTAATAAAAAAAATAATAAACATAATTATTAGAAAATAATCTGAATTTGAATTGGGGATATATGAATTAAGAAAAGTAATTTAAATAGGGATCCTTTCCAACATTTTTATATTCAATGAAAAACAGAATACATATTATTTTAGTTGCCTTTCAAACATTTTGTTTACCCTTTATCTCCTACATTTCTGTTGCTGACAAACTGTCCTGCCTATATTGAAGGATTATACTAGTAATAATAAGTGAGGTATAGTGACCTCAGTGTAAATGGAAAATTGCCCCCTACATGCATATGTCTGCTCAGGTGCGTGGAGGGTGGGGAAGAGGGTACTTATTACATAACCACAAACCCTCCCACGTGGTGAGGTGACCATGCCCCTGGTGCACAGGACTCATGGCAGTGTGCACCTTACATATGTGCTAAATGCGGAAGTGCAGTCGTGCCCATCCTGCACCTATACCCACTCTGTGTAATGCATGTGCTGTACGAGTATTTAGCGCACTTGCAAAACAAATCGATTGGCTATGTGAACGTACATTACGCGCAGCTCTAAATCAGTCACTTAGTCTGCAACACTTGGATTGTGCACTTGCTCAGATATGACAGTCTGCTGAGCTTGTTCTACTTATTATTTACATTCATGTTGCACTTTGGCAGAAAAGTCAATTTTTCTCTGCAGCAATGTGAAACAACAGTGCTTTCCACTCTGGCACAGTGCTGTGAACTAATTGCTGGTAAAGTACAATAGCACGCATTGAAAATGAAAATAAAAGCACGTTTAGATTTTACAAAATTTGATATTTAAAAAAAAAATTTGCATCCGTTCTCCATCTCTAACTTAATATCAGTAGGAGTAAATGAGTTTGTTTTTCCTATCTATTCTGGGAGCTTTGGAGACATTTCTGATACTTGCAGGAAATGCAGACAACATGGAGATTCATTTGCATATGTCAGATTTCCACATATAAAACAGAGGGTCCTTTTGTGTTGGTGCTATGCCTTTCCTCCTTTACAACTTTGTGTGATCGAAAATTTAAAGGATGTTTAAATTCTCTGCCACATTTTAATGATCTCCAATTACTTGTGGCTTTTCTTCAAACTTAGATAATTGGAATTCAACTTGCATTTTTCTAAAGCTAATTTCTTGTTCATCTAATCCCTCAGAAGTGTTGTGCCTTAATTACATGTAAACAGTCAGGGGTCACTCATTTTCTTGGCAGGAAACCCTATCTCGCTGTTCTGTCATTAGCCTAGTGAAACTAAGTGCTCTTATTAACATTAATTTATTGTCTGAGAATGAAAAGGCAGCAAAAACATTTTTTTAGTGTCATCAAATCACAAGAAAATATAATCTCATAAAAAATAAACTGCAAAATACTTAAAGTATTTTCTCTTTTACTTATAAGAAACAAAGCCTATATTAATAGTGTTTGGGCTATATTTACTAAAGGGTAATTTTGATAAAAAGAATTTTTATCATGTTTTCTTTGGTGGTTTCAAACTGCACAATTTATCAAAGGCCTACTTGCAAGAAAACCACTGGAAAACTGCAATTTCGCAAATCGCAATATTGTTGCTACGACTTTTTATACTATCAAATTTATCAAGCGGCGGGTGCAAATTACAGACACCTGCTAGAAATCCTGCCGGAAAAAAGAGGTGCTTGTGAAAAGGTGAGCTGCGAGGCTGATCTTCCTTGCTAAACTTTCATTGTCTGCTCCTCCAGTCTGTCAGTACCTCCACTGGTTACCTGCATTCCACTGAATTCAATATAACATAATTTTACTTATAAGGCTATTAATCAAACTACACCAACATATATCTCTTCACTTATCTCAAAATATCTCCCAATCCGACCTCTTCGCACTGCACAATATCTGCAACTCTCATCCACATGCATTACTTGCTCCCTAGGCTGCACCCAACTCTGTGGAATGCCCTCTCGTACATGTTAAAACTTTCCTCTAGTTTCCAAACCTCCAAGCGGTCCCTGAAAACTCATGGCAAGCTTATAAAGTTTCAGAGCCACCAATATAACCTCCATTAGCTACTGTATCCCACACAATTACAGTCCCATTATACGGTCCACAAAAATTTTTCTCTTTTTTCACCTTCACATTCTGCTGACTCTTGGCCATCATTCCTGTGTGACTGGATAATACAGCCCACCAAGAACCTTTGAAATCTGGTTGGACAACCAATGTGCAATAGATAGCACCTATCCTTGTGTATCAATGGCCGTATCCCTATAGATTGTAAGCTTGGGAGCAGGGCCCTCTTGGCTCTATGTCTGTCTGTTATTCAGGGCTGCCGACAGCTCTGCCGGGCCCAGGTACAGGGATGGGGTGTGGTCAAATGGGGAGGTGTGGCCAGACCCCCTCATCACCAAAAAAAAATTATATGTTCACAGCCGTGAAGTGCCACGCGTGCCTCATAGGGACGCAGGTGTCCGGGGGGTGGGGGCGCAATCACTTCCCTCTCCCTCTTATAATGCAGGGAGAGAAAGAAATCACTGCTGCTGCAAAGACTCTCTTTCTAGCCCAGCACACAGCATGACAGCAGCATCTGTGCTGTGCTAGAAAGAAAGGCTGCTGCAGCAGCAGTCAGTCCTCTCTCGCCCTGCTGCCCGAACTTCAATAACAATGGCAGCAGCTGTGTCGGGGGGCAGATTGCAGAACCCGGGCCCCCACCGGTCACCTTCAAGTAAGGGCCTGAGTAAATAGTACCCGCTCCACCCCCTCTCGGCGCCCTTGCTGTTATTATTATAATTTATGGCACCAGAAGTGTACCGCAGTGCCTTACAAAGTACATAAACAAATAGGTTGACTTACAGTACAATACAATACAGGACATGGATAATATACATTGCTACATTCGTGACCATAGCACCCAGATAAGCAACAGAGCAAAGTAACCAAGTGTTAGGTGCCCTAGTGGGGAGTAAGAAGTAGATGAAAGTAGAGTAAGGAGAAGCACAAGGGTAGAGGGCCCTGCTCATAAGAGCTTACATTCTAAAGGGGAGGGACAGACAAACAGATGGGGTAGGCAGGGAGGAAGGAGTATGTAGCAGCAAGTTAGGATGAGAGATGGAAGGCTTTGATTAAATAATGGGTCCTGAGAGCCCGTTTGAAGGATTATAGAGAGGTGGAGATTATGATGGGAAGAGGGAGAGAGTTCCAAAGGCGGGGAGCAGCGCAGGCAAAATCTTGGAGGCGGGAGTGGGAGGACGTAATCAATTGGCATGAGAGGCAGCGTGCATTTGTTGAATGAAGAGGGCAGACAGGAGAGTGAAGGGAGATGAGATCCGAGATGTAAAAGGGAGAGGACTTTGTAAGTGAGTGTGAGAACCTTAAATTGGGTTCTGAAAGGGAAGGCAGTGGAGAGCTTGTAGGAGAGGGGAGGCAGATGCAGAGCATTTTGAGAGGAAAATGAGCCAAGTAGCAGCATTGAGGACAGACTGGAGAGGGGAGAGAAGGGAGTTGGGGAGGCCAGATAGGAGGAGGTTACAGTAGTCCAATCTGGAGATGACCAATGAGTGTATAAGGGTTTTAGTGGCATCCTGGGTGAGAAAGGGTCTAATCTTGGAAATATTTTTAAGATGAAAATGACAGGACTGCGAGAGATTCTGGATATGTGGTTTGAAGCAGAGGGAGGAGTCCAGGATAACTCCAAGACAAGCGCACTTTGGGGCTAGAGAAGATAGTTGTGCCATCAATTGATAGAGAAATTGTGGGAAGTGTGGATATGTTGGGGGGTGGGAAAATGATCAGCTCAGTCTTAGATATATTAAGTTTAAGAAATCACTGGGATATCCAGGAAGAGTTGGCAGAGAGACAGTTGGAGATACGAGTGAGTAGAGAGGGGGAAAGGTAAGGGGAGGAAAGGTAGATCTGAGTATCATCAGTATAGAGATGATATTTGACGTCAAAATAGCAGATGAGTTCACCTAGTGAGGACGTATAGAGTGAGAAAAGAAGAGGTCCAAGAACAGAACCTTGGGGAACACCTACTGAGAAGAGGAGTCCTGAGAGGAGACAGAGAAGGATCAGTCAGAGAGGCATGAGGATAGCCAGGAGAGGGCAGTGTCATGTAGACCATGGGAGTGAAGGATTTGTAGAAGGAGAGGGTGGTCCACAGTGTTGAAAGCAGCAGATAGGTCAAGGAGAATGAGTAGAGAGTAGTGGCACTTGGATTTAGCAGCAAGGAGGTCACTGCTGACTTTTGTGAGAGCAGTTTCAGTGGAGTGGAGTGAACAGAAGCAAGACTGAAAAGGGTCAAGGAGGGACTGGGAGGAAAGAAAGGTGGTAAGGTGGTTGCAACAACATGCTCCAGGAGCTTGGAGGCAAAAGGTAGAAGAGAGATGGGACGGTAGTTGGAGAGAGTGTTAGGACCAAGGGTAGGTTTTTTAAGAATGGGGGAGACAAGGGCATGTTTTAATGCAGATGGGACAGTGCCTGATGATAGGGAGAGATTAAAGAGATGGGCAAGATGGGAGCAGACAGGAGAGAGGTAGCAGAGGAGACGTAAAGGGATAGGGTCAAGGGGGGAGGTGGAAGGGGGGGAGGACCAGATGACTTCCTCTCCAGATACAGGGGAGAAGAATGTTAGAGTCGGTAAAATGGATGGGATGGGGTGATCCGGGAAAGGAGGAGGTGGATAGCAGGGGGACTGGTGGGATATGATGTCCTGACATATGGGGCCAAATGTAATAGGGTGAGAGTTTAGAAAAGTGAGAGTTTCTGAAACTTTTTAAACTTTGCTAATGTAATAGAGTCCAAAAACAAAGTAACAGAGCGAACGTGCATGTTTTCTTAGATTTAAAAAACACTCACAATTTAAAATCTCATTCAGATGTTTTCCCATTTTGAAGATAAAACTCAACCAATGTGAGAGTTTACTGCTAAACTTTCACATTTTCTAAACTCTCACCCTATTACATTTGGCCCATGGAGTCAATTTTAGATGTAAAGTAGGTAGCAAAGTCAAGGGCAGAGAGCGAGGAGGGGGTGAGCAGAGGAGGGAGTTGAAGGTGGTGAAGAGATGCTGGGGATTTGAGGACTGAGAGATTAGGTTCTTGAAATATGACTGATTAGAGAGGGAAAGGGCATCAATGTAGGATGAGAGTATAAATTTGTAATGGAGAAAATCTGTCTTAGAGCGTGATCTTCTCCACTGTCGTTCGGCAGTTCCTGAACACTTTTGCAGGTATGTGGTGCATTTGGAATGCCAGGGTTGAGGTGTGAATTTGCGAGGGTGAATAGTGATCGCCAGAGCAACAGAGTCCAGAGCAGAAGTAAGGGAGGTATTGTATAGGTAAGTGTCTTGTTCAGGCAGGAGAGAGACAGGATAGGGGAGAGAAGTGAGTCAAGCTGGGAAGAAAAAGAAACAGTGTCAATAGCCTCAATGTTACACTTAGTGATGGTGGCCTTAGGAGGTTGAGGAAGGGAAGGAGAAATGGTTATGTTAAAAGAGAGAAGGTGATGGTCAGAGAGGGGGAATGGGGAATTGGAGTAATCAGAAATATCACAACGGTGAGTGAAGACCAGATCAAGCGAATTCCCATTCACGTGGGAGGGTGAGGAGGTCCATTGGGAGAGACCAAACAAAGACGTGAGAGTAAGGAGTTTGGCGGCAGAGGCTTCTGTGGGGATATCAATAGGAATATTGAAGTCACCTAGGATAATAGAGGGAAGGTCAGAGGAGAGAAAGGGAGCTAGGAAGCAAAGTTGTCAATGAATTTGGAAGGAGGGTCAGGGAGATGGTAAATGACAGCTACTCTAAGGTGTACTGGTTGGAAGAGGCGGATGGTATGAACCTCAAATGTAGAGAAAGTAAGGAATGGTAGGAGTTGGTAGGAGTAATCGGGAGATAGAAAGACCCCCTACACCACCACCATGGTGACCCCCAGGCCGAGGGATGTGAGAGTGGATGAGGCCCCCAGAGTACAGAGCAGCAGGGGAAGTGGTGTCAGAGGGTGAAATACAGGTTTCAGTAATGGCTAGGAGATACAAGTTTTTTGTGATGAAAAGGTCATGGATGGGAACGAGTTTATTTCATACTGATCTGGCATTCCAGGGGGCACAGGATAGAGGGACAGTGTTTGTGGGAGAGATGTGAATTAGATTATCAGGGTTGCTGTAATGAGGTGAGATTAATTTGGGTGACCGAGATGAATGTAGTGGAGAGATTGTGCGGGGACCAGTACTGGGAAGGGAACCTGTAAATGGTTGGCAGGGAGGGAGTTTAATATGATGGGGGTGGGGTGACATGGAGAGGTTTGGAGGAGGGATTACCAGTGGGGTAGTAGGACATAGGAGGGATAGAAGAGAATGAAAGTGGAGTAATGGGAGAGGAAAGGAAGGCAGACTGTCAGGGGTCGTTTTTTTTGTGGACCCGGGGTGGATACAAGAGGGGACACAGAATTAGAACTGTAGAAAAATTTGGGTTGTTTAATGAATGGAATGGTAGACATGAAAGAAGTAAAGTCCAGGGCAAAAGTGGAGATGGGTCAGAGACAAATAATAAGTCCAGCAGCAAATAATAAAATCCAGAATGAAGGTAACAGGAGTGGAGCGATAATGTTTAAGTATGTCCAGAGGGAAACAAACTGTAGACAGGGGTCAATGTGGTAAGAAGGTAGTCTGGCTGGTGAGTGGGTTTACAACAGTAGCGGGAGGAGGAGTTAATGGTAGGTGCTTGGAATCATGTGGCTACCTGAAACCGGCAGGGAGCTAGGCAGGACTGAAGTCAGCTGCATAGAGGAGCTCAGTTAAATGTGACCAGACTCGGCTGATACACGTTACACTGGCAAAGTAAGGAAGCTGTGAACTCCCTTAAATCCCCAACAGAAGAGCGTGATTGGCCAGACAGAACAGCTGACCTTTAGGGGATTGGTTCCCTAGGTCACATGGCCCAATGCAAGATGGCGGCGCCCAAAGAGCTAGTAAAGTGTAAGTTCTTATAGTGAGCAAACTGTCTTGTTACATTACTGTTTGTTCCCAATTGTGCAAAGGAATATGCTGGTGCTATATAAGTAACTGATAAATAAATAGGTCAAAATGCAGATTGTTTGAGCTATCTTTGTGTCTAGGAAAAAAAAAAAGTTACAAATACAACCAACCTTACCGTCTACTAAATTGGTTGGCTTACCAGACAATACCTTATTTCACATTGGGAGCCGAATCAGTGCCGTCACAGTGCGGTGATCAGTCCGGGATCGCGCGGAAGAGGCATGGCCTTGTGAAGCCACGCCCACTCATCTGTCTATATTCTATAGTGAACATTCACAATGTCGACATTATCTCATGCTGACATTCTATCATTGTCAACATTTTGAATTTCAACATTCTGTCAATGTCGATATTCAGACCATGTCAACATTTTGAAAGTATCCCTTTAAAAACAGGTCCATATATATTTGAACAAATTTTGCTATTTTAGCTGATTACCAAATCATATACAAGTTACAGTTATATAAAGTATATACAGTAGTTTTAAAGTGCAGACTTTCAGCTTTAATTTGAGGTTATTCATTTGAGGTTATTCACATCCACGTTGGACGAAGGGTTTAAGTTACAACTGTTCAATATGTAGGCCCAACTTTTCCAAGGGACCAAAAATAATTGGACAATTGACTCAAAAGCTGCTCATAGACTGGTGTGGGCTATTCCTTAATTTTTCTTTATCAATTAAGTACGCAAATATCTGGAGTTGAGAGATAGCGGGAACCTTAGGAGTGGCCAAATCAGCAGTAATAAATAATAAAATAAACATAGTTGTGCCACAGACCATTCTACCCCACAAATTAAATAATTGTGCCAAGTAAATTTCTGCATAAAAATTTCCCAGGGATCATTGAACATACAAAATTATTTTAACATGTTATCGACTCGCTTTGATGAAGTTTAATTTTTGAGGATTATCTCCTATTTACTTTTGCATTTATCTGGAATGCAGAAAATGTCTATCCTAATGTTATTCATGCCTGGAGCTTCAGTGGATTACTACTCTAAATGGACAAATGTAAAGTACAGTTTATCTGTTATCACTATGTTTTTTTTAACAAATTAATCATCCACACAAGTGAAAAGGAATTTCCTGGATGACAAAATTATAAACTGCAGACGTTCCAGGATTAAACATCTCAGCAACAGCCACATCTGTTGTTTTTGCTGACTCTTATTTATATATTTAACAATCATGGTACATAAGCATTTAAAATATTTGACCCAGGTGAAGACAACATGACATAACATTACTTGGACGGGTGAATTTAACCAGTTATGTTTTGAATTTAAAAAATATTGCTCTTGAAATACTAAATATACATAAAATCAAAATTAAATTATTAAAAGTTTTGCGTTATGTATAGTTAGATTTATGCCAGTCTGAGTGGTGTAAAATACACAAAATGTTCTGTGCATGCCAGAAAATAGACCACACACATATCCGTGTGTGCAGACTTGCGCGATGGCAATAGGCACTCCCATTGGAAAGTATTAATGAAATGTGTGATGGATGTCAGTCTACTCAGAGGATGGCATAACCTTCCCCAAAGAACAACCAGCATCTGGCTTTTTTGAACCAATCCTGGTTGTGAAAATCGGGAGAAAATAAAACGCAGGGGTATTTTACACAACCAGTACTGGGCTCCTCAGCTGGACCTGGTTGTAAAAAATGGGGGGGAAATGACATAGGGGTTCCCCATATTTTACACAACCAGCACCGGTCTCTTTCTAGTGGGGTTGAATGTCACAGCAGTGGGGTTTTAATAACATGAATCCTTGATGACGAGAAACAGAAAAGGGAATTCCTATTTATATTTCAGAGAACAGTTGCGAAGGCCTTTGGTAATGTTGATAAGATCTTGCCTTTTTTTTTTTTTTTTTTGAGCATGGTCGCTAAAAGATCTTAAAAGAGCTGGAGCTGTGATCCAGATAAGAGATACAAGGGAATCCTCTAACCGATTACGTGATTCTGTCTTTAGCCTTAAATAAATAGAATATAACAATCACATCATGTAGAGGTTGTTTGGGAGGTGGCTTAAAGCGGAGGGCCCTATGGATTTGGGGCTTGCTTCTGAGACGGACACAATGGTGATTTTTATGCAGATTGAGTGATTGCCATTGCGCATGCGTATAAATCGCACTGTGCATGTGCTGCAATTGTCTTGCAATTCTGCAAGTACTGAGAGCCCATTTGCAAAGTGACAGGTAGTCAACATTTGGGGTGGTAATGGAGTGTTGGCCAGAAAAACGCAGGTATGTCTTACCGTTTAAATGCGGTAACATGGGCGTTCATAAATTAGCCATTGCAATTACATATGCAGCATGAGAGCCCTCTAGAGCTGCAGTGTTTGTGGGTGGTCAGACCTTCCACAAGGGCAAGATGGCTGCTCGATGTTACGGATATTTCCACAGTTAAGTGATGTTGTACGCATATGAGAAGTCAGCGGTGGTCGTCTGTATGCTAGGGTAAGCTTTGGAACTAGTAGCATATTTTCGGAGCTGTGTTCTGTGCGAAATCACAGCTGCAATCACAATTGAATCAGGACCTTGGTCTAAATTAAGCAAGACTTTAGAGAGATCTGGCACTAGTTGTATAAAGAGGCCTTCCAGTAGATAGAGAGTTGGAGATAACCATTTCTAGTATATTTATGATGCAGACTTGATCGTGATGTTTATGATTCTCCATGTCTTCAATATATTCTTAATAGGACTCTAATTTGGATTGAAGATTGGTGGATTCCTGTTCCATGGTAACTTGTTATTGGCACACTTCATCCAGTTTTTGTTCCAGTAAAGTCCATGCAAGACCCTAGCTCTGCTAAATCTGACTTGAATTTCATCTTAATGGACATCATCTCAGCCTGGATTTTCTTAGTAATGACAGTCATATCATCTTTAGCAGAAAGTGGTGCCTAATAGACGTGCCTTCTAGGAGGATTTCCGCTTGATTCAAGGTTGGTCAGTCTTCTCCCAAGTGTGAAGGATATTAGGTTAGGAGCCACAGGAGATTCATTATTTTCCTGTGACAAGACAGCAATTAAGGCTCCAAGACAGGTAGGTAGATAAATAAAGGCATCTGCAGGTCAAGTAAGCCATCACCGCTCCACCCTGCACTGTCCTCTGCGACTGTGGGGCACAATCACAGGCTATCACATGGGGTCGTGACAGTAAAGACTGTCCATCATATTTCAGAGGCATGTCCTATCACCATGGTAATGGAGGCCATGTATACTATCAAAGATGGCGAGTCCACCCCCTGAGGGTCCCAGGACAGCAGACACTGTGCTCCGATATTTGTGTAAGAAGGTTCTGCCTCCAGTGCTTCAGCTGTTGTCCCGTTGTGATGACATTTGTGACATCTGGTGATGACGCATGTAACTGACAGAGCAGCAGTGTGACATTAACAGCAATAAGTGAGGTTGGCCAGGAGGCAGTAACATGGCAGCAAAGCCACGCCGGAACGCACAATGTGATAACCTAATTCCAATCAGTGGACATCTTTGTTATATAAATACCTCTATTTTATTTGATTTACTAGGCAATTCATATGGTCATTTGATCAGAGTTTGCTTTGTGCAGCAGTCACTAAATGTAATTAGTTTATATATATATATATATATATATATATATATATATGTATATATATAGTGGTCACCAAGATGGGAACTGTATTGTATAGAGGTCACCAGAATGATCTAGTATAGAAGTTTTGCAAACATTTTCTATATTGTATATTGGTCACCAGTGGTATAATTAACAACTTAACTATTTTTTTCCCCACAAAACGCTTTTAATATTTTATTAAAAAAATGATCAGTCACCCCTGCTGCAGCTGATCTCTGCACATGGAGAGATTAGTCAAATAGTGCTCTAACTAAGGGTCAGGCTGCCCCTAGGCAATACAGTAAGGCACCCCATCCTACAACACAAAACACACTCACTGCCCAATTATTTTCATTGTTTGTTATAAGCCCTTATTTGGCAATTAGCAGTTTAATATAATAAAATAAAAAGAGGCCATGAGCTATTAAATTAGATTTTATTTTTAATTATGTACATACAGTATATCTACTAAGTAGGCCAGCTTACAGTGGCAGTTTGCGGATATCCTACACGTCCACACACCAATCAAGATGGCTTACGGTATAGAACAGTAAAATTATATTGTTGTTACTGGAAATTTTTAGACTGACAGTAATAAACGAAACATCCAAGTGCTGTCCACCAGCAAGTGGAGACTCATGTGCCTAATGGGAAATTCACCACTGTTGGTTTCTACATTCTGCTCTGTAGCATACTTGCCAACTGTCCCTCATTATCAGGGAGACTCCCTGAAATAGCAGCAATCTCCCTGTCTCCCTGAAGAGTCTACCAATTTCCCTGATTTCACCTTACCCCTATTATGACACTGTTATACCTCTTTTCCACCAAAAACCCAGGTCCGACCTGGGTTTTTGGACATGGTTCCAATTCTGGTCAGACCCATTTACACTGCACCTTTGATCTGGGTTACTCCCAGGTCAGACCTGTTCACACTGAACTCAGGTCTGCCCTGCTAAACCTGTGAGGTCATAAAAAGTGGAAGGTGAATGCTCGACAACCACCAATCCGTTCATTTTAGGCATGATCCAGGTCAGATAACCTGGGTTGCACCGTTTACACTGCACCATTACCTGGGTCCATCCTGGGTCCAACCCTGGTAGCTACCTGGGTTGGATTGCAGGGTTACTTGACCCAGGTTATTTTTCAGGGACCCTTTTACACTGAGCTGCGACCCGGGTAGACCCAGCAAAAACCCAGGTTTTTGCTCTGGTGTAAAAGGGGTATTAAATAAAAGGAAAAACAGAGATATATACATTCAAATGGGATCATTAGTATAATTTCCCTGCATTGGTTATAAGGCACAATGATCCCTGTGGTTACATGTATTTTCTGAGAAGTATCAGTGTGTTTTCATCAGCAAGTAGATCTTACTAACTGCTTTGGGGCTCATTTACATGTGGATGTAAGTCAGGTTTATGACACGCCTCTCAGATGTAGCAGTACACGCCCATTTTACCACCATGCTCATAGGTGCTGCTTTCACAATCTCCCTGAAATGCTCTTTCAAAAGTAGGCAAGTATGCTCTGTAGTGACTACTGGTAGCCTAACAGTAGGAATCCCAGAATCGGGATATGAGGGCATGTATGTAACATATTGGAGGAATGGCTGCATCATAGCTGTTTCACAGTGGGCATGGTCACACCACTCGAGGGAATGCTACTATTGAAATGCATCTGTATTACGTATATTGGATTATCATTTTCATACATTTTAATAGCTTTAGCATATTTTTCATTTCAAGGTCCCAAGTCCCTAAAATTGAACATTACAAACTAAATAAATACAATCATAACATCACGGTTTGATTGGAAGATTTTGTGTATTTGTCCAAGCCTCCATTTCTATTGTTGACACCATTTGATTAGTGAGCAATAGTTAAAGAAAAACAGGGTGATAAAATGATAAAGACGACCCAGGTGCAAAGTGTAACTAGTATATTGGCAAACTGCAGATCTCAGCACTGTCAGGTTCAATTGCACATCAAAGACACAGACAATTGTTATTCAAAAGTGGATCAGCCTCTGAATAATAGGACTCAATGCAGCACAGACCACAGACCAGACCAAAGCTTTTCTTAATCCCTCCTGATCTGAGTCAGCTTTAGGAATAAAGTGGGTATGAAAACCCTTGGCGTGGCGAGAAGTAAATAAATATTCAGGAGAAGTAATGCATTATGAAGGCCCAGGCTTTGTCTATTAAAGGACAGGATCACTAGTATTGCATCGCCCAGAGGAGTATTTTACAAGAGGCCCCATTCCCCGTGTGCAGAGGGTAATCACATCACATATTCTGTCAGACAGACAGTAGTAAACTAAGCTGCTAAAATAAAATGCTAAGTATATACAATTCATTATTTCAACATATACAATTAGCTTTGCTTTTTTACAACTAAAATATTTATATCTGTAATAATCTTTTTAGAATGTATATTGCCCATTAACCTTACTGGTCTTTTAATCTATTGCCTGCACGACTATTTATTAGTATTATGTTACTAAAATTTGGGCATATCAGTATCAGCAACTCAAAATAAATATATTCCTTAAATTCCATGGGCCAAATGTGATTAGGTGTGAGTCTAGAAAATGTGAGCATTTAACAGTAAACTCTCACATTGGTCTAGTTTTATCTTTAAAATAGGAAAGGATGAGATTTGAAATCGTAAGAGTTTTTTGAGTCAGAAAAAAATGCGAGTTTGCCCTGTTGCTTTGCTCTCGAACTCTATTACATTGGCCGAGTTTAAAAAGTGAGAGAAAACTCTTATTTTCTAAACTCTCACCCTATTACATTTGGCCCCATATATTTCTTAAGTAAGCTTTTGCAAGGCATGTAAGGGCCTATTTACCAAGGTTTATCACAGCTATAGAAAATATTTTCCCACCAAATTTACCATTAAAATATCACCGGGGCAGCTGAGCGATACAAACAATGCTGAACAAAGTCTTGATTAGCCACCTGAGAGAGAAATACTGCGTATTAGAGGTGAGCGGTTCAGATTCAGGGGAATCCAGCAGAACCAAATTTTAGGTTTTCAAGTGGACCTGAGTCTTGGCTCGGGTTCTCCCTCCAAGTTCGGGTCTCAAAACAAGCTAAAACTTAATTTTCCAGGAAATGACAGCTCGTGTTTTGGATTGCAAATAAGTCTCCGTCAGACAGCATTATACACAGGAGAGCGCATGGAAAAAGGTTATGGGGCTGTAGTTGTGCCTTAACAGTCGCTATTACAGAGAGTTGTAGGGGGATGGAGTTGCTGGAAAAAGTAAAGCTGCACTTACAATTGTTCACAAGTGTATCTTTATAATCTACACTGCAGTATATATAAGAGAAGGCATCTTTAATCTGTGTGTCTGTGAGGGTCAGACACTAGCAAGCAACCAGCAATACAAGTTGCTCATGTTTGTTGAAGTGAGCTGCACTTACAATTAATTTTCACAAGGGTATCTTTATCATCTACACTGCAGTATATATTGTGCATTTGGCTCAGAGACAGTGTAGTGATTGCAAGCTTAGCTGTCCAAACAATAGTATGCTGTGTCTGAGTGAGCTGCACCCCAAAAAATATTTTTTTTTGATGTAAAATACATCTCAAGTCTTTTAATTAAATTTAGATATTTAAAGGGAAGTGTGTGTGTTTTTGAGAGGCAGCGTATATTACTGTACTTACTGGGTGTTGCTGCCCTGTCAACTTCACAACACGAAAAATGTTGAAAAAAGAAATGTTTTTGTGGTTTAAAAAAAAAATTATCAAGTGTTTTATTTTGACTTGGATATTTCAAGGGAAGCCTGTGTGTTTTTGAGAAGCAATGTCAATTCCTGTACTTACTGGGTGTTGTGGCCCTGTCACCATCACGACTGCCGCCATAGGGACTCTAACTTTACTCAAAGAGCTATAAACATTAAAAAATGAACTTTTTCTTTTCAGGTCTCATCAAAATACGAGCTAGATTTTAAATTTTAATTTATTTCATGATTCATTCTCTCTTAACCACCCTGACACTTTAAAAAAATTTTTTATTATTATTTTGACATTGGCAAATTATAAACATTAACCTTTCAATTTTATGATTATTTTATCCCTATTTTAATCTGTTGCTTTTATACACATACTGACATACAGTTTCTTACAATCCAACCACACACACACATGTGGCGCTTATCTTATCTTCTTTTAACCAAAACTGTATCAATAAGCTGCTTATACCCAAGCATGGTTTTATTATTTTTACATAGGCTGTTACTCTGGTTTGAATCACCTGTACTGGCCTCAGGCCTGTGATTTCCTGGTTGGAGAATTTTATTAATTTATTATCAATTTTTATTTCTAAAATTATCAATTTCTATTGGCCTGAGGCCTGTGATTTGCTGTTTGGAAAAGTGTGTTGGTAATAGATGATATTTTTTTTATACTAGGCTTTTACTTTTAGACTATTAGTCCTTGACTAAAGAAAACATTCTGTATGGTTCATAATTTATTAAACTGCCATTCTGTCTGCCACAATGCTTGATATATGTGCTATATTATTTTAAACTGCCATGAGTTTGTTCTAAGTTTAGCCACTCAGCTCGCTGTAGCCTTTAGCCAATATTGGTGAAAACAATATTGTGAGCTGTGAGGTGGTCAGAATTAATTGGAAATTACTGGAAATTAATGTTTTTGATATTAATAATACTGTAGGAACAAAATAGGGTAAAATTATATTATTTTAGCGTTTTTTATAATTTCTTAAAGGGATCCAGATCCAAAACTAAAGCACTTGAGGGTGTTTTACCATACCTAAAACACAATGATAATTAAGAACCAAAACCAAAACATGTGCTGGTACTTGTATAAATACAAATGTCAGCATAGCCAAAACTGCAAAAGCATACCGTTAATAAAATACTATGAAATAACACATACAATATCCCGTACTGATTATTATTCATATGAATCGGTCAATCACAAAAATTTGGGATAAGGCACCATGAACCAAAAATAAGTACAGAATGTTTCAGTTCCACTCATTCTGAGTGTGCAATCAATTTGGTTTATTATTGTTACATAGTCACACACATAAGACATTCATCACCAAGGCGGAAAGTTGCAGCCAATCAGATTTTAGCTATCATTCTACAGAATGCACAAGGTAAATGTCAAGTAGGATCTGACTGGTTGCCATCATAAACACCCCCACTTGTCCTCTTTAGGTTTAACCCACCCCCCCAAAAAAATAAAAAGACACCAAAGTAGACACAGAGTAGCCTAGCTATCAAGCTATAGCGTTCCAGCTAGGTTGTTTTAGCGGGGTGCCGCGCCCTACCTGATTTCAAAATAGCAGAATGCGCCCTGCCCCCCTTGGTGGCACCCCGCTAAAACAGCCTGCAGGTGCCGTCCCCACCCACGGACTGCAGTGTCCCGTGGGTGGGGAAAATAGTGGTATAGCGATTACCACCTGTGAATGGATGCCAGGCGCTTGCACCTGGCATCTATTCACAGTGATGAGTGCTTGGGGCAACCTGGCATGTCTGTAAATGCCGGGCACCCCTCCGAGTGATGAAAAGGGGGCATGTGTTAATGACATGCCCCTGCTCACGTGGTTACACCCCTTTTAGAGCGCGCAGACTGCCCTTTCTCTAGGTCCGGCACCCGGCCTGAACCGGACCTAGAGTGAACACTAAAGCTATGTGTAAAATAAATTATTTTAGCATTGTTTGCTCTCCCTTACTTCAGTACCCATAAAATAATAATATATTTTTTTAGAGAGCATCCATATGTTTCTATGTTTATATCCATTAGTACATACATATGCAGTGTAATGTCTGAATGGGTAGAAGCTGTCACTACATCCTTCAAAGACGGATGTACACAACTGACTACAAGTGTGTGTCAAACATGTTTAAATTAACATTTACTTGTTTGTATTGTGTCATCACAGAGACCACACAAAAGCAAAAGTCACAGCACATCCTTCCTCAACAGAAAATATAGGAACATGGCCAGCAGAGGAATTATCACTCGTTCAAAGGGGTAGACTGTGGAGATGAAACAGAGCAGGACGGACCACGCTGGTAGGCCTCCAGGTCAAATTTGAGGTGATATAATGTTATGTTCTTGAATAGTTTAGGGGCATCTTGGTCGATTTACAGAAAAAGTGGTATAATTTGCTACTTTTATTTTTAAGAGATTTACAAGACGATTTGTTAATCACCAAAGCAAAGCGTCCAAACCTACCATGAAAAATTATTCTTTAATTTAAAAGTCTAGTTCCCAGCAAGAGTCTGCTTTGGCATTACAATAAATAAAGCACAGGGACAGCACTTAACGTGGTTGGAGTTACCCAAGTGGAGACTGTGTCACGTCAAAACAAAATCTTTTCGTGTTGACTTCAGGAGGAAAAACGACTCATGTCGTCTACAAGGCAATCTTATAGGACCTCGGTTAATAAAGACTATTGCCGTAAAAATTCTAAATTACTTCTGTACGAAGCCGATGCGGGGCCCTAGTCTATTATATAATCATACTAAATGTCTGTCTACCAGAAGCACGACGGAGCCAGGTGGCACATGCTCCCGCTATTGGCAAACAGGAAGAATATGCTGCATATGGAACATGGATGATGGGTGGGACGGGGGCTGGATTCCTCTTGCTCTCCAGTGCATTAACCCTTAACAGACACAACCTGTTTTGTGCCAACTAACCTTCAAGCCCCTCATGGCTGTTGGCTTATTCTGACTGCATGTGTGCAGTTAGGTGGCTTCCTTCTGGAGGTTCTGCAGTCATTCCTCTCAGCTCTACAGCATGCACGAGTCTCTGTGCTTACAGATTTTACTTTCCTGCTGTGCCTGAGATATCGCCACAGGCTCTAGCTGCAGGGGTAAGAGTGTGCAGCCTTGTATCCTCCCCAATTGCGTCTACTATTGTGTTTAGGCATAATTTTCTACCCTGCACATAGGGGCTGCACTATCTCCTATTGTTTGACACAGTTCTCTGCCCCCTCTTCCTCTGCCTGCATGTTCTTCTCAAAATATGGCAATGTGCACTGCTGGGGTAATGAGATGTGTGTGTTTCTTATGGGGAAGGGGGGGGATAAACAAACACATATAGAATGGGTGGTAGAGAGAACCTCTGCGATCGCACCATGCATTTCTATGGTGGCACGGGTGCAAATGCAGTGCACGTATCCACTCGCGAGCACATGGGTGGCGTGATTTGCTGTGTACACAGCAAAGATGTAGCAGGACACGTCTGTATAGACATGTATTTAGGTCGACATGGTTAAATGGTGGACACATTCAAAAGGTTGACATTTAAAGTGTTGACACTAAAATGTTAACATGTTTTTTGATGATGTTTAGGGTTAGATGTAGGGTAGGGGTTAGGTTTAGGCTAAAATACAAAAAACCCAAGTCAACATTTTTGTGTTGACAAGTTAAATGTTGACCTTTTGAATATGGTGACCATTTAACTATGTCGACCTAAATACTACAAGTCTACATATTAGTGGTCGACCTAATGAACATGTAGACCTTTTGACTGTTGACCAATTCTACCACACCCAGCAGGCATGGTAGGGAGAAATAGACGGACAAGATAAGACAGTAAGAGCGAAAGGGGGGTGGGGGGTGGGGGGATGACAAATAGAAAGCAAAGGAGGGGGAAGAGAGTATGTGTAAATAATCTGGTCTTATTTTTTTTTACTGAATCAGGGGCATAACTATAAATGACTGTGCCCATAGCACCCTCCAAGTTTGGCTTGCTTTTTCATTGCCATAAAACTCCCAGTGTCTCTTACATGTGTGCATTTTTCTCATGCTCTTCTCGATAGCACTCATTATAGCAACCCTCCCAGAACTCGCACCAACACACAGGAAGTCAGATACTGTATACAAGTATTCACAGGTCAGGCCACACATAATTCACTACTGTGTTTTCTTTGTTAACTTATTGAAATGCTGCACATCACCAGCAATAAGCAGAATGGACCTTAGACAGTTAGTAAGTGAAGCTATTACAGCATGCAATGTGATATCACCCATGAGTGATGCCCTTGTGGCATTCCCATTATGTAAATCTAACCCCAAGCCCTTGGCAGCACCAATTAATTTCAGCCAATATACACTGCAAACTACAATCATCATGTTTAAGACCAGATTGGTGACACACGATCTCATGCTAATATGCAGACCAAATATCAGAAGTCTAAAAATTTGTACGACCTGGAAAACCATTAAAAAGCTGTACTGATGGTTCCTTTATTACAATTACAGTGGATTTTCAATTATATGAATGGAGTTCTTTTTAATACTTCACTAATATACATGTATTGCACATATGTAGACATAAAAATCCATAACAATATAAACTGACCTTTTAGTCTAAAAACATTTCAGAGCTACATGAAAAAGCATAGCAGAAGAAAATCTGTCATTAATTGGTATGAATAAATTAGACCCACATAAACACAACCTCATAAAGCACTCTACAAATGAAATACTCAGGTCCATGTTCAAAGAAAAAAATATGCAACAAAAACAGTATAAATCTATTCTCTTTTGACATGTTGTGTATACAAACATAAATTAGATGAGAGTACCAGGTGAGAAGGTCATTGGTTCTACAGGCACTAATAAGATAACAGATGGCATGTTACATAACCTCATGTTCACTGTGTTTTGACCACATCTCCCAAAGGATGCTTACAAAATTAGTGCACTCATTAAATTAGCATACATAAGCACTTCTTTGTCTCCTATTGCAGACGCTATGCCCCATCACATTAAATAGAGTATTGTGGTCTTTTTTTGCATGGTTATTGACTAAATATAAAAATGAGAAAAACAAACATATTTCTCAATTTCAAGAATTACTAATAAAGTATGATCTTCACAGAGCATAATATACTTATAAGCCAAAAACATACCGGGCATCCTATGAGATTTGGGCTTTTACATAATTATTAAAACATACCTCGGCGTATTAAAAATTGGTATTTATTACACCACACCTCTAATACACATTCACACTTCAGTGAATGATAAAGGATCTATTTGAAAAGGCACTCTTGGAGTTGTGTTGAAGGTTTATTATATTGTCACTGTTGCTACAGACAGCTTCTTCATGCAAGTGCCACCAGGTGTTTTTTATGTCTTTCATCTTCAATGTATTATTTTGTTCTTCACAGAGTTGAGAGAACTGATGCCTATTGCAATGTTGAGTGACACTATGGTTAATATGTGGACAAATCTCCTAGATATGACACAAAAGAGATGATAGAATGTCTGACATAATTGTGATGAATCTGTCTTTTACATAGAAAGCTTAACATGATAATCTTAAAAGTGACAGTTGTGGGAACAATTATTGGCCACAATTTGATGGGATCTGTAGGCAACTTGGCCTCACATGTGCAGGAATAAATTGTACAGATGTAATTATAGAGTATAACCAAACATTACAGGACACATTACAATTCTTCATTCTGAAAGATCAAAATGATTTTGATTATTTGGCGTGGTATCACACACTGGGCCTGATTCAGAGGTAGATGCAGCCTTGTCCACGTCTTATACTAATGCCACGGCCGATTTTGTTTAGTGCACCATCGGATGTAGCATCGAAACTTCCACCTGCCCTATGGCAGATGCCAGGGCCGTAACTAGGGTGGTGCGGCCTGTGCCAGGACCAAAAGTCTAGTTACGGGTCTAGTAGATGCACTATATCCATCTGAACATGGCATCCTATGTGAGTACATCTGCCTTGCCATCTCCCTGTTACCCCCCTGGAACACCGACTAAAATCCACTCACTCTGCGTCCATTTCTGTCTGCGTCTTTGAGCAATAACAATCAGGACACATGCGCTGAGACTCAGATGCATGCACAGACTTCCATCAGTCAACTACATGTGACGTCTCCACTGCATCTACCTCTGAATCAGGTCCACTGTGCAAAATGTTTTTGTGCAAACTGACCGAAATATATCTTACCATCTGCAGACTACCTATTGCTACAAACCAGTCACAGTGATCAACTGCAAAGAGATCAGGTCTGTGTTCACTCAGGTGAGGACTAAGGGCCTGATTCAGAGATGGCCGCTAATGGGATCGCAGCTGTGATTTCGTATACATCGCAGCTGTGAAAATATACTAATAGTTACAAAGCTTACCCGAGCATAAAGATGCCCACCGCTGCCTTCTCATATTCGTACGACGTCACATGCCTGCATAAATATCGGTAACATTGACGCACATCGAGCGGCCTTCTTGCCCTTACGGAAGTTCTGACCAGCTGCAGATTCGGCAGCTCTCCTGACACACAGAGGGCTCTCATGCTGCGTAGGAGATTGCAAGGGCTAATTTTTGCATGCCCTTGTAACAGCGTTTAAATGGTCAGACATACCTGCGTTTTATTAACCACCCGCCATTACCTCCCCCAAACTCTGACAATCTGTCACTCACTTTGCGATGGATTCCTCTGTGCACCTGTAATCGCAATATTTAAAAGGGATAGCCGATAACCTCACAAATATTTAGATTAAATGATTTTCCACCCTGCTGGATCAAATCTAATTAAATATGATTCTTTCCAACAATATTTTACAATTATTGGTCAATTTCACTAAATTAACCAACTTCACCAAGCAATTCTTTTACACTTCATTGGTAGCTTGAAGCAGGCCACATACCTTAAGGGGATGAAGTCAGGAAGCCTGCGGTCGAAATGCCGACCGCCGGCTTCCCAACAATGAAATCCCAGCATGGGACTAATAATTGGCATCTAAATACCAACACCTATCATAAGCACCACGCCAAAATCCCGACGCCCGCAATACTGAACGTAGGTAAGCCGGGCATTGAGAGGTGATAGCCGCGGGTTAGGTTTAGGGACTCCCAGGGGGACTTAGTGTTAGGCACCCCTCCAGGAGGGTTAGGCTAGGGGAAGGAGGGGGATAGCATCAGGTACCACCGGAGGGAAGGTTAGGTTTAGGCACCCCCCCGGGAGGGTTAGGTTTAGGGTGCAGGGAAGGGGTTTGGTTTAGTCACCCCTGGGGGGAGGTTAGGGTTAGCCACTAGGGGGAGGTTAGGGTAGGCACCCTTAAGGGAGGGTTGGGGATGGGGGGGGGAGGGTTAGGGGTCTTACTCACCTCAGTGGGGATCTTCATGTGCCGGCCTTCCGGCGTCGGTATTTCATCCGCCGGGCATATCGATTCGATGTCTAATTTGGCCACAAACTTGGGTGGCCGTACCAAAAAGATCCAGTGCTCCAGTGATCAGGCTAAACAGCTGGATCTCGTGTGTGATTTCACATATTCCTGTTTTTCTCTGTTATTTTGCCAAATTTGGTCTGTGTAGTTCAGCTTGAATTTGTTTTTGTTTACATGCCTTGTTTTGCATTATGCACATATCTGTATGAGTGGGTATTCCATATTTCATCCTTATATGATAGGAATGAATAAACTTACATTTAATAGCGATGCATTCACTGTACAGGAAACTCATGCTAAAGGTATACAGGGTTCAGTATTAACATACACAGGTGTGAATGGTCATTATGTAATCAGTAAACATATTAGGACAGTCTATTCTGCTTGGGGTCCTTAATTCTGTAGAGCAGGGGTTCCCAACCACAGTCCTCAAGGCACACTAACAGTCCATGTTTTAAGGATAGCCCACTTGAGCACAGGTGACTTAATTAGTACCTCAGTTATTTTAATTTAACCACCTGTGCTGAAACATGGATATCACTAAAACCAGGACTGTTAGTGTGCCTTGAGGACCGAGGTTGAGAATCACTGCTGTAGAGAGTTCCATAAAATAGTATGTGGGGTGTGGAAGATACAAAATTATTTTTGAGTACGAGATAAAACTAAGCACCAAACAAAGAAAGCAAAAGACAAGTGTCACTACTCCAAACATGGCCATGAAAAAGGGTGGAATGTTTGCTTGTTGCTGCAATTCCATAACATGTCTCAACGGAAGACTGTAGTTTTACTAAGTTGTCATAATAATGTTTTTTTGTTTTCATCATGATATTTTTTTTTTAAAGCTAAGAGATCACTGCTAACAATGTGCTGGTGACTTCTGCTATATCATGTCGCACATATTGTAATTTGTACTGTGAACCTAATGGTGTTCTGATCATTAGTAGCTGCTCACCAGAATTCTCTGATACAGAGAAACAGTGGACAATGGGCCTGATTCAGTATGGATCGTAATCGCATGCAATGAAGCTGCGAAAATATGCGAATGCCTGCCATAGCCCAGCCAGCATAGAGACACCCACTGCTGCTTTCTTACATCCGTAATACCTCTCAGTTCTATGTATACATCCGTACCATCAAAGCATATCGGCCCGTCATGCACAATTACAGCAGGTCTGACTTGTCGCAGAAACTGCAAGTCTCGTCGCACGCAGTGAGCTCTCAAGCTGTGTATGCAATTGCAGTGGCTAATTTACACTAAAGCAACGGCGTTCAAACAGACAGATCACTCCCCCGTCACCACCTCCAAACGCTCACGGCCGGTCACTGACTCTGCGATGGATCTCTATGTGTAATCGCAGTGCGATTGCAGCGCATGCGCAGTACTGAACTATCGGCCGATCTGCGTACGTAGTTGCAATTGCGTACGCTGCCCAATATCAGCGATATGTTCATCAGTAGTAATTTACAACAGAAGAATCTCCATTTGTCTTTGTCTTTTTTAAATGGCTATAAAATATGATACGTTCATTAACTACTGATAACTTAATTTGTTAAAACTTTAACTGCACTACTGAAGCATGGAATATATAGCTTGCATGTGTTCAGCTCATAGACAGTAACAGCAACCAAACTTAGTCTTTTCTCAAGACTGAATGCACATTGTAACTTAAGAAAATCAACTAGCTGAATTGTCCTTTTAGCAGTTACTCTACATAAAATATTAAGTTTCAATGAATGTGAAAGACAACTAAATTATGCAATAGCAGCAGTAAGAATGTATCAGATGGGTTCTAAAACACTTACCAAATTTACACTCTCCATCATGAACCTTGTGGATGGAACCCTTGCCTTGGTTTTGTGTCTTCCAGCTATGCAGACGGAGAGCACACACACTGGAATGGGTCTTTCCATCTGAGCCACATACAGCACCGTCCTCTTCACACAAGCAGAATCCTGTACCGTCAGAAAAAGAGGAAGATGTTCTTCCAAAACTGGACTGGCTTACACAGACCATACCAGGAGCACAGCGAGCTCTGCTCTCATCTTGTCCACCACACTCCTCTCCTTCAATGCTGAGGCAGCGCTCACAACAGTCACACTCATCTTTGGTGAGCAGTTCAGGTGCTGCACAGGTGACAAAACTACACTCATCCATGTTACAAGGGCCACATGCTGAAGTGCTGACAGCTGCACCTACACCAGGTATCAGGTGTGAGCACAGAAGCAAAGGTAACAGGAGCAAGAACTGCATGTCTACGGCACCTTACTTCTGACTTTGTGCTCAGTTACTATTCACCAGTGACTGACTGTGCCTCTTATCCCAAACAAACTGTGAGTGCTAATGGTCTCTGACAGTAAAGCCATGGACAGCTGCAGCTCAGAGGACACTCCCCCCATACTAATGTGCCAAAGAAGTTTGGAAAAAGGACAGCTCTTTGCATCATTCAATCAGCTGATGTTTCCATCTAAAATGGTATTAAATACAAGAACAGAAAATACCTATAAAATTAGATACATTGATGTGCATGGAAGAGCTCCCAGTGAGTTGTACTATTTTTCTTGCCCTGTATCTAAGTGACTATAATACCACTTTCCCTACAAGCTCCTATCGTGAGAACAAAATCTTTCTAAGCTGACTGGTTTCAGTGAATAGCACCAGAGAGAAGACAATGGGGAACACAAAGGATGTAGACACACAAACCAGTCCTGCTTTGGAAGCAGTTTTCCAGCATTTCAACATGTTTAAATATAAAATAAATATATCTTCTAAAATAGATAGATAGATAGATAGATAGATAGATAGATAGATAGATAGATAGATATGTGTGTGTGTCTGTGTTTCCACACAAGATACAATGGATGTTTTTGTTCTCATTTTGTTTCCAATGAAATAAAATATTTACATTATATCAGAATCATGTTGTGTGTTGCTTTCAACACAGTTCTTTTTATGTGACACATATCTTACCACCCTCATTGCACATGCCACCAGCTGATATGTACAGTTCTATTTCACAGCTCCCAGCAATTGGGGAGTGCCTTGAAGCATTTATTATTTTTCTAAAATAACTTTTATATAAACAATTAGCTGGTTGCTATGTATTCAGTAATAGATGACTGGTGTTAAGGAACACAGCATATGGTTACTAGGTCAGCCAACAATATTAAAAATATATTCCAAATGCAAATTTGTTTCGATACTTGCTTAAGTGCTGAAATGTTTATTTCATATTGCAGAACATATATCATTATTTATGTTTGGACAAAGTAATAGACAGAATTATTGATCTAGGTAAATGCAAATAGGTTTGCAATTGTTTTCAGAGTAGAAACTGTATTCAATGGTAAAGGAAAGCAATGAATAACAATAGTTAGTTTGTAGCAATTGTTAATTGTATCTAATACTGTATAGCACTAAAATATGTCAGCTTCCTTTAATTTTAAAACAATGCAAACATGCTAAATATAGTTTTCTTTGTGTATGAGAGCTCCTGATCATATGTTTTATTTAATGTGAAATAGATAAAAATAAATTAATTCTATCATGGAATGTGAAACATTCAGTTAATTTTTTGTAATTGTATATAATTTCACAAATCACCATAGGTCTTCCTCCAATGGACCTGGAATAATGGTGTATTTAGAGATGTAGCTTCTTGATATAGGATTGTATAATTTCTCCACTCTATTATGTCCTTTGATACGATTGTATTGTAACAGACCACCTAGACTCAGGGTGACACTCATGAAATGATATCAACAACAAAAAGATGAGTGTTTTAGGCACCCCATAATACACTCACCTTTTTATTTTTGTCTGTAACCTGTATATAATGTGTACATATTTACCATATTCGATCCTTCAGGTGCATGACCAGTAATGATAATGTATGGTCAGAACAGAGGGTGTGGCCAAAGGTGTATTTTTAATGGGTGCAGTGCGTGCGCACCAATAGTATACTTACCTTGTGCCGGGAAGCAGATCCCTCCTCCTCCATGGAACCATCTTCCTAGTGACATCTTTGTGAAGATGGCGTTGACCTTGAAAGCAAAGACTATACTGTGCTCAGCCTTTGCTTTAGTGCGCATGCACCATCTTCGCGAATATCACGGGCCCCTGGATCCAGAGGGGCCCACACGGCACACCTTCTAAGTATACTATGGGTGCAGGCAGCACCCATAGCTATACTTACCTTGTGTATAGGTCCATACTCCTCCATGGTGCCACCTTCCCAATTACGTCTTCAGGAATATGACTCAAGGCCACCACTCCTCCACTGTGAAGAGCTCCCTTTTCAGCGTGATATTCCCGCTCATATATATACACTATTAAAAAAACTAGAGAGGAGCTGATTCCTAAAATGCAAATGCAGCAGGAGGCGCCTCCTCAGCATCGAATCATCATCTCGACCATCCACCGCGTTGGTCGACGCCCTTGACCAGTCTGCGTAAGCCGCAACTTACTCAGACTGGCTGTCGGAACTGGTCAGCTGAATCCAGGAAGTCCAACGATGCAGACTCTAGGCTCGACAAACCTACAAAACAGGGATGACACAACTACATTTTGTAGAACTTTCCCGGTCTCCGTCTCCCAAATGCTGCAGCATGTCTGCAAGCGATCACACAGGACCCGTTTTGCACATGCACAGACCAGCGTCCTGTTTATGAGCAGCTCCCCAAACATCGGAATTGTACTGTACGTAAAAAATCGGGTTTGGGTACAAATCTGAATCAGGTCCAGAATGTAGATTGATTAGAAAGACAATCAATCAAAGCAATAACAATTGACCAAGTGCTTTTCTCCTTATGGCATCAACACAGGCACCTTCCTTTATTTCGTAACATTTTTAATTATTGTAACTGGTACCTTTTTACCAAGTATAGATACCTTATTTCATAGGAAAAAACACTATATATCTTTTTTTTTGCAAAAGTGTACAATGTATAGTGGAGGGGTCCTTTGGAAACTCTGTGCCTTTTGATGTGAGTGAATTGCCACATGTGACTAGAAAACCTTGTGGCAAATCCACACTTCTCTCACTACATAGATCTTCAGAGCAGCTGTGCCCTCAGTTATATCAGATAATTATACCCTTTGTTATATGCTTCTGATTTTTCTGTATTCAGCTGAAAAATATCATTTTTTTTTACAAAAGGTTCATGAAAATGGTGAAGGAGGCAACAAAGAATAATATTGAACAATAGACTTTTCTAATCATGCGCACAGCCTTAAGTGTCTCAGAACATATGTGCCTGAGGGTGACTTGTATGAGATTCACATAAGGTATGCAGAATAAGCCAGGGAATGTATCAAATCAAATAAAAACAGATGGGGCCTATTCCAGATGACCAATGCTACATTAATAATGAATGGACATGTTCGTTATATTCTCTTTCACACAGCCATAAAATATACATTTATATTTTGCTAACTTCCCTATGGCTGTTATACGTACATTATTCCTTATAACACACACTGTACTACAGTACAATCTACAATTTCTTTGTATTTCATAGTAGAAAAATAATTTATTATGCAGAACGCAGATACTAAATTATAAACAGAATAATAGAAGGTAGGCACACTTTTCATAACACGCTTTGCCTGTTATGAAAATAGGATACTACAAATGTGGGTAAAATGTATGTTTATTGGTCAAATCGTCTGATCATAAGCAGGGGCGCCAAGAGGGGGGAAGCGGGTACTAATTACCTGAGCCTGGGCTTGTTGGAAGAGCCCGCGGGGGCTTGGGTCCAACGCCGTCCCCCCCCTCTTACCTGTCAGCAGCCCAGCACATGCTGCTGTTCACTGGGCTGCAGTGGGAAACCAGGGAGACTGCTTACGGCTGCTGAGCAGCAGCAGTCATCTTTCCTTTGCATTTGGGGGGCGATCACACTGATCGCACCTCCCCCCTGTATATGCGTCAGGTTGAGGGGCTCACAGCCATCCCCTCCCCAGATTTGCGGCGCTGCAAATATATTTTTTCTATGGGGACTGTTATTAATGGGGCCCAGGCCGGCTCTCCATGGCAATGATCATAAGATCTTATTCTACTTCACTGGAGGTAATTTATGAACATAGAATAATGCAGGGATGCAGTACATAAAGCTTTTCATCTTGCTTTTTTACATTATGCAGTCAAGAATGATGACAATTGGCCACTTTGAAAAGCCAATGTTTAGTAAATATACCCCTAAGGGTCATTTACAGAACACAAAATCTACAAAACTGCAATGCATCTTTATGAACAAAGTGTGGCTACTTGTCCACCAAGAACGCTTTAAAGTGTAAGCCTACTTTGTGGTTTTTGGAAACACCCCAGTAAAAGCATTGTGCCCCTAGCTTTGCAGGATAGGCACAGGGTGGGAACAGTAAAAAAGTCACAGAGATCCAACTACTACCACTTTGTAATTACTCCTTTTATTCATATCAACCTTTTAACTAAAAAACTACTTGATTTAGCTACATTTATAAATTAATGATAATAATTAGGGAGAATGCACCTTTCTTGTGTGTTTGAATCATTTTTTAACATGGATGAACATGAAGCCAGAAATGAGCATTGTTGCAGGAGTACAAATGGAATATGAATGGAGTGGAAAGTTCCTTTAGGGATGAGAAACCTCAGAGCTGCCCAAAAATTCATGGTATTTTGTGTGGGAAACAATGGTGTGATAAGTAAAGAACATCCCTTTCAAAACAGCATCTGTACCTCTAATTTGATTTATTTTGTCCGGTCCATAAAGTTGAAATTGCCAGTGCAAAAATTTCCACTTAGTATAGATTTCCTTCAGTCCGTCTAACAGCTTTGATTTGTCACTACAAACGTCTGTGCCCTTCTACCATCTTAGCACCCAGATCCAAGTACTTACCTGTAAAACTAGATTTATTTACACAAATGTAGGTGCAAAACGTCTGAGATGAGCTTGGTTTTGCACTTTTGGAAATTGGTTTTCCACTTTTGAAAATAATCTGTACTTGGTAATATAGTGTAATTCATAAATTTAACCACCATACATCAGGAAGTTGGGCAAGTATCTACAGAGGAAACCTGGTCTGCAGTATACAATGTGTATTATTATTTTATTTACAAAGTAACAGCATATTATGCAGCAAGGCTGTGGGTGGGGGGGGGTCATGGTTACGCATCTCCTGCATTTACAGGCACTAACAATGGCCCAAGTATTCTGTATATGCTCAAACCCCTCTCGGCGCATCTAACAATGACATAAAAAAGAAGATAAAGACTGTCCTACACAAATGATCTTATATCTAAGATACAGAAGGTAGCAAAATTACATATGTAGCGGGTTGTTAGGAAACTGTGGCCCTGATTCAGAGCCGGATGCTCTGACAGAGCGCTCGCTCTGAATCAGGGCCGTTCTTTTTTAGAACGGCCTCCTGGCCGCTCGCATAGCTGTGGGTGACCACCCACAGCTATAGCGAGCGGCCAGGAAGATGGTCACGATGGTCAAGACCATCGCAACCATCGGGCTTGCGATGAGACCCTTGTGGTAGGGTCTCGTTGCCGCAAGCCCCAGAGAGATTTCGGCTCTAACAGAGCAGAAATCTCTCCCACTGACATCACTCGTGATGTCAGTGGGGCCGGCCCCAAACGGTGGCGTTCACATGGGAACGCCTCCGTTTGGGCAGCCACTTCCTCGGCCCGCCCACCAAAGGGGGCGTGCTGTCACTCAACATCGACAGCATGCCCCCTTTGGTACGAGACCCGGAGCGACGGATTGCCCGTTGCTATCCGGGTCTCGCGCATACGCACGACGGAGCCGGCTCCGTCGTGCGCATGCGCACTGGCCCACCATTGCCCCGGTTGCGAGCGCACAGCGCTTGTGACCGGGTCAGAATCAGGCCCTGTGTGCGGCTACTAAACGGCAGAAGCTTTATCATTCACTAATTTTAAAGCAGCCATTAGTGAGGAGAGAGGACTACTGATAAATGTAAAATTTGGTCTCAAGAATTAAAATGGTTGGGGAACAAACCCAGTAGACTTCTGGCTCAGGCTCTCCGGAAACAGAGCTCTTCACCTCTGAGATGAAGTATGATCAGTGGCCAATTGTACACTCTTCCGAGGAGATTGCCTCATTGTTCCAACAATATCATAGTAAGCTTTACAATTTCACATACCCCCTCTGCATCTTCCAATAGATCCTGACTCCACCCAAATCTGGTCTTATTTAGCAGAAGTTGATTTACCCAAGCTTCCAGAGGAAGTGAATACTTCCCTGGAGAGCCCCTTTACCAAAAACAATGCAACCAAGGTAATTAAGTCTTCCACGACAGACAAAACTCCTGAACTAGATGAATGTACTATTTTATATTACAAATTCTTCTTGGACAAGTTGGAGCCCATGTTAACCCAGACCTTTAAATAAATTTCTGACTCCCATCGCTTTCACCCACAAGTCTTAAAGGCCCATATCACTGTGTTACCTGAGGAAGGCAAGGATCCCATCTAGTGCTCCAACTACCGCTCAATTTATCTTCTAGATGTGGATATAAAAATATTTGTGAAGCTGGCAGCGAATGACTGAAAGTCTGGCTCCCTGACCTCATTCAGCAAGACCAAGTATGGTGTCCCGGACAGGGAGACCAAAACCAACACCACTAAAATGATCAATCTGGTGTATTCAATATTTGGCTTTACAGTTCCACATACTTTTGCTGTCCACTGACGTCAAGAAGGCGTTTGACCGTCAGTGCTGGAGTTTTATTGAAGGAGTGCTGAAGCACTTGGGCCTGGTATACTTAATCTGCGCCAGCATTTTGGGATCCTATATTGGAGCCACCATCACAACAACTGGTTGGAGTCGATACTGGTTGGAGTAAACTTAAATATTTGAAAAGAAATTGTATGGAAAAAAAGTCTTCCAGGCTCAAGCGACAGAGATATGGGAAAGATTTAAAGCTTGTGGATACGATTCTAGTAAAATTAGCCAAACTTTGTAGAATGTTACTAATATAGAAATTAAGAGTTATGGTAAGAACTTACCCTTGTTAACTCTATTTCTTCAAAGTCTATAGGGTCCACAGGGATTACCATGGGGTGTAGTTGGTTGGAGTGACCCATGCACCAAACAGTTAAAGCTTTAGCTCCCAGGATGCACCGGCCCTCCTCCACATATACCCCACCCCCAGCCGCAGGCAGACAGTTTTGTAAGCAAGCCCAAGGCAGGAGTAGGAGAGAGGAGAAGGAAGAACATTACACTCACGAAACACTCTCACAAAAGATAAGGAAATCAGTGACTGAGAGAAAAATACCCAATGAAGCCAGGTGCGTCAGGGTGGGCGCCCTGTGGACTCTATGGACTATAGAGTTAACAAGGGTAAGTTCTCTTAATTTCTTATTGAGGGTCCATAGGGGGTCCAAAGGGATTACCATGGGGATGTCCTAAAGCAGTTTCCCCTAATGGTGGGGACACTCCTGGGCAGAAAGGAGAATCCTGCGCCCAAAGAAAGCATCCTGAGAGGCAAAAGTCTCAAAGGCACAAAATAACCTAAGGAAGGTGTGGACGGAACCATACACTCTTTATTCAAATGAAAAACCCAGAATACCACTTATGGAAGGTAAATAATATGGGTACATAGGACAGCTCTGTCCTAGATAAGAAACAAAAATAAAAAGCAAGCACCCAGCAACCCCTAAAACTATAGGATCATAATCTCTGGGTGAGCGCCCTTAAAAATAAGAATGCTAAGCTCTGTGACAGATGTGGGATGATGAAGACTTCCTCGCCCCAAGCATCGTCCTGACCACAGAGCTAGAGAAACTTTTGGCTCTTAAGAGGGATAACTTAAGACAGACAAGGGAGGTCCGAGTGCAGACAAGGACCCTGTGCTAACAGGTCTGGCCGTAGTAGAAGTGGAAAAGTAGTGTCTATGGTGAGACTCCATAGATTGGTGAACCAGTGGCACCTGAGCCAGGCTGGACCTATCAGTATCAGTCTGTCACCTTCCTGCTTGAATTTCCGGAGAACCCTTGGGAAGAAGGAAATCGGAGGAAAAAGGTATGCGGATTGAAATTCCATCGCACTGCCAGAGCATCCACAAAAGCTGCTGAGGGGTCTCTGATCCTGGACCCATACCTGGGGACCTTGTTGTTGTGACATAAGGCCATGAGGTCTACGTCTGGTAGGCCCCATTTGTTCACCATGAGTTGAAAAACATCCAGGTGAAGAGCCCATTCCCCTGCATGTACATCCTGATGGTTTAGGAAGTCCGCTTCCCATTTGAGTACTCCGGGGATGAATACTGCAGAGATTGCTGGGAGATAACATTCGGCCCACATTGGGATGTGTGCTACTTCCTGCATGGCTGCCCGACTTTGCGTGCCTCCCTGATTGTTGAGGTAGGCAACTGTGGTCGCATTGTCGGACTGGATTTGGACCGGCCTGCCCTGGAGAAGTGAGTTCTCTGTACACACCTCGAGGCTCCAGGATGTTTATAGGCAGGTGACTTTCCTGAGTTGTCCATCTTCCCTGAAAGGTTTGATGACCTGTCACCGCGCCCCATCCGCGAAGGCTGGCATCCATAATGAGGAGCTCCCACTCTGGGAACCAGAAAGGGGCGACCCTAATCCAGATGGGATGTCTGCAGCCACCATGAGAGGGAAAGCCGAACCTCCAGAGAGAGGAGGATCGTCTGGGACTGGACCAGATGATACCGTCCGTTCCACCGGAAGAGAATCAGTTATTGAAGAAGCTTGGTGTGGAACTGTATATATTTCACCATGTCGAAGGTGGATACCATGGACCTCAAGACCTGCATTGCTGAGTGAATGGATACTCTTTGATTGCGGAGCAATTTGCACACATGCAATTGCAGTACCGAAATCTTGTCTGCTGGCAGACAGATCCTTTGTAACTGAGAATCCAGGAGCGCACCCAGATGTACCATCCTCTATTTTGGAAAGAGGGAGGACTTTTTCCAATTGATGATCCAGCCATGTGCTTGCAGACAGGCAGTGGTATGTTGGAGATGGCGTTCTAAAACAGCCTGACTGTGCCAAAGTTAAGATGTTGTCTAAATATGGCAGGATTCTGACTCCCTGACGCCTCAAGTAGGCCATCATAACTGCACATGCAGATATGCATCCTGAATGTCCAGGGAAACCATAAAATTCCCAGGCTCCATTGCTAGAACAATAGCCCGTAGAGTTTCCATACAGAACTAAGGCCCTCAGATAAACCTGTTGAGGGGTTTGAGATTCAGAATAGGCAGATGAGACCCATTCGGCTTCTGAATCAAAAAGAGAGTGGAATAAAAACCAGTTCCTCGATGAACTGAAGGAGCAGGTATTACCACACCTGAACTTAGAAGGGAGTGAATGGCTTCCTCAAAGGCCTGGGCACTGATGGGGTCTGATGGAAGACCTGTACAAAAAAATAGCTGGAGAGGACATCTCCGGAATGTGAGAGCGCATCCACGAGAAACCACTTCTCTGACCCAGGCGTCTGTAGTTGTCTGATGCCATGAGTCGGCAAACCGCAAAAGTCGGCCTTCCACCCTGGGATACCCCAGGAGGAGGCCCGTCCCATCAGGCCAAGGTTTTGTTGTCAGACTTAGGAGCTGGACATCTGGTCGCCCAAGGCTGCTTAGATCTAGACTTGTTGGTCTTGTCTGAAACAGGCTGCCTTGGAAAGGACTGTCTTTTTGCCTTACCTTGGGGACAAAAAGCCGAAAGGAAGACCTATTAGGCTTAGGAGTAGCTGTTGACGGCAAAAAAGCAGATTTTGAGGCTGCCAGAGTAGTCACTATCTTGTCTAATTCTGCGCCAAACAGTACGTTGCCAGAGAAAGGCAAGGATTCTGTCTTAGATTCCTAGTCCACTGTCCAGGATCGTAGCCAAAGGACTCTGCGGGCGACTACCGAGGTTCCAGTAGCTTTGCAAGCAAGGAGTCAAGTATCCAACGCAGCTTCTTCCAAATAAGAGGCCGCCTCCCGAATATAGAAGATGAAGGCCAGTTGCTCCCTGGTAGCATCTGATGACATGCTGTCAACCAGTGCATTTGTCCATCCTTCAACAGATTTAGCAACCCAGGCTGCAGCCCTAGCCGGCCTAGTAATAGCGCCAGAAAATGAGTAAACAGACTTAAGACAAGTCTCTAGTTTTCTATCTGTAGAATCCTTAAGGGAGGAAGCAGATGGTATAGGCAACATAGTCTCTTAACTAAACGTGCCATATGAGAATCCCCCATAGGAGGGACTTACCATTTAGTACACTCAACCAGGTGGGAGAGGTTAAAAAGACGACAATTTTCTTGGAATCTGGAACCGTTTGTTAGGAATATTCCATGCTTCCCCCATAAGCTCAGTAAGCTGTTCTGATTGAGGGAAATCAGCCTTAACCATCTTTTTTCATTTAAACACTGGGGCTTTAGGCTTAGGAACAGGTTCCTCATCCTCCATATTCAAGATTGATTTAACCGCCCTTACTAAAGAAGGAACATCCACTATCGAATGACAGGCCTCCTCACCCGAGGGTGACCCTAGAGCAGAACCCTGTGCATCATCTGCCTCCTCAGATGATGTGTCAGAATTTGAAAGCTGGGCAGACTGAAATAATATAGGCCACCTATCTGCTTTGGTGGCTAATGGTCTGTCTGCTTGTAACATATCTTGCTGAAAGGTGGCAGATGTATGATCCATATCCTGAGCTGGGTGGGCATAAGCATCCATCCAGAAAGGATGTATGAGGGGTACCAACCAAGCAGGCTATAACTGCTGTTGGTACCCCACAGTGGGAGGAAGCGATAACCGATCCACTAACTTCGTCATAACCTGTGCAAAGGAGGACACCCAAGGTGGCTCCTGCACCGGTACTGGTAAGTTAAGCTGGAGAGGAGGTACTGACCATCCTGCACAATATCCTAAGAGGACAAGCCTGCTGAACAGGTTATGCATGTAACCAGCACAGGGGCCGGAAACTCCTGTTTACCTTTGCATTTGGAAGACATAGTAATACCAGTAAGCAGCACACAATAAAGTGTACAGCTAATAATGCAATGTTATAATACAAGTAAATGTGAAGTACAAATGAACCCCTACACACCTGGTAGTGATGAGTTAAGAAAGAGCGGCAGGGATAGATATAACTGACAGAAAGTTAAAGGCATATCACCACAGCAGAGCTAGCACAAGTCACAGACAATGCAAATAAATACAAATATACTTGCAATGGGCACTGAATCAATTACTCAAGCAACACTAGACTGGTAGGATTTGAGTGCTGTATAACCTGGCTGCAGGGAGAGGTATACAGGGAGACAGGACCCGATCTCCCGAGACCTATAGCTTCAGAAAAGCCCTGATTAAAGGCACCTGAGCATCTCATTAGGGAGGAGGGTGTAGGAGGAGCAGCTCAGATGTGGGAAGACAGCTGAGAAATCACACTCTGAGCTGTGGGAGGGGCTGTCAGGGGAGAGCTTACATCCCCACTGCTGCATTAACCACTGGGTCTATTGGCTTGACAAACTCTCTAGATTTTACGTGGTGGTGTAGTGGGGGTGCGGGCGAGCAGGACGCCCCACAACAGCATCCTCCGGCTGGTCTCCACAGCCGGAGGTAAGGACTGCATTCAGATGTGATTACAAGCAAGCAGGGAATCGCCTTACCTGACATCCCCGTTATCCAGCTGCAGTCCATGGTCTCCCAGGGAAGTGCTGGCTAAGCTCTGCTGGTGCTCGACGTAATCACCAGACCGTTCACCGGTGTTGCAGCACCGGCGGGGATAGTAGGAGCAGTTACGCAGGTGTTCATTAGGACGCTCAGCGCAACTTGCTTAGAAACAAAGTAAAAACTTTAAAACATATAATAAAAGCTTGGGGCTGTCTAACACAGCCCCATTGTTCACAAAGGTGCGACTACTTCTGCCAGCACCAAATGAAAAAACTGTCTGCCTGTGGCTGGGGGCGGAGTATATGTGGAGGAGGGCCGGTGCATCCTGGGAGCTAAAGCTTTAACTGTTTGGTGCACGGCTCAGTCCAACGAACTACACCCCATGGTAATCCCCGTGGAGCCCCTATGGACCCTGAAGAAGAAAGAGGAGATCTTCTTAAACTGAAAAGTAATCATCACGAAAGTACCAATAAATTTGAGAGGGCTTTTATTATGGATTTTAATATCCAGCACCGCAATATTGAGAAGATCCTAAAAAAGCATTGGGGTCTGCTTGAAAAGGATCCCGTTATAAGTTCACTGATCCCGAAACAACCAGTCTGCTTCTACCATAAGGCTCCTAATCTAAAAAACAAGCTTGTGTCTCGTAAGCTCTCTCCTACTAAAACACTGACAAACATTGTATCTACAGTTTTCTAAAAATGAGGTCTTTGTCAAGGCTGCGAAAATATCAAAAGTGATGGCAGCAATAAAATTGACGTGAGTACTATTAATGATAATAAAGTATCAATAGATGAGTTTATCACATGTAACAGTAAAAATGTGGTGTATGCCATAAAATGCACATGTGATAAGTATTATATAGGGAAAACCTCCAGACCAGTAAAGGTCAGTATAGAGGAGCATCTAAGGAACATTAAAAAAGGTGTAGAGTCCCACGACCTGTCTTCACATTTCGATAATCGGGAATCTGCGATCAGCAGTGCACTTGCCTGCACTGCTGAATCAGGTCCTGAGAGTGATAAAGATACCTTGATATGCATGTTAAAGTGTTCATATCTGTGAGTTGGGGTACGCTTATGTTAATCTACTGAAGAGTAAAGATACCTTTATATACATGGTATTTTTTAGCACATTGTGAGTTGGCATATGCATTACAACTTTAAAGTACCTAAAGATGTACATTTATGTGCATTTATATCTGTGATTCCTGTGAGTATGGTTTGCTCACTTCAGTCCACTAAATAAGGTGGAGGAACCCCTGATTAACCAGCATGTCCCAGTTATCATATACGAGTTGTGACGTACTACACTATTTCAGCTCTCTTCTTTTTTGGTTTCTGGTTCCAGCGAAGGGAATAACACTAACAAGAGTCATTCATATTGTATACACAGTAGGGGTTACGTTCAATATCCCGGCACATGGGATTGTGGCGGTCAGAATGCCAGCACCGGAATCCTGACAGCCAGAATCCCAAAGGTCAGTAGCGTGGTTAGGGGAAAGGTTAAACACTAGGGGGAGGGTTATGTTTAGGGTGCGGGGAGGGAAAGGGTTAGGTTTAGGGTGCGGGGTGGTTAGGTTTAGGCACTGGGGGGAGGTTAGAGTTAGGCGCCGGGAAGGGAGGGTTAGGGTAGGGAGAGAGGGAGGATTAGCATACTGACCAACAGGTGTCAATGTGCTAACCCTGTTGGGATGCCGGCGTCGGGATTTTTAACCGCCAGGATCCCTAGCGCCGGCATCCCATACCCTGTGAAAAATAAACATTCTGTACAAGGGAAGTTCTTGTGATTGGTTTATTTTTAGCAGTTTTGTCTGCATTAACTCATCCCATTTCCCTTTCCCCTGCTTAGATTTCCTTATTTTCATATTGTTTCTGTCTACTTGCAGATAGCTTCATACTGCGCCTAATGTTTATTCTTGTCTGTTAAACTAAACCAATTCATTAAGCTTTTATATATAGGTCGACACTTGTGTGGTGTCTCTCCTTTAATTCTGTATGTATTGGTAGTCAATAAAAAAATTGATTAAAAAAAAAAGAAAAAGCAGCTATCAGCAATAAATATTTTTGAGTAATGAAGGATATCTTACCAACCTGATACAACTTCTTATAACATATATCAAAGCCGTGGCAGTGCGGCAAAACTTCCACAGACACAGGTTGCGGTCCAGAGTGCCCTAAATTGGGATCAAGAAGAATATGTGAGATGGCAATTGTAGGGCTCAAACATTTGTGCAATGGAGTATATGCATTCACAAAGTCTACATTAAAAAATTGACACTCAGAATATTGGATGCCAATACAAACGTTCTCCTGAAAAAAGGTGTCGCCATTATGTTATTAATTTTGAGATATAAGGCAACAGGTCAGTGGCGTCACTAGGGGGGTGACACCATCCGAGGGGTTGACTCTATTCGAGGGGGTACAGCAGATGTGCTATTTTGGTGTCACCCCCTTGGATGGTGTCACTGGGCAGCGCTGCAGCAACCATGATGGATGACGTGCACATCCATACATGCATTCGTCATCCACACAACCCTGTGTCCGGAGAGGCTGATTTGCAAGTGAGGATAAAGAAGCGCGTTAATAAAGCTCCATTTGTATGCGTGAACAAAGCTAATGCATGTGCAGTAACACTGCTGGGTCAAACCCGGCAGTGGGCCTGATTCAGATATGTACGATAATGCATTAGCAGCTGTGATTTTGTACGTAGCTGCAGTGCGAAAATATGCTAATGCTACAGCCGCCTAGTAATGTATTGAGATGCCCACCAGCGGCCTCACAGATCCAAGCAACTCTGTACATAAACGCAGTGGGGGTCTCAGATACTTTGATAATCGACCATCTCAGTAACCCTCTGGTAGCACAGAATGGGCACGGGTGCTAAGATGCTGGCGCCAAATTTTCAGCATGCGAGATCACAGATGTAGGCAGATACAAGCTCCAAAAACAGTCACGATATAGAAACCGTTGTAATTCCTACACCATTCACCTGATTTGGATGTAATTACCCTCAAATTAAATCTGAAAGTCTGCAGTTAAAGCACATCTTGTTTGTTTCATTTCAAAGCCATTATGGTGGTGAATAGAGGCCAAAATATGAAAATTCTGTCAATGTCCCAATATTTATGCACCTGACTGTATATATCTATATACACTGGGGGCTGGCTGGAGGCAGGGCCGATTTACCGCTCCTTGCTGTGAGGCCACACCCCCTATTTTGGCACGCAATCCTTCGGCACGCACAATGGTGGTGGTGAGGGAGCACATTTTGACTGTTTGCACTGGGAGCCAGATTGTCTAGAAACGGCCCTGCTTCCACTGAGTGGATTTGGATGATGTCACATAATACAACTTAATTGAAGATACACCCCTTCACCGATTGGGATGAAACAAATGCGAGGTGGTCCATTTGGTTCCTGGACAGGTTTTAGGGAGTTAGGGTCCTGGTCAGACCTCCTTTTGGTGTACGCTGGGCAGAACTTTGACCCATGGTGTCGGATCTGAGACTTCCACTGGATGGATTTGGATTAAAACTTCACAGAGTGGTAACATTGGATCCAAGAAGACAAACTAGGGGGTTGAGGTCCCGGTCGGACCTCCTGTTTATCAACGTTGGGTAGAACTTTGACCTGGGGAGCCTGTTCTGGGCCTTTCACTGGATGGGTTTGGATGAAAACTTCACAGAGGGGTGGCAATTGGTCTGGGATGCCTAATGGAGTGGTTGGGGTCCCGATCGGACCTCACGGCGGAGTGCGCCGGACAGAACTTTGACCCAGAGAGCCTGTTCTAGGCCTTCATCTGGATGGATTTGGACGACATCAGATAATAAAACATAGAGGGGTCTATTCATGAGGCAGAGAAGAGCCCTGTTTAGCTGAAATCAGGGCTCTTCTCTGCTTCGTGCTATTAATGGAGCTAGTTTACCGTGGAGACAAGTATTACTTCTCCAGCGGCATCCCCTATTGTATGGTGAGTGCGATTCACAAAGGAACGGAAAGCTCAACTTTCCATTCCTCTCCTGCTATACAGATTTGCCATCTGAAGATGGCGTAATCTGTACCGCAAGCCGACACTTCCTTGCTGTCTGCCCGGCACAGGCTCCACCCAGAGGCGTATCTATAATGAGTGCAGGGTGTGCGGAGCACACGGGCCCCTGGGTCCAGGAGGGCCCCACACACCCTGCACCCATAGTATTACTTACCTCACCGGATTCCCACACCGTCGCGGGGGTCCGTCACTGTGAAAAATGACTTGAAAATGGCCCCTGCGCCCATTTTCCCGTTGTGTGCATATGCGCAGTACAGGGAAAATGGCCCCCGCGCCCATTTTCCTGGTGACCTGCGCGTACTCTATATACTCTGAGCACAGTCTATAACTCCGGCGCTGGCCGTGCACAGCTCAGAGACTGCACACGAGCCCCCTCCTCTCTAGAAACGCCCCTGGCTCCGGACCTTTTTCCCAGCGTCCGTTGCAGCAGGTCTGACATGACCTGCCGCTCTCGGACGCTGGTGAATGCACAGTGAGGAGCAGGCATATCGGGCTCCTGATAGGTTTGTCTTCTCACTGCGTAAGTCTACATGAATGGCTTCTAAACTTTGCATCGATGTAATGCGATGTATAGTGAAATCTTTTAGCAGGCACTTCATGTTGTACATGAATAGACCCCAATAACTTGAATATTAAACCCGAGCAACGCCGGGTACTTCAGCTAGTATTCAAATGGTGAGTACACACTAGACGATATGCTCCCTTAGCGACATCGTCTAGTGTGTCCCTGGCAGGGTGTGCTCAATGTCGTTCATGACATTGAGCACACCCACTGAACGACATCGTCAGGTTGGCCTGCATGGTAACCCGATGAACGATGATGACGAACGACCCGCGGGAACGCTCGTCGTCATTATCGTTCATCGTTTTTGTGTTAAAAACTGGACGATAAAGTGGACGACTGAATATCGTTATCGTTCAGTCGTCCACTTTAATCGCCCAGTGTGTACATACCTTAAGATTGTATCTGCATCATTTCTGATGCCTACCTGAATGCAACGCAATGCTGAACTCATGCTGAAATTAAATATTGCTGTCAACAAAACGTCCTTAATGCACTGCTCATTACTATGCTAAATAATAAATGCCTTCTTTCTAAATGCACCTGCCCCTTCCCCCTATGGTTAGGTCTAAAAGGAGGAACCGTCCCCCAGTCTGTCCTGTGGCTTCTGTGCACTGTGCTGTGACTCGAGCAGCAGCACTTACACTTATGATAGAGAGACGAGCATGTGCTGGCTGGGCATGTTGTATTGCCGCTTCCCCCGTCCACACACAAATGGTCACCACCACGCTCCGTACTAGTCACTGCAGTACTTCCTGGGCTTCCCCCGCCCGCTGCTGCTGTAAGCTGTATAGGCCACACCGGCCGGCAGCATGTTGTCTGCAGCGGTTGCAGTGAAGGATGCTGTGGGGCAGATTGTGTTACCGGGCGATGTGCTCCTACTCCCGGCCCTGGCCGCAGATACGCTGCTCTCCCTGTCCGCGTCTTCTCCCTCCGGGCGGCAGCGGGTCGTGTCTGGGCCCGGACTGATGCGGCGGGGAGAGGATTTACAAGTCACCAAATGCGGACTGCTCAGGCACCGGGAGCCCACAGTGTACTGGGTGGACTCCCAGCAGAAGAGGGTAATAGTAACCATAGGAGGGCTGTCTCGGGAGATATAGATTATATACATATTTAACACTAGCTCCAATGTGCTAGATTTATTAATAATGGTGCTGTTGTGTTTACTTCGGAGAAATGTATTCACTTTGTATACACGTCAGAATTGGTCAAATTATTATTGCTCACTCTTTGGTTATGTTATAGCATTTTGTGTGACACGAATGACGAGTTCTTATTTAAAATATAAGCACTTTTAAAGCTGACCTACCACCCACCCAACCCCATCTTGCTGATGGCTGGACATCCACATTAGGCTCGCCAGAACAAGGAACTGTACCCTGATGTAAAGTGATAGTGGTCGCTATCACTTTGATTCTAAAGCTGGATACACACCGATGTGTATACCCAGTGATGCAACTCCCTACGGGCCGACACATTATGTGACCCAGTGCCTGATCGCCTGATATGTCGGGCACTGGCTCCATTCGCCTGCCTGGCGTCGGCAGATTGGTCGTTCTGTTGGCCCTACATGCAGGCCGACAGAGCAACCCAGATGGATGACCTGCGGGAGCGCACATGGTCGTCCATAGTGGGTACACATTTGCCGATGTAGATGATGTCGGCCTGATATGCCGGATCGGGCGACATATTGTCTGTGTACCCACCTTATCACCTCTCCGGGACAGGGCCTTCTTGCAAACTCTGTGGTAGATGTACTAAGACTTGGGTAGAGCTAAAGTAATAACTTATCGGCTCTTAACTGCCATTTTTCAAAAGCAGCCTGTAACATGGCAGTAAGGAGCTGATTGGTTGGTACTTTATCTCAGTCCACTTTATCTCTCTTCAAGGCTTAGTTAGTACATAGACCCCCCCCTGTCCCGGTACGTGAACTGTGATAAATTAATAAATTAAAAAATATTCATATGCCGAAAACTGGAACACTATCAAAATGTTAGTGACTGCGGTAGTGGTTATGGCGACATGGTAGACATTCTATTAAACTTCATAGAAGTAATGCCAGTTAGTTCCAGTGGGTACAACTACAAACCGTTAAGGATATCTGGAAAGGCAGAAATATTGGAACATTGGAGAAAATGTAATAGACTGTGAGATGCGGTAGCCTATGAGCTACACTTCGCATAATTAGCCGGGCTCCCCCGGAACCCTTGGAGCCCCTGTCCCTACATGTGCCAGTTGATACAGTCCACTGGTATGATCGCATTGCAATGTGATCATTAATAAATGGGCCTGTATCAGAGATAGAGTTCTAGCTTATGCATATCTGGGACAGTGGATATTTTCAGTTGTGTTTTGCTGGACACTTGTTCACCTTTCCTGTTGTACTAACATCATCCTGTCTATTATATATAGTATGTGCCTGTGAAAGGGGACCATGTTATTGGAATTGTCGCCACTAAGTCGGGAGATATTTTCAAACTCGATGTTGGAGGCAGTGATCAAGCATCATTATCATTTTTAGCCTTTGAAGGTGCAACTAAAAAGAACAGGCCAAATGTAAAGGTGAGTTTTCTTGTTGAAGTATTTTTTCCCCTTACTACAGTGCTCCCTATATATACTGACATTTGAGCAAACAGATGTAAATCTCCAGCTGACACCTAATCTATATAAAATGTATGGGCAAAGCTAGCCATACACCTTAAGATATGTCCAACCATTCAACTACAGTAGTTGGCTGTTTGCAATGGAAGTCTGGTAATGTATGGGAGAAAATGACAATCGACCATCTGCATCCATTATTATTATTATTACTACAACATTTTATTTATAGGGAGCCACAATTGTTCTGCAGCGCTGTACAAAGAGCAAAACAATACAGGGTGAAACAGTACAATACAAATAGCACTACAAATTCTCGACACAGCCACTGATGCAATGTGTGCAATTAAAAAGTGCAGTGTCAGCTGAAACCGGTAGCTGTCAGCGTGGACGCAACTTATAGGTCTAGTTTGTCTGAAAAACAAAAACAGATGATTGGATTCCAGGGGCAGAGAGCCCAAGGAGATGTGTAGCAGGTGTGCAAGAAATGTAGGTGGTGAGAACAGGAGGGCCTGCTAATGGAGCTTACAGTCTAAAGGGAAGGGAGACAAACGGAAGACCTAAGGAGTGAGCCAGTGTAAGGGGAGATCAGAGGTAGACTGTGTGGTGACATGGTTAAGTGGTGGACTGATATGCTTGTATGAACAGGTGGGTTTTCAGCACCCACTTGAAGAAATGCAGGCTGGGGGATAGTCTGATAGAACGAGGGACATCATTCCAATGGTGGGGGGCAGCTCGGGAGAAATCTTGATTTCTGGAGCGATATCTGGTAACCAGAGGGGAGAAAAGGCGCCGGTCATTGACCGACTGGAAAGGGCGGGAGTGGGTAAGGAGATGAGGTTGGGAGCTGTGGAGTTGAACAGGGCCTTCTAAGTGGTAGTTAGGCACTTTAAAATTATTCTGTAGGGGAAGAGGAGCCAGTGAAGGGCTTTGCCGAGAGGGAAGGCAGATGTGGAGCGGTGGTAGAGAAAGATAAGTCTAGTGGCTGCGTTAAGTACAGATTGGAGAGGAGCAAGATGGGAGCAGGGGAGTCCAGTGAGGAGAAAGTTGCAGTTGTCAAGGTGAGAGATGACTAGTGAGTGGACAATGGTTTTGGTGGCATCCTGGGAGTGGAAGGGTCTGATTCAAGCGATGTTGCGGAGCTGGAAACAACAGGATAGGGCAAGAGATTAAATGTGGGGGGTGAAGAAGAGAGAAGAGTCAAGAGTGACTCCCAGGCAGTGGAGTCTGGAAACAGAGGAGATAGTGGTGTCGTTGATAATTATAGAGGTCAGGAGGGGAGAAGACTCTAGATGGAGGGAAGACAATGGACTCTCTTCAATTCAACGCGAATTGAATAGCGCCGGGAGGGAGCTCCCAAAGCTTTTAATTCAGTGAGCTGTTTTGTCGGAGAATGCAGGTTCTCGTGCCTTAAATATGGTGTTTAGTCGCGAGAACCGGCATTCTTCGACTAAACTGCCCAGCGCAGTGCTGTTTCCGCGGCTCTAAGGGCATAAAACAGCATTGCGCCTAGAGTTTTGTCAGATTTCTGCTCGCACCCCAGGAGGGACTGCGAGAATTGAATAGCCCTGGGAGCTCCCTCTTGACGCTATTCTATTCGCGTTGAATTGAATCGAGCACAATGGGTTCAGTTTAGACCATGTTAAGTTTGAGAGAGCGCTCAGACATCCAGGAGGAGATGGCAGAGAGGCAACTAGACACCTGGGAGAGATCAGGAGATGAGATGCAGAGTTGAGTGTAATCAGCATAGAGGTGATACTGGAGACCAAAGGAACTGATGAGTTCACCCGGCGAGGAGGTGTATCTAGAAAATAGTAGAGGCCAAAGACAGAACCCTATGGGACACCGACAGGAAGGATGGATGAGGAGGAGGTGGAACCAAAGGTAGAGACAGAGAAGGGGAGGTAGAAGTTGAATCGAGAAAGGAAGGTGTCAGAGAGAAAAATGGTCTGAAGGGTGCACAGAAGGAGAGGGTGATCCATGGTTTCAAAGGCTGCAGAGACGTCCAGGAGGATAAGTGGCCCCTGGACTTGGCCAAGAGAAGATCGTTGGTGCGTTTGGCCATGCATCAGCAAACACTAGTAGTACAATAGACACTACTGGTAAAAGTGCAACACATGGAAAATGTAACATTAAAAGCATATTAATAAACTGCTTGTTCTCAACAATACTTTTTAACTGTTTCCAAGGCACATATGTAAACTAGCCCTCAGTAAATTCTGTCTTCCAGGAAGTTTCTTATTGCTTTAATGTTGGAGACACACTGGTAGTATATGTGTCTCAAAAATGTTTGCAATGCCTGATAAGAATCTGATCTAAATCATTTTGGATGACTGTTAAGCATATTGGTAAGTGTGGGCGAAAGATAACTGATATCATTGTGATTATACATTCGCCTTCAGATTACTATCGGATCCAAACAATAAGTGATCTGGACGCTTGTCCTAAGGAGCAAGAAGTCTGATTCTTGTTTGATTTGACCAACTACATATGTGGTTAGCTTCAGATACAACAATTTCCTGTATAGATACAAAATCTTACAAAGACTTGAGTTTACTTGTCCTATGAAAGAGCAGTGAAAGCAAATGAGCCTAAAAAATGGAACTCTTTGAATATTTTTACATTAACAATCCACAACAAATGTATTTTCTTTTGTGTGTAATTTACAGGATTCCTACTGTACCTGTACTTTGTAAGCTTGCATCCTGTATGTAGCCTGAAGCACTAATTTGTATTTGCTGAAATTGTATGTAACACAAGTTGGCATGCTGAATACACTGAGGCGTAGAAGTCAGTGCAGAATTATTCGCTTTTATGCAGAGAATGGCAGGAAGTCTCCTTTTTAAATTTTCTCCTTAACTTGGTGTCTCATTTATATGGTGAATTTTGAGATGGCTTCTTCATTCTTACCCTTTTTACAGGATCGCCATTTTTATGTAGATACTATGCATTGAAACAAATGTGGTTGGATCTTATTGTCGAACAATATTTTTGATGTTATATAATATGAATTTCTTGTGTTGTAGGTTGGAGATCTCGTTTATGGCCAGTTCATTGTTGCCAATAAAGACATGGAGCCAGAATTGGCATGTATAGACAGCTCCGGGAAAGCCAATGGGAAGGGCGTTATTGGGCAAGATGGCTTCATGTTTAAAGTCTCTTTGGGACTAGTAAGAAAGTAAGAACAATTCTTTTACTTGGGTTTCAGAGAAAAAAAAAATATATAAAATAAAGTATAGGTATATCTATTATTCAGAGACTTGTTTAAAAAGGAAGAATAAAAAAAAAATACCTGTCGCTACTCTCATGGACACAGACCTAAAACTATTCTTACCTCTTATAGTCACTCTATGCAACAATACCAAATCATTCAATGAGCAGGGGAGTGGCAGTGTTAGGAAAGAATGAGGAAATGAAAAGTACTTGCACAGCACTCTGTGTAACATGCCCCCCCCCCCCCCCCCCTAGCAAGATACCCAGCGGCAGCTACATACTACAGTTTTTCCCTCGCACTCTACCGCTTTATATAGCAGTGAGCCTCTCGCTTGTGGTTATTCCCCCTGTTCATCGTTCCTGGCTCTTGTATGAGTTGGGCCGCATTAGTAAAATCTTACGTCTAGTGCAGATTTAAATATATATTTAAAACGCTGCTCTCTGGAAAGCACCAAGTCCCAAACATTTTGGATATGATGTGCCACAACTATATTATTGTAGGAAGGTGTCATAGAAGTCTATAAAATCACAGGCACTCTTTAAAAATGTTCTCATGCGTATTTCTACGCATGAAACAACGTTGTCCCAGCGTCTTAGTTGGTGGGTGTGTCTGGAGCGACACTGTCCAGCCCAGGAGGAGGTGTTTCAGCCCCCCCTATAGCCCTACCCCCTGAATCCTGTGTGATCTGAGAGGCTGGTGTAGAGCTCCTGGGGCAGGATGCTGCCTCCGGGCGATTCTTTATCTGCTGGTCAGGCAGGCGGAGGGTGAGGGAGGATTTATGTGTACTGTAAAGGCTTCTTTTGTCAATACCTTCTTCTATAAACTGCATATGATGCATCATATTGTAATTTACCATTAAGTGTAATAACCAAATTAATAAAAAATACTCCTTAAAAAATGTGAAGGAGTATTTTTACTCTGCCCCAAAAAATATAAGGTGACTCCTGAATGGTGTAGAAACCATTAATAATACCTTTCATAGTCTTCATTCTAGCACCCTGCATTTGTGACAACCCATGCGGTTCCTCTATACTGCCTGGGGTGTCGCTCTCTGCTCTGGTGCTTTCAGCACACTCATCTGATGCAACAAACTGCTGAGATTCATCAGTTTGTGTGCTAGAAGCACCAGAGCAGAGAGCGATACCCCAGACAGGAAAGAGGAATTGCACAGGTTCTAACAGGAGCAGGGTGCTAGAATGAACACTACCTTTCATTTTGGTGATCTACATACATTTTATTTAGGCTTGCCATATCATCCCTTTAAACCGGGACACTCATGGATTACACAGGTTCTGTGGGTTATTAAAAACAGGTGAAATCCAGCTTGAAGTCACCCAGCCACAGAACCTGTGTAATTCATGAGTCCCGGGTTTAAAGGGAAGCCGATGGACGGAACCCCGACTGTCTAATCCCGGCAAGGGCTAAATGACATGCATCAAAATCCCCATGCTTGTCATTTTACTTACGCCGGGAGCCCGACACCTTTGATTGGCAAGCCGGGTGGGGGGAGGGACACTTAGTTAGGCACCCCCCCAGGAGGTTAGGGGAAGGGGGGGGGGGTTAGGCACCCCCCCGGGAGACTTAGGTTTAGGCAGCGGGGAAGGGGAGGGTTAGGTTTAGGCACCCTTAAGGGAGGGTTAGGGTTAGTTGGGGAGGTTAGGTTAGTTTAGTTTATACTTAGCTTAGTGCAGTCGGGATTTGAAGGCCGGCGGTAAATCATAACGAACCCAGTTTAAAGGATAGTGTGGAAAGCCTAATTTTATTGGATGTTAAGAGCTTACCAGTCCTCATGTTTTGAAAACTCTTTTGTACTTATAGCTTAAGAACTTAAACCTTACAAATTAAAACAAAATGCTAGTATTCAAACAGATAAGTGCCTTTGTATTGCACCTATGCTGTTTTTCATACGCATACAAATGTGGTTAGATAGCCATTCATTTCAATCTCTAGTAATCTTTTAAATTTGACACATTTACTGTTTAAAAATAGAATTTGATGGCAGATAAGAACCTCTTGGCCCATCCAGTTTGCCCTTTTTCCAAATCAAGTATTTCATTACAATACACTCACAAGTTGGGTGCTTGCACAAAGTAACGTCTATTCTGAATAAATATTGCCGTTAGACGTCTTTAACCACTTGCCTGGCATGGTCGTATCAGATACGATCATACCAGACTGGGCTTTCCATGATATGGTCGTATCTGATACGACCAGTCAGAAAAGCACTGTGGGTGGCTGCTGGAAAATCATTTTCTAGCAGCCGCCAATCACAGAGGGACCTCCTGGTCCCTCTGCACACTTTGTCCCTTCCCGTGGGCCGATCACTGCAGTGATCGGCCGGCACACCCACCCCCTCCCCCGGCGGCTGCCGAGAGGACAGGGCAGAGAAGGCAGCACTGATAGCGCTGTCCTTCTCTCCCTATTCTGCCTAGCAGCAGCGGCTGCTGACAGGGCAGAGAAGGCAGCGCTGTCCTTCTCTCCCTACTCCGGAGAACAGCAGGCCAGCGGCTGCTGACAGGGCAGAGAAGGCAGCGCTAACAGCGCTGTTCTTCTCTCCCTCCAACTCCGGCTAGCAGCAGACGCCGGGCAGGGAAGGTAGCGCTATCAACGCTGTCCTTCCCTCACTCCACCCCCGCTATCAGCAGCCTCTCCCCCATTGTGGAAAGCCCCACCCCATGAGTAAATCAGAGCCCTGGCCAATATAAATATATATATATATATATATATATATATATATATATATATATATGAATATGATAGATGGCAGCCCCCAACCAATGTTAAGGAAACATCGGCAGCTGTGGTCACAATCGATGTTTCTATCGATGGCCATCAGTACTAGTATATACCATAAAAATTGCCATTGTTATGGTATACAGCATTTTTTTTTTTTACAAAATTGTGTTGGATAACTTTTAATAAGCTGTTCCTGACCTAATTCAATCATAAAATAAACCGACAAATTCGGAGCGGTTTTTGGAGAAAGAATTCGTCAATTAAGTGGTTAAAGATATAGGCTGCTTTATATATAACTAGTTGAAGTACCTAGCATTGCCATGTGATGTTATCCAAATGATGTCCAAATTAATCTAGAGGGATGCTCCGAACAGGCCAAAGTTCTGCCCGGCGCACTCCACTGTGAGGTCCAACCGGGATTCCAACCACTCCATTAATTAGGCATCCCAGACCAATTGCCACCCCTTTGAAATTTTCATCCAAATCCATCCAGTGGAAGGCTCAGAAAAGGCTCCCCGGATCAAAGTTCTGCTTAGCATACACAAACTGGAGGTCCGACCAGGATCTTAACCCCCCTAAACACTGGCCAGGATCCAACTGTACCACCTTGCGTTGGTTTCATCCCAATTGATTAAGCGAAACACGCGGTATACTGTGCCAGCGTGTCTAAATGTTTGCCTAGGGAGACACGCGGCATATCATGCCAGCATGCAATATGTTTGTTTAATTCCTGGTGATATTTGTTCCACGTAGAACACAGCGGCCAATGATGCCATACTTTTAATCACTGCTATGTGGATCACTATATGTGTCTGTTGTAAATGTGAATGAATGAATGTGTCTGGGAATAGACGCTGTGATTGTTAGTCACAGCGCTGCCCAATGGAGTAGATGAATGGAAACTGATGTTCTATAATAAGCGCATCCTGCCTTGACTCAGTATTACAAACACACCCATTAATAATGGACTATGGTTCCCCTATACCAAATAAAGGGGACATAGTTTTAATAGTGGCATACTGTGTTACAACTAGTATAACAGGATGACATGATTCATAGTCATTACTACAAACAACCATTTGCTATACCACTGTAAGGGGGATATATGAGCGGAGATAAGTGATCATGAATATCAAACTATTATGGTAAGAGTCAGCTAATTGTATGATATTATATTGGTATTCTAAACCCCATAGATGTTTATAATACTCTGAGGACCTAATAAAAATGAGGAAAGATAACCTCAGGGTTGTATTCAGTACAGCGGGATATATGCTTCAAATAGCAACAGCATCTTTAGATTGAGCCCAATTAGTTCAGTGTCTCAGAATACTGTATTGTTACAATTATACATATTAATGACACTCTAGGGACATAATTACCTTTTAATAGCTAATTATCTAGTGGAATTATTAAATATAACGACATATGAATATTCTTGGAAAGCTATATTGGTCACAATAAATAATGATCATTGTGGATTTATTATCCTAATAAGAGGACCCTCTATAGGAAGTATTTCATGTATGACCATAATAGTGTGACACATTGAACCAAATGACAACTTGTGTCTAATACATATTGGAATGAATTATATTATAAATATAGGCAATACATTTTTCTTTTAAATCACTTTATTATTTTTGTTTGTGTATGTTATTTGTTTATATTTCGCTGGTAATTTTTAACTGTATTAATAAAAGCTACTTTTTAAAATAGTGTTGAATCTCCTATGATAAATTTCATTATTAAATACTAATTCTTGACTCACGAGTGCCCCGTGTAGGAATACTTTTTTTCTTTTCTTCATCCCAATAGGTGCAGGGGTGTCCCAATTCCTAACCAGACAGACAAACTGACCAATGAATTTTATATAATAAGATTTTTAAAGACATTAAGGTGTTAGCAGGTTTCAACACACACATTTATTACAGTACTGTCCCAGTGTTCAAGTACATTGTTTAATATTGGAACAATATTATTGTTGTATACCTCAATAATATGACTAGACATAACACAGATAAAAAAATAATCAAAAGTAATTCGTTGGAAACTAAGTATTTTGTTTTGTTCCAATACATTGGACCTTCTGTATAAGCCTGCAAGATGCTAGACGCAATTCCGGTAAGACTGCCCATATTTTTAAAATGGCAATAATTTCAAAGGCAACACCAAACTGGTTCTGCCTTTTAAATTATTGCCGCATTAAAAATACACAACATTTTGTGATTTAGGGATCTTTAAAATGAACTGCGCACATTAGTAAACTGATTCATGTTAAGTGTTAACATGACATTCCACTATGTATTTAAAAAGTGAATTATTAAGATCTCATTTTGGACAGTAAAAATGTAGTTAAGCGTCAGAATAGGATCTGATACAGGTTAGGGTGCTGTGACATTTTTCTTCCCATGGAGTATGAACCCGCAGTCATTCTGATTTGTTTGAAAACACACACTGTAAATGTAGAAATCTACTGCAGTGGTGTGAATGACAGCATGGACGTATTTGGTTACATATATAAACCCTTCAGTTATTTAGCAGTATTTTTTTCAGCTTATACATAGTTTTTTTTAAAACATATTACTGTCTTTATTTGCTCTTTTGAAATGATTTAGAAAAAAATCATCTATACCTGATTAACATTTCATACCCCTCCCATTTCAGGCTTTTAACACCTCAGAACGAGATTATTCAGGAACTGATGAATGTTTTCCCAATGGAGATGGTTATTGGCATGAATGGACGAATATGGGTGAAGGCTAAAACCATCCAACAGACTATTATTGCAGCAAATATACTGGAGGCTTGTGAATATTTAACAGCTATACAGAGAAAACAGGTCTTTGCAAAGTTCTCAGATAACATGTAAAGCTGGGAACACGCTGAGACGATCTTGTTACGTTGTGGCCAAATCGTAAAGACATATCATGCAGTGTGTATGCACGCATCCATGGTCACATGCAATGCCGTCAGGCTAGATGTGCTGCACATCAAACCTGACTATATAGCTTGCAGCTCCATGCATGTTAATGAAGGACGGAATGAGGGATTGTTCTATCGTTCATTACATCGCTCTGTGCACCCGCGGTACAATATGTCTGCCTGTTGGGCCTACTTATTGTCCGGGCACAGTCTAGTGTGTACCCACCTTAATTCAGCACATTCTAACAATGTTGCATAGCATTACATATATAGTATGGCTGATTTCTGGATCCACATTGGTACATATTGAAGTTGATTTGCTATTGTGTTTTGTGATGTAAAAACTTTTTTAAAATTAAAATTATTTTGCTATTACAAGTGTTTAATTTTGTGTTGCAACTGCAGTACAAGATGTGCTAGCAGCGAAGTGGTTTTTAATAAACATGGTCTACAAAATGTCAGTGATGTGAATTCCCAGCAACAACTACATTTACCACCCTAAAACAGCAATTTTATAGTTTGTACAAATAGGAATACATGTGCATTTCAAGAGTTCATGGCTTGCATAATTTGTGGGATGATATGTGTGGGAATATTTGTGCACATGTTAAAGGTGGAAATTCTGGGGTGGGGGTGCATTTTTGCATCTTTACTTGGGGTACAAAAATACTTTGAACATGTGGTGCTCTTGGTCCCTGCTCTGTTACCGTAGATGCTGTGTGTGAGATGTCTTACAATGGTGTCACAATAGAAAGTATGAGAAACTTTCAGTATGGTGAACTTGTCAAGGCTGGCCAACAGTGTGCTTACTAAGTATGAATACTTGGGGGAGGGGGGGTGTAATTACTCAAAACAGTGGATAGAAATTAAGATCCAATAATGACATCAAGAGAATATCAATGTATTTCTGACATTTGCTACAATGTATGGGTACACACCTATATAATAGCCTGCAGGATGATAACATTTATAACCTTTTGGTGAGATCTTGTAAGTGAGTTTGCACCAACAATCTTGTTTTATCTGAAGAAAGCTAGTTGCATCTGCTGATCTGGTTTTATGGAAGTCCTAATATATCTGAGACGCAATGGTACAATGTCAGACAAACCTGGAGGTATGCACCATCAATCATTCTGCCAATACAGCTGCTCCTGTAGTCATGCCCTTTTCAGCAGATGGTTTCAAGAGACGAGGATCACACATCGAATGTTAGATTGTAATAGTGTGTACACATGGATCTGGATTTCCAATAGTAATTGTAAGAAGAATTATATCTCCTCATACAAGTGTGTACCTGCCTTTACTCTAAATAGAAAATATTAAATGTACATTTTTGCAGACCAAAATGTAATCTGCCTGATGTAATTTCAAGGCTATTCAAATAATTTCATATCCCAGCTAAGTTTGTCCACACTTTACGAGTGCCACATATCTTCTGCTGCTAAACACCTATCAAAGTATGTATCTTACACAGAGAATTATATACACTAAACAGTTATCCCTCTGCATAAAGAGCACTAAGAATTATCTGTTCTTAGGGGCAATTCAATTTTGAACGATGCAAAACAGGAACATTCATAATGGCGGCACATTGCTCATCTGATCTCACACGTCATAGGTGTGTGCTGGAAAATGAGATGTTGGGCCACTGTAAATATCAGCAATATATGCAGCTGCACATCGCAACCCAACATTGCTCTCAAAATTAAATATCTGACTGTTCCAGCACTAAAATATGTTACATCTCTTTCTAATCAAATGCTATTAAAGTAATATATTTGAACATTAGTTCCATGCAACAGTTTGGGGGAAATTGTTTTATCTAAGTTATTCAAGAAAAAAATTTAATAAATGTGTTTTTTTTTTTTTATTAAATACTACAACTTCAAACAGACAGATCATATGGTGTTTTAAGAAAATATTGGTAAAAATATTTTCAAAATAAATTCTAGAAATAATTTAAACATACTTCGTTTTACATTTTGCAAACATCTTCTATTTGAAGAGTAGTTGTTTGTAGTTCACAGTGCAATTTCATCACGAAGAACATAGCCTTTTCCTGGTGAAACTCCAGCTTTCAGTGCTTCTGGCCAGCTACGCGTTTCTTGGTAAGTGCATAACACATCAAACACTGAAACGGAAAACAAAGACTCAAGTTTTATATATTCTAAAATGAGACCTATACCTAGATAAATATACAGTATATATCTGAGGATCATGGGTTATTAGTAGATCATTATTAATACAGCAGTGATATCTTAGTTATTTTAAATTGGGTGGTCAGTACATCCATGCTTGATCATACGTTCTAAAGTAATACAATGCAGATCAATTAACCATGAACATCACAGGCATATTTATAAAATGCTAACAGACAACTGAATTAGAAGATTGTTTAAGGGGAAATATTCATACAGTTAGGTCCATATATATTTGGACATTGACAATTTATTTTAGCAGTGTATCAAAAAATATTCAAGTTAATTATACTGTAGAATGGATATGGTTTTAATGTGCAGACTATCAGTATTAATTTGAAGGTATTTACATCCAAATTGGAGGAAGGGTTTAGGCATTACCACTACTTAATATGTAGCGCCCTCTTTTTCACGGGACCAAGAGTAATTAGACAAAAAATAAACATTTTATTTATGATAATATTAATTTGTCCAATTACATTTGAGCCCCTGAAAATAGGGGACTTTGTAAACAAATGGTTGCAATTCCTAAACATTTCATACAATAATTTTGTTCAACCCCTCAAACTAAAGCTGAAAGTCTGCACTGTGCTCAGCAAAAATGTATTTTCCATAAGATAAGTTTTATTTTAAAGTCCCTTTTGGAGTGCCTTCTTTTCTAAATACATTATAATTATATATATACACACACACACAATATATTTATTTCTAAAGCTCCACCCACAGATCCTGAACCTATTTTTCCAGAATAAAAAAATAAAGATAATAAATATATATATTTATTATCTATTACACACACACTATATGGACAAAAGTATTTTGCCACACCTGTTAATTTTTGAATTGAGTTGTTTCAATCAGACCCATTGCCACAGGTGTATAAAATCAAGCACCTAGCCATGCAGTCTCCATTTGCAAACATCTGTGATACAGTTACTTCAAGCGTGGTACTGTGATAGGATGCCACCTTTACAATAAGAAGGTTTGTGAAATTTCATCCCTGCTGGATATTCCAAGGTCAACTGTAAGTGATATTATTAGAAAGTGGAAGCATTTAGGAACAACAGCAACTCAGCCACAAAGCAGAAGACCACGTAAAATCACAGCGGGGTCAACGACTGCTAAGGCGCATTGGAGCGTAAAAGTCGCCAACGCTCTGCTGATTCCATAGCTGAAGAGTTCCAAACTTCCACTTGCATTAATTTAAGCACAAAAACTGCGTCGGGAGCTTAATGGATTGGGTTTCCATGGCCGGCCAGCTGCATGCAAGACGCACATCACCAAGTCCAATGCCAAGCATCGGATGGAGTGGTGTAAAGTACACCGACACTGGACTGTGGAAAAGTGTTCTGTGGAGTGACAAATTATGCTTCTCTGGCAGCCAGATGGGCGAGCCTGGGTTTGGAAAATGCCGGGAGAACGTTATCTACCTGACTGCATTGTGCCAACTGCGAAGTTTGGTGGAGGAAGGATAATGGAATGGGGCTGTTTTTCAGGGTTTGGGCTAGGCCCCTTATCTCTAGTGAAGGGCAATCTTAATGCTTCGGCATACAAAGACATTTTGGAAAATGCTATGCTTCCAACTTTGTGGCAACAGTTTGGGGAAGGCTCTTTTCTATTCCAACTTGACTGTGCCCCAGTGCACAAAGTAAGGACTATAAAGACATGGTTTGATGAGTTCCGTGTGGAAGAACTTGACTGGCCCACACAAAACCCTGACCTCAACCTGTGAGCCAGGCCTTCTCGTCCAACATCAGTGCTTGACCTCATAAATGCTCTACAGAATGAATCGGCACAAATTCCTACAGGAACACTCCAAAATCTTGTGGAAAGCCTTCCAAGAAGAGTGGAAGCTGTTATAGCTGCAATAGGGGGACCAACTCCACACTAAAGTACATGTATTTGAATACAATGTCACTACAGTCCATGTTAGTTTTAATGGTCAGGCGTCTGAATGCTCTTGTCCATATAGTGTGTGTGTAATTCTATATATATATATATATATATATATATATATATATATATATATATATACACACACACACACACACACACACACACACACACAGGTTGAGTCTCCCATATCCAAAATGCTTGGGACCAGGGGTATTTTGGATAACGGAATATTCCGTATTTTGGAATATTTGCATAAAATAATGAAATATCTTGGGAATGGGACCCACGTCTAAACACAGAATGCATTTATGTGTTATATACATCTTATACACATAGCCTGAAGGTAATTTTATACTATATTTTTAATAATTTTGTGTGCGTAAATACATGAAATTCATTTATGTTTCATATACACCTTATAAACACAGCCTGAAGGTTATGTTATACACTATTTTTAATAATTTGAGCTTTAAACAAAGTTTGTGTTACATTAAACCATCAGAAAACAAAGGTTTCACTTTCTCAGTCATGCTAAAAATATTCCGTATTTCGGAATATTCCGTATTTCAGAATATTTGGATATGGGAGACTCAACCTGTGTGTATGTGTGTGTGTGTGTATATATATATATACACACACACACACACAGTATATTAATGTGATTGTTACAATAACCTGGCATTTATGTACTTTGCACAGTTACTGACATTTACTGTACCAAATACCAGTACTTTGCACGATGTTACCCTTTCTTGAGTAATTAAGTCCATGATACAGGGTGGGGTGGTATATAATAACTGTGAATCGAACAGGAAATTTTTGTTTTATATAAATACATAAGAACTCTCACGTAGTGGATAACAAGAGACTTCAAATGACCAGAGCCATATAACAAACTGGTCTAGTATATTTGTTGATCAGTGCATTCTAAGATACAGTATTATATAACAAACCTATTAAAATATATCAAGGTTTATGCAGTTGGATACAAAATAATTACTAATGCTGCGCATACACTGCCAGATAAAATGCCTGTCAGACCGACAGACATTGTATCTGGCAGCCTGTCACCCTGCAGATATCGCGGGTATACAATGAGATATCTCACAGTGTATTGGCCCAGATATCTGCGCTCTGCCCTCGGGGAGGAGACACCATGGGAAATGTATTTAACATACAAAATATTGCATCAGACGGGCATGCTGGACAATCCGGCATGCCCAACCGATCAATATTTTACCCTAGGTCGCCCACATACACAGTGCAATTATTGGAGGGATGCGCCGATATTGGGCGGATCACCCCAATAATTGTATAGTGTATGCCCAGCATAAACTATCCATTGTCCTCCCAACATGCTGTAAAACAAACGAGAGTATCTTTGTACAAAATAGAGAGACAGGTATGAAAAGACAGGTTTGGCATTTTTTGATAAACAGTCATGATGTCCACATGAGAAATATTCATAACAACACCAATGAAATGTCTACATGAGTAGAATGTTGATAAAACATTCCTGGTGGTCTAGCAGTGACTTACTTGGCTCGGAGGCTCCAGAGGTCAGCCGACGGTGACTTCCAGCTGTTCCTGCGTCGGTTCCAACGGTGAGTATTGCTAAACCTCCCCATAGTACCTAACCCTAATCTCCCCTCCTGTAACTTAATACTCAGCTGCCACAGCCTGAGCCAAACCCTAACGCTCTGGCCTGTGCAGAATGTCGACACTATAATCCCTAGAAAAACACAAGCCTTGATTTTGAGCAAGGCATCTCTGTGAACCAGAGACATCACAATCCATTCACAGCATGTGCAGGATCTGTTCTGCGCATGTGCAGATCTCCAGCAAAATCGTGGCCGTAAGGGGAGAACAGAGTCAGGCAGCTTCCCAGAAAATGGGGGTATGTCAGCCCTGTTTTGTGGAAGTGCTGAGGCCAGTGGCTGAGTCCTTGTACACAGCTTCACTGGCTTCAGCTGCGTGTAAACACTGGCCATTCTGAGTAACGTGAAGGCTACTCAAATGACCATTGATCATGCAGAGTGAACCGATGCTGCATCTTCAGACGCAGTTACGGATCACATAAGCTGGCAGGAAGCGTCTATTTACACAAGACGCCTCTTGAGGTATTAGCATATTCTCGCAAAACTGCTGCGCACAAAGTCACAGCGGCTTTGCAAAAGCGTACAACTCTGAATCAGGCCCCATGTTTTTGTTTTTATAATGCTATGTTTAACCATACATACAATATGAGGCAGAAGGTGGCTATTAAATTTACCAGAACAACCACCGCTGGGTGACTGTCTTATAAAGGCCCTTTTGTGATGTTTGATTCAAGGTTACTAGGTATACAATACTCTATTGTCCCCTTATATAACAAAAGTCATTAAGCACCAATTCCATATTGTAGATTGTGTACTTCGGTACAAAACATATGATTATGTTCCCTACCCAACAGTGTAAGATTAAGAACTGATAACAGTATTGTTGATGCATGCTACATAATAGAATAGAAAACTCACCTTGGTTGATAGCCAGTATCTCAGAGTGAAAGTTTTTTATATTTATGTTTTTAACCATGTATTCTTTTATTGGCAGCCGAGCAGTTTGTAGACCATTCTCTTTAGCTTTATGATATGTTACTTTCTAAACAGTTAGAGAAAATATACAATTATATACCATAGAAATTTAGACAAAAGATTTAAAAGCAAGACATTTTAAAATATACAAATCATGACAATTATACCAATTTCCAACAATTATTAAATATTCACAATGAAGGAAAAAAAAATAAAAGGGTATAGGAGAGAGTTTTCAGAAGTGGAGATGTTGCCCATAGCAACCAATCAGATTCTAGCTTCTAGAAGGTGCTAGTTAAATGTTAAGTAGAATCTGATTGGTTGCTATGGCAACATCTCCACTTCTAAAAACTCTCACTTTACTAAATATACCCCCTACATCCCTGCACTAAATCCCATCCAGCTCAATAGTAATACTTTTTTGAGGATACCAGTCGCTCGATTTAGAAAGGTTTCACTACATACAGTTGGCCTCTATGATGATTACTTTTGGCACCTTCCAACACAGCAGTTCTAAAGCTTTCAAGTAGAAATGTGATGTCCGACCTCTCCTGATGAAGAGAACCAGTTGCACTGAAGTAGAACAGCAGTGGTCCCAGCTATATTTCAGTGCCAGGAATATGGAATTACTGGCAAGAGCTGGGCTTAATTTCAGGATTTACTGTATAAAATGTAAAACATCTTTAACCCAGTATGAATCATAAAACATTTAACTGAGAAATTAGAACAGTGTATATACTTTTTCAATACATAGTATTATATTCTTGATGGTATTCTGTTAAATAAAAACAATAAAAAGTTACATGATCATCTACACAGTATAATAGAAGAGTTGTAAAGGTCTGTTTATTTTATACCACAGTGTCTTTTAAACATTATAGTTCCCCAATATAGTTTACATTTTTGCTCTGTTTAACAGCTTTTATGTTTTTGACACCCTATACTCCATTGGAGCCCTAACAATGAATTTGTCTCACACTTATCTTCACTAACTTCAACAAATTGTGATTTCGGTAGGATTGAGGATGGTTGAATGTTTGCTGATCTCCTGTCCTCGGCTCTATCTGGACCAAGTGTTGGCAGTTGATCATACATCCTGATGCCCACGATGGTCACTTGTCCCATGCCATCTTTATGCTGACTGGGCTGCTAAGACCTGCTGGGCAGCCTTGGATGGTGGATGTCTGCTGAGACAGCTTTGCCTCAGCCCTTGTGTTTTTCGTGCCACCATTCCGGCATCACATACCCTGTGGTTAGTGTCCGGGACGCCTGCACTTTGTTTGCAGTTGGTCTTCGTGTCCCAGTTGGGAAAAGGACGGCTGTCCAACAGCAGGCCTACCATGCGCAGTCCCTCACAATCTCGCTGTGTAACATTCATCAGACACCCTCCCTCCTAGCAACAAGGCTGGATTGTCCACAAGATCTTCACGGGACACAGAGTGACCACTCCGCTTAGAGGTTTCCAACCTTATACCTATTGGGTGGCTGTGGGGAAAGATATATACACATCTGTGGCCACATTCTGCTGGAGCATATGGTGACAACCTCACCGACTACTCTTATACCTGGCCTCAAATCTTCAGACATGAGACCATCTACTCATACTCCTGATCCTCTGTGGGCATCCCTACAATTCCTGATTCCCATGAGAAACATGCTGAGTCATCAGCATCTGTTGATATTAACATATAAGGCCCCTGCGCCATCCATCTTTACACCTTCTAGATCAGCAAGGCCCCAAAGCTCCATACCATCCTGGCCTCGTACCATACTAGCCCCTTCTCCATACCAGGACTTTGCCTCTACCACTTAGACCTAACCTATCCCCACTATTGAACACTGGGCCTGATTCACACCCGGACGCTATTTGCGGACGGTCGTTCCAAAAAAGGGTCCGGCTATTTAAATTGAGCGCTCGCTCTTTGCGGTTTGTTGACGCCTCTATGTCTGAGCGAGCGAAAAATGCGCTCGCTATTTTGTAAAGACGCCCCTTTGCCGTTCGCAACACACGTCATCTCCGGTATTTATTAGATTAATCGGGAACATCGAAAGGCATCAGAACTGCTCGCAGTGGTTGTGGTAGGATTTTCCTACCGCAATCACTGCGAGCAGTTCAGGCTAAAAGACAACCAAGTGACGTGGTCGATGACGCTGCTTTACTAATTATGGACTCCCATTAAATGCCCTTTTTACCGTTAGGCATGCCTGCGTTCGGATCTCCACTCCCCCGTTTTCAAGAACCTTCCCCTGTTACCACCCACAAATGGTACATTCTGTCAATCAAATTAGTAGCCCCTCGCTGTTTTGCGAGCGCACGATTTCTAACCGCAATGACTGGTTTGCGCATGCGCATTACGACCCATTCGCATGCGCAGTTGTGCGAACATCGCTCAGAGCGAACGAGTGGCCGCTTACAAGCGGCTCTGAATCAGGCCCACTGTCTCTTATTACTCCCTCCTTTTAGAATGTAAGCTCTCACTGACAGGGCCCTCTACCTTACATCTGACTTCGGTATATTCTTCGTTTTCCTCACATGTCTGTGTCCAAGTCATGTCTTAATCTTACACTGCTGTCTGCCATGTGATTTGGTTGAAATTGCATCCATTCATTTTTATTCTGCAAATGTCTAGTTTATTTTTTTTCTTGTTCTTGTCTATCATACAGTATGTGATGATACTGTAATGCTTTGATATCTGCCTTGTACTAAGGTTACAGCTAGCTGTCATGTATTGTTCTCATGCTCTATAATACATTTTTATGTTTAGCCTTTGTACTGCACTGTGGAGACTTTGTTTCGTCTTATTAATAAAATGTATTAATAATAGTTAAAGAGCTTAGACTTGCTAAAGGAGCATTTAAGGGATAACGTTAATATCCAAGCTCTACCTAAAACCTATGTATCTCCAAATTGAATGCATGTGCAAATACTATCTTAAGAAATACAATGAGATTTTTAAACAGAGTTACATTTTCAATAGACTTTTTCCTGTGCTAGGAACAATGCTTTATGGTATGTTTTGTTATTTAAATATGAAATATCATTGAAAAGATCTCAATGATAACATCAAGATCAATGATTTAAAAAGAAATGCACTGCATGTTATTGTAAGTTACTGTATATACAAACCTTCTGAACACTTTCATCCACCAGTCCTCCAAGAACATATACTTTATAGGGATCAATGTCTTCAAGAACTAATAAAATAATATAATGCAAATAAGACTATGATGGGCTTTTTTAATTTAAGAACTCACTCAATATTAAATAAGAAAACAGCACAATCAAAATTAATACTATTGGGAAAAAGGAAGATTCTATCCTCTTCTTAATTACAAATTAAAATGTAGTATTCATTCTAGCACCCTGCACCCGTCACAACCCGTGCAGTTCCTCTTTCCTACCTGGGGTGTCGCTCTCTGATCTGGTGCTTTTAGCACACTCTGGTCTAGTTTGTTACCTAAGCTGAGTGTGCTAGAAACACCAGAGAAGACAGCAACACCCCAGGTAGGAAAGAGGAACTGCACAGGCTGTGACAGGTGCAGGGTGCTAGAATGAACACTAAAAATGTACATATACTAAAATACAAATACCAATCAATAGCATAGAAAATAATGCTGGTTAAAGATGTCAGATTGAACCAGAAGCAGAGATTTACCGCACTATTACTAAGTCATAATAGTTAATAATTGGTTAAGTACAGTAGTACATAATACAGATTTTAATACCAATAATAAAAGGAAAGATGAATTTAGGAACCCTTAGGTGCTTACCGTTGCCAGAGTCCGGAGTAAGATATATTAAGGTCTCAAACGGGAAGAGATTTAGAAAACTATTTTCTGTCGACTCAACCTTAACAAGAGACATAAACACAGATTTTACAATATTTTATAAAAAGACAAGTTGGTTAGCACAAAAATGAACAAATCTTTTGAAATAAGCCAAGAGGAAGTCACATAGATCCCCCTAGATGCAAGAGTTTCTGATTATATTGTAAGAGTAGCTTCAAATTATTTATCATTGTTGACGTGGTTTATATAAAAATGGAACAGTCCAGGGCATTGATGGTTACAACATTTCCCTTAGTGTCTAACTCATATATTGTTAGGAATCAACGAAATAAACTTACAAGATAATGGACAAATCCGTCATTCATTCGCACACATTCATCATATAATAGACTGTTTTCTACAAAACCTGTCAGGTAAAGCCAGAACGGTTTTGCAGCTTTCTTGTTTGATCCATAAAGCCTTCTGATTTGAGCAGCTAGACGACTTGTTTCCTAAAAAAAACAATTAATAAAATAATTATTTTTGCATAAAAAAAAAAGAAATAAAGATTATGTGGGTCCAGAGTTCAAACAGAATATTAATACAATGCAACAAATGACATTTGACCTCTTTGCTTACAGAAAACAGACAGAAGTCTTCAGGCACAAAACATACAAATTATGAAGAATACATAAATGAATGTCACAGAAAAAGAGCCAAGTTACCATTAAAAAAACAACTAACAGAAAACAGGATTTTGGTACTTACCGATAAATCCCTTTCTCCGATTCCACAGGGGACACTGGAGTTCAAGACAGTGGGGTATAGACGGTGGTAGAGCAGAGCCTGGCACTTTAAATAATTCTGAAGTGTGACTGGCTCCTCCCCCTCTATGCCCCATCAGCCCCAGTTTAAGAACTGAGCCCGAGAGGAGACGGTAGACAATAGGAAAATGAGGAGAAGGAGAAGACCACAGAACGGAACAATACCGACTGAAGAAGAACAGAGGAACCCTCTGCAGGGAACACATGCAGTCACACAACTAGATAAGGACCCAACAAAACGGCAGGAACGCAGCGCTGGGCGGGCGTCCAGTGTCCCCTGTGGAATCGGAGAAAGGGATTTATCGGTAAGTACCAAAATCCTGTTTTCTCCTTCATCCACTAGGGGACACTGGAGTTCAAGACAGTGGGGACGTCCCAAAGCCAACCTCCCGGGTGGGAAGCGCGGAGTACTTGCCGACCTCCCGGCCAACCGAAACAGGGACAGCCCAAGACTGGAGGCATGTCGTAGAGCCAGGAGACAATCAGAGCTCCTTGCTGAACAGTCACAGACATTCCACAACTTACAGCGTAAATTCAATGGAATACGGCTAGAGAGAGTACCCGCAGATGAAAAGCATCAGAACACCGTAAGCTCAGCCAAAAACAGACCAAGCAAGACCGTTGGGAGCAGAAAACCCCAAATAGAATCCATAGAATGGCAGTAACATGAGAACAAAACTCGAGAAAACCGTATTAGCGACAACTACAGGAAGCTGCAACAGTCTCAGACAGCAGAATCCCAGCACTGCGGGACATCATATAGATAAAAGTATAATGAGACCAATATACAGAGACAGAGCTGGACCTGTCCACAGACTCCTAACAAAGCAAACAAGGAGGCAAGAATCACGACCTAACAGTCGCCCTGAACCATTCTCGAGGTCCAACTACTAAAGGGTTGGTAACCAGTGGAAGGTTTAAACCATAGAAGTTGTCAACGAGTGGAGATCCCACTGGCATGAGGCAGAGGCGGATACGAGAGGATTGAGACTACAATTCCTTCCAGTGGGTCAGACGGCAGTACCACCCATCCTGTCAAACAGCAGACAACTTCCTTCATGATGGTAGAGTGTAATCAGTACCAACAACTGGCCTGAACATAGTATGAAAACACCCAGGATACCCTTAGCAGAAAAAGAGCACGGATGCCACCTCCACCCAGGGAGAGCTACCAATATAGGGAAGTATCCCATCCGCAAGGCTAAAGCACTAGGACAACTATGAAGGTACCATTCAGGTACCTGTCAGTGTGCTGAATTATCAACAGATACTGAACAGGAAACAAACCAGGCCCCCTGTATGGAACATAGAGACTGTCACACTTTATAGTAAAGATGTGCATTAGCCCATAGATGTACTTCAGTCCATAACCCCAACAGATTCCAGTAGAATAGGGTCACAAATCTCAATGTTGCAATTATGCACCCACACACCAGGAAAGCTCTAAAGTGTACAGCCAACTGATTTAAAAGAGCGGAAGGCTGCTAGGACAGCAACTAGGGTGCATAAGAGAGAACAACAGCTGTCAGGATGCATGAAAAAGAAAGCATCTGCCGAGGCATTAGTGGGGTAAGCCCGCTTACCTGTGAGCGACCAGAAGCCCTCTGGACGCTATGTAGGATGTCACTGACCTTATTCATCTCACAGCAAACCACCACGTCAGGTACAGAGAGTAGCCTCAGTGGCAAAGATCAATGCTCTACAGCACGGACTTCAGTCTGGAGATGCTGCAGAAGAAAATACTGTAGAAACTAGCAAATTGTTAATGGAGACAAGAAGGTCGTACAACAGGACGCTATACCTGAGCCTGTTCCATTAGGGATATGTATCCATATAGAGATTACACATACCCCAAAAACGGTCTGCTAGTGTACCCTTACATTAACACTTATAATGGTGAAGTGTGTATTACGCCCACAATCTGATACAACCCAGGCCAGACCCTGCCTATATCGACGGGTGGCCCTAGGCCTCATGTAAATTAACTAAATAAGCCATGAGGATGGAATAGATCCTGGATTCTCTATGTACTGATAGGAAATGTACCCAAGTGACCTACAGATACCTATTGTAGTGAGATATGCGACAAGACAATAATATAAGGTACCAGAATCGATACCGAGAAAGGTACCTGTACATAGACATAGAATGCGTTAATTATCCCAAGTAAAGAAGAGATATATCCGTAGTGATAACGCCAGTCAGGGGCAAAAACAGATTTCTCCAATTATTAGGAAAATTCATACAAGGAACGGGAATATATCAGTATATATACACATTCACACATATAAACATAGCTGCATGAAAAGGCAAACTCTCTGAAAGGAAGAGTTAGTACCGACATAGTAAGTCACTTGTCAAACTCCTGCACCAGGAGATCCGCACGCTACATTACATATATATATATACACATATACACACATACACATATCCCGCACCAGGAGATCAGCATGCTATATCTATATATACACACATTGCATTCCTAGTGTCTTACAAGTTTGTTACTAAGTGCGCCCTAGAGTGTAGTTGTAATTAATAGGTCCCCTGAAGTGGACACTGTAGATATAGACTGATGGAAACAGGACTATAACCCGAGGCGGGTGTAAGTACATATCCTTATATACATGTGTGGACATACAGGAAGGCCCCTGGACATGTATAGAGTCCATACTAAAAGCAATGCCGTAGGAGTCTCTGACTATCCTATGTAAGCTGCAGAACATGTCTCTAATCTATAGAGCCACCATATAATATGTATGGATATAAGCGACAGCTTCTGGTAAACCCTGGCAGCTTTCCAGACGTGGAATAAGATGTATCTTAATGAATGTGGAAGTATAGGAATACCTACACATATCCATAATTATATACATAATATACACACACCACCCAATCCCTAGGGAGAGATGGTGTAAAGCGGAGTTATAGAACAAACTACCAGATCAGGAGAGTCCAGCCTCCCATCGCAGCATCCTCTTTAAATATACTAGGTATCAGACATAAAACTGATAAGAACATATCCTACCCCTGCTTTAATGGTAAGGATAAGAAGCAATATATATATATATATAATAATATATACATATACACACACACATACATCTGTATATACACACACACATATATATATATACTTAACACATACATAAATCCCTACATGCCTACGCGTACCTACATACAAGATTAGTAGGTGGCGATATAATTTGAAAAATATAACACGGGCAATAGTTAGAAGGAACTGAGCCCCAGGTCTAAACGCAGGGTTAGTACAAAATACAAGTATATACATACATGTGGCTTACCTCCACACAGGGAGACTACTCATGTGCCGCGCGTGGACGTCATTCTGCTACGGTGTTGGGGCAGGAAATGTTAGCAACGTACTATCCCAGACTGATTGCGATCCTGGGACTCTTCCGTTACCGGTGTACTCGCTTTATCAGGTGTGCCCTTCTGGCTCCAGATGATGGAAATCAAAAGATGACCTCAGTGATGTGAGACAGCAATGCCAACCACTACAACGGCCATACGTTACTTCTTGTGTGTGCAGCCCAGCAGCTGCCGGGCATCAAAAAATTACATGAAACTCATGATTGTTCCTCTCCACGGAAATCTTAAGTAAAAGGCGAAAGATTTATTCGATCTGAAGAGAAACCACAGTATAAGGGAATAAATAAGATGTAAATCCCTATAGATGCACAGATGCATACCTTCTAAGGTAAGCACCGAAGGCTGTTGAGATTTAACATATGTGCAGCCACATATGTGCATGAGAAGAGTACGGCTCATTCTTAAGGCGAGCCAATGTGAGGCATAAGCCTGGGGATGGGACGCACCCTTGTGCTAACCTTGGGTTAAAGATATGCAATAACCGTCATTTCTGGCAGCAGCCAGAACAGTGGCCCCAACTATTTAGGCAGAGTGATCTCTGGCAGCTATAGATGCAAGAAACACACTGCATTATTCTGTTACACATCAAGCATATTTGCCCCAGATGTTCAATGTAATAAGCCTGTCGCACCTGGAATACCCAGGCGGTCTCCCATCCAAGTACTAACCAGGCCTGGGGCTGCTTAGCGTCCAAGATCACACGAGATCGGGCGTGTGGCCGTAGGCGCTGATAGATATGTGGTGGGCAAAGTGGCATGGACACAACCTCTATATTAGGCTGTGGCATGTTCCTCCCCGTGCTTCAGGGTGCCTGGGACCCGGACACTCACTCTATAATAGTGGCGGCGGGTCCTTTTTTTTTTTTTTTTTTATTATATAATATTAAACCAGTACACTGCCCAGTTCCGTAGGGGAACTACTTGCAATATAACCGAGATGAGGCAGAGCCAGATCTCTATAAGGACTGCAGGTTAAAGTACAAACTCCACAGTTGTGCCGTTAAACCTAATAAGACCAGGTGCTGTAGGCTTAAGGAAAGAAAAAAACGGTAGAGGCCATATGCAAGCACAGGGAGAACATACAAACTCCAAACAGCTAGGGCGTACTGGGAATAAAACCCACAACCCTGTTAAGGGTTGCACCCCCCACACAACTCCAGAGTGAGGATGCAGGTGATGCTGGCAATAAGCCCCGGCTCCTTTTAAGGCAGGTGCATATGCTAATAATACTCCTGGAGTATGGCGGCATCTGTGCAAGCCAGCATGAAGTAGACTCTGCCCCTACTATAATAAGCGGGCGGGGCGCAAACAATGTATAGCAGGCATAAAGCGAGTGGTGGAGCGGGAATGAAATAGACAGCGCCGGTGCAATCTTCATAGACAGCGCCGCAACCCGCAGCCGAGAGCGCTGTGAATAACAGCCTCGCTCCCTGGCGGCTGTGTGCAGAAGCCAGCGCTCCTACAAGCACCAGCGCGGCAGGGAACAGCCGCGCTGAGTAGCTCCCTAAGCCCCGCCAATTGGTGCTATGTAGACTCCCTTATGGGAGTAGCGGGGCGCGGCAGGCTCCCTCCTCGTGGGGATAGAGCAGAGGGAAGATTCGGCTCTCGTGAGAGCAGCAAACAGAGCGCTGTCAGGCTCTATAAAGTAAGACAGCGCTCATCGTGCAGGGATCAGGCATGCTGCTAGGCAGCAACATTACAGACTGTCTGAACAGTCTCCCTGTACTGGTATCCGCGCTCTATGCGCGGTAGCTCCGCCCCTTGTAATAACGCTAGCGGCGTTACAGGATTCCAGGAGGGGATATACTACAGTATATGCCACATGAGCCTGGGAGGGGGCGGAGGGGCCGCAGATTAAACTCCGTTTCCCATAAGGGGAACAGAGCTATACTTACCACTGCTGGCATCAGGGCTGCGGCTAGGCATTCGGAAGCACGGACACAGCCTCTATATTAAGCTGTGGCGTGTCCTCCCTGAGCTACTGCCAGGGTGCCTGGGACTCCGACACGCACTCTTTTTTTAGTGGTGGCGGGTCACCTGATGCCTCCATGTAGCAGGCTGACAGACGCAGTACTCTGTCAGCCTGTCCTCAATGCTTTGTGAAAACTAGAAATTAAAATAAAGGAAAATAAAAGAGTGGGCTGGAGCTCAGCCCTATGTGACCGGCTCTCTCGGGCACATTCTAAAAACTGGGGCTGATGGGGCATAGAGGGGGAGGAGCCAGTCACACTTCAGAATTATTTAAAGTGCCAGGCTCTGCTCTACCACCGTCTATACCCCACTGTCTTGAACTCCAGTGTCCCCTAGTGGATGAAGGAGAAATTTCTGTCTGTGTAGGTCAGTAACAATATATCAACACATCAATAAATTTCAATCTCTTATAAATAGATCCGACTGCAGCTTCTAGCACAGGGGTGGCCAACACACGGGTCTCAAGCCAAATGCTGCTCTTTTGTTTTAGTGATGCGGCTCGCGGCTCAGCAGAACCCCCTTTGGAACTGTGAACGCTGGCCTCTGAAGCGATCAGAGGCTAAAGAAGCCTCATCACTTCAGAGGCCACCATTCCCAGTGCTGCAGTGCATGGGTGATATCATGACGTCACCCGCGATGTGAGGAGTCTGGGTGCCTGCTGGATCTAGCTAGATTCAGACAGCACGGCAGCAGGAGCGGAAGCCCTGACAGCATTGGCCCGATTAGGCAAGTACTGGGCTGGGGTACAACTACAGGGTTGGCCACCCCTATTCTAGCACAAGGGGGAAAACTGGAATCCCAAACAGTACAAAGAAAAGAGGGTTACAGAATAGCCGTCAGCACTAATTATTTATTAAAGAATATAAACAAATACATTACACTAATATAATATGGATCACATGGCCGGTGTATATGATAATACATATAAAAATTGATAAGACATTCACAAAAAATATTAATTGTGACCAGCCAACAAGGTATAACACAATATCTGAAACTTTTCGGAGCAACTTGTTACTTTTATGTTTATAAAATGTCCATGCAGATAGGAACAGATATTTATCAATTAGCTTGGTCCAAGCATTCGTATTAAGCTGGTTACACACTATGCGATCCGTCTTATGATATATGGCTCTGGTCTGGATTGGAATAATATATTGTATGGATCATAGTGTGTACGCTGGATCACATGTGCACGGCGGTCGTTCATCACATCTTCCCATCTGCTGTGTTAAGCAGCAAATGTGACTATGCAGTGAATGACGCTATGCTGCTAAATGCATGGAACGATATATTGCCCGCTCGTACACTGGATCGTGTAGGGTGCACAACTGGCACGACGCAATGTATATATCGTTGCCATCGCTGGGTACACAGATCGTATAGTGTGTACCCAGATTTACTGTCCCATATAAAAAAAATCTTTCTTGCAGAACACTTAACTCACAGTTCTTTGGTCTGAGCAGACAAAGCAGGCATCCAAACTTTTAGCAAGTGAGAGAACTAAAGTTAATCAGCTTATCCAAGCAGCAATCAATACAAATATGGTATGGAATCAGGGAAAGCAAAAGGATTCATTAAAGTGAATGCACGTTCCACCAATGCAAGCCCAAGCTCAATACCTTAATGTCCCTTAAGCTGGGTACACACTTAAAGAGACATTGTGGTCGACCGCCCATCGCGCCCGATTAGTTAAGCTATACACACTTACCAATCGGCTGCTCGATATGTTGGGCAGACATCACAACTGGGCGGGTATTTAAATTTGCCCGCCCAGTTGTAATGTCAGTGTTGGCGTTGCCTGCAGTCAGTGTACGGGCGATCGGCGGGTCGCCTGTACACACATGCAGATGCACCGATGTAGATCTGCAAGATATAAAAAGAACATTACCTTCTTGCTCATGTGATCTGTCATACTCAAATCAACGCAAAGTCTAGGACCAGAATCCTTTGCTTCCAAAAGGCGTTCTTTGGTCAAAGCTTTTAAAAACTTTTTGCTGTGTTGTTGTTGGCTGATGCCTGGAAAAAAAGTGGTACAGGATATAGCGCCCATTAAATACCAGTATTAGTTCAATTCTTCAAATTAACAGTTATGGTTTCAGTTCCCTAATACTGTGAAAAGAGCAAAATTTGTTCAATGTTTTAAAGCAGAGGTCCTCACCTGTCACAGACAAACAAGAAAGGAGGACTCAAATAAAAAAAACCATAGAAAAATACTTACTGGTAGTGGACTGTTAAGTGAGGAAACGATCTAGAGAGCTCTGAGATTTTTAACAAGCAGGTGCTTTTGTTTATACAGTAATAAGTGTCCCGAGCATCATTAAGTCCATGTAAGAATGCACCACAGTACATTATCAACGTCTTGGAAAGTCACCAGGACATGTTTCAATGTAATCAAACTACAGTAGCTGTACATGTCACAAGACGTAATGCTTTCTAGGAAAACTGTCTTAAAAAGAGAAGAATGTTATATGTAAGGTGAATAATGTGAACTATACTGTACTTATTATTATAGTAATGCCATTTTAAATATTCGCATAACTTAATGGACCTTTGTAGCTGGACTAGTCTTCCTGCTAGGTTGTTTTAGCAGGACACTCTGCTAAAACACTCTGCCCGATTTTAAAACTTCTAAATACACCTTGTCCTACCTGTCGGCGCCCTGCTGAAACAGCCTGCCAGGTGTGCCGGATGCCGTCCCCTCGCGTGGACCGCGGTTTCCCGCGGGGAGGAAAATTGAGGTGTGCATGCACCTTTTACAGTCCACTGCCCTGCCCAGCGCCGGGCCTATAATTAACACTATGGATTATTATGGAAAAGATTTAAATTTGTTTTTAAAGGATAAAACATTTGTATTCTCCATTTGTGTTTATATATAAATTTTATATGGGGCATATTACTTTTGCGTTTATTAAGACCACTGTTAAGACAATATTCTGTTGTGTATATGACAATTCATTGTATTATAGTATGTGTAAATAGTAGTGTATGCTAAACTCAAAACACCCCCTAACAATGGGGGCGATTCAATTCAGCGCTATGTTGAATAGCCCCGGGAAGGCGTTCCCGAAGCTTTTCAATTGACCGTGCTGTTAAGTCCGACTAGAGGATTTCTGCTCGTACCCATCTGAGGTGCGAGCAGAAATCCGACTTAAGTGTTGGTCGCGATGCTGTGGTCTGGCTTAGCACGGTGCTAAAAGCCTCGCGGTCAGCACTTTAGTCGGAGAGTACCGGCTACCGTAACTAAACACCCCGCAGTAATCATCTTTCTCCAACTTTAATGGTTCTAGTTGGGCTTAAAAGTGTGGTCAATTGATTAGCTTCAGGAACTCCTTACCGGGGCTATTCAACATCGTGCTGAATTGAATCACCGACACTATTAAGCCACGTTCCTATGCTATTGTGGTGCATTGCTATCCACAATTGCTACGGCGGATGTACATCTGGCACAGATGCTACTGTGTTTGAGAAGGACAAATCTCTATAGGTAGTGGACCACCTGTCTTTAAACATGCAATAATATTCTCATGCTCAAAAGACTTGCACTTAACCCATCCTTGCTCTCCAGCTTCAGACAACAGACTTTCTTCCATGCTTCTTGTTTACTTAATGATCTCCAATTTAGCTGCACACATCACTGAACAGCTTCGCACAAAATTATTATTTTCTTTAAGCTAAATCCAAAGGCACATTTTCTCTTACGCGTTTGATGCTGTTGAACACCCTATGCCCATGCAAGCACTCCATCATTCTTACTTCCTGGAAACCTACAGATCTTCATTTGTTTCCCCATGGTTAAATGTGGTGACAGTAGCAGGCTACCTGCGTGTACCTGTGCAGGTCATGGCCTTCCGGTTATCGCCAAATTTCTGCATTTTTTTTTTCTGTACAGTGGAAAAGTGGATTTTATTTGCATAATCGGTTTGTGAGTATTTAAAAACTGTATTCAAGCACCTGGCATGCAACAAAAATAAAAACTCTGCAGTTTAACAATGTATTACACTGTGTGGCAGATAATTATAAGGCACAATCATATCAGTAGAATTGCACAGCTATTAAAAGTGAATCTAGAGTTCGAAGAAAATCACTGGTATGACATCCTTTGACAATTAATGGAAGTCTACCAGAATATAACTGAAGCATTTTTCACACTAAGGGCCGTATTCAATTAGAGGCGAAAACCCGTAATCGGCGAAAAAGTTTTGCGTACTGCCGCTTTTCGCCTGATCGGAACTTATCTCCAAATTCAATTCCAGCCGGAATTTGCCTGAGCGGAAACTCAATGCAATGTAATAGGCGAAAAAGTTTCTCCTAAAAATAGCAGGTGAAAAGACGTGCAAAATCTTTATTTTGGGGTGCAAACGTGGGGAAATTACCCAGAACCCTTGGCACAGTCCCCCAAAGGCCAAATCTTGCAAAAAAAACAAAACAAGATCATAAAAAAGTACTTTAATTTTTGGGGCGAAAAAGTAAAAAAAGTGGATGGACAAGCATAAAAACTAGCAAAATACTTCTTGGGGGTCTGCAAGGATGGGTCAGGTGTTTTTAGGATTGCGGGTGCGTTTTTGAAATTTTTTAAAAGTTAAATTTAGAGACTTAAAAAGATGCTAGCACCCATTTTCAAGTACCCCCAATTTGACAGGACGACTTACTTTCCCCCCAAAATACTGCTTTATGCCATTCTTCACCACTTATGCAAAGACGCTAATAAGAAGCTATTTAAACTAACACTTTTATTAGTACACATCTACACTGATTCCCTATGTTAGTGCATCTTTTTTTGGGGTACAGACTGCTTTCCTCACTTCTGACAGTACTTTCCGCCTTCGCCGATTTTGCGCGTTTAGGAATTGAATAGGGCAAAAGCGAGGACGTGCATGAAAAGTTTTCGCCTCTTAAACAGGCGAAGGAGGTAGAAAGTCGGACAGGCGAAACTTGTCCGACTTTTCGCCTCGAATTGAATACGGGCCTTTGTTTACTACAATAAGCTGTCAAATTTTGAAACAGTTATTTCCCTGTATCTTTACAACTTAAGTGTCCCAAGTACATCTCATACTGTAAGTTCATTTGAACAGGGTCAACTTCACTTTCTGTTCCTATATAGCATTGTTTGCAACACATCAATAACTTGATCTACATGTGTCCACATACACCGGTCCTCAAGTCGCTCCAAATAACACCATGAGGAGTGTAACAGATTTTGCAACTAAGCTACACCATGCATCCCACCACACAGTTTTGAACCGAATATAGTCATGTCACTAATGCGACAAAAGTAAAATGTAACAGTACCCTGGACACTGGCGCTGACATTGCATTCAGCAGGTGTGTGAGACTCAGATGTTAACCTGGGTAAAAAAGGCAAAAGAATGATGAGCCGCACTGTGCATCGCGCCATGTAGGGTTGTGATTAATCTGCCACTTTACACCAACTCCATTGTGACAACAATATTAATCCTATGCACCTAGGACGCTATAAGCGAATTTGGATGCAGCTACGATGCGACATAGACGCTAAATTAACAATAAGTAAGAAAGTCCGGAAATCATTACCTGTGGCTGGGCATACAAGGTGCACACCATAAGGATAGGTGAATGAGTAATTGTGTACAGTCATAGGAAATAGGTTTTCATTTTAGAAAATACAACTTTGTTTTGATAGTAAAATTATTAAAAAAGTAATAAACAAAGTACAAGAAAAATGGATTGTACAATGTACAGTATATCCTCTATTGTTTTAAGCCCACATAAACCACATTACCTGTGTCATCACCAGAATGCTTCTCTTTTCTTCTCTCCTTTTCTTGTTTTCTTTTACTTTTTTTGGCTGCAACAATTTTTTCCCAGTGTCTCTGTTTCCTCAAGACATTCCTCTAAGGAAAAAAATATAAATAACAGAAAATAAAATGTGGATTTGCAAAATATCTTAAACAAGTAGCCGACAGGTCAACATAGGTGTGCGCAGCGCATTTCATAAGGTTGTGTAGGAGCAACTGATTGAAAGACATTAAAGGTAAAACAAAGTAATAGTATTGTTTGGCAAATATTATAGCTACCAGAAGATTGTCACCATCTTCCTTTTAGGGATGGCACGCAGAGGAGAATAAGCAGCCCATAGCACCTGTTATCTAAGTATATTACAAATAATGACTCAGATAACATATACATTTTTAACATGTTAATAAGGTTCTGTTTTAAAGGGTAGGGGATGTTCTGCAAACATACATAATGCACTTGGATCTGTCAGTTGAACTTTGAAAGTTCTGGATTATCTAGATCTTCTTGGGAAAGCCTAGAGTATTGCACACACTGACTGAACAAAGCTATGACCTTCATGCTATAACAAAAATCACTTCCAGCATGCTGCAGAGAGAAGAGAAATAAGCAAAGCGGTCCAAAATGAAACGGAGCCGATATCCTCACTGGTAGGCATAGAAGACAACAGATTGAAATTGTTTGTATTTTGGTGAGAAAAACTGACTGATCTTGTAGTCTGAAAGACGGCATGTCTGGTTGACCTTACCCAGCAGAATGCTAAAAATACTTTTCCTGCAAAGGGGGGTAATTCTGACTGGTTTTGATCTATGCACCATCCTAAAATCAAATGAATGTCATTCACCTTCTGGCAAAATATCTTTGGTGCTAATAAAAAAAATCAGAATGCAATTCCTTCTGATGACTGTCACCTGTCAGGAAAGGGATTCAAATGCCGGCTGTGCTGCACAGCCGATGGACAGATATGTCTGCAGATATATATGTCCATCGGCAGGTGTGTACGGGCGGTCTGCAGACCGCCCACACACACACAGCGGCAGCCGCGAGGAGGGGGCAGGATACCCCCCGCCCATCGGGACACGCCCCCTGGTCGTCGGGACCCGCTGCAAGTCACAAATGATGGCCATTCAGTGTGTATGAACGACCATCATCTGCAGATATATCTGTCAGGTGTGTAGCCACCTTTAGAGATGATTCAATTTCTTTTAGGCGTAACCTGGGTCATCGAGACCCAGGTCGGGTATCCCAGGAAAAAAATCCAGATTCAAGTGCTAAAACCCAGGTTTTCTGGCTTATGTCTGAAAGGGGTATAAGTGAGTTTGCAGATAAGTTTGAACCAACAGATACGCAATGACATTTGACAAAAGTTTTTTTTTTCCCTTTTTCAAAACATGCTTACCGAACACCATGCCTCGTTATCATGGGAGAGTGATCCTGATTTGTCATTGTCCACATCAATATGAATTAACAAGAGGTCCTTCAGTAAAGTATACTCATCTTCAAGACTCTCATCTCTATCTTCTGCTTCATCTTCAAATTTGGTTTTATTTGTAGGACTGCAAATGTTATCTTCAGCACATTTCATCATGTCTTATCAGGTGGCCCTTTTATCCAAATAAATAAATAAAAACAAGTTATTATATGCCTGTAACATTACAATACAAAATACATATATCTTTAGCAAAAAATGCTACTTGTATAGCAATAATATATAATTTTTGATAATCACGTAAGTGACCGGCAACTATGAAGCTTACTTCCAAATAATTTCAATACAACGGACAGGTTCAACTTTAGAATCTGACTTACGCTGCCACAACTCCCATGATTAAATCATTTAGGGTACTAAAACTTGATGGACTTGTAGTCCAATACACAGGTTGTATAATTAAACATAACTTGTTATACAGATTTCAGAGAGTACTACCAATCCTCCAGCTGACATGAATCAGACTAGTGTGTATAATCACAACACCTAGAAATATGTGCCCTGGCGGACACGGTTCTCTACTAGTACTGTCTGTTCTGGGAATACTAACAGCAACATGTATATGCAGATTACAGTATACTTACAGCCGTGCCCTGTAAAATGACAGGTCTAATCTGAAAAATATCTCAGATACAGTGCACTGCTTGGTGCCGGGATGATCATCACACTAGGAAGTCGCGCACTCAATGACATCATCACTAAGCGCTAATGCTCAGTACTCGAAGATCAGGTATGGTGAGGCGGCCATCTTTGTTACTGGAAAACTTTTTTTTTTTTATCGGAAATGTTCTTGTTCTGAGCGATAATGAAAAGATAATAAGGATATATTTATGACACGGTTGCTGTCAATGAATTTGCCAGTACGGATGTAATGCAAGCAAAAGAATCTGGAGATAGAAGCGCACACTGGAGCAATGATCAGAAATGATTGTGTCCCTACAATAATTCGATTAAGTTGTATGTTGCAGTTACAATATACAATTGTGTTTATTTTATATTACTAGATGTGCATACTTCCCAACATATGAGTACAACTCATGTACAGTTAGTTACATTTCCTTATCTATAACAGTATAATTTTTTAACAGAAAGTAATTGCAGTCTCGATAGATGGATATACAAAAAAATAACAAAAGAATAAAACCTGAATATGATATGTTCTAATTGCCGCTAGATGGCGCTAGAGGCCGTTCCTTCAGAACTGCTTTGTAAGCAGAAATCCTGAATTGAATAATGTGTCTCGTTTCACACCATGCACATAGTATAGGCAAATTGTGCTGGGTTTCAGTGTATAATTTTTTTTTTATTATTATTTTTACGATCAGTGATAAAGACATATGCATAGATATATATTTTAGTTTTTGTTCATTTTGTTTCCTAACCCCCAGCACTACTCCTTCAATTACCAACCACCCATGACTGAGAAAATGTGAGTAAAAATTGTATCTTATTATTATTAGTATTAATCTTTATTTACATGGGTCCTGCAGCACCTTACAAAGTACATAAACAAATGAGCGAACAAGAAAACAGTGACTTAAAGTGGGTACACATCTTACAGCTATATCTGAAGATGATGGTTGTTCATACACACTAAAAAACCGTCATCTGACCGTGGGTCCTGCTTTCTGGGGTGCCATGTCGCGCCACCCTCCCCGCAACCTTTTTAGCAAGTGTACTGACACACTACACAATGCCCCAATATATCTATAGTAGCAATCAGATTCTACTTAACATTTATTTAGCTCCTTCTAGAAGATAATACCTAGAATCTGATTGGTTGCTATGGGCAACATCTCCACTACTAAAAACCTGCACTTTAGTAAATATACCCCTAACTGTACTCTTCATGCATCAGGTAGTATGGCATACTATTCAAACTTCATATTTAATATGAGAACATTAGTTTTATGTTGTATATCTTTTGTTTTGTCAATATTTCATAATGTCGACATCACATTGTCAACAGTTATGATGTCGGCATTGTTGAAACAGCAACATTGAGCATGTCAACATGTGCATAATGTCGACATGTTTGTAAGGTCGACATCTAAAATGTCGACATGTAATGCTGATATTCTGCACAGACTGGTAGAGAAGGGTTAGGGTTATGCTGCAGGAGGGAAGGGTTAGTTTTGGGCACTAGGGGGGGTGTTAGAATTAGACTAAGGGAGGGGAGTTTTGGATTAAGCCCTACATTGATGGTTAGGCTGCAGGAGGGGAGGTTAGGGTTAGACACTAGGGAGAGAGTCAGAGGTTAGGGTTAGTCATACATACTACCAGAAGTCACACAGGATCCATGGAAAGTCATCACCGGCGAAACAGGAGTCACCCCTGGAACCGCTGGTTTTGTCGACATTTCATCAGTCGACATGGTCTATATCGAATTACGACCATGTCGACATTCTCATGTTGAAAAAATATACTACCCGCTCTAATACACTATGGGCCTGATTCAGAGACGGATGCAATGGTGATTATTATGCAGTTTGAGCGATTGTTTGTTATTGCGCATGTGCGTAGCAAGTGCAGCGATTGCACTGCGATCACACACACAGAGGACCTACTTGCAAAGTGAGTGACAGGTAGTCAGTGTTTGGGGGTGGTAATGGGGGGGTTGGTTAGAAAAACGCAGGTGTGTCTGACCATTTAAACGCCTGTGCAGCATGAGAGCTCTCTGCGTGTCAGCAGAGCTGCAGTGTTTGCAGCTGGTCAGACTTGACTTACATGCTGCATGACTGCCTGCTGTGTGTTGATGGTACAGATGTTTACGCTGTTGTACATCGTTGTACTGATATGAGAAGGCAGCAGTGGGCGTCCCTATGCTCAGGTATGCTTTGGAAGGCATTAGAGTATTTTAGCAACTGCAATCCGTGATAGTATGCAGTTACTAGGGATGTGCAGGCTCGGATTAGTTAGAATTTTCCTGCCAAATTTGGATTTTTCTTCCAAAAATCGGGTCTCAGAAAGAGGCAAAACGTCATCATTGCTGGATAAAAGTCCATGAAAGATGATGTTTGTCCATGAAAGATGACATTTTGCCTCTTTCTGAGATCCGATTTTTGGCAGGAAAAATCCAAATTTGGCGGGAAAATTGTAACTAATCAGAGCCTGCACATCCCTAGAAGTTACATTTGCATTATTGTCTGTCTCTCAATCAGGCCCTATAAACCATAATTAACTTTTTGGCATGTTTAGTGTGCTATTTTAATTTAAAGTGCACTTTCCAAATATTATTTTCTTTATTTTTTTGCTTCTACCAGCAATAGATCACGTCTTTGTGAGATTGAGAACTCATATTATGTTAAGAATGATTACACAATGGGGTTGACACAGAACGGAAGGCACACCGGGGAAATGCAGTGGTAGGGGCCCATGCTTAAGCGGTGTGATCATCCACCAGAGAGGGTGTGGCCAGCCACCACAGAGCTTTGACTAACCATTAGAGAGTGAATGGTCTGGGTCCCTTTATAAAAGTAGCAAACTAGCAACCAGCCCTGGCTTCGCGCGGGAGCAAGTTTGAATTTAAAGCGATAGTCTTATAAGAGTTTCTTGTAAAAGGGCCACATAAAGTTGTCCATGAGCAAAACAGTCTCCACTCAGGTCAACTCCATCCACATTAATTGTGTGTCCCTGTGCTTTATTTATTGTCATGCCAAAGCAGACTCTTACTGGGAATTAGACTCATTTGAAATGAAAGAATCGTTTTTCACATAAATGAAATAGGAACGGTAAGAAAAGGGAAAACTGAAATGTATCAGTAAACAGGGCTAACATCAATTTTTCTGGAGAAAACAGAAAACATGTATCAATCTCTACATGGTATAAAAGTCCATCGTTGTTATATACCTTTAACGGCTTAGGCAAAGTAAGCCAAGAAAGCCCTTAGACATCCATTTTTCATTGATTTGCTTCACTAAAATGGTCACTGCTCAGCTCCCTTTTGTCATACATTAATGTTTCATAAGGTGCATACACACACAACGATTCTTTGAACGATTATCGTTTAAAAAAATCATTCACTTTCTGAGTCAAACGATGAACGACTATTGTTCATGCGCGTTCACGTTTGTAGTTCAGTCAGACTTGTCAACTCAACAATTTTCATTAAGTTAATATGCAAAAATCGTTTGTAGTTCATAAAAATTGTTCATTACATTTAAATGAACATAGTAAATGAAAAACTTTAGTAAACGATTTTAGTTCATTTTTTCAAGGTAGAAAATTGTTTACTAAAATCGTTCATTAACTCAATCGTTGTGTGTGTATGCAGCTATACACATAAACCTTCCTCGACAAATAGTGATAACTGCATCAAAATGCATCCAGTGGTTCTTGAGATTAGCCCAAACAAACAGACAGACGCCTACCAGGGACTTTGTTTTATACTATGTATAAATACTGATAGTACATGCATGATAATGTACCAAGTTGTAGTGAATGCATCATAGTCCTGGGAACATAGTATAATGTAACATATGTATAATTAAGAACATACTAGTAATCAGTGGCATAACTAGGGCAGGGTGAGCGGGGCACGTGCCCTGGGCGCCATGGCAAGCCCTGCAGAGGGGGGTGCCGCTGGCCAGGGCATTGTACCTGCACGCCCTCCCCCTACCACCATTGTGTCCTGAGTCTGCTTTTTAACGAGCAGGCAAGTGTGCCTGCTAGCCTGCTGCTGGCTTGGCTGCCTGTAGGGGGAGCTGCAGCGGAGGCTCGCAGCCCCTCCTAGGCAGAATTCCTACCAAGCTCTATCCTCCTCCTTACTAGAGCTGCCACCTGCACCAGGTGAGGAGTGATTCTTCCCTCCCTGGCGCTCTCCATCGCCGCTGCCCGCTCACCACAGGTAAGTTCTCGGGGGTGGGGGGGATGTATTGGATGGCTAAACTGCTGCGGGGGGGATTGAATGGCTAAACTGCTGCAGGGGGCATTGGATGGCTAAACTCAGTTGCCGCAGGGGAGGGATTGGATGGCTAAACTGGGAGGGGGGGTGTTCACTTTTTATGTGGGGGGCTGTTGGCTGCAAGTGTGTGTAAGTGTGTGTCTCTGTATAGGCTTTCAGTTTGTGTATGTAAGGGTGTCTGTATAGACTTTGTGTGTGTGTGTGTAAGTGTCTGTCTGTATAGGCTTTCAGTGTGTGTATAAGTGTCTGTATAGGCTTTGTGTGTGTGTGTATAGGCTTTGTGTGTAAGTGTCTGTCTGTATAGGCTTTGTGTGTGTGTCTGTATAGGCTTTCAGTGTGTGTGTAAGTGTGTGTCTGTATAGGCTTTGTGTGTAAGTGTGTCTGTATAGGCTTTCAGTGTGTGTCTGTAAGTGTGTGTCTGTATAGGCTTTCAGTGTGTGTGTCTGTATAGGCTTTGTGTGTGTGTCCGTATAGGCTTTGTGTGTGTAAGTGTGTGTCTGTATAGGCTCTCTGTGTGTGTAAGTGTGTGTCTGTATAGGCTTTGTGTGTAAGTGTATGTCTGTAAAGACTTTGTGTGTGTAATTGTGTCTATATAGGCTTTCAGTGTGTATGTGTGTCTGTATAGGCTTTGTGTGTGTGTCTGTCTGTGTAGGCTTTGTGCGTGTGTAAGTGTGTCTGTACAGGCTTTCAGTGTGTGTAAGTGTGTGTCTGTATAGGCTTTGTGTGTGTGTAAGTGTGTATGTATAGGCTTTGTGTGTGTGTAAGTGTGTCTGTATAGGCTTTGTGTGTGTGTAAGTGTGTCTGTATAGGCTTTCAGTGTGTGTATAAGTACCTGTCTGTATAGGCTTTGTGTGTGTTTGTATAGGCTGTGTGTGTCTGTATAGGCTTTGTGTGTGTGTCGTGTGTCTGTATAGGCTTTCAGTGTGTGTATGTAAGTGTGTCTGTATAGGCTTTGTGTGTGTGTACGTGTGTCTGTATAGGTTTTGTGTGTGTCTGTATAGGCTTTCAGTGTATGTGTGTCAGTGTGTGTATATTTGTCAGTGTTTGTGGTATGTATATGTGTCAGTGTGTGTGTGTTAATATATGTGTCAGTGTGTGTGTGTATATGTGTCATGGTGTGTGTATATGTGTCAGTGTGTGTGTACTGTATATGTGTCAGTGTGTATCTATGGTAGTGTGTGTGTATGTCTGTGTGTGTGTCTGTATCAGTGTGTATCTATGGCAGTGTGTGTATATGTGTCAGTGTGTGTATATGTTTGTGTGTATCTGTGTCTGTGTGTTGAGAGACAATGCGGGGGGGTGAGGGTGTGCTGAGAGTTGATGCAAGGGGAGATGATGGTGTGCTGAGAGACGACGCAGGGGGGGAGGCTAAGAAGTGATGACACGGAGGGAGATGATGCAGTGAGATGATGCTGTGGCTGAGAGACGCAGGGGGAAGGAAGTTAATGTGCATACACACGGTCAGATATGTCAGTTGAACGATTGAATGATTTGCAAACTATTGAACGATTGAATGTTTTCAGCCTGTATTAAAATTAATTAAATCGACCAAATCTGACTGCAAACACATCAGATGTCAGATATCGTTATCTGACAAACGGGAACGCGCATCGTTCATCATTCATTGTTGCCCACAATTTTTTAAATCGTTATCGTTCAGATCTGAAGAAAAATCTGACCGTGTGTATGCACCATTACACAGGGGGAAGGAGTCTGGTTGAACCGCTATCGTATGATGATGACCTTGTTAATATTCCTACACAAACAAGCATCTTCCGGACGATGTGACCTACATGAATATTGAATACTGACTGAAGACGCCGTCGTCCCAGGGAGGATGTATTTTTTCAGAGGTTCCACATTGTGAGAAACCACAGGTAGGTGCATATGGAATAGAAAGGAATGTTCCCAGACTGACAAGAAATTGGTGGCATGTCATGTTGGCCCGTCCCATTTTTAGTAGCCACGACCCTTTCGTTGTTTGACCACACCCATTTTTTTGTCTGTATGTGTGTGTGGGGGGCTCCAATCTTAAATTTGCCCTGGGCTCCGAAGACCCTAGTTACGCCACTACTAGTAATCCTGTCTATATACAGGTATACTACATTAATGTACTGTACATATGATAAGGGACCCGGCACTATACTGGCCAGTGTCTAGAATTTACTGAGAACTGCATTAAGTTTTAACTGTCTAAGCCCTTACCATTTTATTGTAGGTTAGTGAATAGATGCAGAAGCTGAAAATGCAATTGGAATCACTGGCAGGATCTATGTTCATTATGTTAAAGTCCACAGCCAACAAATGGAGTGGACAGGGTTGTGAGGAGGGCAAATCTTGGTGTAATTTGTATAAAAGCGAACCAAGCAACCATGTTAATGAGTTGTCCTGTTCCTCCAGGTAACTGGCCTTCTGATAGGGTAACAATGTATTACTCAAGTGCACAGTGTGGAATAGAGGAGGGAATGGACCCTCAGGAAGTGGGGCCCACAGGGATTTCCCCTGTTCCGCTGTGGGCCAGTCCGTCCCTGGACACGATATAGACCCCATTGTGGTGAATGAAAGAAAATAGAGCAGATGCTAATGGGTATGGGATCATTGAAATCAGTGGATCCCATTCCCACACCGTTATATAAAAAACAACATAGTCTATAAAACTACAGAAGTAAATTTAGATTTTATTTATAGATATATATATATATATATATATATATGTAATTTTTTTCAATGATAAAAAGCACAAAATTAATTCATCATTTGTTCAGTTTCCATAAAAGAAAATGGACAATTGATGCACACTCTATGTAAGAGTGTAGTGAACTTGTCCATTCCTGTGACTAGTATGTAATGATTGAGGGGTGTACTGATCCCTGGTCACTAGAGTATGTTACAGAGCCCAATCCTTGGTGATCAAAATGCTATACAGACCCATTCTCTAATAGTGACAAACCTAGCTAATTCCTACTGTGCCGCAATCTGGTATCGGAGCTGTTATCAGTCTCTTTACGGGCTGTATCCTCTAGAGCAGGAATGGGGAACCTCTGGCCCGGGGGCCGTATAAGGCCCGTGGGATCATTTGATCTGGCCCTCAGAGCTTTTTTCTGCTAACCTCATCTAGCTAGCAGGGTGCCTAGAATGGCACCCTGCAGCCAGAATCTCCAGGCGGCACTACTGCATAGTGTCATTAGGACGCTTCTGATGCTCACACCGCTACCCTTACAGCTCCCCGGAGCATCGTCAGGATGCTCCGGGAATTGCTGTAATGACTGCCAATTGCATCCCCACCCCCGTATGACATCACACGGAGGGGCAGACAAAAGGTTCCCCAACCCTGCTCTAGAGTTCCAATAACCAGTAGCAGAACAGGAAACTGAATCTTGTAAGAGGGTAATAGAAACAGCGCTTGCGTTCAATCATCTCTCCTGCGCTTAATTGATTGACCATGTCACACTCGGGATCGGAAGACCTTCTACTGTTGGTTTAGAAGTCAGGGTGCTAGGGTGGGAAAGAACCGGAGACAAGGGGCCTGGATATATGTTTTCCTCATCCACAAATATTAGATGTTGTCTAGACCTGACCAAAGCGCAGAGTCTAACTTACTGGGACGTATTCACCAGTGATCCCTCCAATTGGGATTTGGGTTTAAGCCCTTTGGTCAGGTATCTGATACAAGTGGGAAACAGAAGAACACAAACGCAGGGAAAGCTCAGGAAGAACCTGAAAGGAAAGTAGGAAAGCAGTCTTGTACTAGATGCACTGAAGATCTGGATGCAGGATGATGTAATACGTGCACTGGAATCCAGAGGTAGAATGGTGTAAGTACACAGTGATTATACAGACGCAATAAGTACAGGGGAATGGCACTGGAAAACAGTACTCGAATGATGTACTGAGTACACATGCTGGTGATCTAGGACTAGTACAAGAGAATAGCACTAGAAGTCAGTACTTGGATGATGTACTAAGTACACACGCTGGTGATCAGACGCAGGACTGGTACAGGAGAATGGCACTAGAAGTCAGTACTTGGATGATGTACTGAGTACACGCTGGTGATGCGACACTAGAGTATTTCACTAGACGAATGAAATGTGGAACCTGGAACGCTGCAACAGCAAGTAGTCACTGATAGTAGCGAAGTTGTTCAGGCAACTTCCTGTTGTCCAGAGCCGGGTAAATACCCTTAGGTGGCGATCCATTGGAGGACGATGTCATCTGACAGCTAATGATGCTACCATTGGAAGAAGGGTGAATCAGGTGATGTAGACTGTGATGACTGCGTCCATGACGTTAACCGCAGAAACCAAATCAACGAGCAACACATGGATGTCCTAGCAGACCCCAGGAATAATCCTCAGTGCTTCACTCATTGCTGCACCTGGCGTCTGACCGCCCGAGAGGGCAGGGGAAGTTGGGGCTGAAGTGAGTAATGGCCGAACCCAGGCAGCAACTTGACAGTCCAGAGTGACAGAAGTAGATGGAGTTTGGACCTCCACCACAAAACTGGATGTTATTGCTTTCTCCTGTCTTCACTGTACCTGTGGTAAGGAAGGACCACAGAGCTCAAAGTTATCCTGATAGGAACCACACACCTCTGGCACTTACTTCCCATTAACATGCACTGCTGTAAGGTAATGCTAATATCATATTTCAATGTTTCAGACACTTCTAGTTATGCATCTAAATATTACATTATGTATTTGTGTATGCATTATATTAAGTCTAAATATAATATTCACAAAAATACAACATACTGTAAAAAAAAGGTGCAGGCAGTAAAATCATACATTTATTGTATAAGGGAATTTATCAACAAAAGCAGTTTACCTTTCAACCAATTGAAACAAAAACAGCAGTAAAGGGTGAAAGCTATTAGTGTGTTCCATTCTTGAGATTTATGTGTTTCAAAGAACAATCGCTTACAGTTTTGCAATGCTTTTCATGTTGAGTCTTAGCTGTCTTTAGTATCCCAGATGATAATGTTAGTTGATGTCAGCAAATCAATGGAATGCAGAGCACTCTTGATTTGTCAGCTGCTGTCACAAAGCGATGTGTAGGTGCTGTGCAGACAAGACAGTAATCACTGTGGGCATCTCCTGTCATTTGGATCTTCTTAGGTCCTTTCACCACTCTACTGTGCAGTAATAGAAGGGCATGACAGAATTAAAACATTATTTTCAGAATATACTGTATATATGTTACATTGGACATTTACTTACTGAAACACAAAAAATGATCACAAGTAGTTTATTAAGATACATTTGCTTAAGAAAAGTAAGACTAGATAATAGTTTTTCAAGTTTAACCCAGAATTAGGGTCCTACTTAGTTTTTTTTTTTCCATAATTTTCTGTTTCCCCCTTATGATCCCTTTCCTGCAGCCTCCGTCCGGCTCTGAAAACTGTGCATGTGCTGTGTCAGGTTCTGTGTATGTGCTGTGTCAGGTTCTGTGCATGTGCTGTGTATGTGCTGTGTCAGGTTCTGTGTATGTGCTGTGTCAGGCTCTGTGCATGTGCTGTGTCAGGCTCTGTGCATGTGCTGTGTCAGGTTCTGTGTATGTGCTGTGTCAGGCTCTGTGCATGTGCTGTGTCAGGCTCTGTGCATGTGCTGTCAGGCTCTGTGCATGTGCTGTGTCAGGCTCTGTGTATGTGCTGTGTCAGGCTCTGCATGTGCTGTGTCAGGCTCTGTGTATGTGCTGTGTCAGGTTCTGTGTATGTGCTGTGTCAGGTTCTGTGTATGTGCTGTGTCAGGCTCTGTGCATGTGCTGTGTCAGATTCTGTGTATGTGCTGTGTCAGGTTCTGTGTATGTGCTGTGTCAGGCTCTGTGTCAGGTTCTGTGCATGTGCTGTGTCAGGTTCTGTGCATGTGCTGTGTCAGGTTCTGTGTATGTGCTGTGTCAGGTTCTGTGCATGTGCTGTGTCTGGTTCTAAGTAAAAGTATTTAAAAAATGTGAAAACTCCTCAGATATGTTAGTGTAAATAGCGGGGATACTTTAAATAATCCATTGCGATAAGGACTGATAATAATCTCAGCATTGCCTCTATAAATGAGATCCCTCATCCATGTATTAACACTCTGTAATTAATTATTTATCTAGTCAAACACCACTAAAACAAATATATCCTAGTAAATTACTTGTGATAGTTTTTTTGTTTTGTCAACATGTAAATATATGGTCCCATTATGGTTCATAGAGCAGAATGTAGAACGACTCCTGGGCACAATGACTAAGTACACCCTGATAACTATGCAAAGGCTTGAAGACATCTCTGCTCTTTTCTATTTTCTGAAAGGAGGTGAGACAGATACAAAGGAGTGATTGCACTGTATGCAGAGACACAGGTACAGCTTACAAGGCAATTTATCAGAATATATAATGGATCAGGAATGCAGAGGAAGTAGAGCATGTCCTATTTTCCATGTCCCTGTTCTGTCAACTGCTTTACATGTGTCTTTCCATAAAGAGGTACATTTCTTAAGTGAATCTACAGTATGTCCTATCTCTACTTTTACCTGGCAAAGAATGGAAATGAGGGACGATGGATTAAAAAACAATCATGGACACATAATAATGGATACAATCAAATATATATTTATCAGCTTTTGTAACAGTTATTAAACCATTCTTATTATGCACTGTAACAAAAATGTAAACGTGCATTTACTTTTATGTACTTTTTGAGTTTAATTGACTAATTTAAACTCATTCATGTACTAAATAATTGCTATTTTATTATTACATCAAATTCACAAATTGAATTAATTATATGATATAAAAAAAATTCTGTTACGTATATACAACAATATGCTAAACAGATAGATATCTAAATATACAACCTACATTTAAACATTTTCAGGCTCATTTAGATTTAGATTTTACACATTTGTGTAAAAATCTCTTGCATAAAATATATTGTGCAAAAAAACAAATTTATGTGTTTGTTTTTAGTTGCACGTGTGTCTAATGAATTGTGCAATTCAAATTCCTTATCATGAAGATAAAGCACATCATGAAAGTTAGCATACTCCAGTCATCATTAAAAATAAAAAATGGCGGTTTTCTTTTAATATAAAATAATTTAAAAAGATTTAAAAAACATGCCATATGTGACAACCGTGTGCCACCACCCCACCGACGTAAAATAATAATGATGAAAGCATCAGCAATCATAGAATTTGTTGCAACATTTGCATGGAGCCGAACAATGTTTAGATTGCCATCAAAGGCTACAACCAGCACCAGGCTATTACAGACTGGGCTAGTCACACTGTATAGGGAAAACCGCAATGTGGGGTCATTATGTGACACAGCCCAAGCCTGTTCAGCAGAGGGCAGAATTCCCTAGAGAAATCAGAACTGCAAGTAGGAAAGTGTGTCTCCCTCTCCCTTAGAAAAGCTGCCAACATTAAGGGAACCACTATCTAAGACCAACCCAGTGTGGATCTTGGGATGGTAATAATCTGACCCCCTGTAAAAAGAGGTGTCAGGAGGATTGTTGTCATTTTGCAAAAATCCAGGTGATGGAGTTTTTAGACACCTACAGGAATAAGAAGTTTATTCACATATTTGCAGACATATAGACCCCATACATCTACTGGGCAATCCGCCGATTCCACGATCGGACTGGAACCACCAGTCGGAAATGCCAACCAGCAGGCCACCAATGTTCACCAATCCATTGGGGAATCAGGGAAATTCTACTTGTTAAAAATCCTTGATTTGCTAATCATGCTCATATTTTGATTGTCATTGGCAAATCAGTGAAAATGTTGGATTTCACCGATGCACCAACCCTGGCGTCTGGGGATCGGTGAATTGGCCCCTTCTGTCGCTAGTGTATGGGGGCATTTACACACTATTAATTTTCTGGGCCTTAAAGCAGGTGGACCTTGTTCTGGATTCCTACAAGGTTCATAGTGGGATGACAATTAGGCCAAATTACCTGAGATATCTGGACCCAAAGCAACAGGTCTGAGCCATAACTAGACATCTTAGCACTTTTATTGGAAAGGGTTTTGTCTTTTAGTGATTAGTAATTTACCACATGATGAACTAATTCTAGTGGTTTGATATCAATGTAATTGATTTTATTAATAATTTATGGCATTTAGATAACAACTTGTATGCTGCATGGTTGTTGTTGTTATTATTATTATGGCTCTAGTAGACAGCGACATACAGATAGTACCTTTTATTTCAATAAAAAATGTACAAAAAACAAAAATAAAAACATGAAATTTCCAGTGCATCATTTTTGTTACCATAATACAGCCATGACAAGTTGTATAAAAGTTGCAGCATTGTGATGCTTGTTTTATTGGAATATAAGTTCATGAATAAATCATAATTTCTTTTCTGTTTCCAACCTAGTAATAAAAAATTTCCTTGTGCTCAAGGCACCAGTAATTGAATTTGATCTGTCTCTCACCGTTCCATCACCAGTTTACAGCCTGTAGGCTTAGAAGCCTTTAATGTTTCAAACGAAGAATAAACAGATTATCAAAGAGAAAGGGAAAATAAATCTTTATCTTGCTTCTAGGTTATCTGCCACTGTACTATGGGTTGAGTGTCACTAGAGCCTTGCTTTTTAGTGAGTTTGCTCTGCTAGTATTTGTAATATGCTTTGTTTTACTTCCACATAATTCAGTCTTATCAGAATTAAAAAATAAATTTATTAGCTTCATTAGTGATTCGTTGGGGTCTTCTACATTAGCCACTACAAAGTGGATAATATGTAATAATTTATTATACAATGTACATTATAAATCGAATAAGCATTGGTTATAGCTTCTTTTTTTTTTTTTATATTTTTATTGTATTCATAACAATATAATATACAATGTAAATATAGAACATTGTAAAATTACTGACATATCAATCGGAAACATACAAACCTATAAATGTACATGAATAAATTTTTTCATTTTATGGGGATAAAAGAGAATAAAATAATAAAAAATAGAAAAAATGGGAGGAAGAAAAAGAAAAAAGGTGAGAGGGAAGGGAAAGAACAGACTGTAAACAATTTTGTTTGAAGAATCTCCAATCAAATAAAAGACATTAAAAAAAGAAAGAAAACTGTTACACCAAACTGTACAGTTTGTCTAGGAGAGACGTTGTAAACAAGACCAAGTGGTATTTTCAAAAATCTTCATAATATTATAAGTGTCGATAGGTAAGTAAGCTAAATATAATTCCCATTTTGATTAGAAAATCTTAACTCCCTTTTCAATATCATATAGAGCAGCGTGTCTATCAAAATAAACAAAAAAGTCAACAGTTCAAATTTTAACATTTCTATAGATGGGACGGTCTTTGATAACCAGTACTGCAAAATCAATTTTCTAGCTAAAGTTGTGAGAATTGTTAATAATGGCAAAACAGATTTGGAGGCTAAAATTGGGGACCAAGAGGTGAAGTCTGCTAAGAGAAATGGTTCCCAAGTAAAAGGTAGTTTTGTTCCCGTTATCTGTTGAATAAAATTAAAAACCTTATTCCAAAATTTCTTTACTTTGGAGCATTGCCATACATTGTGAATAAAGGTTGCAAAAGAAAAGGAACATTTCGGACAACAACCAGAATCAGAGTAAGTTATGTGGCTCCATTGGGATTGTGAAAGATATGCTCTATTGAGAAATTTTATATGGATTTCCTGGAGTTTAGCTGATTTTACCCATTTTAAAACTGATGAGAATTGCTTAAAAATTCTAGAGGAATATGTAAAATCAGGAAAATCATGAGCCCAAGAAGACCAGACTCCACTCCAAAATTTATCTATGTCAGGGGGTAATAAATCAGTATATATAAAGCGGATTTTAAGTTTACAAGTTGAAGCCAATGTTAAGAGGGAGTACATAGAAGAGGGCGTCACATTGTGAAGCAAGGAATCATATGAACCAGATCTCGTTTTACTATTAATATAGTGTCGGGTCTGTAAATAAATAAAAAAATGAGAGTTAGGAATAGTATATAAATCTTTAAGCTGTTGAAAAGAGTATAAGTTGTCTCCCAGGTAAACATTCCGAATAGCCACAATTCCTTTTTGTTTCCAGAAAAGATAATGCGAAATCATGAGGGATGGAATAAAATCTGGATTTCCCTATAATGGGATAAACTTAGTGGAATAGGGGTTTGACCCAAGACGTTTGTGTATGATGGCCCATGCTCTTTAAGTATCCATAAAAAATAAATTGTGTATGATTCCCCTCGGCAATTTTGAACGAGGTAAATGAAGTAATGCTGCAGGGGCAAAAAGTGCTTGGTTATAGCTTTAAAAGGAGAATAGAATATATACAAAATAGTTTAATGTGAACTAAATAGATGTAAATAAATAGCATGTGCAACATTTTAAATCTGTATTTTAGGGATCAATGCAGGTCCCTGAAAGTGCAAAGTGCAGTGGATCAATGCCTTTTACATATATATATATATATATATATAGTAGTTGTATCACCAGAGGCAGCACTGGTGAGCACCCACACAGACTAGAAAAGCATTGTGGGAAGATGCCTAATGGCTGCCCAGTGGATTCAGTCCCGGGAGGACTGAGGCAGAACAGTCAGACAGAGCTCATTGTGCCAGGAAGCCATTGGGAGCCAGGAGGCCTGAGCCTAGACCTGTGAGATACAGGGGAGGCCATCAAACTCTGTGACTGAGCTATGGTACTTGCAAGGAAGCAGGCCAGACTGTGAGGCTGTGGCAGCCAGCCAACTAGAGACCGGGCCGGAGCTGGTGTTAACCTGCAGGAAGCAGGGCTAAGCTGACTTTGGACTTTTGTTTGCAGACTAGCTGCACTTTAATAGTGAGGGTTCAAGAAGTGAGCTACTGCCCTAAGAGAAAGCTAGGTTGTTTTTATTTTCTATTCTTGTTTCCTGACTGTTATGCTGAAGTAAAGCACCATTTCCTTTATTTTACTGGAATGCCGTGTGTGGACCCTCATTAAGCACCTAAACACTGCACCAATCCACCCTCTGCCAAGCTAATTAACCCCAAACCGTTACAATATATATATATATATATATATATATATATATATATTATAGTATCCCAAGACTGCCGGCACTAAAAAAACTAACATCTGACCTCGGTCTCATATGTCAGAAAACATGCAGAAATCCAATGGAGAAGACAGGTGCTCGGAGGCATGATATGTAGCGTTCCCGCTAGGCTGTTTTAGCGGGGCGTGGCGCCATGCCCTCTTTCTGGAAGGCAAAAAGCGCCCTGCCCTCCAGAAGGAGGGCAAAAAGCGCCCTGCCCTAACAGCCTGCGGGAACCGTCTTCACCCGTGGGTCACAGTGTCCCGCGGGTGAAGAAATGTGCGGTGACCCGGTCACTGCCGGAGAATAGACACCGGGCGCATGCGCCTGGCATCTATTCTACCTGTCTGCAGGGCTTGGGGGCTGCCCGGCGTGTCCGTAAGTGCCGGGCACGCCCCCAAGAGTGACACGCCCCCTTTTGATGACCACGCCCCCTTCTCAGTCACGCGCGCGCCTTCGGCGCACGCACGGACATGCCCTCTCTAGCTCCAGCGCCCTGCCTCACGCCGGAGCTAGAGGGAACACTAGATATATGATGCAAAAAAAAGTGTATTATAGCATCAACGTTTCAGGGCATCAGCCCTTTTGTCAGGACACACTTGGTTTTATGTGTTCCAGTGTGTCCTGACAATAGGGCTGATGCCCTGAAACGTTGTTATAATACACTTTTTCTGCATCATATATCGTGCCTCTGAGTGCCTATCTTTTCCATTGGATTTATATATATATTCTTGTTGACTGAGCTATAGAAGCTCTGAGACATCCACACTGATTAACAATTCAAATAAAATCACCGACCATCTGCTCTGGGCTCCCGCTAGTCCCAGGTAGCACAGCAGCAGCTGAGATGGGCAATAAAATCCTCAGAATAACTCACCCCCTGGTGGTGACTGTTCTTCTGGCACATAATATATAAATTTGGCCTCATGTGTTTAACCACTCAAGGCATGTGTATATCAGAGACTCGACCGCAGACCCAAGAGTGGTATATTTAGTTCTATGTGGAGATGATGTAGGGTTTGGAGTGAAACAGATACAGAATGGGAGATAAAAATAATTCAGAATAGGCTGTTTAAACAGTTAAACATTAATGACTACTGTAACTGTGGTTAATTTTGTAAAGAAAATGTGTTGAACAGAGAAGTGTATTGGCAGGCAGTGCTAAATGATTCTTCAGTGTCAAGGCTGGCATGTCTACTCACTGCTGTGCTAGATTCTGCAGCGACTGCTCATGTTCTTATTATTTATTTATATGGCGCTACAAGTGTTCCACACCACCTTACAAGGTACATAAACATATAGGTGACCAGTGACTTACAGCACAATGCAGTACAATGCAGGACAAGGACATGGATAATATACATTGCATGATATCTTGGGGGTAATTAGCTCGGCAGAGGGTGGATTGGTGCAGTGTTTAGGTGTTTAATGAGGGTCCACACACAGCTTTCAAGTAAAACAAATGAGATGGTGCTTTACTTCCAGCAGGGAAAACAGGTACAACACAAAGGGCCATAAAACAATAAACAACCTAGCCCCTGTTTAGGGCGTGTAACTCACTTCAATTCTTTATCAACTTCGGACACAGTTTTGCAATCTGGACCTGCGCCCCTTTTGGAGAACTTCATTCCCTCAGCTATCACTGTAAGCTGAAAGTCACTGCAAGCAATCTCATCCACTTTTCCAGGACGGACCTTTAGGGAATTTCCCAACTCCAATACTTCTGTCCCTTCTTGTACACTGGTATCGTTAATGAGGACATCTCTGTGGTCCCATTGCTGCTGAAAGACATAACTCTGGAACATCTTACTTAGTTCCCACAATTCACTGTTTGTCCGCTGCTAATCACACAAGACACTCTGTACTGGTAGCATATCACTCTGTGTGCCAGCCTTTTCAGGATCAATCTGTAATAATTGCTGCTTGTGTTTATGTACTTCTGCCACACTGGGTTCAGCGAAGACATCTGATGCCATTTTAGGTCCAGAATTCAACTTCAGAATGTTATTTTACTTATTTTCCTCTTGTGATTTACCCACTACAGTGTGGACATTTTTCTGAGCCATCGACAGCTGCTCTTCCAGCTGGGCAATTTTCACCATGACGCTTTTCAACTTGCTCTCAGATTGCAGCAGATTGCGCTCCACAACTTCATATTCTTCAAGTCTCAACTTTTGTACATTTATTTCAGACTATGCCACGTTTAATTCACTTTGCAACTCCAGTTCTTTGGTATTCCTCTCTACTTGGAATCTTTGCAACCAGTTCTGTGTACTTAGCAGACACTTCTCAAGGTTCCAACTCTGTTCTTGCAACTTCCAAGCACTGCCATGACCAAGGTTAAGCTCTCTTTCCAAAGATTCACTTTGCTCTGCGGCTTTATGCAGACTTTCTTCCAGGAATACATTTTTCTGTCAGACCTTCTGAAACTGCTCTAGCTGCAGCTAAATTCTAGTGTAGAGTTTTTGTACTTGCTCCTTACAGCTGACTTTAAGATGGACCATATCCATCTCTTTTCATTCAAGGTCAGTTTCCCACTGAGCGCGAGTCTGCAGCATCTTCACAAAACTTTCCCGCTAGAGAATTTTTCTCCAATTCACAATCTTTAAGCTTTACTTGAGTGGAGACAATTAAGGAGTCTTTTTCCTTTAAAAGCAGAGACAGATCCACCCCCTTTCACTTGCGTGCGCTCTGCATCACTCCGATGTCTCTGGACACCTTCTTTCAATTCCTCCACTTCCTGCTGAAGTACCACACACTTTTGCTGCAATATAACAATATATTGCTGTAATATGTCATTATTTGCTAGCAGCACATCATTCTCACACTTTGAAAAGTTTAGCTTCCTAAAGGCGTTCAGACATAGCTGCCAATTTGAGGTCTGTCTCTTTAAGAACTTCACATTTTTTTATTTCTTCCTGCTCAAATGCCATTTTCAAAGAGAACAATTAACTCCGTAATTTCTTTTCAGCTTGCTCATGAAAATTTCTCTCATCAGCCAATTGTTCCATTAAGTCATCAACCTTCCCAGTATAATATGTATTACTTTCATTCAAAACTTTACGCATACTGTCAAATTCTTCCAGGCTGATATAGTCCTTTCTGGACGGACCTTGCACCATACACTGACATCTTTACTCTGCTTTGTTTTTCAATGGAATAACACTGTTTACCCCATCAATTTGAAAGGATTTACCACAGAGGATTTCAAACAGCTTTAAATCCCTTCCATGTAACTGACTTTATTCACATTCAGACTGTAAACTCCAGCCCAGGTTTTCCATTTCTCTAGACTGAGAATGAAACTTTGTAACAAGAATTCTGGCTTTAGAATTTTTCTTTTTATTTCAAATGATTCTTGGCACAAAATACACAGAAACAACTTGTTTTTGTTTTCACTGTATCACACTTTGCCTTCAAAAGTATTTTCAACACAGCAAAACATTTTTCTTCATGTGGCACTATAATTACCAGCATGTATCAAGCAGTCTCAATATACTTTCAATAGTAACCTCTGCTCTCTCAGTACCACATCTTTATTTAATGAGCATGAGCAATTCACCAGGATAACCACACAATTTTTTTTAACTCTTACAATGCTGAAGAAGTGCACATTTCTCTTCACAGACACAGTATATACTGCACTTTTCACTTTTGCAAAATACTTGAATACTATACTTCTGTTTCTGGCAAACTTTGCCTCTCCCATAAGCAAACAATTCTCCAGCAACTTACATAACACTTATTTATCTTCCTTTCTAAGGAAAAGATGTACACTGCAGCAATAGTGCACATTTGCAGACAATTTTTTTGTTTAAGCAACACTTCATAATAGACTTATCTTCACTCACCAGCCTGATGAGCATTGCACTGTTGAGGCCACTATGCAGGTGCAGTATACATCCATATTTCCATTAGCTGCTGTAATCCACTTTTTGCGCAGATCTTGTTGCGTAGACCTGTGTGCGTAGAATCTTTATGCCCGCATTCTCCACCAAATGTGATATCTTGGGGGTAATTAGCTCGGCAGAGGGTGGAGTGGTGCAGTGTTTGGGTGCTTAATGAGGGTCCACACACAGCTTTCAAGTAAAACAAATGAGGTGGTGCTTTACTTCCAGCAGGGAAAATAGGTACTACACAAAGGACCAGAAAACAATAAACAACCTAGCCCCTGTTTAGGGCATGTAACTCACTTCTTGAGCCCTCTCTAATGTGGTGCAGCTAGTCTGCCAACAAAGTCTGCCTGCTTCTTGCAGGTCTATCGCCGGCTCCAGCCTGGCTTGGCTTGGCTACCACGGCTACACAAAGTCCTGGTGGCCTTCCCTGTATCATAGAGATATAGGCCCTGGCTTCCTCAGCCTGCAGCTTCACTGCTTTAATGTCACACAGTCTGAGAGTTTGTGGTCCCCCTTTGCCTCCTGCAAGGTCCAGACACAGGCCTCCTGGCCCCCAATGGCTCGCTCAGCTTCACTGGGCTCTCTGGCTGCCAAAATCCCACATAGACTGTGTCCCACGGCAGCCTGACTGGTTTGCCTTCACATCAGCCCACACCTGAGCTCTATCCACAAGGCAGCAATTAGGCATCTTCCCATAATGCTTTTCTAGTCTATGTGGGCAGATCTCCCCTGCCCCACACAGACTCTGCTGCTCACCAGTGCCACTGGTGATACTGCCACAATTGCTACATTATGTACAGAAGGAGTAGTTTGCAGGGAGTGTAAAATATGTAGCAGTCTTAGGGATGATTCCATGGAGTGAGATTATTAAGTTTTTGATACATTGTTTTTTTTTATCAAAACATTCAAAAATATACAAAACACATACTACTGTTAAGTAATGATATTGTAATTAACTGGTCTTAGATGTTCAACTGTTTTTTGAACTGTTACATAAATTACACTTCGTGTTCTAATACACTTATTGCTTATAATACACGGCTGCCATCGTCATCCACGGCTGCCTCAACACTGATTCTAAAGTTAAAGTTAGTCTAATGAGACATGCTACAGGTGAGCACAAATGCTCCACTAATCAAAGGAGAAATTTAGCACTGGGTTTGAATAAACACAAGCACTATCCTACGATAAACTAGGCTCCACTGAACAACATCCCCCACCCAGGTAATGAATATGCAGCTTGAGAATGGATTACATATGTTTTTTAAAAAACAGCTGATCTACGTGATTGCAAGCAGTAGTAAGAATATGCAGCTTGAGAATGGATTACATACGTGCAGGGATGAAAAGAAATAGAAGATGTTCAGTCCAGTTTATGCAGAGAACTAATTGTTTTATTAACTGTTACATAAATTACTCTTCGTGTTCTAATACACTTAGGCTCTCATTCAGAGGCGGTCGGAGGATGCAAGCGGTCGCTCAGAAACTGGGCAGCCGCTTGCATCCTGACCAGCTGCCTCTGTTTCGGTCGTTAGGCTGTGGGTTTACACCCACAGCTCAAACGACCGCTAGGGTGATGGTCGCGATGGTCATTGACCATCGCGACCATCGGGGCTTACGACAAGACCCTAGGGTAGGGTCTCACTTGTCGTAAGCCCCGGAGAGCTTCTGGCTCTGTCAGAGCCGGAAGCTCTCCACTGACATCACTAGTGATGTCAGTGGGGCCTCCTCCAAACGGCAGGCGTTCCCATGGGAATGCCTCCGTTTGGGCTGCCACCCCTCCGGCCCGCCTTCCAAACGGGGCGAGCTGTCAATCAACATCGACAGCTCGCCCCCTTTGGAAAGAGACCCGCTATGACCGGCGCTGTCGGTCGTAGCGGGTCTCACGCATGCGCACGAAGGAGCCGGCTCCCTTGTGTGCATGCGCACTAGACAAACATCGAGGCGGTCGTAGACCGTACGGCCGCCTCTGAATAAAGCCCTTAGTGCTTATAATACATGGCTGCCATCGTCATCCACAGCTGCCTCAACACTCAACACTGTACCTTGAGCTTGTATTTACCAGACTATGCTCAGTTTCTGATTTTACTAATGCTCCTTTCCCTCTCTCAGATCACAACCTTATCACCTGCACACTCTCCTCCATTACATCAACCTCAATGTCATTGAAATCAACCAATCCACCTAAAACCCACAGAAATATTAATGCTATTAACTTTCAACAACTATCTACCTCTCTACAGCAATGACTCACCAATTTCTACATTAATTTCTCCTGAGACTGCTGCATCACACCTAAATCAGATTCTAGAAAAAGCCCTTGCTGAAGTGGCTCCAGCTACACATCACACACCACGTAGACTTAGACGTCAACCATGGCATTCTAACTTAACAAGGCATCGACAAAAACTCACGTAAAGTAGAACTTCAGTGGCGAAAGTTCGTATTCCAAGTAACTTCTTTACATATAAGACTATCTACAACTCTTATCGTACTGCTCTGGATGCTGCCAAACAAACATATTCCCAATCTCTTATCTCTGCTCAGGCCTCTAACCCCAAGCGACTTTCTAATACATTTAAACTGCTTCTTACCCATCCCTCACCCAACCCACCTGCTACTATCTGTGCGCATGATCTTGCTTCCTATTTTAAGGACAAGATTGATAAGATCCAAAATAAAATGGTATGCTCTTCCTCAGCTAGTGACCTGCTCAATTCCCTACCTGAACCCTCTGGCACATTCTCTTCATTTGACCTCACAAACGAAGATGAAGTATCTACACTCTTCTCATCCTCCTACTCTACTACCTCTCCTCTAGATCCTATAACCTCACAAATCAGTAAAGCTCTGTCTCCTGTGCTCAGCCCAACCCTAACTAAAATCTGCAATCTGTCTCTCTCTACTGGCATCTTTCCATCACTGTTCAAGCATGCAGTGATTACTCCCATTCTGAAAAAACAATATTCTGACCCTAACACACTCTCAAATTACCGTCCTATCTCCCAGCTTCCTTGCCCCTCCAAGCTACTTGAGAGACTTGCTACACCCGCCTCACACACTTTCTTAACTCACACAACTCATTGGACCCACTTCAGTCCGGCTTTCATTGCCAACACTCCAGAGACAGCACTGACTAAGGTAGTAAATGATCTGGTCACTGCCAACGCTAAAGGCCATCACTCACTCCTAATTCTTCTAGATCTCTCTGCTGCTTTTGACACTGTTGCCCACTCTCCTCATACAAACACTATAATCCCTAGGTCACAGCTCTTTCTTGGTTCTCTTCCTACCTATCTAATCGCTCTTTTACTGTTTGTTTTTCTGACTACCTCCTCTTCGCTACCTCGATCAGTTGGAGTACCGCAAGGCTCTGTCTTAGGTCCTCTGATTTTATCAATCTATACCACCTCTTTTGGCAAACTAATCTGCTCTTTTGGATTTCAGTACCATATGTATGCGGATCACACTCAAATCTTCCTATCCTCCCCAGATTTATCACCATCTGTATTGGTCGGGTCACTGAATGTCTTTCTGCCATTTCATCTTGGATGTCATCTCGCCACCTGAAAAGTAATATTTCTAAAACAGAATTATATTTCCACTGGCCAATAACAGTTACCAACCTGATCTCTGAATCACGGTTGATAACTCGACAATCCACCCTGCTCCACAAGCTCGCTGCCTTGGTGTCATCCTTGACTCTGAACTGTCCTTTGTTCCCCACATTCAATCTGTCTCAAAATCATGTTACATACATGTAAAAAACATATATAAAATTCGACCATATCCCACACAAGACACTGCAAAAACTCTAATCCATGCACTCATTATTTCCCACATTGACTATTGCAATAGTCTCCTTACTGGTCTTCCCATAAACAGGCTATCGCCATTACAATCTATTATGAATGCAGCTGCAAGGCTTATCTTCCTTGCCATACATACATCGTCTGCTGCCCCGCTCTGTCAGTCCCTCCATTGGTTACTGGTTTTCTACCATATTCAATACAAAATACTTTTACTTACACATAAGGCATATAAACCAAACCACACCAACATACATCTCTTCACTCATCTCAAAATATCTCCCAACCCGACCTCTCTGCTCAGCACAAGATCTGCATCTTTCATTCCCATGCATTACTTGCTCCAATTCACGGTTACAGGACTTTCTTTGGGTTGCACCCACTCTATGGAATGCCTTATCATGCACAATAAGACTTACATCTAGTCTCCAATACTTCAAGCGTTCCCTGAATACTCACCTCTTCAGGCAAGCTTATCAGATTCCAGAACCGCCCACATAACCTTCATAGCTTCCATGTCTAATTACATCCCCTTCCACAGTCCACACATAACCTCACACATTGTCTTTCTTTCACATTATCCTGACATTTGGCCGACATTCCTGTGTGACTGGATCATGCAATCGACCAAGAAACTCCAGTCTGGCTGGACCAAATTGCAATATATAGCACCTATCCTTGTGTATCAATGCCTATTTCCCTATAGATTGTAAGCATGTGAGTAGGGCCTTCCTACCTATATATCTGTCTGTTATTACCCAGTTTTGTTCTATTAATGTTCAAATTGTAAAGCGCAACGGAATATGCTGCGCTATTTAAGAAACGTAATAAATAAATAATAAATTAGCGACCATAGCACCCAAATAAGCAACAGAGCATAAGCAACCAAGTGTTAGGTGCCCTAGTGGGGAGTAAAAAGTATATGAAAGTAATGTAAGAAAAGCACAAGGGGGTAGAGAGCCCTGCTTATAAAAGCTTACATTCTAATGGGGGGGGGCAGACAAACAGGGGTGACAGATTGGGTAGATAGGGAGGAAGGACCATGTAGCTAATAGCCAGAGTAACTGCCATGTGCAGCATGGACAGCAGCGAGATGGGCTGAGAGTGACTCAATAAGGTGTTGGTAGGTTGGCCCAGGTATCTGGAACCATGCTGACTGCAGTGCATCCCACAGCTGCTGGAGGGTGCTTGGTGGAGTATCTATAGAGTGAACACAACGATTGAGGTGGTCCCACAGATGCTCATTTGGGTTCAAGTCTGGGGAATTAGGGGGCCAGGGTTGTACTTGGAAGTCTTGGTTGTGCTCCTCCAACCACTGTCGGACATTTCTAGCTGTGTGACATGTCGCATTGTCTTGCTGGATGATCCAATCTGCCCCAGGGAAGATAATCAGCATGTATGGGTGTAAGTGCTCTGCAAGGATGGATTCATAACCAAATCGGTTGAGGGTGCCTACCACATGGATGAGTGGGCCCAGAGAATGTCATGAAAACATTCCCCAAACCATAACGCTGCTAGCTTGTGTTCTTCCAGCAATGGTTTCAGGGTGTTAGTTCTCTGATGTTTCTCGTCTTACACGCCGACGTCCATGCATTTGATGAAGCAGAAAATGTGACTCATTGGAGAAGGCAACCCTTCACCAATCAGCGAGGGTCCAATTCCGATATAGGCATGAAAATTGAAGCCTTTTCCGCCGATGTACCTTCATTAGCATAGCAGGTTCATTTTAACGGTGAGCTGTTCCACTGTAGTGTGTCATTCAGCCGTCACAAACCATCGCAGCCAACGTTCACCTCTCACATCAATGGTACGTGATGCTCCAGTTTCCACGTCGGTTATTCGCAATGGTGCCATTTATCCAGTCACAATACCCCTTCACCACAGCAGCACATGAATAGTTCACAAACTGCGCTGTTTCAGAAATACTGCCACCCTTGCCCCAAAAGCCAATAATCATCCCTTTTTGCAACTTGGATAAATCACCCCTTTTACCCATGACAGCAATGAGTAATATTTGTGCAGATGGCCTATCACACACCTTACATACCCACCAAGCCAGCACGCAGGCACTCGATGTACTTCATGGGCTACGCACTGCCTGCGTCAAATGTAGAAGGTGGTCATAATAATGTGACTAGACTGTTTACCTTGCCTGTCAAACACACACAATCTTGGCAAAACCCATAATGAAAAGTGGTGCATGATAGAATTGTCATTGGGGCCTCCCACCCACCCTTATGTTGTATATTAGAAAAGAAATCCACAGTTTAACAAACTAAGCAGTTCAGCGACAGGGACTGCCACTTTTGTGGATGAAGTGCTTGGTTTGTTTGGGTCCCCCAAAAACAAATTACCAATGGGTTTGAGGCAGTTAACAGCATTAATCATCTCTACACTGGGGATATGTCATTATCATCCTCATTATCCTAACCCTCATGAGTGTTAGCATCATCATCACACAATATTAGCTAATCCCCACTGGAATCCACTGTTACAAAAGTCTCTGTACTTTGTTGCACTTGGCAGCAAAGGACTTCTTCATAGAATTTGTGGTTCATTTTTATGAACATTAGTTTTTCCACATTTTGCAGGAAGTAGCCTTTTACCCCGATCACTTACAATGTTCCTTGCTGTGCTAAACACTCTTTACAAGTGCACACTGAGGAGGGGACAGCTTAAGTACACCTAAGCTAGTTTGTACATGGGGCTCAAAATGACCTTTATTTCCTCACAGTAATCAAAAGGACTGTATGACAGGCTAATTTGTACATTGTCATTAAAATAATCCTCCACCATTCTATTATGCTTAGTGTGTCATGAGTCATGGTAATACATGGCAATACACTGGAATAGTCATCGAGCTGGCTGTAAGGGGATGGCGTTTGGCACTGTATAATTTTGATGATCATTCATTTACCATGCTAAGTTGGACTATGCTGCTATATTTTTGTGCCCAGTCTCCCCTTTTTTGCAGTTTTTCAAATGCACGTTATGTGAATATGAACTTTATTATTGAATGCAATAGACGTTTGTCTGGGTAAAGATATGTTTTCATCAATGAATGTGCTTGCTTTTGTAATTTTTTTGCGTAACGTTTTATGTGCCTGGCACTCCAGCTTCACTACTAAAGTTTAGTGTGTGCAGTCCGTCTAAAGTGGAACTATGCACTATCAGTGAATTTTTTTAAAAAAATGGCAACATGGAGCACTTACCCTTGGACATGGATTTTTTAAAGAAACTGACAAAACAGTATAATAGATACATTTTGTATATTAGTTTGGAACTTTTGTTTTAAGCCACTTCAAATTGCTCCAAAATTGCTTAACTTTCAACATCAGGCTAGTTTAGTTGCCAATATTAGACATTGATATATTACTGTTTTTCTCAGTAGATATAGTGTGCAGTTTAATGAAATGTTATATAAAAATTATAGGTTTTGATTATTGCAATAGATTCCAATTGCTGAGCACAGCAGTAAATTATATTCAAAGTTCTGTCTGGCTGAGCTGGTAAAGCAAAATTGCTGTAAACTATACTTAGTACATCTACTATGGAAATAAACTAGAATAAATGTATTTCTTTCTAACATACAGTATACCTCAATATATCACAGCACGATCAAGTGCTTACATCAGGAAGCATCACTTTGTCCAGCTTTTACAGTCGTTTCTTAGCTGCATGTTTAATTATTTCTGCAATTATTCTCAGTCTTAAAAGAGTTTATGGGGCATATTCAATTGGCCGCAAGGTTTTGGGCACAAATAACCACGCGGACCTCGCCACCAATTTTGGATTACCACGGGTATGCATACTCCCAATACCCACAGTATACAATTTAAAAAAAAATGCAGGGTTTTCAGCTTTGAAAACCTCATGGTGCGTGAAGAAAAGAAAAAAAAAGAAAAACTCACCTGCTCCGAACATCTGCTGTCATATGTGCTCGTTTACTGCGTGCTCCGATTGCTGGACCAGCTCCTGCGTTCCCCTGCAGAAGAAGAAAGCCGGCCAGAGAAGGTAAGTTTGCTCATTTATTTATATACTGGATTGTAATATGTATATAAATGTTTTTTATTTATATATGAGATACAATTTGTGTACCAGATTTAAACCAGCTAAGTATTTCAGTTTTAGGATTATTATAACTGCTCAAGAGAGTTCCAGCAGAATACTAAGACAGGTAACTGCTGGTTAAATCAGATTAATTAATTAATCAATTAATCCTGCTCTGGTGCTATTTAAACTGGACAACGAACATAGGAGAGCATTCCATCTTAAAAAAGGCTACAGGTGTAGCCGAAATGCGTTGCTGCTCACCTATCTTGAAAACCGGAGATCCATCTGCACCATACTGCTGCTGACTAAGTATCCAGTAACCGGCAATTACCACCGATTTACCCTTGTTCCCTGCCGTAAGTTTTTCCCACTAAGCGGCAGTGGAGGGTGACCCGTGACTAGTGCCGGCACATGTGGTCACAGCCTGGAGGCTAACTATCTGCTGGACTGCCCATGCCGCTGTCTGCTTTCCAGAGACGGGAACCACGAGTATCTTGCGGCGGTGTCTGGCTGCCTCCTGTGCACAACACATCGGATACCGCTGGTGTAGAGGTATTGCCGACTGGTATGCATACTTATGACACTGACACTTATAACAGTATCTTTTGAAGGCACATTGACTGAGTTCAATTTCTTTACCATCAAACATTATAAATACCATACTATACAATCTAATTTTGATGGATTTAGTCGCTTTACTACAACTATGCAAGAACTGTTAGAAGATCCTATGTCAGAAAGAATCTCCGGTATATAATTTTATTATTGAGAGACTCAAATATACTAGTATCAATCATTTGGATACAAACAATCACTATCTGGATTAGTTACTGGCAACAGTTACATTTTTGTCTCTGAGACTACTTGCTACTTTTTCTGTTTTATTAAGAGTCTGATCAACTCTTTTTTTATTGCAGTTTAAATTTAATTACCATTCATTATTTAATATTTTTTATTTATGCTATCTCAATATCTGAAGTTATCAATTGATTAAAATATGTAATGTAATTTACACTACTATTTTTATTATTATTGGCTTTTATTGATTTGATTAAAATATAATTTGTTAACATCTGACTTTGTGTCACATTGACGTCCCCACTTTAGCATTGGAGCGCAGTTTATTTCTGTTTCTAAGTGTAGAGTAGTGCAGTGTAGTGTATGCAGGGAGGGGGGTGCAGGGTAGCGAGAGTAGTGTAGTGTGTGCAGGGAGGGTGGTTCAGGGGTAGTATGTACCTGTATTGTGCCTTGCCGGTCCCTGGAAGCAGACTGCGACGCTGGAGAGAAGAACCGGAGGAGGAGACAGAATAGCGGAAGGTGAGTAATTAAGGACTAATTAAGCAAATTCTGAACTTCCAATTGCTTAATTAGTCATTAGGGTGGTTCAACAGGGACCCAGAGCAATTACCAACCATTTTTCTTAAAAATATGGATTTCAAGTAAAATTGGTATTGCTCTGGGGCTGCAGAAAAAAAAAATCCCCAGCCGCTCAAAAAAACACAAAAATAGAATAAAAAAATAATAAAAGGAAAGCAAGGAGAAAAAAAAAAAAAAAAAGCAAACAGTATCTTGCTCCCAGGGACTGGCTAAAAAAGGGGAAGAGGGTGGAATTCAAACAATGCAATCATGTAATTATCTTTTCCTATATTATGGAAATAATGTAGACAATTAAAATACCCACCAATTACAATACAACTTAGGCTGTTCTCCCTTGATCAAAGAGAAATAAAACAAATAAAAAAGAATAATCTATTTAACATTAATACGCTTTCCTTTTTAATATATACTGGCAATTTGGTCTAAAAAATGTACAGACTGATTGAAAGTGACAGAAACAATGTACTGCTGTCTACACTCTTCGAAAAGGAAGATGCAAAGGGCCAAACATGACCCTTTGCATCCCTTTGGAGTCTCAGGGCTAAGGAACTGGATAGTCTAAAGAATTAAAGATCTAATAAATAATCAATGTGTTCAATTTGAAGGTTACTTAAAATTACATTAGCTACAGTATAGTTTTCAGGTCACTTATTTTAGCTGGAACAGTGCTAATGATAATCCAAATTTAGTATCCAGAAACACTAGATGTGCAGTATTTGAAGTTGAACATGCCATGTGTTTGTGCCACTGCTGTTGCTTTGCTTAATCAGCCAGCTAGCTCATTGTAGCCTCTGGACAATAGTGGTGAAAGCTGTTTGTTGAAAAACTTGATTTTAGCTGTTTTTATATTTTTATTTTATTTAAATCCAGATCCAAGACCAAAACACTTGAGCGTGGTTTTGCCAAGACCAAAACACGATGATGATTTATAACCAAAGCCAAAACATGAAAAGATATATATACAATCCATATGAATCCCACACTCACTACCAGCTATATATCCATTAGAGGTTCCTCCTCAGTGACAACACAATACTCTGTGATGTGGCCCAAGGCTTGGACAATACTCCGTGATGTGGCCCAAGACTTGGATTTCCTTGCTACACGTGGGCACAGACTGCATGGTGTGCGTTCCACTAACACATGTGAATATGATGCTACACTAACTGATTGCACCTGGTAGGTCATGCTCATGTTACTATTTATTCTGATGTCTTTGTGATGTTCATTGACTACTACAGATGGCTGTGGCTTCTTTACATACTTATGCCTTGACAAAGGTCTGTAATTTGACCGAAACGTCGGATTTTATACGCTCTGTAATTTGACCGAAACGTCAGACTTTATACTATTGACACTGGTGGTATGTAATAAAAAATCCTTTTTTTTTACTGCATTGGTGAGTGCCCTCCTATCTTCTTATATATGTATATACATTCTGCACCTACAATAGAAGTTTGAAATTCTGGGTTTTCTGGGCTGCACAGCTCAAACTGGAAATATAGAACAAACTGGCCAGGTGATAGGCCGGGGGTGGTGGTTAGCATTAGGGTGCCAGGACCTAAAGGTCAATAAAAATTGTAGCTGCTGACTGTTAAGCACAAGGAGTGCTGAGACATTTACTTATGATGTTTGCTTATTTTCTGTTATGTGCCTGTGTGTGTCCAGGCCTATGCTGACGTATGCTAAGGTGCAGTGTCTGCTATCATTAAAAGACACTGCTTTACCAAGTACCCGCCTGTCTGGTGTCCTCATTTCAATACCCTGTGCTACAATATATATATATATATATATATATACACACACACACACACACTAGGAGGGTGCAGCCAACTGTGTTAGTTTGCGGCTGGTTGCCAAGGTAACCAGAGTGCATTTTATGTATGACCATCTTCTGACCCATACACAGGCACACATCACCTTGGAAAATGATGTATAGCTCCCTGAAAAGTTGGTGTAGGATTTCTAACGTGATAAAAACTTTTTTACTGTAAAGACCTGGAATGCCATCCATCACTCCTAATGATGACTTGTTTCTTATAGAGCAGGGTGCCCAGGACCATAAGGTAATATCTGTACCAGAGTGCCGGTCCCATCAAACTTGTATGTATACTGTAAAAAATGCTGGATAATGGGAACTCACCAAAAATAATGACATTTTGTCCTGGTGCCAGCAGATGGCACTCAGGAACATGTTGGTGATGTTCAGCTTGAGAAAGGAGCACACTTGCCTCCAAAACATATATACTGTGTGTATATATATATATATATATATATATACATATATATATATATTGTGACACAGTTAGGTTAGGGGGGTCCCTCTCCTGGGTAGTGGACTCCTTCCTTACACACACACACAGCAGCAGGGAAGCAGCACACCAGTCTGGATGCAAGTACAAGCTGGTCGGCGTCAGTCTTTATTGTACAATGACAGAAATACAAAGAAAACAAATATAAATCCTAGCCCTGTCGGGGCACTAACTTCACAGGTAGTTCCCTCACTACCAGAACCTGGCAGGGCCTAATGCCCTCGCCAGCAACAAAGCACAGCATAGTACTCACAGATAGGTTTTTCAAGTGTCTCTGAGCAAACTCCCCGCCTGCTCTCCCAGGTGAGACAATCAGCCCTAAACAAACTAGGCTTATATTGGCCACTCTCAGGTGGAAAACTAACAAGCCTGTTACCAGGCTGCGAGAATCAAAACCTGGAGTGGCCATGGGTGAAGCCCTCCCTCTCCTCTCACCCACAACCCCCAGGTCCCAAACCGGCTTTTCAAAAAGCCGAAACTCAAGCCTGCTACACTGCAGACTTTCTCCTGGGGGTTTAAAACACAAAAGACAGGAATCTGGGACAAATGTACCTGCCACAGACCACTTTACCAGTGATCCTATCACATATCCCCCCCCTTTGTTTCAACCTGTGGGGCGGAACAACTGAAGCCCCCAAACAATGAACGCATGACAACGCGTCAGCATTGGCCAGCTGGCTTCCTGGCCTGTGTTCAACTGAAAATGTAAAAGTTTGTAACGCCAAGAACCATCTTGTAATTCTCGCATTACTGTCCTTATTTTCAGACATCCACTTCAGAGGGGCATGGTCAGTGATCAATTTGAACTTTCTTTCGACCAAGTAGTACCTGAGAGCCTCTAACGCCCACTTTATGGCCAACGCCTCCTTCTCCACTGTGGCATAGTTTCTCTCATGTACATTCAACTTTCTGCTAAGATAGAAAATAGGGTGTTCCTCACCCTCCTTGTTCTGGGACAGGACCGCTCCTATACCTACTTCTGATGCATCGGTTTGTACTATGAATTCCCTTTCAAAATTAGGAGTCATCAGGACTGGTTGGGAACACAACGCTACTTTCAACTCCTGAAAAGCTTTCTCTGCCTCAGGACTCCATTCTACCATGACTTTTTGTTTGCCTTTGGTCAGGTCAGTCAGTGGGACTGCCATGGTGGCAAAGTTGGGTATAAACCTCCTGTAGTACCCCGTAATTCCCAAGAAGGCTCTCACCTGCTTCTTATTCAGAGGCCGTGGCCAGTTTTGTATGGCATCAACTTTATTGAGCTGAGGCTTTATCAGGCCTCTGCCAATGGTGTATCCCAGATATTTTACTTCCTCCATGCCTAGACAACACTTTTTTGGGTTGGCTGTCAAACCTGCCTTATAGATGGAGTCCAACACTGCTTGTACCCTGGGTAAGTGTGAGACTGCCAATCAGGACTATGAACGACCACGTCATCCAGATAAGCAGCCGCATACCATCTATGGGGCCTTAGAATCCTGTCCATCATTCTTTGGAAAGTAGCAGGTGCCCCATGTAGCCCGAAGGGCAACATCTTGTACTGAAACAAGCCCTCTGGCGCTGAAAAAGCTGTCTTTTGTTTGGCGCTCTCGGTTAACGGTACTTGCCAATACCCTTTGGTTAGGTCAAGAGTGGTTAAATACCTTGCCGTCCCTAGTCTCTCAATCAGTTCATCCACTCTTGGCATCGGGTAGGCATCGAATTTTGAAACACTGTTCAACTTTTGGAAGTCATTGCAGAAACGCACACTCCCGTCGGGCTTTGGAATCAACACAATGGGACTTGACCATTCACTATGTGATTCTTCAATAACCCCTAACTCTAGCATATTTTTAATTTCTTTCAACACCGATTCTCTTTGTGCTTCAGGTAACCTATAGGGCTTTAGATTAACTTTAACCCCTGGGTCAGTGATGATGTCATGTTTAATGACCGAGGTTTTCCCAGGTACGTCAGAGAACAGCACCCTATTTCTAATCAGAAACTCCTTGACCTCTTGTTGTTGAATTGCCGACAGGGTTTTTGCCACTGTCACTTCGGGAACTAAGGGCCCTGGACTTACTGGAGGGTCTCGGACGGCCGACAGTACCGTTCTATCTTTCCAGGGCTTTAACAGATTTATATGGTATATCTGTTCCGGCTTTCTTTTCCCCCGGCTGGTAAACCTTGTAATTGACCTGCCCCACTCTTTCTAAGATTTCAAAGGGCCCTTGTCATTTAGCCAAAAGTTTATTTTCCACAGTGGGAACCAATACTAACACTCTGTCCCCAGGAGCAAAGCTGCGTAACCGAGCATTGCGGTTGTATACCCTCTGCTGTGCCTGTTGAGCCTGTTCCAGGTGCTCTCTCACTATCGGCACTACCGCAGCAATTCTCTCCTGCATTTGAGAAACATACTCAATCACCGTTTTGTAAGGACTAGACTGCCCCTCCCATGTCTCTTTGGCAATGTCTAGTAACCCCCTTGGGTGTCTCCCATACAACAAGTCGAAGGGTGAAAACCCGGTGGAGGACTGGGGAACTTCTCTTATGGCCAACAATAAATACGGCAATAAGTAGTCCCAATCCCTACCATCCTTGTCGACCACTTTCCTAAGCATGTGTTTTAACGTCTTGTTAAACCTCTCGACCAGCCCATCGGTTTGGGGGTGATAAACCGAAGTTCTTAACTGTTCGATTTTGAACAGGCGGCATAACTCTTTCATGACTTTGGACATAAACGGTGTACCCTGGTCAGTTAGTATCTCCTTAGGTATACCCAGCCTGCTAAAGACATGAACTAGCTCTCTGGCAATGGTTTTGGTTGACGTATTGCGCAACGGGATCGCTTCCGGGTATCTGGTAGCGTAATCCATTATGACCAGAATATACTGGTGTCCCCTGGCAGACTTCATTAAGGGTCCAACCAAATCCATCACTATTCTTTCAAACGGCACCTCTATGATAGGCAATGGAACTAGTGGACCCTTAAAATGTGGCCTGGGAGCATGATACTGACACTCAGGGCAGGATGCGCAAAAGTCAGATACCTCTTTATGAAGCCCGGGCCAGAAAAACCTCTGCATTATTCGCTCAGTGGTTTTCTCTACCCCTAGATGGCCTGCCGTTATATGACCATGGGCCAGATCCAACACTGTTCTTCTGTAGGCTTTGGGACTATTAATTGTTCCACAACATCTTCCCCCTTCTTAGTCACCTGATATAACAAATCCTGCCACATTGCCATGTGGGGATAGGACAAAGGAGTATCAGGGTCTACGGGTTTACCATCAACTACTTTTACATTCTCCCTGGCTTTTACCAAAGTAGGGTCATTCAACTGCTCCACGGCAAAGACCTCTCTTCTGACCTCTAAATCAGGCAGACGATCACCTGGCCCAAGAACACTTCCCACCTCAATGGGAGGCACATCAGTTGGCGGGCCACCGTCAAGCTCCGCATTCTCTAGTTCGCCAATCATAGTAGAAAAAGGGAATAACTCTGACTCAGAAGAAACTCCCTCCTCCACTACATCGACAACCTTCTCAAATGGATCGGGGTTGTTCACCTCTGGAACAAAACGGCTTTCCCACAACTTCCAGAAGTGAGCAAAGTCTCTCCCCAATATTGCATCATACATCAGACCATGTACCAAACTTACAGAAACTATAGCAGAACCACATGTGTCTCGATGTTCACCTCGGCAGTAACATAATATCGAGTATCCCCATGTATGCAGGTCACACCAACAGTTTTCCTGTATGCCTCAAGGGGTTCACCAGCTCAGCTTTTATAAGTGTCACCAAGCTACCAGAGTCTAACAGTGCCTCTACTCGGTTGCCATCCACAGTGAGTACACACATGTGCTCATCAGTCACAGCCTGCCAGTCAGCCGTACAGGCTATCTGTGCAAAGAAAGACCCCCTGCGGTAGACATGAGCAGTATCACATTGCATAGGTTCAGTTGTAAGTGCACAATTAGCGGTAATATGGCCGAAGCCACCACATCGGAAACACTGAGTCATATTAATGTCTAGTCGTTTACGGGGCAAGAACCTTCCCGGCCTGGCAGGCCTGTCTCCAGGTTCTACATCCTTCCACCGCCCAGCACCCTTCTCCCCTGGAACAGTCTTACCAGTGTCTGTGGGAGTTCGCCGGGAGCGCCATCGGGGCTTGGTGGGGCATACTCATCAGCTCCTCAGCCGCCACGTACCTCTCCACCAGCTCGACCAACTGGTCCGCGGACTTAGGATCTGCATGGCTCACCCACTTGCGCAGAGTCACAGGTAATGATCGCAGGTACCGGTCCATCACGACCCTTTCCACGATCTGTGGTCCCGTCAGCGTCTCGGGCTGTAGCCATTTTGAGGACAGATGGACGAGGTCATGCATCTGTGAACGTGGAGGCTTGTCCCTATGGAACTCCCAGCGGTGGACCCGTTGGGCACGAACAAAGGTGGTGATTCCCAAGCGAGTTAGGAACTCCTGTTTTAGTTTTTTATAGTCACTTTAGAGACCATCCCTACTGCTGGACTTGTTCTATTCACACATCCTCTTTTATTTTATTCCACCTGCTTGCACAGTAAATTCTCATGTGTTCCTCTGTCCTTATCCCTCCCCTAGCCTCTTACCCCATCCCATAGTGTTCATCTTACCCCCCTATGTGAGCCTCTATCCCTCTACCAAACTGCTGCTGACTGACCTCCCCATCTGTGCCTCTGACCCACCTCCCATAGTGTCACTCTTACTCTCCTATGTGTGCCTCTAACCCCCTACCAACTGAGCTGCTGACCACCCTCCCCATCTGTGCCTCTGACCCACCTCCCATAGTGTTCCTTTTACCACCTACCATATTGGGCCTTCCCCATGTATGCCTATGATCCCATCGCATAGTATTCTTCTTACCCATCTCTTACTGTCCCCCGACCACCATCCCCAACCGTGTTTTTACTCCCTCCCCAAGACTGGTGGCAGCCGATCAGAAGTAGCATGGGTATACGAAGATAAGACCGCATTCAATGCCACATGCTGTAACTGAAAATGAAAATGGCAGGTAAGCACAATTTGCCTTCTCTCTTTTCTCTTCAAATTTATTCTATGGAGCCCACAAAGTCTTAGTTATGCTCCTATCTATACTCTCAGTCTCAGTGCCTCCAATACACAGTAAAGGCGCCATTTCCCTATTATACAGTAAAGCAAATGCTTTCAGTGTGTGGTACTGTTTACATGCCGCTAGTACCACTCACCCCTCCTAGTACTGGCCTTGAACTGGATCTGACCCAGGAGGTGAAAATAATCAGAAGCTTCTACATTAGCAGGGCTATAATTGTTTAATAGAACTCCAGCTGCAATCATTCATTGAACTCTGACAACAAGAGTTCATAAAAGGAGAAGCAGTGGAAGTGCTAATAACAATAATAATAATCTAAAAAAATAATCTGCTTGTTAATCAAGATTCACTTTACTTCTTTCTGATTCACCAGCTTCAATTTCCAGCGTTCACTTCATATAAGTAATTTACAATATCTGTGGCAACAGCAGTAAACACAAGCGAGGCCAAGGGAGGAAGTTTCTAATACCCCTTTTACACCAGAGCTAAAACCCAGGTTTTTGAAGGGTTAACCCAGGCAGCTCCCTGGTGTAAAAGGGGAGAGAGTTGGATCGCCGGGTCGAGTGACCCGGAAATCCAACCCAGGTAGCTAGCAGGGTTCAACACGGGCGTAGCCCGTGAAACCCTGCTGTGAGAACAGCGCACTCCGGGTCACGATGACCTGGAGTGCGCTGCTAGCCGGCCGATTGGTCTGGCTTCAGTGGCGCTTGGAGATGACGTCATCTCCAAGCGACCACTTTCACTCCGCAAAGGCGGGTCTATGCAGACCCGACTACGATGTGAGAGGTGCTGACTCGGCAATATCCCGAGTCGGCGCTGGCAAAATTCCGGGTCTGATCCAGATAGAAACTTTGTTCCAACTCCGGGTCAGACCCGGAATTTAGGTGGAAAAGGGGTATTAGTTAAACATTGGGCTTATTTGTAGTGTTTGTTTTAAGATAAGTTAGCATTTGTGGTCAGCTGTAGCATGTTTCATTCAGACTTTCTTTAAGTTTAGAATCAGTATAGAGGCAGCCGTGGATGTCGATGGCAGCCGTGTATTATAAGCACTAAGTGTGTTGTAACACAAAGTGTAATTATATAACAGTTAAAAAAAACAATAATCTCCATAAATTTGCAACTGGACTGAACATCTTCTATTTCTTGTCATCCCTGCAGGTATGTTCCCCATTCTACAAGCTGCATAGTCTAACTAGTGCTTTGCAATCACTCAGATCAGCTGTTTGGATTTTAAAAAGTATGTTACCCATTCCCATCTAGCAAGCAACATATTGCTCTTACATTTCTGCATAATGGAATTTATTTCTGTTAGCAAAGATTTAGATGTAATGACTTGATTGTATTTTGTATTACCTGGGTGGGGGATGTTGTTCAGTGATGCCTAGTTTATGGTAGGATACTGCTTGTGTTTACACAAACCCAGTGCCAAATTTCTTCATTGATTAGTTAGCATTTGTGGTCAGCTGTAGCATGTTTCATTCAGACTTTCTTTAAGTTTAGAATCAGTATAGAGGCAGCCGTGGATGTCGATGGCAGCCGTGTATTATAAGCACTAAGTGTGTTGTAACACAAAGTGTAATTATATAACAGTTAAAAAAAACAGTTGAACAATCATTGAACAACATCTACAGCAAGGTAATTACAATATCATTCCTTTCCAGTAGTTTGTGTGTTGTACATTATTGAATGTATTGCAAAAATGCATCAGAAACTTCTATTAATGATCTCACTCCATGGAATCATCTCTAAGACTACTACATCCTTTACTCTCCCTGCAGCTCATCCTTTTGTACATATTGCTGCCTCAGTACTTTCCTCTTCTCTTACAAACACATATGAGCTTTTAACTTATCTAAACACATTAACAATAACATCCACAACCTCTCGCCATAACAAACAGTCAGTCAAATCCCACAAATATATTTATATCTCGCTCCTGTTGCTTCTATTAGCTGGTGACATATCTCCAAATCCAGGCCCAACCCACATGCCACACCCACAACGAACTATAAATCCAGCTAACCTCATAAATATTGCATGCCTCCCTTCACCATCCAAGTCACTAAAATGTGCCTTATGGAATGCACGCTCTGTCTGCAACAAACTAACATCCATCCATGACCTCTTTATTTCAACCAACCTCAACCTTCTGGCGATAACAGAAACATGGCTAACACAATCAGACACTGTCTCCCCTGCTGCACTTTCACATGGTAACCTACACTTCTCACACACCTCCAGGCCTGGCAATTGTAAAGGAGGTGGGGTAGGAATATTACTCTCCCAATCTTTCACATTCACAGTTCTCCCACAGGTACCTTCACTCACATTTACATCATTTGAAGTACATTCTATCAGGACTTTCACCCCTTTCTCTCTGCGAGTTGCTGTTATCTATCGCCCGCCTGGGCCACCGCACCAATTTCTGGAACATTTTTCAGCCTGGCTGCCTCACTTCCTATCCTCAGACATCTCCACCATCATTATGGGTGATTTCAATATCCCCATTGACAGTCCACAATCTCCTCATGCCTCCAAACTATTCTCTCTAACCTCCTCTCTTGGCCTCTCCCAATGGACTGACTCCTCTACTCATCAGGAGGGCCACTGCCTTGATCTTGTATTTACCAGACTATGCTCAGTTTCTGATTTCACTAATGCTCCTTTCCCTCTCTCAGATCACAATCTTATCACCTGCACACTTTCCTCCATTACATCAACCTCAATGTCAGTGAAATCAACCAAACCTTCTAAAACCCGCAGAAATATTAATGTGATTAACTTTCAACAACTATCTACCTCTCTACAACAATAACTCTCACCAATTTCTGCACTCACTTCTCCTGAGACTGCTGCATCACAGCTAAACCAGATTTTAGTAAAAGCCCTCGATGAAGTAGCTCCAGCTACCCATCACACTCCGCGTAGACTCAGACGTCAACCGTGGCATTCTAACTTAACAAGGCATCTACAAAAACTCTCACGTAAAGTAGAACGTCAGTGGCGAAAGTCTCACACTCCAAGTGACTTCCTCACATATAAGTCTATCTACAACTCTTATCGTACTGCTCTGGACACTGCCATGCAAATATATTTCCAATCTCTTATCTCTGCTCAAGCCTCTAACCCCAAGCGACTTTTTAATACATTTAAACTGCTTCTTACCCCTCTCTCACCCAAGCCACCTGCTACTATCTGTGCACAAGATCTTGCTTCCTATTTCAAGGACAAGATTGATAATATCCGAAATGAAATGTTATTCTCTTCCTCAGCTAGTGACCTACTCAATTCCCTACCTGAACCCCCTGGCACATTCTCTTCATTTGACCCCACAAATGAAGATGAAGTATCTACACTCTTCTCATCCTCCTACTCTATTACCTCTCCTCTAGATCCTATACCCTCACAAATCAGTAAAGCTCTGTCTCCTGTGCTCATCCCAACCCTAACTAAAATCTGTAATCTCTCTCTTTCTACTGGCATCTTTCCATCACTGTTCAAGCATGCAGTGATTACTCCCATTCTGAAAAAACAAAATTCTGACCCTAACACTCTCTCTAATTACCGTCCTATCTCCCAGCTCCCATGCCCCTCCAAGCTACTGGAGAGACTTGTCTACACCCGCCTCATACACTTTCTTAACACCCACAACTTATTGGACCCACTTCAGTCTGGCTTCCGTTCCCAGCACTCGACTGAGACAGCACTGACTAAGGTAGTAAATGATTTGGTCACTGCCAAGGCTAAAGGCCATTACTCACTTCTAATTCTTCTAGATCTCTCTGCTGCTTTTGACACTGTTGACCACTCTCTTCTCGTACAAACATTACAATCCCTAGGTCTTAAGGACACAGCCCTTTCTTGGTTCTCTTCCTACCTATCTTATCGCTCTTTTTCTGTTCGTTTTTCTGATTCTGCCTCCTCTTCGCTACCTCTATCAGTTGGAGTACCGCAAGGCTCTGTCTTAGGTCCTTTGCTATTCTCAATCTATACCACCTCTCTTGGCAAACTAATCCGCTCTTTTGGATTTCAGTACCATCTGTATGCGGATGATACTCAAATCTACCTATCCTCTCCAGATTTATCACCATCTGTATTGGTCCGTGTCACTGAATGTATTTCTGCCATTTCATCTTGGCTGTCATCTCGCTACCTGAAACTTAATATTTCTAAAACAGAATTAATTATATTTCCACCAGCCAATAACAGTTACCAATCTGATCTCTTTATCACTGTTGATAACTCAACAATCCACCCCACCCCACAAGCTTGTTGCCTTGGTGTCATCCTTGATTCTGAATTGTCCTTTGTTCCCCACATTCAATCTGTCTCAAAATCATGTTACATACATCTAAAAAACATATACAAAATTCGACCATATCTCACACAAGACACTGTAAAAACTCTAATCCATGCACTCATTATTTCCCGCATTGACTATTGCAATAGTCTCCTTACTGGTCTTCCCAAAAACAGGCTATCGCCATTACAATCCATTATGAATGCAGCTGCGAGGCTTATCTTCCTTGCCAAACGTTCATCGTCTGCTGCCCCGCTCTGTCAGTCCCTCCATTGGTTGCCGGTTTTCTACCGTATTCAATACAAAATACTGTTACTTACACATAAGGCCATTAACCGAATTACACCAACATACATCTCTTCACTCATCTCAAAATATCTCCCAACCCGACCTCTCCGCTCAGCACAAGAACTGCGTCTCTCATCCCCACGCATTACTTGCTCCCATTTACGGTTACAGGACTTTCTTCGGGCTGCACCCACTCTATGGAATGCCTTACCACACACAATAAGACTTACCTCTACTCTTCAATCCTTCAAGCGTTCCCTGAAAACTCACCTCTTCAGACAAGCTTATCAGATTCCAGAACCGACCACATAACCTTCATAGCTTCCATGTCTTATCACATCCCCTCTCACAGTCCACACATTACCTCACATATTGTCTTTCTTTCACATACTCCTGACATTTTGCCGACATTCCTGTGTGACTGGATCATGCAGCCCACCAAGAAACTCTGCATTCTGGCCAGACCAAATTGCAATATATATAGCACCTATCCTTGTGTATCAATGCCTGTTTCCCTATAGATAAGCTTGCAAGCAGGGCCCTCTTACCTCTATGTCTGTCTGTTATTACCCTGTTTTGTTCTATCAATGTTTCCAATTGTAAAGCGCAACGGAATATGCTGCGCTATATAAGAAACTGTTAATAAATAAATAAAAAAAGATAAGTACAGTTTCAATTAAACAGAGGTGTGTTCATTTTATTTTCTAGTACATTTTGTAATTAATTTATTCTTTTGTTTTTCTTCAGGAATTAAAGTTTATTTGTAGTTTGACATTTTTTGGGGTGTATAAGTGTATGTTTAAATAAGAATGAGGAGAGGGCAGAATGGGAGCTGCCTTATCCTTTAGCAAGATGCTCTCCTATTCCTTATTTTTGGTGTACAGAGAAGCAAGTCAGGCAGCTAAATCACAGGGACATGTTATGGGAGTGTCGCGGGCATGTTGAACATGGCTGCGTTCTCAGTCGCAGAGTTGCAACCGCAGAGCCCATGTTTATACGGAGTTGAGACACTGTGCCTGCCAGAGGTGCTTGCAATAGTTTGCTGATTGTGAATTCAGAACCACTGGCAGAGATGCACTGTCCGCAGGCATTAAAAGTGGGTGTCAAAAGGGTTGCACTCTCTGGTGCTCACTAGTGCACAAGGGCAAGGCTGAAACTAACATTTGCATATTAACCAGTCGCTGCTGCAATAGCGAGCATCTCTGAAGCAGTCCTTATGTGAGTGCTTGGTCTCACTGTAGTAGACAGACTTTGGTCCGATCAGCAATGTTGGATAGCATAATTTGTGACATATGAGGAATTGTCAGGAGCCATGGATCCAGCCTATGATATTTCATCCAACAATGACAATACTTTTAGTCCCTTCATCAGATGATCCCCTACTTTCTGCAATTTCTACAGCAAAAGGTAGGTAACAATAGTGCTCATCTACAGGCAAATGCTCCCAAAGTAGTTATTATAGAATCTTTGTCATCAGGTGCCTAGAGTGTGCCAGCCAAGCACAGATGTCATACTCCCAGGAGACTCCAGAATGTCCGTGCCTGCAGTGTGGATGGCTGAGATATCTGCCACAGTTATCTCAATATATTGCACTGTCAAAATTAGGTTCAAGGAAAGATTAACTTAGAGTAACATGCAATCTGTGCAGCACCATTGTGTGGAGGACCGGAACGTTGTGTGAACAAGCCCAATCTACGTCGAAACGTACGTCACTAACTAGGAAGTAATTAGCGGCTGGGCATTATCCTGTGAGTGGCATGGAGGAGCTATCCCCGCTACCACGAGCCGCTGCTTTTACTTTCGTAGGCAGCTTACCTGACAGCTGGATTACTTTCTCGGAAGCAACATTTGGTATTAAACCCCACCGCCAGAGCCGTGAAGGCTCTGTCTGCCTATGAGTCATCAACAGTCGGGTATTTTCCTGAGAACAGCGTGAGGAGGCATTCCCGCTGTCATAGTTGTATGACTTAGCTCTTTGCATGCCCCTACCTACAGAGCCTTTCAGATGGGACACGGGAGACCAGGCTATTCTATAGGCTGGACATAATAAGGGTCCTTCCACGATACTATCATCCACGAAAGCATCCTGTAAATACTACGGGGAACATCTATTAGCTAAGTATCACTGGTTTTCTCTTTCTCATATCTCACTCCAAACTACATGTGTAGAGCCTATGTTATGCTACACATGGTAGAAGTTAACCAGTATTTGAAACATTGTATCATCTTTGTTCTTTTTACTTCCCTCTGGTCTTTAGGCATCTAACTTTATCCTATGCAGTTTATACAATATGTGATTTTTCTTTATTCCATGTTATTCAGTTGGAGGAGGAACTAGTGAAATACTTTCATTATCAAATCTATTTTTCATACATGTGTAACTGAGGATTCATATCCTGTTATTATAGCAGTGCTGTTTTTCAACTAATTTAAGGAGGATTGATCAATGCTATATACTGGTATACATGATACAATATTTAAAGTGTATAGTGATACAAATATCTTTTCCCAGGTACTTGCTCTTATATTATTGTCAACTGCAGTGATTGTACACTGAAGCACAAGATACATCTCTATCATCTTATATTGTATACTGTGGATGTATCAGTAGATAAGGCAATCAGCATTAAATCTTCTTTCGCCTTTGTTGCACACATATGAATGTGACTTTGGGAGGTAATCAATAAGGCGCTTTCCTTCTTACCAGCCCATATAAGCATTTTACTTAAGCACATGTTTAAACAGAATGTGGATGTAATGCAGTGGCGTAACTAGGGTATTTGGAGCCCAGGGCAAATTTGAAAACGGAGCCCCCCCCTAACACACCGATATGCGCGCGTGCGCCTTCGGCGCGTGGGAAAAAAATGGGCGTGGTCACTTAAAAATGGGGCGTGTCAACATGACACACCCCTTTATTTTCACGCTGAACATTCCTATCCATATGCACCTTAACCCCAGTAGTACCCCTTATACAGTACCCCCAGTATGCAGTTGTGGTCCCCCCAGTAGTGGCCCCCCCAAATGCAGTGCCCCACGTAGTGTTCCCCTTATGCAGTGCCCCCAGTAGCAGTCCCCACAATGCAGTGCGCCCAGTAGCAGTATCCCCTTATGCAGTGCCCTTTATATGGTGCCCCCAGTAGTAGTCCCCCCCCTATGCAGTGCCCTTTATATAGTGCCCCCAGCAGTAGTCCCCCCCATGCAGTTTTCCCAGTAGTGGTCCCCTTATGCAGGCACCCTGTATTGATCCCCCCTATTATTGCCCCCAGTAGTGGTCCCCCGAGTGCAGTGCCTCTAGTAGGCCCCTTTCATAATGCCCCCAGTGGTAGTTCCCCCCCAAGTAGTAGTCCCCAGTAGAGTAGGTGCTCCCAATGGTGCCCCCAGTAGTAGCCACCCCTCCCCAGTAGAGGTCCCCCCAGTAGTAGTCACCCCTCCCCCAGTAGAGGTCCCCCCGGTAGTAGCCACCCCCCTCCCCCGTTGTGCAGATATGTTACAAAAAAATATATATATATATCTATAAAAATATACTTACCTGAATCTCTGCTCCTGGTCCTGATCGCGACGCCGCTCCCGCCCGGGCGGGCGCGCTCAGCATTATGGGACAGACGTCATGACGTCAGTCCCATTACCCACTGCAGGAGCCGGACGGAAGTCCGGCTCTTGTAGTGGGTGCTGCAGCAGTCAATGAGAGTCTATCTGACTCTCATTGGCTGCTGTTTAACACACGCATCGCCGCCAGCGCTGGCGGCGATGCGTGTGTTATGCACAGCCTGAGCCCGCCTCCTGGGGGAGGGAACGGGCTCAGGTGTGCAGCACAGGACCGGCGCTGGAAGCCTAGCGCCGGTCCTGTGTAAATGTGTAGCGCTGACCGCACTCATTGTGGTCGGCGCTACACTGGCTAACTAGGGCGGGCGGGCCGGTACCGTGGCCGGCCGCACCCCCCGCGCCGCCGGTCCAACGGCGCCCAGGGCACGAACCTCGCCCGCCCTGCCCTAGTTACGCCACTGATGTAATGTCATCTGATTAACCTCGTTGGTTTTTATACTGTTTGCATATGTCAATTGACACTTGTATTATATATTTTTTCTTTTGTGTCTCTATGTATCAATGTTGTTAAAATATTAGACACAGTGACAAGCACAATATTTACTGGTCTTCTATGTGGTAATAATTATCTTTATGATACAGGCTCTGACACCAGTAACAATTTGAGTGGCATGCAATCTGGTATAATTGTACTGTGTGGGTATTGTTGTATAAGGCAAACCCCTTAATATAATCTACCTATATCGCAATAGGGCATTAAATCACACTTAAGGAGGGTCTTTTTCGTGACCCATCGTTTTTATGATATGTTTGTTTGTTTGTTGTATGTCGTACCTTATTTTAGAATGATTAGAATAAATGTTAAGTCTTAATGTTGACAAATTTCACAATAAGTAAGTGCCCCAAAACAAGAGTCTTCTTTCTGTTTCTTCTGCTTCTTTGATACATAATTCTTTGACTCTGGGGAGCACCACCAACGAATTTACTGTTTATCATTTGTGATATAAAATTAATTTTTCTATGTTGGTTCATGATAAATTAGTACTCATTAATCCAATCTTGTGCAGATCTCACCCTATTCTCCTTCCACTAATAGTAGCAATGTGTCAGTTTTTTGGTTACGACACTAAATGGAGCTGTGTGGTGCATCAATATATCATGTAGTTCTCTATATGTGTGATATGTGTCACGGCCAGGGTATTTCAGCATGGCGCTAGGCGGGTGTTACCTGTGAGGTCGTTGTGGCGCGGGCTGTCTGGTGGCGGAGCTGGTGTCTGGCGGGTGGCTTTGGCTGCGCGCGTTGTTGTGCGGCCCTGGTGTCACTCTGCGCTGGTGAGGCCTGGCGGCATCTCCATTCCGTTTGGCATGGGCACCGCCATCTTGCCTTCTGGCCATGTGATGCGACTGGCCAATCCTGGTGAGTCACATGTTCCCTCCGGCCAGTAACAGCACGGCAGGGGTATTTAGGAAGGGTCAGTGCCTTCCTTCTTTGCTAGTGCAACGTGTATCTCAGCCTAGCTGAGAGGGAGTCCTCTGTGCTTTCCTGTTCCTGTGAATTCGCTGTCTGCCAGTCTGCCTGTCAGCTCCTAGCTCCCACTGGACTACCCCGCTTCCTCCATCACCCTTGCCCATACCTGAGTGCCTGAGCCTGCTGACATCCTGTGCTTCAGTTCACTACCTGTATACCTGGCTTGTTTATTTTCAGTTCACTACCTGCAAACCTGGCTTGATTATTTTCAGTTTCACTACCTGCACACCTGGACAGCTCTAATTGTTTCTACTTGGACATTAACCTTTTTACTCCCACCACAGAACTCTTGTGCACATTATATATTCCTGGACTTTTATTTACTGCCATTATATGTCTACTCAAGTACTTATTAAAAATTCTAGTTTTATTTTTAAATCTGCTTCTGTGATCGCTCCTGCTACCACCCCGGGTCCACAAACAACCCAGAACATCACAATATGGATGTCAACCAGTCCTTGCCTAGTACTTCTGCTCAAGCCTTATCTTCCACATCCTGAGTTACACTGGGATACTTGGGTCTTTAAAGTGTGTGTCTAGCAATTTTTCATTATATCATTCCTCTTATGTCCCTAATCTCCCTCCGTAACATGTCCCACTCAATCTCCCCATATATCATCATCTACTCATCAATCCCCCCAACTATGTTAACTCACATACCGATGATCATATTATGACACACACTAGTGCCCCCAAATCATATGCCAGAAAGATTTAGTCAGTATCTTTTATATAATACATGTACAACTGCTTCCTTAGGGCCTGATTCAGAGCTGAATGCTCTGACCAGAGCGCTTGCTCTGAATCAGGGCCCTCCTCCATGAAAATGTAACGTCCTCCTGGACGCTCGCATAGCTGTGGGTGACCACCCACAGCTTATGCGAGCGTCTATGATGGTCGCGATGGTCAAGACCATCGTGACCATCGAGCTTGCGATGGAGACCCTGCGGTAGGGTCTCGCTGCCGCAAGCCCTGGAGTGATTTTGGCTCTATCAGAGCCAAAATCACTCCCACTGACATCACTAGTGATGTCAGTGGGGCCGGCTTCAGACGGTAGGCGTTCCCATGAGAACGCCTCCGTCTCCCAGCCACGCCCCCGGCACGCCCACCAAAGGGGCGTGCTGTCAATCAACATCGACAGCACTCCCGCTTTGGTGCGAGACCCGGAGCTCCGGAGAGCCCGTCGTTATCTGGGTCTCGCGCATGCGCACGACGGAGCTCCCTCCATCGTGCACATGCACAGTGGGGCAACATCGACCCGCTTGCGAGCATCCTGCGCTCGCGAGCGGGTCTGAATGACCCCCTTAGTCCCTATGAAGGGGGTGGGGTGGAGATAATAAGGGTGGAAAATAAAGGAGAGGGCACCTCTTGTGAGTATAGATTGTCTTACTAACTGGCACTCTCACCTCGCCAGACAGTGGCAACTGTAATTTTGCTGACAAGCATGGAGATGGAATCCGGCATTATGGTGTATCTGGGTACACCCTGTACCTTATTTGTGCACATCTATGAGTCATTCCATTATTACAAGGCTGGGCACATTGCTCCCTTCCTGTTTCAGACAGTCCCCTTACAGGCTATGGAACAATCAGCAGATGGATCATTATAGACACTGGCAAGCTGAGATTTCATTTCCATTCATTATAATTTACTTGTATATATCAGGGGTTCCCAACCACGGTGTCGAAGCTGGATTATTGGCTGAGACAAGATCAGTTTAAAATTGAATCACAGCGACGCTATCTTGCGACTGGACGCAAGACGCCATCTTGGAAATGAAATCGCAAGACGCCATTTTGCGAATGGCCGCCCAAGCGCCATTTTAGATAAACTCACACTTTAGTACATGTGGCGATATTACTGTTAGCATCATGCGATTGCATCTTACATCATTTCTCATACACACATTAATATGCACAATTGCGCAGTTAACTAGTCGCATATTAGTGAATGCATAAGATCCTGTATGAAAACGCAGAATATTAGCTTCATGCACACGCATCTGCCCCAAGTTATCTAGCGTCTTTACATCAAACTCCACATACTCACACATTACATATCCACATACAAGGTTCCATAAGCTTTAAGGTATAAGATTCAAGCATGCACATTTACTATAATTGCTATGAAATAAAGATTATTTTGTAACTAAGGTTTTATACGTGATAAATAAGCCATGTTTGGTATTGTACTGATGCGTACTCTCTCAACAGTATTCCGGTAACATCGATGTAGAGATCACAACATGCATTCTCAACTTATGGACCGCAGAGACTTCAAGCAACAAAATGTACATTATATGACCAACTGTTAGAATTTTCATGAGGCGGGAAACCAGAGACCACCAGTTGTTAGAGGCTGGACTGTGTCTATTTGTCTGACTGTGTCTGTGTCTATTTGTGTCTGTTAGATTCCTTGTAACATATGCCCTCTCCTTTAGGACCAATGGTATTGGCAACACACTTCTCTATTGTGTTGTCTATTTCTGGGGGGGTATAAATATGTGTGCTCTGACCCTGGGTTTCTAGTCTTCGTGCTGAATGCTGATTGATGAGGGGTTTCTTGCTGATGCCTACATCTGGTCCAGAGCACTGCGTATGTATAACTGTACTTGGGTCTGTATAATTCCTTTGCGCTAAATTGTACTTATAACTAGCGTGTAACTGACTGTACTTTTACTTGAATAATACTTTGTGCTTTGGAACCACAGGTTCTAGGTCTGGAGTCTTTATTTACTGTATAACTGCGTACGCAAAATAGCGTCATCCTTAGAGGTTTATAGGCAGGATATCAGAAGGTATAGGCAGGGGTGTATAGAGGTTCAAAGGCAGTATCGTTAGTTGGGGGCTCGTAGTGAAGTCACTTACCCACTCACACGGCACATACGGTTATCGATATCTCACCAAAGGGTGGAGTGGCCACATGCAGGGTTTACCTACAACCGCTCGGTGCTGAGAAATCGCTACCCGTTTTCGTGTGAGCCAGGGACGCTGACTAGAATCCAGGGACAAGAGAGGAAAAAGTTTGTTTTCCTTTGTTGATAGAACCTAACATTTGAAGGGGTGCCGCAGTATTGAACACGCGGCTGAGTCGCAATTTTGCGCACAGTAAAGACGCACTTTTGTGTACGCAGCTAAAGGTTGTCATACGGTTGTTGACTGGTCGCACAATAGCGTATACATACTTCCAGTTGTGCTGCCACGTGTTTAAACAAAGCCATTGAGCTTACATTATCAATTGTTGCTAAATATCTGGGTTAACGTGTATTTTTCTGTGCAGGAAAAAAAGTGTGTAACTGTGAATGTTTGTTTAGGGTGTAACACAGGACTTAACTGTTAAGGGTATCGTAGGACCCTTAAGTGATAGGCGCAGGAGTTGGCCTAGTGACTCGGTAGCAGCTTACCCTTTACTTTACACAAAGCAGGTGTATGGTTTGTTATTTTTGTTAGGGTTCGGCCCCCAGCGTGATTATAGTGTTCAGTAATCAATGTGTGTGATCTGCTAGGCTTATTTGAACACTACAATTGAACCACATAATCTTTGGCTAGATTGTGATTGTGAGCTGGTGGGAGAGTGGACGAAATCAACTGGAACACAAAGGGTACTTTGCTGCCCCCTAGCAGTTGAAAGGTTGTCAAAAAGGGATTGCTGAGCGGAAGCGGCCTTTACTTCCGTAGGTGAGTGGAAGCATCTAGAAGTCCTCCATAAGGTTTGCGAATATGCCTTTTTTCCAAGACGTTCGCAGGTAAGTGAAAGTATCTTGACTGTCTTTCACCAGTTTAAATCTTTATTGAAAAATGTAGGAGTTGTCTCAGAATGGGAGCCACGCAAGCAATAGAGATGTTAGACAATGATGTGCTGCTAATGGAAGTGCCACTTGGATTGGCCCATCGTATTATGCATAGTAAGTACGGTACTTATGCAATAAGGTATTGTGATGTATGGTTTAAAGTGATGATGAAGAGTGTTAGACCGTTTCCCAGAATTGGTAGTTTTGATAAAGATGTATTAGATAATGTCCGGGATCACATCAGTCTGATGCGCTCCCGAGAGAAAAATGTCAAATATTATGAATGTTTAAAGTTGTGGCAGCATGAAGGGGATGCGTGGCTTAAAAATGCGCAAGCGACGCAAACTAGCGTTGCGAGTGCATTGCCAGAGAATACATCCGCAACGCTGAATTAAAATGTGGGCGTGCCGCGAAATGGCACGCACGTGCAGCAAGGTGGCATTGCGGAAGGTATTGCCGGCAGTTCACGCGCACCACCCCCACCTTATGTGGATGGAGGTGCAAGTACAGTTATCAAAAATACCCATAAAAATGTAACAAGCAATTTGTAGCCTCTCTTAAGCAACTATAAAGAAAATGTTCATGATGTGGATGATGAGCCTATTGTAATGTATGCCATTTCCCATGCTGTACAGATGATAGATGCTGCATCACAACAATCATGAGTGGTGCCTCCATCTCCATCGGTAACAGCAAGGGAAGTGCTAACACCCTCTGCACCCGTAGAGGAAGTTGTTAATACCATACGTAGCAGCAACAGATTAAACCCCCAGCAAGGTAACAAGGTCAAAGGTAGCAGCGCTACCGGTCTGCATCCCATTCGGACAATAACTTCCGAATGGAAATGCAGATGCAAACGGTGTAGTGCCCACGAGGGAAGTGGTAATGCATTGTCCTTGGACAAGAGCAGAACTCAATTCCATCATAAATGATTTCCCCGATCCCAAAAAGGAACTAGCCAAATGTCAGAGATTTTTGAGGAATTTGGGTAGTTCTCATGAGCCAACTAATAAAGATTGGCGTGTGGTGTTAAGGGCCTGTCTACCACGCAATACCGACATGACAAAATATATCACGGATTGTGTATTGGATGGTGACGTTCCCTTAACAGACCAAGTAAACCAAGGTAACATTTCTCGCATTGTAACTCAATTGGGTATATATTTTCCGGTAGTAGTTAACGGGAACAAAATTTTCACCATAAAGCAAAATGAGAGTGAATCTGCAGAAGAGTATTGCGACCGGGCTCTGCAGGCTACACTGGGATAGAAGATATTAAAGATAGCACTCACCACAGGGGAATGATAGTCACGGTACTCATGGACGGTCTTAAGGAAGACTTAAAGACTCGGGTTAAGATCTCACAACCTAGCTGGAGGGGAGTGACAATAGATAGACTCATAAAATCTGCCATAGAACATGATAAGAATATCTCAAAGAAGAGAGAGACCCAGAGCGAAAAACTAATGGCTGTCAGTATTCAAGCTCTGGAAGGAATGACAGTAACATCGCAGCCAACAGACACACTTGCATCTACACACACACCTACACCTGAACAGTTATATGCCCTCACTAATCCCATGCAACAGCAAACACAGCTCTATTCTACTAACCCTACACAACCACAGGTCCCACACTACTCACAAACTTCATATCCCCCACAATACCCTTATCCTCCATATCCCTACCCATATCCACCACCTTTTCCCCCTGCTCAAACCTCAGAACAACCCGTGTCTTCATCCGATCCACAAATATCTTTTAATTGTAAAAAGCCAGGACATTTAATTAAAAACTGCAGAGTAAAAAGGGTAGGACCCCCAAACCAGAGAGTACCTGAATATCCACATAAGGGATATGCACAGAGAACAGCAAATGTCCAGCAGGCACCAGCTCCAATTGTGGCCATTAATGCTTTATTGGAGAATGGTAGCCAATGCTAGGGGTCAGGTCATACCTGTAGTCTACAGATAGCCAGGTTAACGGGAAGTAGTAGGGAAGTACAGGTCATGATGGTTGATGTAGCTGGTACTGAATATCCTTTTCTTGTAGACACAGGGGTGACCAGGTCAGTGATAAAAACTCCCGTTAATTTACAGGTGACCAACGAGACAGTACCAACAATGGGTGTAACTGTTAAAGGATAATGTTCCACTTTACCTAAGTCCACAGAGGTTACTATTGGGCCGTTGTATGCCAGGCATTCTTTTCTTTTGGCTGCTCTTACTAACCTTCTGGGCAGAGACTTGTTATGTAAGATGGGATGTGTTATATATTGCACCCCTGATAGTGTATTTTTAGATATCCCCGGAAGAGTTGCGCACAAGGTGCGGGATATGTTGGACACTCCCCAAAGGATAATTTATCACTCTACCAGTTTAAATGAAAATCCATCCCAGATAGATCAAATGTTGTCCTAAATTGCAGATTCCCTTTGGACTAAGGATGGATAGGACACAGGATTAATGGCAAACGTAAGCCCCGTAAAGGTAAATTTGAAAAGCGGTAGGCAAGCTTCAAAAATTCCCCAGTACCCACTAAAACAGGAGGTAGAATTGGGGTTTTTTCCAATAATTGAACGATTATTGCAACAGGGAATTTTAGTCCACACAGCTAGTGTAGCCAACAGTCCCATCTTCCCGGTGAAAAAGAGTGTTGGGAGGGGTTATAGGCTGGTACAAGACCTTAGAGGTCGTAGAGAGCCAATTCCCCATAGTGCCAAATCCAGCTGTCATCCTGATGCAGATCCCACCAAATGCCACCCATTTCACTGTCATTGACCTCTGTTCTGCTTTCTTCTCTGTGCCTCTCCACCCTGACTGTCAGTATCTATTCGCATTTACATAAGGAGGTGTGCAATATACATGGACACGGATGCCCCAAGGTTTCATAGACAGCCCCAGTATCTTTTCCCAGGCATTGCACGACTATTTACAATCTTTTCAACTTGCCAACGGATCTGTTCTAATTCAATATGTGGATGATTTATTGCTGTGTTCTGATTCGTTTATATCATGTTTGAATGATACTAAACTTTTGTTGCTTCATCTCTCGCATACAGGACACAAGGTGGCTAAGGACAAACTACAGCCGTGCCAATCCAGAGTAAAATATTTGGGACACTGCCTAACCCAGTGGTTAAGACATCTCACAAATGATAGAATCCAGGCCATACAGAACATGACACTGCCGCAGAACCAACAGCAAATTCGTACCTTCTTGGGAATGTGTGGATACTGTAGAATGTGGATCCCAGGTTTTTCTATTTTGGCCTTGCCTTTACAGGACTTAATCTCTTCCTCAAAGCCCGATCATGTCATACACACAGAGGAATCATAGCAGGCTTTCCTTAATCTTAAAGATAGTCTGACAAAAGCACCTGCATTGGGAATACCTGATTATGAAAAACCTTTTTATTTATATTGTACGGAAGCCGATGGTTGTGCTGCAAGTGTCCTTACACAAAAACATGGTGATGCCAGTAGGCCCGTAGCATACTACAGTACCCAATTGGACACTGTGGCGAGATCACTGCCCACCTGTTTGAGAAGTGTAGCAGCTACCGCTCTATAGGTGAGTAAAAGTGAGGATGTAGTATTGGGTCATGATATGATTGTATACACTCCCCACGCTGTATCTGCTCTGCTGAATTCTGCTGAAACCAGACACGTCTCTTTGGCTAGATTTACCAAACGGGAACTAGCTCTAATCGCACCTGCAAACATCACTGTTAAACGTTGCAGCACGCTGAATCCAGCAACGTATTTACCATACGTACAACATGATGTACAAAGGTGGAAGGAATCAAGTTGCTGGCGGGGGGTGAGTTCAGCGGACATAATTATATACATGATTGTAGGGAATATCTGAGTCAGACCTTTACTGCTAGACCTGACATACACGACACACCTTTAGAGAATGTAGATGTGACTTTTTACACAGATGGGAGTTGTCATAGACAAACAGACACAGGTGAATTATGTACAGGATATACTGTTGTAAATGACAAAGACATCATAGAAGCTAAACCTCTTGGTCCTTCTCACTCAGCCCAGGTGGCAGAGTTAGTAGCACTAACTAGAGCATGTGAAATGGCAGCAGGAAAATCTTCTAACATTTACACTAACTCGAGGTACGCGTTCGGGGTGGTGCACGATTTTGGGGCTCTATGGCGTCTGAGAAATTTTATGACAGCAGCAGGCACACCAGTTGCACATTCCCGACACATAAAACATCTTTTAGAAGCAATCCAACTGCCCAAAGCAGTGGCAGTAATCAAGTGTAAAGCCCATATATGTGAGGATGACCCGCTGTCACTAGGCAACAACAGGGCCGATGAAGCTGCAAAATGGGCAGCAGGCTTAAAAATGTTTTCTCCCACTGAAAAAATTATGTCTTTCCAAACAATTGATATGCTGAAATTAATTGAGATGAGCCAGTAGCCCCCAAGGCATATTACCCCAGCCTGGCTGAGACAGCACACGGTCTGACTCATCTGGGAAAGCAAGGTATGTGCAAGTTGGTGGGAGCATACTGGTGCACACCAGGTTTTTCTTCACAAGCAGAAAAGATAGCAATGTCCTGTCTGACCTGCTTGAGGAAGAACATAGGGAAAGCGATCCCTCCCGAACCATCCCACATTCCACCGACTGATGGACCTTTCCAGGTGATACAAATTGATTTCATCCAATTACCACCCTGCAGGAATCTTAAGTATGTATTAGTGTGCAATGATGTATTTTCTAATTGGTTTGAGGCCTACCCAGCGGCCACTAATACTGCTGCTTTTACTGCCAAGAAAATAGTTCAGGAATTTGTATGCAGATACGGTATCCCTAAAATCATTGAGAGTGACAGGGGTAAACATTTCACAGGTGATGTTTTTCAAAATATGTGTAAGCTGATGGGTATTAATAGTCGACTTCACTCCCCATACCGACTGCAAGCCAGTGCCAAGGTAGAGAGGATGAACGGGACTATTAAAAATAAGTTGAGTAAAATCATGGCAGAAACTGGACTAGGATGGCAAGAAGCGTTACATTTGGTCCTACATAGTATATCGACCACTCCTAGACCCCCTCTAAATCTGTCCCCATTTGAAATACTGTTCGGTAGACAACCTCATTTGATTATAAGTCCACAGGAAGACTTGAAGGGTAACAACAAGGTAACTGTAAAGTATCTTACAGTCAGGTGCTTAAATATTGGGACATTGACAGAATTTTCGTATTTTGGCCTCTATTCACCACCACAATGGCTTTGAAATGAAACAAACAAGATGTGCTTTACCTGCAGACTTTCATATTTAATTTGAGGGTAATTACATCCAAATCAGGTGAACGGTGTAGGAATTACAACGGTTTCTATATGTGTCTCCCACTTTTTAAGGGGCCAAAAGTAATGGGACTATCAACTCAAAAGCTATTTCATGGGCAGGTGTGGGCTCTTCCCTCGTTATTTCATTATCAATTAAGCAGGTAAAAGGTCTGGAGTTGATTCTAGGTGTGACATTTGCATTTGGAATCAGTTGCTGTCGACTCTCAATATGAGATCACTATCAGTGAAGCAAGCCATCATTAGGCTAAAAAATCAAAACAAACCCATCAGAGAGAGAGCAAAAACATTAGGTGTGGCCAAATCAACTGTTTGGAACATTCTTAAAAAGAAAGAACGCACCGGAGAGCTCAGCAACACCAAAAGACCCGGAAGACAACGGAAAACAACTGTGGTGGATGACAGAAGAATTATTTCCCTGGTGAAGAAAAACCCCTTCACAACAGTTGGCCAAATCAAGAACACTCTCCAGGAGGTAGGTGTATATGTGTCAAAGTCAACAATCAAGAGAAGACTTCACAAGAGTGAATATAGAGGGTTCACCACAAGATGTAAACCATTGGTGAGCCACAAAAACAGGAAGACCAGATTAGAGTTTGCCAAACAACATCTAAAAAAACCAATACAGTTCTCAAACAACATCCTATGGACAGATGAGACAAAGATCAACTTGTACCAGAGTGATGGGAAGAGAAGAGTATGGAGAAGGAAAGGAACTGCTCATGATCCAAAACATACCACCTCATCAGTGAAGCATGGTGGTGGTAGTGTCATGGCGTGGGCATGTATGGCTGCCATTGGAACTGGTTCCCTTGTATTTATTGATGATGTGACTGCTGACAAAAGCAGCAGAATGAATTCTGAAGTGTTTCGGGCAATATTATATGCTCATATTCAGTCAAATGCTTCAGAACTCATTGGACGGCGCTTCACAGTGCAGATGGACAATGACCCGAAGCATATTGCAAAAGCAACCAAAGAGTTTTTTAAGGCTAAAAAGTGGAATGTTATGCAATGGCCAAGTCAATCCCCTGACCTGAATCCGATTGAGCATGCATTTCACTTGATGAAGACAAAACTGAAGGGAAAATGTCCCAAGAACAAGCAGGAACTGAAGACATTTGCAGCAGAGGCCTGGCAGAGCATCACCAGCGATGAAACCCAGCGTCTGGTGATGTCTATGCGTTCCAGACTTCAGGCTGTAATTGCCTGCAAAGGATTTGCAGCAAAGTATTAAAAGTGAAAGTTAGATTTAGGTTTGATTAGTTTGTCCCATTACTTTTGGCCCCTTAAAAAGTGGGAGGCACATATAGAAACCGTTGTAATTCCTACACCGTTCACCTGATTTGGATGTAATTACCCTCAAATTAAATCTGAAAGTCTGCAGGTAAAGCACATCTTGTTTGTTTCATCTCAAAGCCATTGTGGTGGTGAATAGAGGCCAAAATATGAAAATTCTGTCAATGTCCCAATATTTATGCACCTGACTGTATATCAATGAGTAAGCAGTTAAAACAACAGCAGCAGAAACTGAAATTGTTGTCCAATGATATGCCTGAAACTAACTGTCATGATGTTGAACCAGGAGAATATGTTATGATCAGAAATTTCTTGCGTTCAGGTTGTTTGACTGATCGGTGGGAAGGTCTATACCAGGTGCTGCTGACAAGTACTACATCTTTGAAGGTGGCTGAGAGAGATACCGGGGTCCATTCCACTCACTGCAAAAAGGTCAATCAACCAGTGGAGAAAAAAGTCAGAGACAAGGCTGATAGCGTGGACCTGTCGCTCATGAACTTGTTCGGGGAGGATTGAAAAGGTCGTAGTGAGATACCTGAACTAAAAGAAATCTGCAGGTCTTGTTGTGGCAATGGATGGGCCTGCTGTGTTCATTTTCATGTTCTCTTTTAGAGTGTTCACCATCCTGGTCGGTTCGGGAATGTCCGGTTTCTGTGAAGGGGGACCAATTGTGGAGAGGGGAGTTGATGGCAGTGCTGATGGAGTGGAGTCAGAAAGAGTGCAATGCCAATCAGGGGAGTGTCTGACCAATCCTAGTACTGTTATTGTTAAGAGAGCTATTATTCCGGATACTCAGGGACGGTGTGGAGGTTTATCGTCTGAAGATTCCTGTATTTGTGAGCTTTGTGGGTCCCTAGTTGATGAGAACTGTATCCAACGGTGCCAGCCTAAATATAACCCGTACTGGGGTGGGTATCCATTAGAGGATTATCATAGCATGGTAGGCAAAGTTTTTAAATCAAACTGATTGCTGGGTGTGTTCACATGTGCCACAGGGACAGCATAATGTAGGGTTGGTGCCATTTCCGCTGAATATCATGGAAATTTTAGAATGACAAAAAGGGAAAACATTGGATGGAAAATTCCTCTCATCCAAACCACCTCATTTCAAACTCTATCAATTCCAAGTAGATAGATCACTTTTGTGTTTAAACATAACCAACCCCAATAAACCGGGAGTTGGGAAGTGACAGGGAATAATCAGACGATGACCTTCTCACAAAGAGCTGATAATGAGTCCATAAACCATGATCTGTTACGCTCAATTAAATCTAGTGGGAGACATTTTAGGTACCGGTATGCATTGAGTTCCACCAAAGAAATTATTGGTAAGGTGCCAGATGGTTATTATGCTAAAATAATACAGCCAGAAACTTGCATGTACCAGATGGAAGACCCAGAAATAGGATTGTTTGCAAGGGAAATGTGATTAATGATAATGATGCATACCATTCCTTATGTTCCCCCTGATAATGTATATTTTATATGTGGAAGAAAAGCATATAAGTGGCTCTCCCCGAGTTCCGAAGGTTTGTGTTACCTGGGAAGAGTAGTCCCAGAAGTTATGACCCTGACACATGTTGATATGCTTGGTATACATAAAAACACACCGTCACCATATCTTCACACACAATATGAACACAGAGGCAAATGAAATATGATACCTGGTGACATGCACAAAGCCACTCAGTTAATTAGTGAGACAACTGGCTTTCAAGTTTTAGTCGCATTGGATCCCACCAGGATCGCTCAGGGTACATTAAACTTTAGATATATTCAGGAACTTGCTAAATTGATAGATAATATCACTGAGACATATGATGACACATTCAGGTATACAGGGAGAGAATTGCAAGCGTACAAGAAAGAACTGGTGCAACACAGGCTAGTGTTAAATTATTTAACTGCTGTTACTGGAGGGCACTGTGTAACTTTGGCCACCCAATTTGGAGTAAAATTTTGCACCTATGTCACCAATGATACCAGCGACCCCAAGGAGGTGATAGACCGAAAGATGCATTCAATTCTGCAGCTAAAATGGGAATTTCGTATGAACCATAATGCTTCAGTGGCTGAAGTAGGGGAGAAGATAGAAGGATGGGTTTCATGGCTGACCCAGTGAAATGGTTCTCAGGTCTAGGGGAATGGGTCCAGGAAGTGATCGCCAGCATAGGCAAATTCTTAATCCTTTTACTGATTGTCATCATAATAATTGACATATGTGTCCGGTGTGTTCCTATTGTGTTGAAGTGTGGAAAATGTAAAAATAGAGTAAAATTAAATAACGAAATTATGATGGTGGTCAGTATGAATACAGAACTGCATTACAACCCTGAACTAGGAAGTACCATCATTTAATGTATTATATTTAGACCTGCATAGAATGTATTATTGAAATTTTTTTTTTTTTTTTTTAAGACACCTCAGATAATGTAAAGTCTCAAATTCCCCCTTCAAGACTGCCTTTATAGGACTGGTGTATCCCCACACCTTTCACATGATCTTCCAAGATCCGCAGTGTGCATATAATAGTAGTTTTATGTCCCCACTCAGAGACACATTATTGATGGATTAAGAACCACCTTGTGCCATCCCATAATAACACTAAATAGTATATAAATGTAAGCCTAAAGATTATATTTTAAAATCAGATTGTGATAGCATGTTGTTCGCTATCAAAGGGTGGACTGTCGAAGCTGGATTATTGGCTGAGACAAGATCAGTTTAAAATTGAATTGCAGCGATGCCATCTTGTGACTGGCCGCAAGACGCCATCTTGGAAATTAAATCGCAAGATGCCATTTTGCAAGATGGCCGCCCAAGCGACATTTTAGATAAACTCACACTTTAGTACATGTGGCGATTATACTATTAGTATCATGCAATTGCATCTTACACCATTTCTCATACACACATTAATATGCACAATTGCGCAGTTAACTAGTCGCATATTAGTGAATGCATAAGATCCTGTATGAAAACGCCGAATATTAGCTTCATGCACACGCATCTGCCCCAAGTTATCTAGCGTCTTTACATCAAACCCCACATACTCACACTTTACATATCCACATACAAGGTTCCATAAGCTTTAAGGTATAAGATTCAAGCATGCACATTTACTATAATTGCTATGAAATAAAGATTATTTTGTAACTAAGGTTTTATACGTGATAAATAAGCCATGTTTGGTATTGTACTGATGCGTACTCTCACAACAGTATTCCAGTAACATCGATGTAGAGATCGCAACATGCATTCTCAACTTATGGACCGCAGAGGCTTCAAGCAACAAAATGTACATTATATGACCAACTGTTAGGATTTGCATGAGGCGGGAAACCAGAGACCACCAGTTGTTAGAGGCTGGACTGTGTCTATTTGAACCAACCTGTTAGATTCCTTGTAACATATGCCCTCTCCTTTAGGACCAATGGTATTAGCAACAAACTTCTCTATTGTGTTCTCTATTGTGCGTACGCAAAATAGCGTCATCCTTAGAGGTTTATAGGCAGGATATCAGAAGGTATAGGCAGGGGTGTATAGAGGTTCAAAGGCAGTATTGTTAACGGTCCTCAAGGCACACTAACAGTCCAGGTTTTAAGAATAGCCATACTTTAGTACAGGAGACTTAATTAGTAACTCAGTTATTTTGATTTACCCATCTATTTTAGCATGAATATAACTAAAACCAGGACAGTTAGTGTGCCTTGAGGACCGAGGTTGGGAATTACTATACTGAAAAAAGAAAAAAAATTTATTCCCCACCTCTGGGTGGATATTTGTAATCTTGTAAATAATAATTTTATATTTTATTGGGGATTAGGTGGAAGATGTCTGTATAGGATATATAAATATATCACCTTTTAGTTTTTAAGTCACTTCCTGATGACCATGAACATTTTGGAATCGATAAGACGATTGGGCTTATAACTGACAACTATTATTGGCCAAGAATGGAGATCAAAATATTCCAGTATTGTGCTCTTCAGAAGACTTTGCCAAGAAAAACGATCATCTAAAAAATATAGTCTCAAATGGGTCTATGGAGCTTGTACTGTATGTATTTTATGACCTTGGTGACAGGAACTGATAAACATAATATTTTAGTGGTGACTGACCATTTTACCCAATACTCACAAGCTTTCATAACTAAAGACCAGCAGGTATGGTGGCAAACAACTTTATGGGACAGGTTCTTTATACACTATGGACTGACAACATAATTGCATTTTGACCAGGTGTGGGATTTAGAAAGTCAACTTATTAGAGAATTGTTTGAGGTCTGTGGTATAACAAAAATTGAGGACTACCCTATACCAACCTCAAGTGGATCCAGAGCCTGGGAAATTGAAATGTAACGTCCTCTATATGCTGGGTACCTTGGATTCTAGTAAGAAGTCTCAGTGGAGCTGGTATGTCTGTCAGTTGGTGTATGCGTACAACTGCACTTAAAACAATGCTACTTGGTACTCTCCTTACATCTTGAAATTTGGGAGAGAGATTTGTTATGGACTAACAAAAGAAACAAACTCTATACCTCATACTAAGTATGTAGAACAATTGAAAAAAAAACTACACGCAGCTCACCAACTAGCTCAAATGATGCCTGAGAAGCTAGGAAAAATTAAGGCTTGCTATTATTTAGAGACCAAGAATTGCTTACTGGGGACAAAGGACCTGTTTGCGAGCGCTCGCTCTGAATCAGGGTGTTTTGTTTCTGGCCTCCAGTCCGCTCGCACAGCTGTGGGTGACCACCCACAGCTTGTGCAAGCAGCCTGGCTATGGTCACGATTATCGAGATCATCGGCATTGTGAGGAGACCCTTACGGTAGGGTCTCAGCACTCACAATGCCGAGCGGACTTCCTTCTCTATTAGAGCCGGAAGTCCACTACAGACATCATGAGTCAGTAGGGCCGCCCACAAAAGGCAGGCGTTCCTTTGGGAACGCCTCCGAAGGTGCAACCACACCCCCTACTCGCCTACAAAACGGGGCGAGCTGTCGATCAACATTGACAGCCGCCCCGTCTTGTTGCGAGCCCCGGAGTGAGTGAAGTTCTCACTTGCTATGGGGCATGCGCACGCTATGCGCTCGCAAGCGGGTCTGAATCAGGCCCAAAGTCTTAATCCTATATTTAGTACCTCCTCATAGATGTAAGATAAGCAATAGATGAATCTCAAAACCTTATGTATTAGTAGAACAACTTTCTGAGTCCCGTCTTATAAATTCAAATCGGAAGGGAAACCGGGTCCTAAAAAACTAAATAAAATTTATATAGTGTGCCACCTCTTTTGTTATTGGAGTAACAGCTCTCAATGGTAAATACCAATCCCCTTAAATTAATTTGCTAGATCAATAGAATAAAAAATTTATATAATCCCTTTCTATATAAATATAAAAACCGCAACATTGTTGCACAATATAAACATTGCACACAATATCACATGCAATAAGAAAAATCAACAGTTGTGCAATTAGAGTCCTGTTAACCTTTCTTACTCTATATAATTAGCACTAAACTGAATATAATATCTTAAGTAGAAAACACGGTCAGTAATTGTATCATTCCCTTATTGTGGTCATAAGATTGCATATGTCCAAAGTGCCTGATTTGTAGACAATGAAATTATAGTATATATTAGAAGATGTGGTATATATAGCAAGTGGATTTGCTGATGTTACATTTGCTTTACTCAGCCGTTCCTTTAGTTAATTGCAGACTCTGTATGTAGACTTTTGCTGTGTTAACGGCTAACAATTTCCATTTCCACTTACATGCTGCCCCAGCGGGTACTGATCCCATGCTCATCTCTAAGCAGCAGAGCAGATGTGTCCTGACTGAATGACACACTCTGCAGTGCTGCACCAATGGGTTTGATCCCTGTGCTCATCTTTATACAGCAGGGTAGCTGACAGTAACGTCCCGGCTGAGCAACAAACTATGCACTACAGTGGCAGCTGGAAGACCCACATACAGCCCACGGCATCTCTCCTTAGAACCAGGTAACAGGAGCAGCGCCGTGTGATGCACACACTCCATGTGGTCCTGCTGTCTCAGTGCAAGCAGCACAGCTCATCCACTTAATTAAAGCTGATATCCAGCAAGGCACTTAGCTGTCATCCATACAAAAGGGCAAGGGTGGTATAGCGTGTACACCCTAACATCCTTGATGTCTTTCTCTTTCCACAAAAGTTTCCTCAGAAACTACGGTCATGAGTAAGGGGCAAATTGGGAATTTAAAGTGGCCCTGAAAAATCCTTGAAAGTGGCCTTATGTGTGCCTGAAAAAGTGGGTGTGGTCTTGTGGCAAGGGGTGTGGTCTAATGTGAAATTACATGCTCGCAAGCCACTACCCCCATTTTTGTTATGCTGGGGCATGCCCACAGTCCCTCTCTTTAGTGAATAAGCACAGCAAGCATGTGAATGAGTATTTTCATACCTATATGTATTCTCTGCAATGGGGAACCTCTGAAGAAATTGATCCTTCTTGGACAGGCAGTGTCTTGAGTCAGTATTCATACAGGAGATCACTTGGTCTGGAAGCCGCCTGTTTGTGTAGCATTAAAGCCAATGTCATCATCATGCAACAGAGGTTCAATCACATAATACATAGTAACGGAAGTTTTGGGGCAGGAAAAAATTAGAGTTTCGCTTATCAAACTATTTTATATGAATAATTTTTTTATAAATTATTGGAACAATAATGAGGCACTTATATTAACTTTAAAATCAAGCAGCAGTATAATAATTATAGAATAATTACTATAGAGATTTCACTGAATAGTCACCATAGAAAAAAAGAATAAAAGATCAATTACATTAAAACAACTCATGCTATAAGTGTTTTATTACATAATTCGAATGGTTAACCACATGGAATAAACACTACAAATACCAGCATGATTTACTCTATCCAATATCAATCTAATTTTTGAAATGTCAAAAACCATATGTACATACGAACATATGGACTTCAAAATCCAATACTGTACTAGAATCAGTAACTATAGGAAAGGATTATATATATCATCATGCCTTACTTTATTGGTGCTTTACTTCCTGGTCCCGATTTACTACCCCATGATTTTAAACTACAGTTACCAGCATGCTTTGCTCCATGCCTACTGAGATTGGCTGTTTGAACCAGTCACATGATTGTTTAGGGACGCAATTGATGGGCGTTGCCCATTCCCTGTAATAGTATCTAACATCCAATGATATCTCCCAGGAGACGGGAGATATGAATATTCACTCTATTTAAGTAGCGGCTGCGTGTGACACGATACACACGAGGTGAACAAGCCCTCAGCCGGGCGAAACGCGCGTCCTCTCTGCTATCATAACGGGAGAACCAACAGACAGCGTACAGTCGGTGCACGGACTGGACTCCCCCCACAATGGGGATGGTATTGTATTAGCCAAGGAGGCTCCATATTAGCTACACATGGGCTTTACATTGGAGCAGGCAATTCACTCCCTGCTGCCAAGTTTTTTTACATATCCAAATTGTTGGGATATTAATCTGTTATTGGAGTCAGGTCTCCTATCTTAGGGGACAGTGTATTATGCACTGGCATTAAGATTAATGTGTCTTACAGACGGTCTCCTTATGATATACATCTACCCTAGAATTAGTATATCTTACAGCTAGCCTCATATGAACTGCTGCTTTGTGAAACAATATATATATAACCTCACCCTTCTGTCTTTTGACATGTATGCATACTAGGAAATCCTAATATTGTGCCATACAAGGTATAATGTAATATCTGGCAAAAGATATATATTTACTCACTGTGGATGTCGTATTTGAATTCAATTATGGATATAGCTGCTCTTAAAACATTTGTGAGAATTATGATCAGCTGGGTAATATAGGATTTAATATGACATTTGGTGACACATTTTCCTGCTTGGATTGAAATGTGGATACACAGCAATATGCATTTGCATTGAGATTAACATGTCCTGTAACCAGTCTCTCTATATATGTATTTAAGAATTCAGAGAGAAATATGGTGAAACACAGACATGGGGAGGCAATGATTTGATGTGATTGAATGATATGCACCTGTCTCAGAATTTATTTTGCAGTTAAACTCATGCAATTACCTATGTGTCCAATATATGCGAACCTTACTCGCTTGGCAATTGATATAAACCAATGGTAGGCTAGCTGCGATACATGTATATCACTAAAAGATTTTTCTAGACACTGGCGATATTTATGATCAGTCATTTGTCTTGTGATATATCCTCTATTAAGGGTGAGCTATATAGGGGATGATGCTATATCTGGATATTTGTGATACATCTATGTACTGAGAAAATATCCCATTTGGATTATAATATCACTTATTAATATATTTGTTTACGTTACACTAATTATAATTATAATACATTTATTTGTCTGTATAATTGCTTGATATTGTATGTACAAGAGATATGTGTAACAATAAAGTATGCTCATGCGTTAACTTTTTTGGAACACAATAAATTTTATAATAAATAAATGGACTTTTCATTGTGACAGTCCTACACTTATTATATGATTGTGTTCTTGCTCTGGCCTAGGTGGGGGTAATTTACCTTTCCTCATATGACTATCACTACAGCCATACATCACTAAAATGCCCAATCTCGTCTGATCTTGGAAGCTAAATAGTGATAGGCCTGGTTAGTACTTGGAGGGGGGACCCCCAGGGAATACCAGGTGCCGTAGGTGAAAGAGGAATACATAGGACCCCAGTAATGATTGGCAGAGCACCACAAATCATATTTTTATTTGTTTCACCCACTTTTTGGTTTATCATCTTTATCCTACTTGACTAATATTTGCTTACCCAATGGGATGATGATAAATATTTCGCCAGGGGATTACCTTAGGATCTTATACTTCAATTAGATCCATTTACTTTTGATTAATTTATTCCCTCTTGGGGGATCTTGGTACCATATATTTTATTATACTAAATAAAAGTTACATTTTAATTATATATTCATTTAATAGTGCCCCAACAACTAGCCCTACTTTCTTCTCTATGTGTATATATTCATTAGAATTGTTGTCTTACTGAAGATTACTGTCCTCCAGTCTTTTCTTCCAATAGTACCAGCAGTCCTACCATCCTAACTTTGTGTCTCCAGCACCATCACCTTGGTGTGTCTCCAGCCCATCCCCCCCATGTGTCTCTCCAGATCTATCCCCCTGCATCTTTCCAGCGCTATATGCCTACATCTCTGCAATGCCATCATCCTGCGCCTCTCCAGCACCATCCTTCTGTGTCTCCCCAATGCCATCATCCTGCATCTCCCCAGTGCCATCCTCTTGCCCTGTCTGAGTCTCCTGGCCAGCCCCGACTGTCTCCAACCCTGTCCCCCCTCTCTACAATCCAGCTAGCAGGGGGCAGCTGGTGGCCCGAGAAGTGTAGTGGAGACATTGCTGCTGAACTAACTTCCAGATTCTAGATTGTGCAGATGGAGATGATGAGCGGGCATTATCAGCACTGCTTCTTCCCCTGTGGATGTGCCTGCAGTGTATTGGGAAGATCTGACCTTACCTTTCCTGCTGGTCTCAGATGCTGACCCTCTCTGCCTTCCAGGTGCGTGACATCACTGGCTGACGTTTCTGGCATGTGTACCTCTGTTTCAGCTGGGTGGAAACTTGGAGCCTTTCCTATTCTCGCGATAACAGCCGTGGACTGAACTATTAGCTGTGACAGGCAGCTGGCGGTCTGCCTGTCATGAAAGAAAGTAATGGCCGGGGACGTGCTAAGGGGGGCGGGGAAACAGGTGACAAGCACCCCCATACACCAATTGGCCCAATATATATATATTGTGGTAAGAGGGGTTGCCTCTCACCTGAATTACCCACATTCCTGTGGGATCAGCTCCCTCCAAGGGAGGCTAAAGCAAATTCTGTGCAGTCTGCAGAAGCAGTGGAGGTTTGGAACTCCGGGTTTTCTGTGTTGCACAGGTCCAGCTGGAAGTCATCACTGGGTGACATTAATGGTTTAAAACCCTCATCCACCTGGTGTTCTGGGCACTGATGCCGAATAGCGGCCAGCGAGTAGGCCGGAGTCTCATTAGTACCAGAGACTTTTCTGAACTAGCTGTGCTAAGGAGTATAGCAGATTGTGGTTGCATTCTACCGCAGCAGACTGAACACTAGGGTGAATATTTACTAAAGTGAGAGTTTTTAGAAGTGAAGATGTTGCCCATAGCAACCAATCAGATTTTGCTTAATATTTAACTAGCACCTTCTAGAAAATAATAGCTAGAATCTAATTGGTTGCCAATGGCAACTTCTCTACTTCTAAACTCTCACTTTAGTAAATTTGCCCCTAGCACTTTGATGCTGGGTCATTTTTACACCTGCATGTCTAATTACTGTGCCCAGGGGCGTTTCTAGAGAGGAGGGGGCCCGTGTGCAGTCTCCGACACGGACCCTCACCTCTCTGGCAGCTGGCAGTGCACTGTGCTGTGCGCGGCCAGTGCTGGAGTTATAGACTCTGGGCACTAGAGTACGCCCATAGTCTATAGAGTATGCGCAGGTCACCTGGAAAATGGCGCATGCGCAAATGGCGGGAAAATGGCTGTGGCGGCCATTTACCAGTCATTTTTTACAGCATCGATGTGGGACTCCGGAGAGGTAAGTAACACTATGGGTGCAGGGTGTGCGGTGCAGGGCCCCCCTGGACCGCACACCTTGCCTATTGAACCTGCCTATTGTGTGTCCTATTTACTACGACCCTGTTACAATATGTATATATATATATATATATATATATATATATTGTTTTGCTGGACAAAACTCTCTATGCTACTTGTATAATTTGAGTGAATGCAAGTAGCCAGTTTGAAGTGGAGTAAATTTCTAGTAAATTCTAGAAGCCCTCATGCCAGTCACTAAGAGGGGTTTGGGAGCAAAGTGGGTAGTTCCCTGAGGACCCAGGTAGAGGATATATATGGGAGGGTACTTGACAAATGAACAAGTTCAGCTGATTAGACAAGTGTGAGCACACTGGTATACCTGTAGATGCAAAGGTCCAGCACTGATTTTTTTTTTTGGGGGGGGCTGTGTGATTTCATAGCCTTTTAGTTGAGGAGAAGATCCCTTCCCTGAGTCACCCCCTGAGTAAGAGGGGTAGGTGTAAGGAGCAGACCTTTTGTCAGCACCTGTCATTGAGGTAGAATATTGGGACTCAGGAGCTCTCCTGTTTGATGGGTGCTGAAAAAAAAGGGACCAAAGGACACTTATAACTGGGACAGAAATTATGGACGCAGGCCAGAATAGAACTGAGGTCTCACCTCCAAAGTCAGAGCAGCAGTTTATCAGACTACAGATTAGCCCTGCTGATCAAAGTCAGCATTTTGGCAGCTAACACACTTTACCTCAAATGCCCTGCTAGTATCCCAAAGCAAAACCCTTTGAGCATGAGACTTATAGTGGATCAGTAGAGAATACAAACCAATAGCATACACTTCTCACATCTTCTGAGCAAAGATCCATATTAGGCTTTCTGTTTATTTGGAGCATCGGCTCTTACAAGAGGTGACTGTATTTTATAAAACTTTTTTAAGTAAATTACTGAAAAGAGAGGACAGAGAGCTGACACTGAGAGGAATCTACCCAACTACTTCGGCAATTATAGTTCTTATTAACCCAGCACTGCATCCATGCAATACTTGGCATTACTACCAGCCTTTGGTGGTTCCTAACTATTTACACTCCAGATATATTGCAGCATAGACTATATCCCTAATAAGGGACCTAAGTCAGTGAACCCGGATTGATTCCTCATAAGTACAGGTTGAGTTTCCCATATCCAAATATTCCGAAATACGGATTTTTTTGAGCATGACTGAGATAGTAAAACCTTTGTTTTTTGATGGTTCAATGTACACAAACTTTGTTTAAAGCACAAAATTATTAAAAGTATTGTATAAAATTACCTTCAGGCTGTGTGTATAAGTAAGGTGTATATGAAACATAAATGAATTTCATGTATGTACACAAACTTAGTTTGAGCCACAAAATTATTGAAAATATTGACTAAAATGCCCTGCAGGCTGTGTGTATAAGGTGTATATAAAACATAAATTCTGTGTTTAGATTTTGTCCCCATCCCCAAGATATTTCATTATGGTATGCATATATTCCAAAATACAGAATATTCTTATATCCAAAATACCCCTGGTCCCAAGCATTTTGGATATGGGAGACTCAACTTGTATATGTGCACCACCAATTGCATGGCCATGCTATATTTCTGTTAAAGACTGTATTATAGACTGACTTGGTGTGTATAGAAACAATTAGAAGGTACAATTGTCTAATGTGTTACTATGTACTGTAATCATTATTGTAATAATTACATTTATTAAAATGTTATTAGATAGCACTCTTTATCTAATAGGACCCAAGGCGCTTAACAGGTAGTAAGAACGCGATACAATGGTTTACATTTTTCAAAACAGTGCAGAAACTGAACATACAAAGGAAGTTTAGCTTTGCATGAAATAAAGAGATTGTGGCGGTAATACAATAGGTGTGGTAGCCATTTTGGGTCATCAGTTGCAAGTATTTATTTATCTTACCCATGAATGATCCAGGTGAGGCAGCCATGTAAGGTGCACAACATAAGATCATACTGGGCAGAAAAGGCAATGCCTAGAACTGATGACACATAATGGGAGAGATAAAAACACTAGGCGAGATCCTTGCAAGTTCCCTTGTACCATGCACTTTCATTCTACACAGAGCACCAGGTGAGGCAGCCCTGTTGGGCACACTATGTTGGTTACAATGTGCGAATAAGCAATGCATGCAGATATGCCAGGCTATAATGAACAGTGAGTTATCAGCATACCCACTGCATAAATATTTCAGTGGGTTGATCATATATAAGTTTAGAGCTTATATATCAGATCAGGTTGTATGGGAAAATTAATGCGGGGAAGGGAGTTCACACACACACATATATACGTGCTGATTATTTTCAAAGGGTTCACTCAACCACTGAAAATTAGGATTGACATAAAGGTAATACACAAAGTAGACACCTGCTGGTGTGCTCCCAAGTCCATCTCAGAGAATTGGCTAAGGATTTCCGGGTTGGATGAAGGCACTAGAAAAGAATGGGAAGCATTAGTGTGGTGTATATAAATAATCAGAGTGTGAGGTAAAGGCTAATTAACAACTGGTTACAATAAATAAATATATAAATTGCTCAGAAACATTTAATATTTGTCCAAGCAACATATAATGTACCAATCATTGTCAGGGGGGCATTCACAATCAGCCAATCACAAGTGGTATAATAGTGCCGGCGACCATCATCATCCAAGCTTGCATCTGCCCCTGTCCACCTGCAAATAAGATGCCTTTCTCAGACATACAGTATATACCTATTTTCCCTGATCTGCATGTGTTCCAATTGTGCAGACACTGGGGGAGATGGATCAAACCTTTGAGAGAGATAAAGTGAAGTTGCCCATAACCAATCAGTTTATAATTGTAACAGCTGTGCTAGAAAAATGACAGAAGCTGATTGATTGCTATTGGCAAATTCTCCACTTTATCGCTCTTGAATGTTTGAAACATGTCCCCTACACTCTTACTGTACTTAACCTAAACTAGAACGACTTAGACTGGATAAAGCGGAGAGAGATAAAGTACTATCCAATCAACTTCTAACTGTCATTTTAACAGGCTGTGGGGTCTATTTACTAAGCCTTGGATGGAAATAAAGTGTACGGAGATAAAGTCCCAACCAACCAGCTCCTAACTATCATTTTTCAAACACAGTCTGTGACATGGCAGTTATGAGCTGATTGGTTGGGACTTTATCTCCAGTTAATTTATCGCCATCCAAGGCTTAGTAAATAGACCCCTAAGTTTGAAAAATGGAGCTTATTGGCTGGTACTTTATCTCTCTACTTTCCAAGCTTTGATTAATGCCCCCCTTATTCCTGCCTTGTCCTTCCCAAGACACAGATAGGTGTAGATACTGTAGCATAATCAACCAAGTCTACATTAGCACACATGTCACCACACTGTTCTTTACACAGGATACACTGCATAAGGCCCATTTAGAGGAATTCAATTAGGTGCGAGTTTGAAAAAGTTGTTAAATTTGCACACTTTGCCCTCATGCGCGCACCTGAGATACGCACAATTCAATTAGAAATGCCAATTTGCACTACTCGCAGTGAGAGTGTGAAAATTTTGTCCAAAAAGCAAACAGGCAAAATATCATGAAAAAGTGGGGAGACCTTCCTGGACTCCCAAAAAGTGACAACTTCATTAGCAGACTCATATAGAAGACTGTTAGTGGCCATAAGGAAAGTACTGTATGCGTGAAAAGTTGTCAAATGGCTAATTTGTGCATTTTTTTAAAAAGAGTGGAATAATATAAAAAGCTGGGTTTAATGACAAAGGAATTAAATGGAAACTGCAAAAAGAAAGTAGAAAAAAGGATGTCATTTGAGGCGACTTTTAAAAATGGAAAAAAAATATAAAAGCTATTATTTTTCAATGAAATAATAACTTTCATTAAATCTGGGGTGAATTATTCAGCTAGAAATCTTATTTTAGGGTAATTTTATGCCATTTTTTTACCCCCAAAATAACATGTAATTATTGGGTTAATTGAAATATGTCAGGGGCCTATTGAGTCATAAGGGGGGGGGGGTTCCAATGGGTTCACATTTTTACCTTAAAATAAAGATTTTCCCAACCTTTTCACTTGCTCAGGGGGGTTTGCAGAAAAACAGGCAAATTTACTCTAAAAGGAAATGAATTGCAATTGTAATTTGCAATGCGAATTTGCTGTGAATTTTTCTTGCGGGACCAAACTCGTACCTACAGTACTTGAATTCCCCCTATTGTGTTTTATACTTGTTTTATTATATAGCACACACAAATATTGCTTTACTCCAAGTATGTGGTCAATCCCTTCCCTAAATGGTGTGTGGGAAAGTTCTCAACATATTAACTAGTGATATAAATCATGATATAACATTTCAAATAATTGATTATTTATATTGTGAGTCATCAGCAGAACCACAAGGATCTATTACTAATGTTAACATAAACAGACAAAAACATTTTTGTATCTTATGACAAAGAGTATATCATCTCTATGTCTACAATGTTTCAAAATATGTGTGAAATACATAGAAACAAAACTAAACTAAATGCTTATTGTAATCATTAATTGCTTTCCAAGTAACAAAACTGCTTAGAAATGGAAAAGAAATGCTAGGCACAAGAGGTAGCACTATCAGTAGAAACTGTTGTCATGGAAACTAAAAAGGAGAGACAACTGAAGGAATTACTAATACAGGCGTATAAATTGTACTGACATTGAATAATGCAGCAGGGATTAATTTCTATCCTAGTGCTTTAAATCTAAACCATGCTAGAAAAATTATGTGGTGATTTGTGGTTACATGCTTGTTTTGTTTTCTTTGGTTAACCTATTATACTCTCCAGAAAACCTTGAAATGTTGATTTTAGATATGTTAAATGTAATTAGTATCCTAGAAAATTAAGCACACTGATAAATCTGTACCTCTTCATCACTGATAATAATACTGCTATTTAAAATATAAAATTTTATTTTCCCCACTAATTTTGAGATTGTTACCTTCAAAATCTCAGCCGCAATGCACTCAGCCTTTTTCTTTTAAAAAAAATAAAGATTTAAATTTAATCAATCTTTTTTGTTATTCTTTCATGAGTAAAGCCTGTGAAATACAGCAAATTTACGTGTAGGTGTCAGTAATAGTTGTATACTGCACTGCCATTTACAATTTTGTCATGTCATTTAATTGGTTTCTGTGCTGATTCTATAAATAGTGATTGAAAGGGTTTATACAGTACAACATCGGATGTTTTCAAATCACAGATGGATGATTCAGCAATATTTTCTCATAGCCTTTGAGTATACAGTAGGGTAGAAAAAGATTGTTTTACAAATATCATTCCTAAACACATAGAGTAGTCATAGAAAAAAAGGCAAACAAGTAATTGCATAGGAAATTTCAAATACATTACATGAAGAAGTTTCAAACTATAATAAAACAATTTAGTGCCTCAAATCCCTTTACTTTCTTATTTTACAAATCTAGAGTTAGATTCCCTCGCAGCTATTTGGCCAATCACCTTGTGTAACATAAATAAATGGTTCTAAAACATATTTATGTATCCACCCCTCCAAAGTGTAATTAGCACTCGCACTGTAAGCCTGGGCTGGTATTAGCAAACTCGTGGTGACAAAAAATGTTGCATCCCCAAAATTGCTATTATCATCAGCACTAGGCATTCAAACAAACCTAGGGTGGTCAGCATGAGACTGGATCTTCTAGGGAGAATGGGCTGATAAAAATACACAACCCCATCAGGAGAAACCAGCACAATGCTGATAACGCTAAGACTCTGCTCACACCCCTTAGCTGTGGGTGTGATGTAATAGTTTGTCCCAGCAAGCCTTCTCATGCTCCAATTTAATGGCTGGCAGTGGCAGGTAATGTTGACATATGGAGAAAAACATGCTGCCACTTCTGACTAATAGGAGCGTAGCCTTTCAGTTTTATAGAAATGATAGTAATTTCCAGAATTGTTAATTATTCAGGTACCACTGTAAAAACTCAGCAGCTCCGCTTACACATGTAGACCTACTGCCCAATACCTGCATAGCTCATCCTACAACCATGTGACGTAAGGCCAATAGTATTTACTACAGTCTGCAAGATACTGCACATTCCAAGATTAGATTATATAGAAGACCAATTCATTTTTGAAAAAACTTATAGATGTATATACATATGTATATACAGTATATATACCACAGGTGTTGTAAAATGTACTGCTAGTTATTGTTAATTTCAAAAAGTAAGTTCTGTCACTTTAAATATTACATTATTTTTTTCCAACATTATTTTTTAGCTTGAAGTTTTGACAAGAAACCATACGCTCACCAAAAACTTAATAAAACGAAATTAATAGTAAACTAATTGCTGGAAATGAGCTGTTTAGTTTTGCCTCTCAGAAAGAGGCAAAACATCATCTTTCATGGACTTCTGTGCCAAGATGTCCATGAAAGATGATGTTTTGCCTCCTTCAGTGATTCCAATTTGGTGGGAAGAGTCAAGCCAAAACCGAACCGCTCATATCTACTAATAACCATATATTACTAGGGCAATGAGAGGTGAATGTAGTGTGCTTTCATCATATCACATTGTTATACCTTACAATCTATACAAAATGATTTTGCAAACGGTAAGGAGGTGGCAGGATGCAGCCTATTTACTGTAATAACAGCTATGCAATATAACTGTAAATAATAATGTATGTAATAATAGGAAAATAATATAATAAAAGTAATGTGTAATAACAAAATATCCAAAAACAAGCCTCCCAATGTTCAGCCTTGCCATAAGCCAACGTCATTATGATATATTTAAATGAGCTCTTTAACCTCCAGCTACGACTTTTCTATTTCTTACGTGTTCATTTGCAGTACCTGCAGTATGTCTAAATAAAAAAATTGCCATATACAGTATTTGTGATTAGTTTGAGTTAATCTCCAAATACAATTTTTTTATACATCAGTCCACAGAGGAATAAAATGTGAAGGCCTTTGAGAGAAATTGGAAAAATTGTTCAGCAAATTGGATACAGGTATTCGGGAGATTGGACTCATTCTATTAAGACCTTATCTGTCTGTCCATAGTCTTTTATTGAAAAATTTCATTGCAGACATCTCTATAAAAAATTAAACTAAAATAGAAAGCAATTTTATATAGCCACCAATTTCACTATAAGAATATTTTAGCAGAATGTAATCATCAAACATAAATAATATATAATTCTTAGTAGCATCGCATGTTTTCAAAACACTTATTTGCTAAAATTTGGAAGAAATCATTCTTATATAGAAATAATTCACAAATATAAGCCTGTAGATAACAAAAATAACTGACAGAGATGTGTAGTCAGAACTGAACAGACAAATTATTTTTGAACTGTGAATTTTCTATTTGTTACTAACAGCAAGTGGAATATTGTATGTCTATAATATGTGACTGCCTGTGAACTGATTTACAGCTTCCAAGTTTTGTCCTGAACTCCATTTTAATGAATACCGTGATGTTGGGGTGGACACATTTTCCTTGTGATGTCTTGACCTCAGTATGTATCATTGTCCTTCTAGAATCAATATCATTCATTAGTGTCACTCTTTACTTGCTTTATGTATGAATCATAATAGCAGTAATTGAAGAAATAGTACTTGCTTGTGAAACTTGGCCCCAAGTGGTTTGAGATTCTAGCAACACCTCTGCATCTACTTAACTTCAATTCACTCCCCCCATATGCCCTCAGAACAGACTATATTGATCAACCCAAAAAGACCAGTGTTATGTATCTGTTCCAAAAATGTGGCATCATGACTACTGTGTAAAAGACTTTGGGTCTGATTCAGCATGGATCGCAATTGCAACGGCGTACGCAGATCGGCAGATGGTGCGTACTGCACATGCATATGCACCTCAGTGCGTGTGCTCAGCAATGGCATTGTGATCACGCACACACATAGAAAGCCATCATAGAGTGAGTGACGGGACGTCTGCATTTGGGGTTGGTGATGGGGGATTGGTCGGTGAAATGCAGGCGTGCCTGTCCACTTGAACGCCATTGCTTGGGTGTGCATAAATTAGCTACTGCGACAGCATACGCAGCTTGAGTACTCACTGCGTGCGACGAGACTTGTACTTTCTGAGACAGGTCAGAGCTGCTGTAATTGTGTGTGATGGGCCGATGTGTACACAAGGACTGCGAGGTATTACAGATATGAGAAAGTGGTAGTGGGCGTCTCTATGGTGGCTGAGCGGTTGCAAACATTAGCATATTTTCAGCAGAACTGCGTGCGTTTGCGCAGCTGAATTCCGTGCTGAATCAGGCCGTTTGTTTTTTACAATGTTTGTGTTCCTCACCTTTTACTTTATGAACATGAGAACCTCTCACTATACTGGTTTATCTATATCTTTTTTTCATATTTTGTAATATTTAGGGCCATTACCCACTGGAACACTGCTTCTGACATTTTTTACACAAGAGCTGAATTGTTTTCTACATGTTAATGACCCAATTTTTTCTTGCATATAGTAGATTAGTGAAATGTATGGACAACTAACAAGCATGGAGATCACCAGCATTAGTTTTTTTTTCTATTTTTAACATATGATGGTGGTTCAATAAATCACAAGACCTCTCATTGCATAAATGTATTCAACATGTACATATACGTATAATCAATAGTATGGCCTTGGTACAGATTATTTTTCCACATAGTCTCCATACTTATCTAAGCACTTATTTCAATGGTACACCAAGGCATCTATCCCGGCATAGAGGAAATTAGTGTCAAGCGTCTGAAGACAGGACATGATGGCTAGCTGAACTTCTCTGTCAGTTGCAAATCACCTTCCTCCCAGGTGCTTCTTCAATTATCCAAAAATCTGGAAAACTCAGTGCCAGGTCAGGGCTCTAGGGAGGATAGTTCAGTACCTCCCAATGGTAGCGCCATAACAACTCATGTATGCGGTTGGCTGCAGCAATATGATGTCTGTTTGCAGCAACCCAGTTACTGTTTGAAGAATTGCTCTCTGCAACTGGCTCAATGTGTCACAATAGCAAACAGCATTTATAGTATCTTCCTGGTGAGGAAATCAAGAAGCATGCACTTGTGGTCCTAAAACATGGTCTCCATAACCTTCTTTGCTGATAGAGTCGTTATGAATTTCTTTGAAGGTGGGGATGATGCACAGTTCCATGTTATGGAGGCTTGCTTCATCTCCGGTGTACACATGATGAACCCATGTGTCATCCCCTGTAACAATACGCTGTAGGAATTGTACTCCCTCATGGTACCGCGTCCAGTGCAAGAGAGACAATCCCATCCTATTGGTTTTGTGAACTTCTGTGAGTTGCTTTAGTACCCAGCGTGAACACATTTTCCTGTACTCCAGTTGCTCATGAATAATGTTGTGCACAGTACCCAATGAGATATTCAGTTTGTCAGCAAAATAACTAACTTAAATGCATCTATCCTGAATCAAACCTTCAATGCGGCACAAATTGTCATCCGTGGTGGACATGCATGGCCGGCCGGATTGCTGCTCATCTTAAACATCTGTCCTGCCGTTATCAAAGGCAGTGCACCAAACCCAAACTTGTTTCCATAACATGACTTTATCACCGTACAAATTGACAATTTGGCGATTAATTTCAGCTGCTGATGTACCCTTTAGATGCAGAAATCTGATCAAACTACACACCTCAATGTTTGACCATGTTTCTGTGGAAGGCTGTGCTGGGATCAAGTGTTTGATCCCAGCATCAGCAGAGTTGCAGGGGCAGACAGAGGGGATGTGTCCTCTGTGGGAAACATCCGTTTCCGGCGCTGGGACAGTAATGTCCCAAGCGTCGGTGCAGACGCCGTGGGCAGCTGGTGAAGGGACCGCCTGGTCCCTTTCATCAGTGCCGGCGGTACTGTGGCGCCGGGAGAAGCTTGGCTCCGGGCACAAGCTCAGCGGAGCTTGGCATCCGGCAGCCAGGAAGCGGCGGGTAGCCGGCACTGGGACAGAGTACCTGCTCCCAGCGCCGGTCAAGCGTTGGGCGCGGCACTCCGTGTGGCGGGTGTTTGGCTCTGGCCGCGAGCCAAACCTGGCTCGCGGGCCAGCAGCCAATAGGAGGTGGACGTGACAAGCCAATCGTGGCTCACCGCATCATAGCCCCACCCACTCACCCCGTCTTGTATTAGACGGCGCTGAGCGGGAAGAGGGAGTTCGGCGGTGGAGAGGGAGGAGAGAAGACCTCCTGAAGAGCAGAAGATCGGCACGTCAACAGGGGCGGCAGCCGCGGAAGAGGCCAGAAGACGCCGCTGTCAAGAGAGAAGACAGGCGGCGCCGACTGGAAGAAGAAAAGAGGCAGCGCAGCTGGCCAGGACAGGCCAGTGGCTGAGGACCGGAGAGGACTGCGGGGGAGGGAAGTAAAAGAACGTCACGAAGTTCCCCCCCACAGCCTCTTCCAACGTAGCAGGTAGGCCCTCTGTGAGGCCCACCATATACCCCCTCCCTAGACCACAAGGGTTGTCGGGCACTAGGCCCGTGGGGCATTGTTGGGCACTAGGCTCGTGCGCAAATAGGCGGGCACAAGGCCCGGGGCACAATAGCGGGCATTAGGCCCCGTTAAAGGATTGGCCCTTAATCAGGTGTAAGTGGCCTGGGTACTAGGCCCAGGCCACTATTCAATAAAGTAGGCAAGCAACTGTCTGAACCCCATAAAAAGTGGGCTGGGCATTAGGCCCAGGCCACTACCAGAGCCCACCATTAGGCAGGCATCTAGGCCTGAGCTACAATATAGAAAAAGGGGACGCTGGGCAGTAGGCCCAAGTCCCTCGTGTACCCTGCAGTAGGTAGGCATAAGCCCTGAGCCGCTGGTAAGACCCTGGGCATTAGGCCCAGAGCCCTGAGCCCATTAGGTGTGCCACTCATATAGAAAGGTAGCCCCGTACAGATGATTAGAGATGTGAGCAGTGGTGGAGAGCTGTACGGCTCCCACCAATGAGGTAGTGTTTTCTCCAGTCACTGAGAAGAGGAGCTGGCCAGCTCTGGAAAGGTAGGAAACAGGCATTTAAAGGGACAGCACCGTGTTTTGCTCTTGTATACTTATAGTCTGTGTTTGGTGTTCCGTGCAGGGCAAAAGTTTAGTTATTGTTATATCTGTCGCACTACACACACTGTAGGTTGAGGGTGAAGCCGTTTTAGTAGGTGTAGTTGCGTGACATAGGTTTAGGCCCTGCACGGCTGTGTTGTGTATCTCCTTACATGGACCTGTAGGCGAGTGAGCAGACGAAGAGCAAGAGTGGACACGGTGAGAAATATCTGTGTGTACTGTCTCTCCCTGTTTGTTTGTCACTACCTATCCTTCCTTCTTTCTGGGCGGAGGGTGAACCTTGCAACCCGATGCAAGGATGGATCTTCACCTGGTGCGTGAGTACCGATAGGTGAAAATTCGGGATCTGAGGCCAAAAGTGCCAATGATGATCTTCACTTAAAACCTGAATTTATCCCTCGGTTTGGTAGGGCGCGTCGGTCGACGTGAGGAAGGACGGTACTCACCTCGTCTCCTTCCCCCTAGGTCATCGTGTCCGTGTTCTATTTGGCAGTTCCAGGACCATCTGTTCAACACACAGCCTGAAGGTGAGAGGGTGCGACGCAAGGAAAGGAACAGATGTACACCTGCACGGCAGCAGGCACTGCACCGCACTACCTCTTACATTTCTGCCAGCCCCACCATCTTTCAACTGATGTTTGGACAGTATGGCTGATATGATGTGCAGTCTAATGGCCTTGAGGGGAAGCAGTGGTCTACCTGCTCTGGCCTGGTGGGAAATTAGAACAAAGTAGAGAATATTACACACGTGAGAGGTCTAGTTATCTTACTTATTGAACCACCCTCATATGTAAGCAGGTGATGCTCCTAAAATATATTTTATTCTAGCAAAAAAATGTATAAACATTCTTGTCAGATAATTCAAAGTCCTCTATTAGCAAAGTAGATATTTTCACTGAAAATGATCTCCTGGGCTTTTTATTTCATGGCATAGCAAGAATATCCAGTGGTAGTTCCAAAAACACACCTACGGTATGAACTGTCCAACTTCAGAATGACTGTGATCTCAAACTTCCTTTTCACGTTCAGCCATAGCCAGTGATGTGTGGTTTCCCACACTAGATGCAATGCCATTGGCATGTGTTATGGATGAAGCATCTCCAGACCTGTAGTTTCACAGTGCCCAAAGACAAATCAACAAAGCTTTCCTAAGTTGTCTAAAAGGATTGGTCACATGATTGGTTTGGATTCAAACCAGTCCATGTAAAAGACATGAAAAAGCTTTGTGAATAGTTTAAAAAAATAGCAAAAATAGTGGGTACGCGGATTAGGTCCAAACCTGGGGAACACATTTGCGAGTGGCAGCCAAAACATCCAATTGTAACTTCTTACAACTTAGGGATGGCAGAGGGCAATATACAGTACCAAATACTTGGTACTGTATATTGCCCTGTGCCATCCCGAAGTTGTAAGAAGTTACATTTGGATGTTTTGGTTGCCACTCGCAAATGTATCCACTCAGGGGACAGTGGTAAAGATCCCACAAGGTGAGTAATAATATATCTCCAGACCTGAGCCCAAAATCATCCGAGAGGACAATCCCATAAACAATGTACCAGGTCAGCATTAGGGTATCTGCACTTAGGGCAGGAATGGTTGGTCATATAGATTTGGTAGCAATGGTATGTGTATAAAGCTATGATAAATAAACACATGCACCATAGAATCAAGACAATGTGAGTCCACACTTGTAAGAAGCATAGAAAAATTTTGGAGGGCGTAGAGCCGTTTCTGGAAAGAGACCATTTTAAACAAACTACTCATATAGGAGAGTCACTGATGGCTCCTGCCCTACAATTCAAACTCTACTTTCAAAAGGAGCAGGGTGATATTTAGGTCATAAAAGAGTCATATGTTTTTTGGGTTCAGAACAGAGAGTACAGTATAGTTTTTTGGCCCAAGTAAGTCCTGGGTGCCTGGTCCAACATGAGCAGTTCACATTAAGGTGCAAGTATCAGTTTTCTACAGATTAATCACAAAAGCTGAGATGGTGGCACAGTTAGTGAGCTTAGGTAACAATAGTGCCAAAATGTCCTATGGGTCCAATATGTTGTAACCCATAACATTGTATATAGAGGTAGTTTAGTTTTAGTTCTATGTGGCCCACCTGGATTTCTGCCAGGTTTGCAGCACTGTAAGCTTTTGTTCCCAGGCCAGGTTGAATAGTAATAGTAATGGAGAAAGTGGGCAACCTTGGCGAGTACTTTGTGCCATGATGATCCAGTTAATCATTTAGAGGTATGTATGGTGAGGCAGAAATACATTTTTATCAAGTTAATACATTTTGGGGCAATATGTCAACAAAAAAAGACCTCATAAAGGTATGTCCAAGATACAGAGTCATAAGCCTTGTGGGCATCTAAGCTGAGAGGCATGCCATTAGCCTCAAAAGAGGATGATGCTACCACTGCACCAAAAGCAGTAGGCACACCACTCACAGAGTGATGACCAGCCACAAAGCCTAATTGGTGTGGGGTCAGTAGAAAAGGGAGAATAGACTGTAAACTGGAAGCTATAATTTTAGCCAACAATTTACAGCCAGGAAGGTTATGGGACGATGAAGGTGACTGGGGGTCTTTATCCATTTGGGGATAAAATGGTCCCTCTGATAAAATGGTCCCTCTGTCCTCACCCATGGATAAATGGGTGAGGACAGAGGGAGTTGTGCTTGCCTATAGTTTGACATCTTGTAAAATGGGAATAATTTCATCAGGGTGGCAATTGTAATATTATTTTGTAAATCTGCCCAGTCCTGGGTCTTTGTGTCATTTCCTAATATATAGAGCACATGGATTTAAAAAATGCCATGTCAGCAGTGCGGAGCTTCATTTGGGATGAAGTCAGTCAAGGGAGGCATGTCTCATCAACAAGGAGTCTGGTATAGTTTGTGTATAAAAGTCTGAATAGTAGGAGTGGAGAAAGGAGCAAATGTCATCAGATTTTGTCAGCATGGGCGAGGAGGGAGAGGGGTGAGACACCACAATATGGCTCCTGTTTGTAGGAGGTTTGGACAGGCTAGACAGGACTTAACCAGCACACTTATTCCATCAATAATATTTGTACTTAGTGATGGTAATATGCTTCTTAGCCAGGGATGTCAAAAAACATTCAAGGAGCCAATGGGATTATTTGTAAACAGCTAGCTAGTCATCACTGAAGTCCAACATGCTCAAAGCAAGATGACAACTGGCACTGCAGGGAAGCACATCCAGCTTTGTTAACCATATTCAAATTGACAACATAGGTTATCACATGGACATGCATGATCACCTTCATTGCTGCTCAGCAGGGCCATCATCATGCGGGGACTGAAAGAACGGGGGGTCTGCCCGCGCTTACTGCCACTGCACAGCCCGCAGCTCCGCACTTCCCCCTTGAATGAAAAAGGCGGGCCTGATGCTAACACCCACCTCCACTGACCAAGCCCGCACACTACCCGGTTGCCATATAGTAAACTGAGGAGGGGCCACTCCAAACTACACGCCGCGCTGAGGTCCGCCAGCCCCTATATTCAATCAAGTTTATTTTGCCTATTTTGTCAGTCCCGGGCCCCATAATTTCTGATGGCAGCTCTGCTGCTCAGAATGGAATCAGATTACACTGTACAACAAATGAATACTTTTAATTTGTTTCCTTTCTAAAAATAGTCATACATTACTAATTTGAGGTCAAGAAAAACTAAAATGATTTCAGAATGTTTTTACTAGCTCTATTTTTTGAGCTACACTACTTGCACTATACTGTATTTACATTAGTAATATAGTCATAGTGAAAAGCTATTTTAAAATAATCTGATATTTTCTTGATAGAAAATAAATAACAGTTGTTTTAATTCAATCAATCACAAATAAGAACACAAAACGAAACAAACATACAGCATACGAAACAAACATACAGCATACGAAAGTACTATCTAATATAGTGGCCTATTCATGGAGGTGCTTTCTCTTTGCTTGTCGCTGTACTCCTCTTCTGGGGCTTCTCTTGTCACTGTCCAACAGTAGTGAGTCACCTGCCCTGATATCTTTGTTCCATTGCTGAAATGTCTTGGTGGAATCGCTCACTATGCTTATCACTCAGTGCACCACAGTTATCTTGTGTGGGTAATCCCATGAATCACATATATTTGAATAGGGGAGGGGACAAATAACTGATTAATTTAATTGGGTCATTAGGGCCCGGCCCCTATGTGCGGAACACAGATTGCTGGTAAGATTCTCTCCATTCTGCCCACTTCACTAGGAATACCCCTACATCGTCATAAATGGGCTATATCTCGGAACTCAGAGCTAACTGAGAGTTTTAAATGTCATATTCATTCTTTGCATGCTGATATCAATTAGAAGTAACTATTTTCACATCGGAAACATTTTCATTGTTGTGCAGTGTTATCACAATTGTCGAGAGTATTGTCAAAATATTCAGATCACTTATGTTGAAAATACAATTAAACTAATCTGATTGATTCAGGTAATCCGGGATTCTCCAAATGCTGCAGGAAAAGTCAGAAAAATTCATAACATAACCCTTTCATGGTTCGAGATCAAAATATCTGCTGGTTGATTGCCTGCAAAAAGTAGCTATTCTGCAGATTACTATATCCTATGATATAGGATGTCTGATTCTGTATAAGAACAGAAAGTAAAAGGTATGCAGAATCTAATGAAATGTATCACTCATAAAATAATGAGTGAATGTGGAGTGATTGTTTGCGTTCACCGCAATGGTGCAAGCATTAGGAAAATGGCTGCTCTGGTAAATTGTTTGAGGGCAGCAGTTGTTAAAGTGTACAGCTACTGGATGCTTGAGTGGAACAAAGAGTGAGCAGACATGTTTGGTCCTAAAGACGGGCAACAGTGCATCCAATTACAAATAATTTGAATCAATTCAGATCACCTCTCAATGGACAGTCGCCACACATTACATGCTATCGTCTACAGAATCAAAAGGCCTAGCCATATGTTATCTACTGCAAACAGGATGAGTTGCCTCCATTTTGACTCAGGAACACAGGAATTGGTAAATGATAAAATGGGTCAAGTGATCTGTTGAATCACATTTTCAATTACACCATGCAGATGGTAGGGTGAAGATATGGAGACAACAGCACAAAAGCATGGATCCTTCTTGCATCATCAGGTCTCTACAGGCTGGTGGAGAAAAGATTATGATATTGCAGTTGAATGCATTTGGGCTAATATTCCCCACTAAGCAAACCGACAGTTAGTAGAATCTAGAAGAATTCAAGCCGTATTAAGGGCAAAAGATGGCCCAACAAAGCACTAACCCAGTGGTCATAACAATTTGGCCACTCAGTGTTTATGCTTAAGTATTTTAATTATTGAATTTGAAACATTGTCATATTTTGTTTCTTATTTATGAAATGGATAATTTGTGACCTTTCTGATCTGCATATACTGTACTGTAGATTATATTAATTAAATAGACTGCTCAGATTTACCATATTGCTAATTTTATTAAGTAAGCACTGTTCTTTTTTCTATATACAGTATACTAGCAATCCGCCCCAACTTTGCACGGGAGCAATTTCATCTTGCCACAGCCCTCTGCATCTCATACCAATCTATACCATGTCACCACAGTCCCCTGCATCTCACCACAACCTCCTGCTTCTTACTCACCTCACAACAGCCTACTGCTTCTCTCTACTGCCCCTTGCATGTCACCATAGCATCCTATATTTCACCACAGCCCCTTGCATCTCTCCACAGGCCCCTGCTTCTCACTTCTGCTTCTTACCACAGCCCCCAGCATCACACCACTGGCCTCTGCATCTCACCTTAACCCCCTGCTTCTCACTCCTGCCGCCTGCATCTCACCAGTGTCCCCACAACCCCCCCTGCTCCTGGCTGGGACTTGGCCACTGGGTTGCGTTGGGAAGGGCAGGAGGTTCATGGATGAGAGATTTGTATTGCAACTACCGTAAGCATTATCAGCAGCATGTCCCCGAGGCTGGAGCACCTGTACATATTTCTGCAGCCTCCATGCACACCCCTCCCAGGCTGCTGAACATGGTGATGAGCTTTGTCCTCATTGCACAATGTACCCTGTATTTCCTGGGCTTCCTGTTGAGCTTCCTCTTCGTGGTGCACCTGTCCAAAATCAGCACTGACTTTCCTGGGAAGTGCCTCCTGTTCACTGAGGGCATGTGGCTGAGTGGGAATATCACGTTGGAGATGGAGCACTTCACGCTGGAGGAGTGGTGTCCGGAGTCCACCTACAGATTCAGCATAGGGATGGACATCGGAATCCGATAGTTACTAACCATCAATGTTTTTGTTCCGATGGGTAGTGTTTTAACAATTTGATGGTAATGGACTGATGATGTTTATTACCATTGAATGGAAATAATTCAATGTTGGTCTGATAATTGTTTTTTTTCGTTTGATTCCTGATAGCTATGCCCCCCCGACTCATTACTGTGTCTGCATCATATCATCTTTATGGGTTCATTGGAGGCTGTCTGTCTGCCTCAGAAGTGACCCTGCTCAGTCCCTGACTACCTCCCATCTCTTGGCTGCTGCTAAGTAACAGGGCTCATTGCTATCTCTGATTGACTCAGTTTCAGATGCTTTCTAGCAGTTTCAGCACCCTCGCCAGATATTAAAAAGCAGCTTGGTACAAGATATTTTTATGTTACTTGCTTCACTAAAATCATTACTGCTCAGCTCCCTTTTGTCACAGATGAATGGTTCATACATCATACACTCTCCATCTGCCTCAGACATGACACTGCCCAGTCTCTGACCTTCTCCTCTCTCTAGGCTGCTGCTAAGCAACAGGGCACAGTGCTAGCTCTCAGAAAGCCAATCAGAGCACAGCCCTCGGCCCTGCAGCAGCAGCAGTCAGTCAGTCACTCACACATCACAGTTTATTCTGACTTGCTTCATTCCAAGCCTCAGTTTCAGATGCTCTTATGTTGTTTCACCACCCTGGCCAGCTCATATACAGCAGCTTGGTGACAGATTTCTTTTTGTCACTTGTTTCACTAAAATTATCACTCCTTGGCTCCATTTTGCCACAGATGAATGGTTCATGCACCTAAACCTTCCTTGACCAATGCTGTATAGAATAGTGAAAACCCAATCAAAATCCGTCCAGTGGTTCAAGAGATTAGCCCGAATGAACAGAGACTTTATTTTATATATATATATATATATATATATATATATACATATATAAATATATATATATATATATATACTGTGTATATCTATCTATCTATGGCAGAATTCTGTTTTTTATTTTCAATGCAGGATTAATATAAGGGCATGACTGTGCCCATCTAATATACTTAGGGCAAAATTTACTAAGCTTCGATTTTGGTTGATTTCATGTTTTTCTGCGATATCCCCATAATTTTGCAAATCAGAGATTTACTAAAGTCAAAACCAACAGTAAATCATATGAAAAACCTGACTTTAGACAGCAATAGATGGCATTAGATCATCGGAGCAATCATCAAAACATTTCTATAGACAGAAATTCAAATCCCAGATTTACTCAGCTCTGTGTAAGTAAACCCGATAGAAGCCACAGAAACATCACAGCAGAATAGTGAAAAAAAATAGTCCTAGCTGTGAGCGATGTGTTTGTCTGAAGCATTGCACAGATCAGTATGATCTGTGCAGGCTTTGGTGTGTAAGGCAGTAAATAAATGGTTACTGTAAAAAAAATGAGTGGGGTCCCCCCCACAAAACCATAACCATTTCCACGCTAATTGGCTAAGAGCATGGAAAACGGAGCTCTCAGCCAATTAGCACTTCCCTGATTCATTCTTATGAGAATGACAGGGAATGACCTGCCATTACACACTATTACTGTACCGAGTGTACAGTACTGTCTGTTTGGCTTTTTATTTTTTATATTTTCTGAAGACCAGTGGACTATTACATGGACTGAAGAGGAGCCGATCCAATGGGTTTGGTATGCATGATTTATTACATTTTTTTAATAAAGGACTTTCCGTTGAGTGTGTGTATTGTCAGTATTTTAATATTTTCTTTACATACGTACTACAAATGCCCGCAGGCCTTAATGTCCAGGCATACTGGCACTTGTTGTTCCACAAGTGCTGACAAGCCAGGACAGGCTCTTTGTTACTTGTAGTTCACATGTAATGAACAATATTATCTACTCTTTTACCATTAATTCCGAACCTACCACTACCTGGTCTTTCAGCACAGGCCTGGTCTTTCAAGCCTAGGCCTGGGGATTCCTCAGAAGGGGGCCGAAAAGTTTGGGTATGGTCTAAGTTATGGCAGGGGGACCCTCACTGTGTGTCTCTGTGCTATAGCATTAGCCCCTTGGATGGTTCAGCCCAGTGTTGGCTATTGGAAAATCGGGGGACCTCACGCTGGTTTTCCTGCACAATGATTCAGGACCAGACCATGCTGAGAGGTCCAGGGCTGGTTATGGTTTTGGGGGAGCACACATTTTTTTTCTACATTAACCATTTATTTACTGCTTTACACACCAAAGCCTGCACATATCATACTGATCTGTGCAGTGCTTTCAACCAGCCGCACATTGACAGTGGATTCATTTTTCTTTTTAACAGCAGTTTCTATCGTAAAGGGGAAATCTATCAGGGTGTCAGACAGAAAAAAATAACGCCATTAAAAGACACTGAAATACGCTGCTTAGTAAATCTTGCATTTAGACCTTCTAAACAACTGGCGATGTCCAGCAATTTTGTTTGGAAGTCAAAGATGACTCTTTTTTAATTTAACTCTTAGTATTTTATTTGGAGGCTGACACGCTCCTAAAAACAGCTTACACATACTTAGTAAAACAGTCCTAAGAGCAACATTACAAGCATCACTTTTTTTCTTTTCGTTAACACCATCCTATGCGATGCCTTTTATCGTCACAGAAAAGTACCAAGAGATAGCCAGGTAGACTTTCGGAATCCAGAGTTGCACTAGCAAATAGGAAAGGACCCTATCACCAGGGTCTGTGTTGGAAACATGAATCTGGAATCTGTAACTGGAACCATTTGTGGAGATCTCAACCCTGAGACCTGAATCCAGGTACATGGAGCTGGAACCTACTACTGGGAACTCAGAAAGATACATATTATGGAAACTCAGAACAGAGTAAAGCTAGAACTGGAATCAAGAACAGAACTGAGACAGTCTCTGTTGATTCTTTGGAAATTAATAAACAAAGCCTCAGAGCTAACCCCAGCTACAGGACTACCAGGGAAACCTGTCATCAACAGCCATAAAATTTGCTAGCAAACAGATTCCACAGTAAGACTGATGACAATGGCCACCACAGATTGTAGGTACTGTAGAAGAAGCAATGGTGTCTGGCAGAATGGTATAGAGATCCTGGGTGCAGATAGTAATGACTCCAGAAGTCGGCACTAGGAGAATGCATAGCCCTTGCTGAAAAGGAGGTAGAGAATGCAGAATGACAGGAACATCGCAGGATGCAACTAAAGCCCGGAGCCAGGAAATTATCCTCAAGTGAAGAAAGAGAGTTGTTCTGACAATGGATTGATCTCTGGAGAAAGGTTAAATAGGGTGCTCCTGATAGCTATTGGTTGAACAGATCATGTGAGCGCAGCTACTGAAATCTGGTTGGACTAAGAGAATCACATGGAAGAATCCAATATGGCCGCACACTTGCAGCTGAATTGTTAGTTTACAATTGGTGACAGTACACAGGAATGCTGCAGACGACCAAGGGATGCATGGACGACTGTGAGATAGAACCTCCGGACATAAGTGGGACTACATGGGGTCACTACATGGTTTGTGTAGTGATTAGCATTATCACCTCACAGCACTGAGGTCGTGACTTTCTGTTCATGGCTTATCAGTGTGGAGTGTATATGTACTTCTTGTGTTTGCATAGGTTTTCTCTGGTTCTCTGGTTTTCTACCATACAGTACTTGTAGGTTACTTGGCTGATGACAAATAAATTAACACTAGTGTGTATGTATGACCATGTGATAGGGAATATACATTGTGAACTCTGAATGACCTCTGTAAAGCTCTGCATAATGTGTGTGCACTATATACATAACTGTTAATAAATAAATAATATATAAATAATAGAGATGAACAGTTTGGCTCAGATCTCAGAAAGAGGCAAACCATCATCTTTCATGAACATCTATGCTGCAGTGTCTGTGAAAGATGAAGTTTTTCTTCGTTCTGAGATACAAGTGGATCTGAGTCAACACTAAAGCACTAAAGCACTTATCTCTAATAAATGATACAAATAATAATAAAACAATCTTAACTAAATTAGGGGAGTGCTAATTACCCAAGCTCGGGCTTGTTATAGGGGCCTGCCGGGGGCCTGGCTCTGTCTCTGCCCCCCTCCCTCATACCTGTCAGCAGCCTTGGCCACAGTACATGCAGTGCTGCTGATACTTTTCCTATTTTTTTTCTAAGGGGAGGGGGTGTGGCCATGCCTCCCACAATTAGGTCACATCCCCCGAAAAGTACTGAGGCCTGGATCAGCTCTATGGAAACATGCACTAAGTTTGGAAACTAAAGACAAGTGACTGCTACAGAATGTACAGTGCATCCGGAAAGTATTCACAGCACGTCACTTTCTTCACATTTTGTTATGTTACAGCCTTATTCTAAAATGGATTAAAATCATTTTTCTCCTCAAAATTCTACACACAATACCCCATAATGACAATGTGTAAAAAGTTTTTTTGAGATTTTTGCAAATTTAATAAAAAAAAAACAACCTAATAAATCACATGTACATAAGTATTCACAGCCTTTGCTTAATACTTTGTTGATGCACTTTTGGCAGCAATTACAGCCTCAAGTCTTTTTGAATATGATGCCACAAGTTTGGCACACCTATCTTTGGCCAGTTTCGCCGATTCCTCTTTGCAGCACCTCTCAAGCTCCATCAGGTTGGATGGGAAGCGTCGGTGCACAGCCATTTTCAGATCTCTTAAGAGATGTTCATTCGGATTAAAGTCTGGGCTCTGGCATTCACAGAGTTGTCCTGAAGCCACTCCTTTGATATCTTGGCTGTGTGCTTAGAGTCGTTGTCCTGCTGAAAGATTAAACGTGGCCCCAGTCTGAGGTCAAGAGCGCTTTGGAGCAGGTTTTCATCCAGGATGTCTCTGTACATTGCTGCATTCATCTTTCCCTCTATCCTGACTAGTCTCCCAGTTCCTGCCACTGAAAAACATCCCCACAGCATGATGCTACCACCACCATGCTTCACTGTAGGGATGGTGTGACCGGACGCCTTTCGCCTAGGCCGTCACTGGTCACAGGTTAGCGCTTTCGGAATCCCAATCACCGTCAGTGACCGCCTGTCACTGACTCCGCCCACTCTGCCGTGGGCGTGTAACGATGCTGCCACCACCAAACGCTACCATTGGCGTTTGGAACCGCTTACTAGGTACACTCAGGCTCCTGCCTTGGAACCTGGAACCGCTTCTGCTGCGTATGCGTTTGATTAACTGCGGACACACCTCCTGATTGGTGTCGGCTGTTCCCACCTGATCCCTCACAATGGACCAGGTCTGCACGGTAGCTGGCAGAGGAGTTGAACTTGGAGACACGGAGCTCTTACCCAGAACAGCAGGAGAACGGAATAGCGTTTTTGCGCAATTCTGTTGGTCGCAAGATTGAGGCAATTGGTAAAGGCAAACAGTGTTTATTTGCTCAATATCTTAAAGAAGACCCTCCCTTCCGTCTGAAGGGGAATATCACACAGAAATCAAACAGCAATTCTCCACAAAGGATTTTCAAAGATGTACCACATACAGGAATCTTATCAGCAAGTCTCCTCCTCATAGAAGTTACAGGGTTGTACCACACAGGGCTCACAGTCCCTCTTTTTATGTTATTCTTACACACAACATCACAGGGGGGCAAATTCACCCTGTGTTCCTTCCAGCCAATCAGGCTATCTCAGAAAACATAAGTTAACATATTACATTTCAAAGGAGTCTCTCAATATCCTCCTTCCTAATCCACCAACACAAACTGATTTATCATACATTATACTGTCTCCTAAAATGTTGATATAACATTTCCCAGGAAATAGTAAATGACATTCATCAATGAGTTTGGCATTTCCAACCTTAACACATTCAGTGACATCCAAAAGGTTCTTAACAACAAATTGTCTTTTCAAAGGAAGTTCTGTACATGAAGGGTTTGGCTATACGACACCATTCACACCTTCACACAGAGAACTTCCAGTCACCCTATTCATCAGACCTCCTGCTAGTATCTGCAGACACAGAGGCTGGTCATGTCATATACAGGTATATATTCAATAAGTGCATTTTCTCTACAAAATATACATTTACCATATAGTGCATAGCCTATTAAATATACTCTGCTTCATGCACTAATGCATTGCAGATCAGCTGCAGTGCATTACAGAAATACATATATATTTTGATACAGTTTATTATAAACCATGTGCAGTGTGCTTTTACACTGTCCTTTTAAAAATGACGGCACAGCACGGGGGTTAACCCTTTCAGTGCTGTGGCAGCCATTAACCCCGTGTGGCCTGCCTCCGGCCACAGATGGTATTGGCCTGGTGATGAGCGGTGCCTGGTTTCCTCCAAACAGAATGCCTGGCATTCATGCCATAGAGTTCAATCATTGTCTCTCATGGTCTGAGAGTCCTTCACGTGCATTTTGGCAAACTACAGGCAGACTGCCATGTGGTTTTTACTAAGGAGTAACTTCCGTCTGGCCACTCTACCATACAGGTCTAAATGGTGGATTGCTGCAGAGATGGTTGTCCTTCTGGAAGGTTCTCGTCTCTCCACAGAGGAATGCTGTAGATCTGACAGAGTGACCATCAGGTTCTTGGCCACCTCCCTGACTAGAGTCCTTCTCCCCCGTTCACTCAGTTTAGATGGACAGCCAACTCTAGGAAGAGTCCTGGTGGTTCTGAACTTCTTTCATTTATGGATGATAGAGGTCACTGTGCTCATTGGGACCTTCAAAGGAGCAGGTTTTTTTCTGTACCCTTCCCCAGATTTGTGCCTCGAGACAATCCTGTCTCGGAGGTCTACAGACAATTCCTTGGACTTCATGCTTGGTTTGTGCTCTAACATGCACTGTCAAATGTGGGACCTTATATAAACAGGTGTATGCATTTCAAAATCATGTCCAATCAACTGAATTTTTCACAGGTGGTCTCCAATTATGCTGTAGGAACATCTCAAAGATGGTCAGTGGAAACAGGATGCACCTGAACTCAATTTTGAGCTTCATGGCAAAGGCCGTGAATACTTATGTACATGTGATTTCTTAGTGTTTTTTTTTTTAATTAAATTTGCAAAAATCTCAAAAAAACTTTTACACGTTGTCATTATGGGGTATTATGTGTAGAATTTTGAGGCCAAAAATTAATTTATTCCATTTTGAAATAAGGCTGTAACATAACAAAATGTGGAAAAAGTGACGCGCTGTGAATACTTTCCGGATGCACTGTATAGCAAACACCAGGGGTGTAACTAAGGGTGTGAGAGTGGTGCCGTCACACAGAGCTCAGGGCTCTGTGGGTGGCACCATCGCTGCCTCACGGTCCATGCATCTGGTTAGCAGAGTTTTTTATAGTGCCTGCGGAGGAGCTTCGATACCCGCAGCCTAGAATCCCTGTCCACCTGTTGCTTCTACCTTGGGACAGAGGTAACCTGGGCCTCTGGTACACCATCGCTTTACTTCAGCTATCTTCAGCCCTACACTATCTGTGAAGGTGTACACTAATGGTGTGTGGCTGTGCAGTGACCGGACTGGCCCTATATTGGACCCCTCTGGTCCGGTGGCGATTCTACCAGCAGAATATCCCAGTCTACAGCCTAGCCTACTTAAACAGGGAGCCACCAAGCATATATTATACTACTTCTCCACGGTTTGGATTAACACCAGCATTCTACTCATCTGTTGCCACAATGTACATATGAGTGAGTCCTACTATCCACGAACCTTAGGGTTCTTTAATATGAGGATTTGAACTTTGATATTACCGCCCTTGACCATTTATCTCATCTTCAAGTATAAGTGTAGCCAGAGTATTTGTAACATTATTTCTACTTCATACCGCTTGACATAATTCTGCCATCCAAATTGATACAACACAGAAAAGTGCAGTTATTAACCCTCCACTGATTTTTGAGTCATTGTCTGTGTACTACAAGTTTCTTAATTGTATTGTTATTATTCTGTATATTTATGATTTATTACAATTGTATTTGCTCTTTTTATTGTTTGATTCAAGGTACACTTTTAAATTGTTTGTTTTTTAGTAATAAATTTACTGCATTCTAAGAAGTGCACCACCCGTTTTTTTCTGGTTAGCAGGCTGCCTGCTAGCAGCCAGTGTCCTTTGGATGCAACAAACATGCACCCTGCAGCCTTTACAGCACCCAAGAGCATCACACAGTGCTGCTGTTCTTCAGGTTGCTGGCGGCCCCGCCCTCTTGGCATGACATCATGATGTCATGTGATCAGGACATGGCTGGCCTTAAAGCCTTCTTACAGCACTGACAAACATAACAATCTAAAGTTATAAAATGTCATATATTAAATTTAAAAAATGGGGACTAATGACGCAAAACTCAATGTACTCTAATACCCCTTTTCCACCTAAATTCCGGGTATGACCCAGAGTTGGAACAAAGGGCCTGATTCATAGCCGGACGCTCTGAACGAGTGCCCGCTCTGAATCATGGCGTTTTTTTTTTTTCTGGTGCGTCCTCCTGGACGCTTGCATAGCTGTGGGTTACCACCCACAGCTTATGCGAGCGTCCATGATGATGGTCGCGATGGTCAAGACCATCGCGACCATCGGGCTTGCGACGAGCCCCTACGGTAGGGTCTCGCTGCCGCAAGCCCTTGAGTGATTTTGGCTCTATCAGAGCCAAAATCACTCCCACTGACATCACTAGTGATGTCAGTGGGGCCGGACCCAGATGGTAGGCGTTCCCATGGGAGCGCCTCCGTCTGGGCAGCCACGCCCCGGCACGCCCACCAAAGGGGGTGTGCTGTCACTCACCATCAACAGCACGCCCCCTTTGGTGCGAGACCCCGAGCGACGGCTTCCCGTCGCTCGCCGGGTCTCGCGCATGCGCACGACGGAGCAGCCTCCGTCGTGCGCATGCGCATTTGGGTACCATCGACACGCTTGCGAGCGTCCTGCGCTCACGAGTGGGTCTGAATGAGACCCAAAGTTCCATTCTGGATCAGACCCGGAATATTCCCGAGTCGGCGCCGCTCACACCGGAGTCGGGTCTGCACAGACCCGGCTTTTCCGGAGTGAAAGTGGTCACTTGGAGATGACGTCATCTCCAAGCGCCACTGAAGCCGGACCAATCGGCCGGCTTGCAGTGCACTCCAGGTCATTGTGACCCGGAGTGCGCTGTTCTCACAGCAGGGTTTCACGGGCTACGCCCGTGTTAAACTCTGCTATTTACCTGGGTTGGATTGCTGGGTCACTCGACCCGGCAATCCAACCCTCTCCCCTTTTACACAAAGGAGCTGCCCGGGTTAACCCTTCAATAACAGGGTTTTAGCTCCAGTGTAAAAGGGGTATAAGAGAGATTATAATACATTTCCTTAGTGAAGTAAATAGCTTTATCTTTTATCTAGAGATATATGATATCATTTGGCAAGACTTTTTGTAACAAATAATCCATAGGTATCTTATACCTAAATGGTTAAACACAAGTAAGTGGTGCATTTTAATACTAATAGTAGCATTATTTTGATAAAATAATTACAAGGCCCAACATTTGTTTCTGAAAAGAGCATTTGCTCTTGACAATAATTGCTATGCTTTGTTGAAGCTGTCCAGGAGTTAAATACACCCATGAGATTTAGTTACAAACATTTTAATTAATGCAAACCTAGAATGCAAATTAATTTGCATAATTAATTCAGTGAAAATGATGATTCACATGTAATGTTTAAGTTGAAGGGCAAAAATAGCTTTTTGACATAACAAATGGGACTCACCCAAAAAATAAACAAACAGAAAATATGGCTGAAATATTTGGTAATGGTTATTTATTTATTTTTTTTGGTTCTTCTGTTTGCAAAATTTGATAGTTTATTGTAATTATTTATTTTTTCCTCAGTTCAGCATTCACATTTTCCCTAGTTTTACTTGGGTAAGTAACATACATATTATATACACATGTTTGAAGACTGGATTCCATTATAGAACTTATGGCAAACAATATAATATGTAGAGGATGAAGAGTCTGTATGATCTCAGCAATTGTCTTGATGGTCTCTATGATTTTATTAATTTTTTGTCCATAAAGAAACAAAGTAAGCACTGCGAGCACTTCAGTGTAATTATGCACGCCTCTGAAATGGCGTTTAGACGCTCAGGCCTGAGTTCGCACCTTCACTCCCCCGTTTTTAATGTCCAGCCCCTGTTACCACCCACAAAACGCTGTCTCCTGTCACTCACTCTGCTGGGCAGTCTATGCGCAGCGAGCGAACGCTTCCCGATCTCTCGCACAGGTTCGCACACGCGCACTGCGATGTGTATGCATGCGCTGAATGCGAAAATCATCCTGCTACGAGCGAACGCATCCAAGCTAGCGGGTCTGAATCAAGTCCTTTATCTCTCTCATCTTTATCTCTCTCCAAGCTTTGATAAATCTCCACACAGTCTTTCTACTTACAGTCCAACACTGAAACAAAATTGTCAACCTTCACCTCCAGTAGGATTTTATGTCAGCACAAGCCAAACTACTGTCACCAAGCCACCATCCATGAAACATTCAACAGAATAAAGAATGTTTGCCTAGCACTGTTGGTGACCTGAATACTGCCTATAGAAGTGTTACCAGGGAGTGTGAATCATTCACTAATTACTGTTGTGTACTGAGCCTCGCTGAAATATCTGCCACCAATATTTGCATTTAATAAATAAACAATTTAGGCATGTTTTAATAAGTATTTTTGAAATGCGCTGTACATTGTGTTATTTTTATCTCTATGAGTGATTAGGGCCGTTGCTACCATTAGGCAGTATTAGGCGGCTACTTAGGGGCGCTGGCCACTGGAGGGCACCGCTGAGTCCAGAAAAAAAGAAGGATGTCTCTTTCAGTCCTGGCTGGGTCTACAAATGACCAAGGCTGATGCACGTGTGTGTTAATGAGTGCAGACAGGTTTAGTGTGTGTGGGGGTGGTGGTTTTAATGAGTGCTGACAGGATAAGTGTATGTGTGTGTGTGTAGGTTTAATGAGTGCTGCCATGGTGAGGTGTGTCTGTGTGCGTGTGTGGGGGGGGGTTAATGGGTACTGACATATATTGCGGCATAGATGTGTGGCATAATGTTTTGGGGGCACAGCTGTATGGCATATAAAAAAATTGGGGCACATGTGTGGCATATATATATTAGGGGCATTGTATAACATAATTCATGACTGTGGCATACCATACATTTTGTACACAGCTGTGTGGCATACGTATTGGAAGCACTGATGTATAGCAGTATAGCAGTGGTGTCGCAAGGGGTATGTGGGTCGCACCTGGGTGTCACCCACCAAAGGATGACAAGAAAGTGCCGATACTGTGCAGATACCTCCTCAGTGACAGGAGCCGGGTGCTCCACTGTAGCATTACATGCAGCACTCGGCTCCTGACACAGTGAGAGAGCTGGGTCTGCAAACAGAGTGGTCCCCGGGGGCAGTCTGCACCTCCGGGAGCCCCCGTAGTGATTACAATGGGGGTTTGGGCTGCGAGGCCATGCCTCCTACCTGAGAGGCCATGCTCCTTTTTAATCTGCACTAAAGCTCTCCCTACACCGGGTGTCACAGTGGGGAGGGATGCTACTGATGTATAGCATAATTATGAATTGGGGATACAGCTGTGTAGCAGATAATGAATGTGTGGCACAGTGTTATGAGGCAAAGTATGATTTTGGGGCTCTGCTGTGTGGCATAATAGTTGGTGAATTATTATATAGTATATTATGAATTTGGGACACTGCTGTGTGGCATATTATAAATTGGCGTCACTAATGTGTGGCATAGTATGGCATAGTATTGGAGGGAGCAGGGGCAGTGGTGGACGAAATGTTGCCTAGGGCACCCGAACACCTTGCATCGGCCCTGAGAGTGATCATCATACATAGTTTGAACAATTTCCTAATACATGTATTTCTTTTACTGGTATACAATGTATCGGGCCTATACAGAGACCATTTTCAGAAGTCACTGAAATCATAAATAGATTAATTTGATTAGCAGTCTGTACCTCACAAAATGCTCTAGAGGCTGCCTGCATAAAAAAGGAGTCTCTCCTTCAAAAGCAATAAAAGATTCCGAATACTTGTATAAGTTTGAGGAAAGGTAAGCACCCTGTTTTGTTAGGAGTTTTGATAGTTTGGGGGTTAAAGGATAGAGAGGGCATAGCTAGGACCTGTCAATCAAATTATTGAGCCTATTAGCAATGTAGCAGGAGGCAAGGCCTCTGCTAGTCATATAAATAGCCAGGCTTGATGAACCAATTTCCTCTTTGCAGTTACAAGCTGGCTGAGTATTCACCTCCTTGTTTGCTGTCTTATTGCCTTATTTCTTATTTCTCACTTTGCTAATTATATCCACCTATCCAGCTCATTCATAACATCATCATTTTCATTCCCTCATTAGCACCCTCATTCGCGAGCGGGTCTGAATCAGGCCCTCAGATCGAAGGTGAGAGAACGGGTTAGAAAAGGTAAATTTGTAGACATGTTCGCCATTACGGTGGATGATAAAAAGGCTCTTGATCAAGCAAAGTCGGCAGGGTCAATAGCTGGGGAAGCCAGAAGATCTTATGTTAAATGGTTGGCAGGCATGTACGTTTTTGCGGCATGTTACTTAGAGACCAGGCCAGGCAAATATTTGAACGTGTTCAATACATGCAATTAGTCCATAGCATGTATAACTCGGCCAAAGGGACTGCGTGGCGTCAATACAATGAGACCTTGAGAAAGAAACAGGAGGTTCAGGAAGTTTTCCAATTTGGCTTCAAAGACGTCGAAATATGGCTGGAAGTCAATCAGCAGAACAAAGTGCCCACGAACTCCAGCGCAGCCAGGAAATAGCCTTTTTCCGGCGCGCTTCGCCCCAATGGGGGGCGTTCGTGGGAGATGTTATGTATTCAATAATGCCCAGTGCAGCAGAGGTGCTGGTTGTAGATATCGGCACATCTGCATGCTATGCGGTAGCGGACACCCGGCCAAAGACTGCTCCCAGGGTGGGTATTCCGGGGCAGGCCGGGGGGAGCAACATGGAGAACAATGAAGTGGTAATAAATAAAGCACCATCACCCATCATTTTAGTTGAGTTGGAAAAGTGGTTAGGCCGCTATTCCCTCAAAATTCAATCAGCGTTTTTGCTCGATGGTTTTAAGCACGGTTGTCGTCTCCCTTTAACTCAGGATATTTGTGTGGTTGGCAAGAAGAATTTGCGGTCAGTAAGGGAGCATCCAGATGTGGCCATGCGTAAAGTGGCAGCAGAGGTGCAGTTGGGACGCATGTGCGGCCCCTTTTCCTCTCTACCCTGAAGGGTCTCTGTATCTCACCATTGCGTGTGGTTCTGAAAAAGGAACAGGGCAAGTTTTGGTTAATCCAACACCTTTCTTACCCAGAAGGAGGGTCAGTCAATGACGCTCTAAATGAGGAAGATTGCAGCATGAGTTACCAGTCTTTCGAACAGGCCCTAGTGATTGTACAGGGTTTCGGTAGGCAAGCATTGTTGGCATAGGTGGATATCGAATCTGCATTCAGACTGCTGCCCCTTCACCCAGATTCCTTTAAATATATGGGTTTTAAACTCGCAGGGCAGTATTACGTCAACAGATGTCTTCCGATGGGTTGTTCCATCACATGTTCATTCTTCAAGCGTTTCAGTTCCTGTCTACATTGGTGCGTGCAGGCAGGTATGGGTCACGGGGGCGTAGCTCATTACCTAGATGATTTCTTATTGGTGGGTCCAGCGGGCAGCTCAGTTTGCAAGGATTTACTCTTTTCCTTGCAAGTATTGTTTGCCATTCTAGGGGTTCCCGTAGCTCAGGAGAAAACAGAAGGTCCGACTATCCGCTTATCCTACCTGGGAATAGAAATCAATACCATGTTGGGTATTTGCCGTTTACCGTTATAAAGGGTTAGGAAGTTAAGGGATCTATTGGAGTCGGTTGTTTTGGCAAAGAAAGTTCCGCTTAGGCAACTGCAATCTTTCTTAGGCCTTTTGGATTTCGCTTGCAGAGTGATACCCACGGTCAGGGTTTTCTATTGTAGTTTAGTGCGCTCTACTGCAGGGGTTAAAAAGTCGCACCACCTGATTCGCATATCACACGACATGCGGGAGGACCTACGGGTATGGCTTATGTTTTTGAGGGAGTTTAATGGAGTACAAATTTGGCTTCCGGCATCGGTGGACAATTGCGAGCTTCAGCTATTCACGGATGTGTCGGGTTCATTATGCTGCTTTTGGAACTTTTTACAATAGTGGTCTCCGTCGAGCTGTGGTCCGGCAAGCTTTCCAATAGGGGTATAGTTTTCTGGTGCGATAATTTGGGGTCGTGCATGCTATTAATAATCAGAGGGCGGAATCACCTCCGGCCTTGCGCTTATTAAGGCTTTTAACCCTTTTATGTTTGAGCCAGAATATTGAGTTCCGGGCTCGTCATGTTCCAGGGGTGGAGAATAATATCGCAGATTCCTTGTTGCGTTTTCAGTGGGATAGATTTAGGGCTCTTGCTCCATTCGCTAGTTCACGTGGCTTAACTTGTCCTCTGTATGTCTGGCAAATTGTCGAGCCGGCATCGTAGGACTCGCATTGATGTCATTGGCCCAGAGTATGCTGAGGACTTGGAAAGATTGGCAAGGCTTCCGGGCCTCCATGCGGGAGGGAGGTAAGCTGATCCATGACTGCATGTTACATTTAGTTTGGGATAGGCACAATCAAGGCCGTTCGAAAGCTGCCATGTCGGCTGCTTTTTCTGGCATTTCTTATTTTTCTAAGTTGCATGGCGAATCGGACCCCACAAAATCCTTTTTGTTAACTAAGGCAATGAGGGGATGGGCGAAGGAGCGCATTGCGGTAGGGGATGCGAGGCATTCCATTGATCCCGCTCTCCTAAGGGAACTCATAGTTGCGGTTTCTGGGGCCGCGGCGAGCGATTACGAAGCAATGCTTTTTAGTTTGTCATTCTCCTTAGCTTGTTTTGGTGCATTTAGAATTGGGGAATTGGTGGCGGTTAATAAGACCTCTGTATCTTCAGGTCTGCTTTTTAGTAATGTGGTGGTCAAAGAGGATCTAATTTTATGCCGCATTCACAAATCTAAAACACATCGGTTAGCTAAAGGAAAATGGATTTCTAATCCGGTGCACGCAGATGTAGTCCTCAATCCAGTCAGTTGGGCCGACCAATTTAACAAAATGCGTCCCTCAGGTGGCACTCCCCTCAGGTGGCACTCAGTGGCTTGTCCACGCTGACCTAAGTTTCAGTTTACTAGGGTTTTTCAAAATTGCTTGATTGCGCTTGATTTGCCTTTAGATAAGTTTGGTACGCACTTCTTTAGAATTGGGGCAGCAACATGCGCGGCAGCCGCAGGCGCTTCCGTCGACTCTTTAAAACAATTGGAGCGATGGAAATCTTCTGCATATAAAACTTATTTGCGGGGGGATAAGCTACTATTGTTTTCCTTTCCCTGGCTAGGTATTTTAATATTTGTTACCAATTCTGGCGGGATTAAACCTTTTTGCAGTTACTCCCGGGATGACTAATTGTAGGGTGTGGTTCATAGGCCACTCATATATTTACCGGGCGAGCAAACATCCTTTGGCCTTTCAGGCCCGGAGCTTGTTAGGTGTTAGCAAGGTGCAGTGGTTCAGAGTTAGAAGTATGCGCTGGTCCGGCCTTTTAATCTCATTGTGGTCGGCAGAAACTAGATTTGGGACCCCTGATTGGGTGGTGGTTCATTTAGGAGGTAACGATCTGGGTACTTGTAAAGGCATTAAGCTCATTCATGCAATTAGGAGGGATTGGCAGACAATAATTGATAGATGTCCAGGAGTAAATTTAGTGTGGTCAGACATAGTTCCCAGGCGTTTTTGAATAGGGTCTCAAGGGGGTGCAGCGTTGGATAGGGTGCATAAGAAGGTCAACGCAGCAGTGTCCAGGTTTGTCATCAAAGTAGGAGGGAGCGTGATATGAGGAGAGGTGTCGCGGTCTGGAGCAGCAGCGTGGATTCAGGTAAGTATGTTTTTATATATATTTTTTTAAAAACCTGTCAGCACTACTGGGGGTACAACGGAGGAGGGGGGTGGCTACTACTGGGGGACCTCTTCTGGGGTGGGCGTACAATGGGGGGGTGGCTACTACTGGGGGCACCATTATTGGGAGGACCTCTACTGGGGGGGGGGGTATTACTGGGGGCACCATTATTGGGAGGACTTCTACTGGGGGGGGCTATTACAGGGGGCACTTAATCAGGGGGGGGAACCTCAACTGGGGACCACTACTTGGGGGGAACTACTACTAGGGGCATTATAAAAGGGGCCTGCTACTAGGGGCACTGCACTGGGGGGACCACAACTGGGGGCAATAACAGGAAGGACCACTACAGGGACCACTGGATAGGGGGGGTCACTGCTGGGGGCCTGCATCAGGGGGACCTCTACTGGGGGCACTTCATGGGAAGGGGGGAATACTACTGGGGGCACTATATAAGGGGCATACTACTAGGGGCACTGCGGGGACCACTACAGGGGGCACTAGATAGGGGGGGATCACTACTGGGTGCCTGCATAAGGAGTACCACTACTTGGAAAACTGCATGGGGGGGACTACTGCTGGGGGCACTATATAAAGGGCACTGCATAGGTGGGGACTACTACTGGGGGCACTATATAAAGGGCACTGCATAAGGGGATACCACTACTGGGTGCACAGCATTGTGGGGACTGCTACTGGGGGCACTGCATAAGGGGGAACACTACATAGGGCACTGCATTTGGGGGGACCACTACTGGGGGCACTGAGTAAGGGGAACTAATTGGGGGCTGTATAAGGGGGACCACTACTGGGGATACTGTATAAGGGGCACTACTATGGGCCTGCATAAGAGGGACCACAACTGCATACTAGGGGTACTGTATAAGGGGTACTACTGGGGTTAAGGTGCATATGGATAGGAATGTTCAGCGTGAAAATGAAGGAGTGTGTCATGTTGACACGCCCCATTTTTAAGTGACCACACCCATTTCTTTTTCATATCGGGATGTTGGGGGGGGGCTCCCTTTTCAAATTTGCCCTGGGCTCCAAATACCCTAGTTACGCCACTGGGTACATCTCATGGGCTTGGGCTTAGAATGGTTCATTATGGACCTTTACAGCTTCCTCGAGATATTTCTAGATGGGTGGCAGGGCTTGGTTAATTTGGCCGAGCTTTGGTGGAATGCAGTGGTCTTGGGCGGTCTATTATGGTGCTAAGAGTGCCTGAGTGGCATTTGCCTCTTGATAGCGGCAAGTTAGTTATTTTCTAATGGGGGAATAGGCCATCATCTTAGGGAGGGGTCAAGGCTATGCTTATTAGAGGAGAATGGTACCATTTCAGGCCAGTTTACGCTAGGGCGGAGATCCGTCCTCTTTATTTAGTCAAATACTTTATTGGGCTGTGGCCCAGGAGCGCAGCTTTTTCTGCCACCGATCTTTCAATTACAAATTCCAATTTGATAAATACAGTTTTGGCTGTGTCGTCTTTAAATTCCACATATGCCTCCAAGTGTTTATTTCTAGTTAGTGGTTTAAGTTAGGAGCAAAACGTATTATTAAAATAATGGGTGACTTATATAAGCAGTACATGCGCCGCTCACTATAGATGTTGAAATTAGGCCCGTGAAAAACCCATATTAAATAAAATCCCAGAATCTAAGTCCTCATTCGATATTTTGGTGCCCAAATTGGCAAATAATGTCACAATGTAATGTCATAGAGTAATACTAGTTACAATTCCAAAATCATGGCATGACCACCAAAAGCAGAATCTTGCAACTGCACCGAATGGGTCCACCACAAATATCACTCCTCTTTCATGTAAAAGTCAGTGCTCACACCAGAAAAATACAGCACCTCATGGAGAAAGGATAAGGACAGTATCAGGTTTAAAAAAACTAGGGGGTTTATTTACTAAAGTTAGATTTTGTTTTATGTTTGATTTTCCATTAGATTTTGGTTTGATGGTTCGATTTTCTTAGAGGAGATTTGCTAAAGCCCAAATTGAATGTCAAATCGAGCAGAAAAATGAATTTCATGTCAAATTGAATTTCTGCAAAACATCAATGTTTTCCCATTGAAGAATATAGGATCCCTTCATTTACTAACATTCAATTTACAAATCGAAAGTAAAACGAACTCCAGATCGAACCGCAAATCCCCAAATGAATAGAACTGTTTCATGCTTTCGATTTTAGCATGAGCAGTTCTATTTGACACAGGTGCATGCATACATCAGTGAGATGCATGGATGTATCTTAGTGTAAAAAGCTTGTTAAGAGTTAATTTTATTTTAAAAATGACGTGGGGTCCCCCCCTAAAAGCACAACCAGCCCCGTACTTTTCATAGCCAGTCCTGGTTGTATAAATACAGGGGGAAAAATGTGTAGGGATCCCCTGTACTTAGCGCAACAAGCACCAGGCTCTGAGTCGGTCCTGGTTCTGGAAATACAGGGTTAAAAAATGCTTAAGGTTTAAGGTTCCCCTGTAATTTCCATAACCAGCACCTGGCTATTTGTAGCAGGAGGGGGGTAATGCCACAGCTATGGAAACCCTATCACCGGGTTCCCCGGCCAAAGCTTTACCCCGACCGCTATTCAGCCCAGGCCAGGCATCTTTAAGGGAGTTGGGGACCCCCCCAATTAAGGGGTCCCCCTATTCAGGGCACCCCAGGTCTAAAATAATAAATTAGCACTTAACAAGCTCATTACATGCATGCATCTGTGTAAATCAGTCCTGCTCATGCTAATAATGAAAGCATGAAGCAGGTCTATTCATTTGGGGATTTGAAGTTCAATTTAGATTGGGATTTGGTGTTCGGTTTGTTCATGAACATGCAAAATCAAACATCAAATCCCTTCTTAACATTAAAATTTAATTTGATTTGAAAATTTAATGCAAAATAGAATCTTAGTAAATTTGAGATTTGCTAAGGTATTTTACAGTTCAATTTCAATTCCATTTCAGTTGATTTAAGAGATTCATAAAAATGAATTCCAAATCGAACTTTAGTAAATTTACCCCTAGGTTGCTCAGAGATGGGGGTTATAATGATATTTACTCACCCATCCAGAGTCATCTGTGCTGGTCTCTCCCTCTGTTGTTCAGCTACTGTGTGAGTGGGTGACCCAAATATGTTTATGCAGTATTGGATAAATCACACTATGTGTATTTAAAAAAGTATATTTATTCATAATTACTATAAAACAGTATATATTTTATATATATGATTGCTTAGTCCCTATGTCCACCACCTCCTTTGAATTTGAATATCTGAAAGACTGATTAAGATATTAATGTGATTCTTTTGCGACAGATTTCAATCAGCAATAAATTACAGAATTTGGAATAAAACTATATAAAATTTGATGGAAAAAAAAATTACAAAAACCATAATAAATGTTTTAGTATAGCTAACCTTAAAATGTCAAGAAAACTACCAGAACACAGAGCCGGCACAGTGACCAGGGGAAAGCAGGATAGGGGTGACTGCCACTGGCTGCTGTTCTCACTCACTACTGGTGGTCTGTGCTCTCACATGGACCCGGTGCCCGAGCCATGTGTAGACACTATTTACATTCTGCCCAGTTCAGCTCCTTATTGACTGCCTGGCTGCGTGACGTAGCTATTACATAATGAGGGAGGGCGAGCAGGTGGAACAACATGTGAGGCGGGCGCTCTTCCCTCACTTACTTTCTCCTACATGCCGATTCCAGGCTCGCAACTCCCAGCAAATCAGCACTGGCTTTGTGTCTCAAAAGCAAAGCCTCTTTTCTCTTCTTTCCACGACAACTGCCGGCAGCCGCTGATTGGCGGGAGGCTGGGAGATGGTGAGGCAGAGTAACCGTGCATCACACTTACAAATTGTCGAAATGTTACAATAAAAAAATCCACAAAAGCCTATAAAGGGCGTAGCTTAGCCGCTTCTGTTTCACACACATCTTTTATTACCTGATTTCATCATATTAACATATGAATTAGCCATTATCTAGCTAAGCATTTTCCGGACATATGTTCTGGTTTCAAATTGGCGAAATGTTTGCCACGGGCATACTAGTATACATATAATGATCAATTATGTATCAAGCGTGAAGGTCAGAATAAATGTATTTTCAATGCACTTCATCCCAGCAATGGGACTTTTTCAAGGGTATAATCTCTAGATTTAACCTATTCTCTCTTTCCCATTATCAGAGATATTGAGATCTATATACAAATTAACAACTTTATTAAATAATAATTCAATGATTTTACTTACAAATCTAATTATTGATGCTACATGTAAGTAGAACGTGAACACTGTTTATTTCTTTTACATTCTTGCTCATGACCTGTCATGGATGACTTAATTCAAGAGAGTGAATTCATGAAATTCTCAAGTCCTCCAGACTGCATTGCCTCATCTGGGCATCAGCACAATTATGTCCAGTACTAAGTCATATTTCTAGTAAAAATATATTGAATATAACGCAGTGTCACTTTAAGTGCTGTGTAATTTCACCTAAACTCTCCTCCCTCCACCTGCACTAAACAAGACATTGGGGGCGATGTACTGTACTAAGCTTTGGAGAGTGATAAAGTGGAAAGAGATAAAGTACTAACGAAACAGCTCATAACTGCCATTTTTCAAACAGCCTGTAAAGTGGCAGTTAGGAGCTGATTGGTTGGTACTTTATCTCTCTCCACTTTATCACTCTCCAAGGATTAATACATCTCCTCTCCCCCAATGCATTGTTATTAAAATATTCTGGGACGAGGTTGCTGTCCTCCTTTTGGAAATTCTTAAAGTGCCACTGACTAAATCCTCCTGGTCTTTTCTCCTTGGCTGTCCACTCGAGGGCCTCAACCCACATGCTGATAAGCTTTCTTCACATATTTTGAATGCAGCTAGTTGTTTAGTTGCAAGGCACTGGAAAGACATCAACCCTCCTCCTCGCCAACAACTCATAAATAAAATCTGGCATGTGGCGGCCATGGAGAAAATATCAGCTTATCTCCACAACACCTCCCATAAGTTTCTTATAGTTTGGGGTGACTGGTTTCTTTATAATAACACCACACCACATGGATCCCTACCCTCAGCCTTTTCGAACCTACTACTTTAATGCTCATAATTCACCTATTATTTGTATAAACCTGGACTCGGTCTCGTCCTTAACTCCCATGTCCTCCCCAACATACTTTCCCCCTTCTTTTTCCTCTTTCCTTTTCTTTCTTTTTCCTCTCCCTACCCCCCTAAGTAGTTCTGCTTTCCATCTATATTTTCTCAATGTTTTATATTTTGCATTGCTCTATATGATTTATTCTAATTAGAATAGATTGTTGATATGTGTTATTATGATATCATGCTATTCTGTTGGTCTGAGTATTTCATATACCTCTTTATTTGAGTATGCATGTATAGTTGTATTATTTTACTTCTGTAAAATCTAAAAATAAACTTGTTAAAAAAAATATATACTGTACGTCTTTCAATATATTTGCAACATATATTTTGAAACCTGACAATTTACAGTTATGTACAGGACCCAAACCTTTTTTACTGTTGTATTTTCACATTTCTGCTGTTTATCACCAGATGGGCAACTTTGCTACAGTACTTAGAATTTTTCGATTTATTTGATATCCTGCAATTTTAATGACTCACTGATGTTAATGTCTTTAGAAAGTGAGACTTACATTGTAAACATCACCATTGACGTGGCATAGCAGAATTACATTGCACAAAAGAAACACAATCTTTCAAAAATGGGCAATTTATAAGACAGAAATAAACTGCAAGCACAATGCAGAAAATGAAATGTAATTTCTGTGGAAATTGTTCTGTTCTTAGCTCTGCTTTTGCTCTCAGCCAATGGCTGCAGATGTTTTCATGTAATTATGTACTATATATACAATTATGACTTTTGTGTTGACCATATAAGCCACAGTTTCAAAAGAAGTGGGGAATAATTGTAACCTTCTCGTCATCAATGCCCATTTGGGAATGCTTTTTTGAAAGGGCTGAAATTATCAAACTTATAAACAAAACTTTTTTATAAATACATAAATAATAGATCTTTCTATATTGAAACAAAGTCATTTTAACTAATCCAATTATCACACCAAAGAATTAAGTCAATATCTTAATGCAAATCACAATATCAAAAGTACAATTGTCTAACGGAGAATATAATTTTTCACTTACAAACCCTGACTATCCAGTTTCAATGCTAAGGACTAGTACTGCACATATACCCAGGAGTGTCTTAAGAGAAGAAGGGGCCTGTGTGCGTTCCTCGTGCCAAGCCCCCTCCTCTCTCCCCAGCGGCCAGCTGCCGACTGATGTGGCTGGCCGGCCACCGCAGAGTCAGTAGACTCTGTGCACTAGAGTGTGCCCAGAGTCTACTGCGCTGACACCCAACCCCGGACCACGGATAGGCAAGTTTTAGATAATATAGGTGCAGGGTGTGCTGTGTGGGCCCCTCTGGCCCTCTGGCCCATGTGCACCCCATACCCTGCACCCATTATAGATACGCCCCTGCATATACCTCATAAATACTAGGGGACAGTCACACATGGAAGTGTCAGGAAAAAAGGCGACGATTTGGTGACATCATTGCTCCATGCGCAATGACATCACTGAATGAGTTGACGCTTCTCCTCTACACTACAGAAAAAAATCACAGAGCCATAGTATGGATGAAAGTACAAAAGTGTGGGATCTGTCCATCCTGACACTCACAGGACAGGTTACCCTCGTTTGAAAGAGGGAGTTTTCTTTTTCAAATGCTGTAACCCCTTAAAATGTATTGTCTGGTGATCATGTTTGATCATGTATGATCAGCAGACATAGCAGCCTACTACACAAATCATTAAGAAGTCAATTTAGTGAATGAGAACCTGCTGATGGTGTATTAACTGAAAATACATTCCCAGAGCAAATCATGATTCTAAATGAGGATGGGGACAAATTATCCAGTCTAGGTCCTTATAACAAAGCAGACAATTAATATGATAGAACTGCTCTGAAATTAGGTTGCTTCAAAAGACAGAAGACTGCATGGTATATATTCAGGATCATGTTTGGATTTGCTTGCTAAAAGGAGAGGTCATGTTTAGGATTGTTGGAAGGAGTGCGGTCTTGCACTGACTCCCTCCTGATTTTGACAGGTAAGACTAAGCCGGCAGTCAATAGGACCTGCCAGAGCGCAGTCAGCAAGGCCTCACCTCTTACATGCACTACTGTGCATGCATGATGTCTCTGTGGGTCTTTAGATCGTTACTCTCTGGCATTCCATGAGCATGGATGGACCCAGGAGCCACATATAGCCACATACAGTAGATGGACCACAGGTCTACTATTCCTCCACTGTTATAGTATAGGGTAACACTGCTATTATCCACTGGTGTATTAGTCACTAACATGTCCAGCACACTACAAGGCCCAGTAACACCCTGAGCTCCAGGATGCCTATATATAACATCTGCATCCCACTGTTACACCTGTGATATCCCTGTGTAATTTGCCACTTGTTGTTCTACCTGATCCAATAAATCTAGGAACTGGATAAGCTATACCATGTGAGGAATAACCACCACCCACACCAGCAACTGAGTTGCATACTGTAGTTAACACCACATGCATCTTGGCCAATGACATTATACCTTGGGTTACCTATTGTCTGGAGAACTACTGCTCCTAGCACAATTTGTTTGCTCATTTTAGTGACAATCTATTCTGTTATCAGGCCTTACCCAGCCTACTGTCACCCTGATACTCTGCTAATAGCTATTTTGTGCAGTTTCTAGAGCAGCTGAACAAGAATACAGTACTAAATAGTACTTTAACGAAGTGTCACATACACTATGTAGACAAAAGTGATTGGACACCCCCACGCAAGCAAAATGCATACCATACAAACCATTGCACATGAGTTCCAAATGGCCACTAATGTGGCAGTTTCAACAAGAAGGGAGTCCCATGCACTTGCAGTGCTATGAAAACAACAAATGTTGTTATCAGGACGACAATGCCAACTGTCATGTTTCCAAGGTGACGCTGGACTGGTATATAGAGAATTCGGTAACCCGGATGGACTGACCAGCTCAGAGTCCAGATCTTAACCCCATTGAGAACCTCTGGGATGAATTGGTGTGACATGTGGCAAAATATATAGCCTGCTGTTGTACAGGAACTTGTGGACAGTTTGCCAAGAAGAATTTCTGCAGTAATCACTGCACATGGTGGACTTACAAAGTACTGATGTCAATAAAATCTCGTTGATCTATTTGCTGTCAGCGCCCAATCACTTTTGTCTACATAGTCTACATAAAGTAGTCTGTCTCTGTCTGGACTGTGCTGTTAATAAATTCTAATGGTGCATACACACACGGTCAGATTTTGTGTCAGATCTGAACGATAAAGAAAATCTGACATGTGAATGATGCACCAATGAATGATGTGCGTTCCCGCATGTCAGATAACGATATCTGACATCGTCTGTGTTTGCAGTCAGATTTTGATGATGTCATTCATTTTAATGCAGTCTGAAGTCGTTCAATCGTTCAAATCGTTTGTAAAAATCGTTCAATCATTCATCGGACAGTTCTGACCGTGTGTATGCATCATTAAGTTGTATTTATCATTAAAATACAATTAATTACAAATGCAAATGCAAAATAGAGAAGGTATTAATTAAGTTCAAATAACTACAAACATCCTTTGTCTTCCTCTTTATAAATCACATGGAGATTTTTCCTGCCATAGACCAGGTGAAAACATCACTGATGATAAATAATAAATAGTATTTTGACTAGACTGCAGCAGCCACACTAATAATGTATGTAAAACGTGTAGGAGAAACACAGCAGTGCACTTCTTTTGTTGGTGGGTGTTGTGAAAGAGAGAATGGGCCTGAGTCACATGCCCTACGGATGTTCACAGAGTTGAACAATTTTTTTCTACTTCGCATGCGTCTAAGTGCCTGATTCAGATTTAGAGTAAGATAAATCAAGTAATTGTGCACCTGGACAGACCATGTTGCAATGCAAGGGGTGCAAATATATACATTTTCTTTTGCATGTGGGATAAATACTGGCTGCTTTTGCATGTAGCCCACAAATTACCTGGGCCCGGGCTTGCTGGAGGGGCCACGCCGGGGGCCCGGGTCCGGTACCGCTCCCCCCCTCTTACATCACAGCAGCCCAGCACACGCTGCTGTGTGCTGGGCTGCACTGGGAGAGTGCTCGCGGCAGCTAAGAAGCAGCCACAGCAGTCTCCTATGCCTTAAACCTAAGGGGGAGTGGCCACGCCGCCTGTGATCATACTGTGCCCTCTTTTTTGTTAAAGAGGCCCGGTGCGGCTCTTGGCGGGCCTGGGGACACCCACTGCTACCATCTCATATGGCGTACAACAGCATAAAAATCGGTAACATCAATGCAGATAAGGCAGTCATGCAGCATATGCAGCGAGACTGTCGAGCCGCAAACACTGCAGTCCTCGTAGTGAGCTCTCATCCAGCGAAGGAGATCGCAAAGGCTAATTTATGCAAGCTCATGAAATGGCGTTTAAACAGTCAAACACACCTGCGTTTACCTAGCCATGCCCCTTTAGCTCCCCCAAACACTGACTACCTGTCACTCTCTGTGCGAATGGATCCTCTGTGTGGACATAATCACAAAACAATCGCAGAGCGTGCACAATGTGGCTTGCATGCATGCGCAATGGCAAACAATCTCTCGATCTGCATAATAATTGGCATTGTGTACATCTCTGAATCAGGCCCTTAGTCCTGCGGAGAGTATGCCATACAATTCAGAATACTCGCTTCCAAACTTAGGGCCTGATTCAGACCTGGACGCTATTTGCGGACGGTCGTTCCAAAAAAGGGGCTGGCAATTTAAATTGAGCGCTCGCTCTTTGCGGTTTGTTGACGCCTCTATGTCTGAGCGAGCGAACGAAAAATGCGCTCGCTATTTTGTAAAGACGCCCCTTTGCCATTTGCATCACACGTCATCTCCGGTATTTATGAGATTAATCGGGAACATCGAAAGGCATCTGAACTGCTCGCAGTGCTTGTGGTAGGTTTTTCTTACCGCAATCACTGCGAGCAATTCAGACTAAAAGACAACCAAGTGATGTGGTCGATGACGCTCCTTTACTAATTATGCACTCCCATTAAACGCCCTTTTCACCATTTGGCACGCCTGCGTTCGGATCTCCACTGCCCCGTTTTCAAGCACCTTCCCCTGTTACCACCCACAAACGGTACATTCTGTCAATCACATTAGCAGCCCCTCGCTGTTTTGCGAGTGCACGATTTCCGACCGCAATGACTGGTCTGCGCATGCGCATTATGACCCATATGCATGTGCAGTTGTGCGAACATCGCTCAGAGTGAACGAGCGGCCGCTTACGAGCGGCTCTGAATCAGGCCCTTAATTGTAATACAAAATCCTGGTAGCCACCTTCAGACAGGGGTTATCGGAACGGATTATGCATGAATTAACATCCAGGGATTTACCATCATCATTGGATGATTTGATTTCATTATGCATTAAAGTGGAACTCCACCACAGAGAGAGATAGCACAAGAAATAGAACAATCAAGATGCCTTAGTTTCAATCTTGCTCCTCGTTTCACAGCTCCTGTAGCAACTCCGGAAGAAGCCATGCAACTTGGGAGTTTACGGTTACCAGCTGAGGAAAGAGAAAGAAGATTAAAGAACAGGCTGTGTCTATATTGTGGGGAGTCAGGCCACCTGCTCTTGAGCATTGAGCATTTGGGAAATGAGAAGGCCTAACTGATCATTGGGTGGTCAGATTTGGTACAATTCTACACACTCCCAAAGAGAAAGATTTGTCTCAATTAATCCTAGAGGGGCTCTTATTATTAAAAATGTTGTCTGAGTCGCTTGAGACCTTCCTTGACTCCAGTGCCAATGGTAAGTTCATTACAGCTGAGAAGGTCCAAGAATATGGAATTTCCTGTGTGCCTTTGCATGTTCCATTCTGCATAATTGGGGTGGATGGTAATAAATTTCTACATCTACTATTCATTACCAGACCCAGAATCTGACCATGCAAATTGGTGCTCTCCATAAGGAACAGATTTCCTTCTATGTACTTCCTACATCAAAGAGTCCGATCATCCTGGGCTTTCTGTGGTTGTGCCTGCATGCTCCTAGTTTGGATTGGAAGAAGCCTCAGATACTGTCTTTGCGTTCCCACTTTCATCAAAACTGTTTACCCAAAATCAGCCCTCTGAATAAAGTAGTCCTGAGATCAGCCTTTGTGCAAGACATGTCACTGCCTGTTTATCAGGAATGGGATTGCCCAATCAAATTATTGCCTGGGAATACACATCCTCATGGAAGAGTATTTCCTCTGTCACTACCAGAGACCCCGGAAATTACTGAATATGTAAAGGAGAACCTAGAATATGGGTTCATCAGAGAGTCTAAATTATTGGCGGGAGTGGCTGCTTTTCTGTTAAGAAGAAAGCTGGAGGTCTCAGACCTTGTATAGACTATCGGGGTCTGAATGGCATCATCATTAGGGACAAATACCCTTTACCGTTAATCTCTGACCTTTTTGATAGTATCAAAGATATTTAACAAACTTGACAGTGGAGTTTATAACCTAATCAGGATCAGGTGAGGAGATGAATGGAAGACAGCCTTCAATACTTGCAATGGGCATATTGAGTATTTGGTTATGCCATTTGGATTAAGCAATTCCCCAGCAGTCTTCCAAAAATAAATTAATAATATTTTTCGGGACCTTTTGTACAAATATGGTGTCATCTGTCTGGATGATATTCTGATATTTTCTAAAGATTAACCAGCCATCATAAGCATGTATATGAGTTTCTTTCTCATCGTCAAGCAAATCAGCCTTATTATAAACTGGAAAAATGCATCCAAGGAGAAAGAGATCAAATTTCTTTCCAGTCTTCATATGATTCCTGAGAAGCTTGTCCTCCTAACTGGCCTTGGCTGACTGGATTTAAAGTTATACAGCATTTCCTGGAGTTCAGCAATTTCTATAGACAGTTAAAAATGCCTTGTCTATCACAGCCCCCATCATGGCACTCACCAAAAATGGCAAGATTCCAGGCCTTGGCCTCCTGAAGCTTAAGAAGCATTCTGTCGGTTAAAATGATGTTTCACCTCTGCACCCATCCTCAGACATCAAGACTGTGACCAGCCTTTCTTCCTGGAAATTGATGCCTCTACAATTGGGATTAGGGCTGTCCTTTCACAAAGAGATGTAGCAGGAAAATGGTATTCTAGTAGGTCTCGCAAGTTGTCAGCTCCTGAGAAAAACTATGCTGTTGGAGACAAGGAATTACTAGCCATCAAATTGGCCCTTGAAGAGTGGCGGCACTTACTGAAGGGAGTAATGTTCCCAGTAACGGTGTTCACAGATCATTAGAATTTATGGTACCTCGAGAAAGCTCACTGTTTAAATTACTGTCAGGCCAGATGGTCTTTGTCCTTTGATTGCTTCAATCTGATAATCACCTTTCATCTAGGTAAAAGAAATACTAAGGCTGAAGCACTGTCCTGGGCATTTAGTAGAACTTAGGAAGAAGATCTCATGGAGGACAAGCCAATCCAACCTGCTTTGTAGCAGCAACAGGCTTAGTTAAGATACTTCCCAGAAAGACATTTGTAACATCAGATTTACATACCAATTAACTCCAGTGGGCACATACATCATATTTCACCATTCATTCTGGAATAAAGAAGATGTTGAAACTAATCTCCAGAGGATATTGGTAGCCAATTGTTTGCTATGATGTAAAAGAATTTGTGGCAGTCTGCCATACTTGTGCTCAGCATAAGGTTTTACCTCAAACCCCTTCAGGCCTCTTACAACCACTGCCAGTGCCTGATTGTCCATGGACCCATATTGCCATCATGGGGTTCATTTTGGTTTTACCTTCCTGCCAAAGTTTCACTACTATTTGGATTGTGGTGTATAGATTTATTAAAGCTCAAAGAACAAAAAACACACTGAGCGCAAAACAAATTAGGCAGGATGGTCGCTCGACATTCAATAAAAGCAATCATTCTATCAAAGGTCAATATTGTTCCAATATATGCAGTGTACAAATCTCTGAAATGATTAATAAAAAATCCCAGAAAAAGTAAATATCTGTTTCCGAATGGATCACTTCATAACATTCCACGAATATTTATAGTCGGGCAAAATCGGATATCTCTTTGGTCTTCTCTCGAATCAATTATCCATATATAATGTAAATAGAGAGAGGGCCAACATAGCGTAATCCAGTAACATTTTAATCAAGATGTATCACCTAAAATAGCATATAATCCAATATATGTTAATTTCCAGAAGGAGAATTATATTATAACCACCAATGAGTGGAAAACAAATGTACCAGAAGGTGTGGGTGTAAGTAGTTTACACCTAAAACAGCATAGAACATACACTCCCTGGGATCAGGAATCTGGGGTCCCTTGTCAGCCTAGGGGTATTCTGCTAGTATTCCAACCTTCAATTCTGGTAGCTTGAAGTCCCATATACCAATGCGTTTCAACTTTCTAAGAAGTCTTTATCAATGTATGGTATATTGGGCAGACAGGACTTAAATACCAAATACTGGTTCCTCATTGGTTGGCTCTCCTTAGTATAACACACACATAAAAAAAGAGTATATACATACAAAGATGGCTTTAGAATACATACAGGTGTGTATATTTGTATATTTTAAAATTAAAATAAAAGTGAGTAGCTCCATAAGGATCGAAAGCGCTATTTTGGAGCGCATCACCCTCATTTACGGTGGTTGGATGCAACGCATACCTCACTTCTGGTATCGTTCGAATTAATCAATTTAAAGAGAGGGAGGTATTCTTTAGATGTCTTCCTAGGGATGATATAACTAACCACCAGATCATTCAGATGCTGGTGAATACCCTGTGGGAATCCCTAAAGACGGCCTAGATTCATCAAAGGTCTGACACCGTCGCAGAAACCCAGAAGTGTGCAAATATGCTTCCGGTGATGCGTTCTCCTCGTGGAACGCAAAAAGTAAACAAACATCTGGTTATCGGGACTTCTGGAATGGTGTATAGATAGACACAATGGTAAATCAGTGACCCCAAACCAACCCATGTAAGCAAAGTTCATTAATAAATATCTAAAAATAGATGTATATAAAAACATGACATAAAAAGCAGTCTAAAAAAGATATTTGAAGGATTCTAGATATAAAGATATCAATTTGACTGGTACGAATAGGAGTCCAGGCCCAATTAGGGCACCTACTAGGAGATACAATTCTTATGAGGAAGATTTATCATGTAATTGTGAAGAAATTGATTCTGAAGTTCAGATAACTCCGTATAATCCAGAAAAGGATTATAGAAACCACTTTAGACATAAGAGAGTCAATTTTAGGGACGATAGATGGAGACACCCAAGAAGGACCCTAGATCAAAATCCAGATATGTTGAAAGGAGAACCCCTTTCAATAAATATAATACCAGATATCGACCACAGAGTCCCTCAAGAGATACATTCATAATTAAAGATGAATAGCATATGAATGATGATAGAAATTATAATAGTCCTTTACCTATTAAAAACAGATTCCAGATAATGAATGACAGTAATTTTTTAGCCAGGAACAGGAGAAGGAGCAACTGGAACTAAATACCAGACCGTATATAAAAAGAAGAAGGGAATGCCGGGGTGGAGAAAAGAAACAAGAGATTGTGTCTGAACAGACCAACATAGATAGGTCTATTGATGAGGAAAAATACACTAAGTTATTTCATCTCAGTAGCCATATACTTACAGAGGATGAAAATTCTGTGTTGCACAAAGGTCTCAAATTCGCACTGAGCAATAAGCTTAAGAAATTTGACACCTATTTAGACTTGGAGAAATTTGTAAGGAAAGTGTCTTTGAAGAAATATTTTTTTAATTTAAAAACAGACGGTCTGAGAGAGAGAGAAATCTTCAAACCTCGTTCGACTTTTAACCACACCTTCAATAGAGGCTGCTTTATAGAAGTGAAGGGTAGTTCTTTCTATTACTTCCCAGATTTATTAAAGCTGCCCACTTCAATCCACTAAAGGGTTTACCCTCAACTCCAGGGGTGGCTAAGGTATTCATGAAAGAGATCTTCAGGTTGCACAGGATTCCTATGGACATTTAATTTCTGACTCAGTGGTACAGTTTACCTCAAAATTCTGGAGAGCTCTGTATAAATGTTTCAACATCAGTCTGAGTTTCTCTTCGGTCTACTGTCCCCAGACCAATGGTCAAACGGAACAAATCAAGATCTGGAGAAGTTCATTAGAATTTGTATTTCTGCCAACCAAGACTGGGTTTCCTTGCTGCCATGAGCTGAGTTTGCCCATAACAATCTCTACCATGAGACCTATGGACATTATGCTTTTAGTATTCAATATGGATTTCATCCTGGTTTACCTGAACTACCAGCTTGTCAGTCTGCATCTCTACCAGCTGTTTATAGCATAGCAAAGCATTTTATTTACATTTGGAAAGAAGTACAGCAGAGCTTTTATTCAGTATACTTTCTTTCCTGACAAAAAGGGAAAAAAGCTCTGCTACTAAGACCTGGTGACAAGGTTTGGCTGTCAACATGACATCTCTGATTAATAGTTCCTACCATGAAGTTGGCCCAAAGATATATATCGGCCCTTTCCAAATTCTTCAGGTAGTTAATCCAGTGGCATATTAATTAAAACTTCCAGATACACTCAAAATACCCAATGAATTCCATGTCCCTCTCCTCAAACCGTTAATTGTTAACCAATACTCAAAGTCCTATAACCAACCTTCTTAAATTGAATTCGATCATCAAGAGAAATATGAGGTGAAGCACATCTTGGATTCCAGAAGTTCTTGAGGACCTGTCTAATTTCTAGTTGATTGGAAGAGGTTTGATCCTGAGGAACATTGTTGGCTACCAGCTTCGCATGGGGAACCCAAACTGAGGGCCCCGACCTGTGTGTTATGCGCCGCTAACTTCCTTGCGGAGGCCATTGGTGAAAACCTCTGGCACACACTACCCCTTGAGTATGCGTCAATTAAATGAACATGCTTTTACTCTACTCAGCCTACAGTGACCCACCCCATCCTTCTCATGTTTAACCTCCAGTAGAGGTGTAAGTGAAGATGCATCAAAAGTTGCATAGGGACCAATGAGCACTTTTTTTTGTATGCATGCCCATGAGGAAAAAAATTTATATATATGTATTATTTAACTGAAACAATATATATATATATATATATATATATAACTCTCCAAGATCCGGCACTCAACGGTATATTGTATAACTGGACCGGGTGCCCTCCTCACTGTGACCTCCAAACGGGGATACACTGACACATACTCCAACCAATGGCGGCACTCCGGATAAACAAACGATACGGACACTTAGTTGGTTACAGCGACGTTTCAGCGCCTTTAATCAGCGCTTTTATCAAGCATATACAGTAATACAAACGTGAATAACAGACTTAAATAGCTCACCACCCCGCAGGCCAAACCTCCGATGTTGCACACGTGCGCTGCCAGACAGCAGTCGCACAGGACATGACGTCATGGTCAGCCCCTGGTGTAACCATAGTGATATGAATGCACACTAATACTCACTGTGACTGCTAATAAAATGATCATAAGATAAAAGCAAACTCTGTGTCAAAAACCGCTAAGCGGCCTGAAACAGAATATGCACCATTGAGTGAAAATGAATGAAAGCACCAATACTCTAAAACTTACTCTCGGCAGACTGCCGTGATTATGTTAAAAGCACCATGAACACTACCTACACCTATACATACATGACTGACAACATCAACACGACGTACCTTAACATATATGACATTAGACATAAAGAACAATATCAATTTACAATGTACAACAAAATATTAATGCACACGGTAAACAGACAACCAGCAGCAGATATGTACCCACCTTGTATCAACCCTCAAACAACTTATTATGACTATAATCAGGCCTAAAATAACAAAGACTACGCTAAGATGTAAAATGATGTCCGGACCTATCAAACAGCCCCCTTGGGAGCAATAATCTATTAGCCACTACGGCAAACACCACTAACTGTTAGATGATTGAGTCTTTAGCTGTTTAAACAAAGCATTGAAGACCTAAAGTCTCATTCAAACTACGAGGTGCCAGTGTCTCTAACCTCATGATCCAATTGGCTTCACACTGTAACAGTTTCTTGCCACGATCACCACCTCTCTGAAGAGGAGGCACATGGTCAATGATGCGATAGCGTAACGTCGCAATGCTATGTTTGACCTCAGAAAAATGTCTCGCTACAGGCTGTTCACTGGTGCCGCTAACAATAGCAGCCCTAATAGCTGACCTGTGTTGCGCCATACGGACTCTGAGTGTACACTCTGTCTTCCCTATGTACATTTTGGAGCAAGGGCAGATAATCGCATAAACAATGTATGAACTAGTGCATGTAAGGTGATAGCGTATATTATATTTCACACCTGTGAATGGATGGAAAAACGAAGGCCCTGTCTGTAAATAGCTGCAAGTGGTGCAGTTGGAACATTTATAGCAACCCAATTTAGGATTTCCCAAAAAGCTGCTTTTCTTGGATTTACCCAATTGGGTAATGTCATTATGCACTACAAGGTCTTTGAGGTTTCTGCCTCTGCGATAACAAGACATAAGAGATGAATTAATGAGGGGTTGAAGTTGCTTATCTATGCTAATGATTGGCCACAGACGTTTAGCTTGTCGATTGATGGAGGAACTCATGTGGTTAAAGTTGTTAACCCATATGTGCCTGTTAGACTGAGCATTCTTAACGGTACTGGGAACACCAAGCAGTTTATCTGCTGGAATTGCCAACGCTTTAAGTTTGGCTTGTTTCAAAGTTGACAAACTGTAACCTCTTTGTAAAAAATTAGTCAACATCCTATCTAGTTGTTTGATCCCTTCCTCTCGATCTTTCGCTATACGCAAAGCACGTAAAAACTGTGAGAATGGTAAAGGGTTGCTATAAATGTTCCAACTGCACCACTTGCAGCTACATAGGGAAGACAGAGTGTACACTCAGAGTCCGTATGGCGCAACACAGGTCAGCTATTAGGGCTGCTATTGTTAGCGGCACCAGTGAACAGCCTGTAGCGAGACATTTTTCTGAGGCCAAACATAGCATTGCGACGTTACGCTATCGCATCATTGACCATGTGCCTCCTCTTCAGAGAGGTGGTGATTGTGGCAAGAAACTGTTACAGTGTGAAGCCAATTGGATCATGAGGTTAGAGACACTGGCACCTCGTAGTTTGAATGAGACTTTAGGTCTTCAATGCTTTGTTTAAACAGCTAAAGACTCAATCATCTAACAGTTAGTGGTGTTTGCCGTAGTGGCTAATAGATTATTGCTCCCAAGGGGGCTGTTTGATAGGTCCGGACATCATTTTACATCTTAGCGTAGTCTTTGTTATTTTAGGCCTGATTATAGTCATAATAAGTTGTTTGAGGGTTGATACAAGGTGGGTACATATCTGCTGCTGGTTGTCTGTTTACCGTGTGCATTAATATTTTGTTGTACATTGTAAATTGATATTGTTCTTTATGTCTATTGTCATATATGTTAAGGTACGTCGTGTTGATGTTGTCAGTCATGTATGTATAGGTGTAGGTAGTGTTCATGGTGCTTTTAACATAATCACGGCAGTCTGCCGAGAGTAAGTTTTAGAGTATTGGTGCTTTCATTCATTTTCACTCAATGGTGCATATTCTGTTTCAGGCCGCTTAACGGTTTTTGACACAGAGTTTGCTTTTATCTTACGATCATTTGATTAGCAGTCACAGTGAGTATTAGTGTGCATTCATATCACTATGGTTACACCAGGGGCTGACCATGACGTCATGTCCTGTGCGACTGCTGTCTGGCAGCGCACGTGTGCAACATCGGAGGTTTGGCCTGCGGGGTGGTGAGCTATTTAAGTCTGTTATTCACATTTGTATTACTGTATATGCTTGATAAAAGTGCTGATTAAAGGCGCTGAAACGTCGCTGTAACCAGCTAAGTGTCCGTATCGTTTGTTTATCCGGAGTGCCGCCATTGGTTGGAGTATATATATATATATATATATATATATATATATGTGTATGTATATATAATATATATATATATATATATATATATATATATTTGCATGAGAAAGTCCCGGCACTCCATGAGCCCCAAGCTGGGCAAATACCTTGCTCCAGGTGCCCTCAATGAGGCGGAGATCACTCCCCTCTATCCAATCCACAGCATACAAAGCGGCACTCAGGAGACTTTACACTGGGGTATAGTTATTTCACCCCAGTGTAAAGTCTCCTGCCGCTTTGTATGCTGTGGATTATATATATATATATATATATATATGAACAAAGTCCAGGCGGCACTCGGAGACCAGTGATAAATACCCTCACCAGAGGGATTTTAATGGTGGGTCAACGTTTCGGGTTAGTGTACCCCTTCCTCAGGGGATGAGGGTATTTATCACTAGTCTCTGAGTGCCGCCTGGACTTTGTTCATATATCGATTGGGGGTGCTGTCCTCCTTGGAGGGCACCGGAGCAAGTTGGGGCTGCATGCCCACTGACACTTTGTATAGGAGTGCTGGAGCATTGGATTTTATATATATATATATAAAGTCCAGAATGGGGATCCAATATAAATATATGTTGTAAGGGGATACGATATATTGTAAGGGGATACGATATATATTGATTAAAACAAAGAAAAAAGTGTCCTCAAAAAACCTCGCTCTGTGGTAGTACAGTCTTCACAGTAGAAACCTAATGATTCATATGGGTTAATTCATACAATTCTTGTAGTTGTAAAAGTAACCAGATCAGCAAGTCTTATTGGCCTATCATCCGGTCTGATACACAATTGAGCCAACCTTAAGCCACATGCCTAATTCCAGTTTAAAAGTGTGGACGCAACATTTGGGATTATGTTCTGAAAACAGATATAACTTCTACATCTACCTCAAAGCAGAATTATCTGTTCCTTTTTTCACTCCACTACTCAATGGGTCTCATTCAGACCCGGTCGCAAGCACTGAGCACTCGCAACTGGGTCGATGGTTAGACCCTGCGCACGTGCAGGGGCCGCACTGCGCGTGCACAAGCCCCGGAGCAAGAGAGAAACTCTCTTGCTCCGGAGCTCACTACAAAAGGGCCAGCTGTTGATGTTGATCGACAGCTCGGCCTGTTTTGTAGGCGGGGCGAGGGGGTGGTTTCACAAACGGAGGCGTTCATTAAGGAACGCCTACTGTTTTGTGGGCGGCTGCACTGACATCAGCAGTGATGTCAGTGGGGAGCTTCCTGGTCGATCAGAGCAGGAAGATCCCTGGGGCTTGCGGCTGCCGAGACCCAGCCTTAGGGGCTCGTCGCAAGCCCCAATGGTCGCGATGGTCTTGATCATCGCGACCATCACCGTGGTCGGTCGCTAAGCTGTGGGTTGTAACCCACAGCTTTGCTAGTGACCAGGAGGCTGCACTTAAAAATAGAAGCGGCCGCCCTCATTCAGAACGAGCACTCGCTTCTTGTGAGCGCCTCTGAATGAGGGCCTATGAGTGTTATAAGTGCACGGGTTGCCCACGTGCAGCTAAATGATATCATTATTGACCATGTAGCACCCCCTAAAAGAGTGGGGATCGTGGCCAATTACTTTTGAAAGCAGAATGCAGATGGATCTTTCATCTGGAAATGCCCCTAGGGGATTGAACGAACAATTGAGTTTGCATGTTTTGTTTAGGTCTATATTTATATTGCTGGTGTTTTCTTTTGTTTGTATTTTTTTATTTTATTTCCATATATATTATTTTTTGCTTTCTATTGGTTTATATAGATGTTTTGGCTTTAGCATATGTCTATTGTGTCTCTCAGCTTATGGGGTTTACTAATATTATGTATTGATAAATACTTTGGAATTATTATTTATGAGGTCCAATTTTGTATTTGATGTTTACGCATTAGTATGTATTCAAATTTATCTCTTTAGTGTTTTTCCACAATGGGACACTGTATATATTGTTGTCTCTGTAGGATTATGAGTTATGATTATGTTTGATCATGTTATATCTACTGTGATGTGCCTGCTGATTGGTTACATAGATAGTGTTTCCTGGTTTCTAGTCTCTTATGTCTTATTGGTTTTCACTGTCAGGTGATCCATCTCCCTCCGTGACGCTGATGCTGGCGTTGCCTGTGATGTAATTCTTCTGTGCAGGATTCTGCAGGCTGATGGCACCATGGGCAGTCTGGTTAGGGGTATATAGGTAAGTTTTTCTTATTGTTGTTTGATGCCCTGATGAAAATTTTTGCATATAAACATTGTAACATCCAGTGCCTCTTGCTCTGCTATGTCTGCTACACAATAATGATTTGATCAATTTCATACCTGTACAATGAACTGAAATTGGTAATAACCTCAACTTTAACAATAAAATTTTTCTTTGCCACTGACACACGTGCAATATTGTTTAATAATATCACAATACTTTCAACTGAGTAATCAACTACTAGGTCAACTAGTTGTCTTTCTGAGTTAAATATTTTTTTTTTGCACTCCGAGTATTAGAAAATTATTTTTGACAACATTTTGCTTAACTAATGATTTCCTCCTGCACTAAATATAGTATATGTCAAATCAGGAATGTAGAGAGGAAGGGGATGCAGTTACAATGTATCCAGGCACGGGCATATCCGTTGTCCCAAGATGCCAAGTACCTGTAGGTAGGACCACACCCCCTTCACCAGGCAGTATAACATGTAAAGAGGTCATCATTATCCACAATGGGGCATAGCCACGCCCTCCAGTACTTGGCCCAGTAGAACTCCTGGCAGCCCTGTGTCAGATGTATTATTTCAGCACTGTTCAATTTAAACACTGGCTGTGTTGTGCTGTGCTGCTGTTGTTAATAGGGGCTGTGTCCACTACTTCAAAGTCCATAGGGGCTGGCTGGACTGTGTTGTGCAGTCAGTTGTCCATAGGGGCTGTGTCCACTCCAAAGTCCTGTGCAGTGTCCCAGTCCTAAAGGGGTGCTGTAGTTGTGTCCAGGGGGTGCTCTGTCCATCAGGGGTGCTCCCCCCAAGTGCTAAAAAAATATATATTTTTTCTGTGTTTGTGAATTGTGTGCGCAGTAGCCGCACGTGCATCAACAAAGTAGTGCCAAGCGTGCGCCTGTGTCATAAGTAAAGGGCCGGCTGGCTTGACCGTTAAAGGGTGCTGTAACCCCCAAAGTACACTCCAAACCAAATAAAAAAATATTTTCTATGTTTGTGAATTGTGTGCGCAGTAGCCGCACGTGCATCAACAAAGTAGTGCCAAGCGTGCGCCTGTGTCATAAGTAAAGGGCCGGCTGGCTTGACCGTTAAAGGGTGCTGTAACCCCCATAGTACACTCCAAACCAAATAAAAAAATATTTTCTGTGTTTGTGAATTGTGTGCGCAGTAGCCGCACGTGCATCAACAAAGTAGTGCCAAGCGTGCGCCTGTGTCATAAGTAAAGGGCCGGCTGGCTTGACCGTTAAAGGGTGCTGTAACCCCCAAAGTACACTCCAAACCAAATAAAAAAATATTTTCTGTGTTTGTGAATTGTGTGCGCAGTAGCCGCACGTGCATCAACAAAGTAGTGCCAAGCGTGCGCCTGTGTCCCATAAATAAAGGGCCGGCTGGATTGACCGCTAAAGGGTGCTGTAACCCCCAAAAGGCACTCCAATCAAAATAAAAAATGTTTTTCTGTGTTTGTGAATTGTGTGCTCTGTGGCTGCACGTGCATCAACAAAGGAGCAGCGCCAAGCGTGCGCCTGTGTCCCATAAGTAAAGAGCCGGCTGGCTCATTTCTTAAAGGGTGGTGTAACCCACAAAGTGCACTACTCTCCAGCAAAAATAAAAAAATATTTTCTGTGTTTGTGTGCGCCTTAGCCGCACGTATATATCAATATAACATAAATGGAGGACTAAACTTTCTCCGATAAAAATAAAATAGGGAAAGATCAAGAACCACTTCCTCCTAGTGCTGTTGCTGCTGCTGGGAGTTGTTCATCATCCCAGAGAGGAAGTAGGAACACCACTACTTTTACTAAACAATTGACCCTCCAACAGTCCCTAGCGATGAGGATGAAGTACGACAGCAGTCATCCTGAAGCAAAACGTATAACTGAGGCCTTGACTGCTATGTTGGTGTTAGACGTGCGTCCGGTATCCGCCATTAGTGCAGTGGGATTTAGACAATTGATGGAGGTAGTGTGTCCCCGGTTCCAAATCCCGTCTAGATTCCACCTGCATCCTCAAAGCAGCAGCGACAAGCGTGCGTCTGTCTGTTAAAGGGTGGTGTAACCCTCAAAGTGCGCTCCACAAACAATAAAAAAATTCTTCTTTTTTTTCTCTTTGTGAAATGTGTGGGCTGTAGCCGCACCTGCATCCTTAAAGCAGCAGTGACAAGCATGCGTCTGTCTGTTAAAGGGTGGTGTAACCCTCAAAGTGCGCTCCACAAACAATAAAAAACTTCTTCTTTTTTTTTCTGTCTTTGTGAATTGAGTGGGCTGTAGCCGCACTTGCATCCTCAAAGCAGCAGCGACAAAGTGCTCCAAAAAATAAAAAACAATTTTTTTATGTGTTTGTGACTTGTGTACGATGTAGCCGCACGTGCATCAACACAGTAGCAGCGCCAAGCGTGCGCCTGTGTCATAAGTCAAGGGCCGGTTTGGACATCTGGTCTGGACTGAAGGACGTGCCACAATTTCTGACAAGTCTACTGTCACTGCATATGATACTGTCCTCAAAGCAGTAGCGACAAGCGTGCGTCTGTCTGTTAAAGGGTGGTGTAACCCTCAAAGTGCGCTCCACAAACAATAAAAATATTCTTCTTTTTTTTTCTGTCTTTGTGAAATGTGTGGGCTGTAGCCGCACCTGCATCCTTAAAGCAGCAGCGACAAGCGTGCGTCTGTCTGTTAAAGGATTACATCGGTGACAGCATCCAAGTAGCCATGTCAGACAGTCCGTACCTGTACTGGCAGGAAAAAGAAGCAATTTGGAGGTCCCTGTACAAACTGGCTCTATTTTACCTGAGTTGCCCCCCTCCAGTGTGTACTCCGAAAGAGTGTTTAGTGCAGCCGGGAACCTTGTCAGCGAAAGGCGTAGGAGGTTGCTTCCACAAAATGTGGAGAAGATGATGTTCATAAAATTAATTATCAACTCTTCCAGGGAGACCAGCCTCCAGAACGTACAGAGGGACCTGTGGTTGTGGATTCCAGCGGGGACGAATTAATACTCTGTGAGGATGAGGATGTACACAACACTGAAGAGGGTGAGGAATCGGTGGATGAGGAGGATGAGGACGACATCTTGCCTCCGTAGAGCCAGTTTGTGCAGGGACAGATTAATTGCCAGCTTGTTTTGTGGGGGCCCAAACGAACCAATCATTTCAGCCACAGTCGTGTGGCAGACCCTGGCGCTGAAATGTTTGGTTTGTTAAAGTGTGCATGTCCTGTTATACAACATAAGGGTGGGTGGGAGGACCCAAGGACAATTCCATCTTGCACCTCTTTTTTTTCTTTGAATTATGTACTGTTTGGGGCCTAGTTTTTCAAACTGCCATCCTGTCTGCCACTGCAGTGTCACTCCTAGATGGACCACGTGTTTGTGCCGCCCACTCGTATCTCTTAGCATAGTCATCCAGCTACCTCGGTGCAACCTTTTGGATATAAAAACACTATTGTGAGGTGTTCAGAATAGACTGGAAATTAGTGGAAATTAAGGTTATTGAGGTTAATAACAGCATAGGAGCAGAAAAACACACAAATTCTGTGATTTTAGCTGTTTTTATGCTTTTTTTAAAAAAAATACAGATCCAAAACACAAAACCCAGAACCCAAAACACGGAAGGGTGGTTTTGGCAAAACCAATCCAGATCCAAAACACGAAGAAAGATCCAGATCCAAAACCAAAGCACAAAACACGAAAAGTGGCCGGTGCACACCCCTAGTTTTAAGTAAATCTATTACAATGGACCTCCAACAGTGTACCCTACACTGTACGCTGCATGGCAGATAAAGGAACAGATATCTGATTATACACTATGTAGACCAAAGTTACTTGGGCACTGACAGCAAATAGAACAAGATTTTATTGACATCAGTACTTTGTAGGTCCACCACGTACAGTGATTACTGCAGACATCCTTCTTAGCGACTTGTCCACAAGTTCCTGGACAACAGCAGGCTATATGTTTTGCCATTCCGCCTTAAGTACATTGACCAACTGTGACATTAAAGAAGGTCGAGTCGGCCTAGAACGTACCTGTAGCTCCAATTCATCCCAGAGGTTCTCAATGGGGTTAAGATCTGGACTCTGAGCTGGCCAGTCGATCTGGATTACCGAATTTTCTGTATACCAGTCCAGCGTCACCCTGGAAACATGACAGATGGCATTGTCGTCCTTATAAAAACATTAGTTGTTTTCATAAAATTGCAAGCGCATGGGCCTCCCTACCAAGTGTTCTTGTCGAAACCGCTGCATTAGGGGCCATTTGGAACTTATGTGCAATGGTATGCATGGTATATATTTTGCTTGCGTAGGGGTGTCCAATCAGTTTTGTCTGCATAGTGTACCTTCTCAGTCTATAGGGCTGTCATTTGCTACAGAGCATGCCATGGGTCAAAATAAAAGAATACCTTTTGTTTGCATAGCAAGAATATGTAGGATGAAATCATAGAAATATAAAAATAAAGGAACTGCACTTGAAAAACTTTCTTTAAGCTATATGATATTGAAAGAATAATATAAAACATGCAATTACTTGTTTATGATCAATCATTTTTATATTCTGTTATTAGTTAATTAAAAAATTGTATGCGTATTTACAATATTAATATGAATGTTATTGAACATTTTGTAACCCGAGGTTGACTGAATTTTATGCTACTCCTAACAGTTTAATTTATTAGGAGGCAGCGCTTACTGTGAGATGAAAATGTATACAGTACATGAAGTGTATAGGAAATAACACTACAACGCAGTGATTTTGACTATGTATCAATTGAGTAATGGATGTTGACAGATTCATTGTCGTGACATAGCCGATCATGAAGTGACCAGTGAATTCATAAAGTAAAAAGCGGTAAATGTCACTGCCTATTGTTGATTACAGCATTTGAATGGATCTAGCTTTATTGCTTTGCTGAACAATTTAATGCCATGACATTTGTAGGGAATGCAACTCAGCTTTATGGATAGTTATTGGTTATTTATTAGATTCACTTCTTTTAAAAATCTTCCAACACAATTGATTTTGTCCTTAATCTTCAAAAGAAAGCTGATACAAAATATGTAGCATTTCTATATAGTGCTCGCAAGTTGTGTGTATTATTTACTTTAAATACACAAAATTCTAAAGTCAAGCCAAATACAGAACATCAATACAGTTTGAGTCTCCCATATCCAAATATTCCGAAATACAGAATATTCCAAAATACAGATTTTTTTTTAGCATGTTAGTGACACTTTTACTTTTTGCTGATTCAGTGTACACAAACTTTATTTAAGGCACAAAATTACTACAATAATTGTATAAATGTACCTTCAGGCTTTGTGTATAAGATGTATATGAAGCATAAGTTAATTTCATGTATGTACACAAACTTTGTTTGAGCCACAAAATTTTTGAAAATATTGTATAAAATTACCTGCAGGCTGTGTGTATGAGATGTGTATAAAACATAAATGCATTCTGTGTGTAGATTTGGGTCCCATTCCCAACAATTTCATTATGGTATAAAAATAAGGAATATTCCGATATCCAAAATACCCCTGGTCCCAAGCATTTTGGATATGGGAGACTCAACCTGTATATATTTAGTACAACATCCTGTAAGAGTCCTCTACTTAATCATGCACATGGATCATTGGGTAACATGTAGTGATTTATAGTGTTATATTATGTTACATTTTAAAATAATTACCCTTTCAAAAAACAAAGTGAACAAAGTCATACTAATACTGTAATAGTCCTATGTGAAAACAATTTATTCTGTCATATTTTATTTTTGTGTAAACCTGTAATATAAATCAGTTAATGTATTAGAAAAAGACCATTCATATGAAAGTAGCAGCAGTTTATACTCAATTAATTCAGTGCTAATTGCTTACAGACCAAGAGCTGTCCCATCTGCCCTGAACATATGCAGTGGAAATATGCCTAATGGCTTCATGTTAGCTCTTGCAGTTCACACTTGAAACTTACAATAATGCATGGTGAAATATAGATTACTTAGAGGAAAACTGATGTGTTTTTAAAAAAAACAAATTTCCACTGACCATAGTATGTGCTGACAATTGAGATGATCTATATCTCTTCTACAATTTTTCACATACACCCCAACAAAACATATTTCACCATTTTGCTTGAAGAATGATGCTGTCATGGTTCTTTAACAACAATATGATTAAGATATATTGCATCATGGTGGTATTTCTAATTTCTACAATCAATGAGATAACACTTATAGGCATACCCTGCACCCAAAGTATACTTAATTTGCTACTGCAAGTGGGCCCCTCCTCCTCCGTAGCCTCAACTTCGCACTGCCATTTTCAGGAAGATGGCGCCGTGCAGTCTGCCAGATCATTTGCTCTCTAGTGTGCATGCACCATTCTCCCGAATATCACTGGGAAGATGGTGCCGTGGATGAGGAGGGACCCGCTTGCCAGAGTGAGGTTAGTTGTCTGGTTGAGGAAGAGGGGGGGAGCTACTCAGATGAGGGGTTGCACTGCACACACACCTGATAACACTAATCATTTATTCATTGTAGTACTGTAGTAAATATTTTGGAAAGGGTGATGGGCTCAGAGTAGATAAATGAAGGTATTGTTTCAAGGTGCACTGAAGGCATTTGGGTAGGATTTTTTTCTTAAGACCACAAAAATTGCCTCTGAATAAAACCTCTGGATAAATCACCTCGTAATGATCTCTACCTATTATAGCTGAGGCTGCCATTTGTTATGAGAAATATATTCAATCCATTCTTACATTTTGCTAGTGAATTTCCCATCACATCTCATGTGAATTCTGCAAGATATTTAATTCTAACCTGTTCCATTTAGTACCGATGATCCTTTGGTGTGGTCCTTAGTAAGAAAATGTAATTACACAAATCTTTGTATTAGCCTCAAGGATAGTTAACCATATTAATTAGGTCACTTCTAAGGGGCATTTTCTCCAAAGGAAATACAGTTAGTTTTTTCATAAATATATTTAATTGAACTCTTAAAATATATTTAATAATGAGGTTGTCTGCCTATAAACATTACTGAGTTGAAATAGAAGATTTAGGCCCTCATTCAGACCCACTCGTGAGCGGCTGTTCACTCACAAGTGGGTCGATGGTCATGCGCACGACGGAGGGAGCTCCGTCGTGCGCATGCGCGAGACGCGACGAGCGAAGGACTTTCCTTCGCTCGGAGTGTCTCATCAAAGGGGGTGTGCTGTCGATGTTGACTGACAGCACGCCCCCTTTGGTGGGCGTGCCGGGGGCGTGCCTGCCAGACGGAGGCGTTCCCAAGGGAATGCCTACCGTCTGAAGCCGGCCCCACTGACATCACTAGTGATGTCAGTGGGAGTGATTTTGGCTCTGATAGAGCCAAAATCACTCCTGGCCTTGTGGTTGAGAAACTCAACCGTAGGCTTCTGCTCGCAGTTTCGATGGTCGCGATGGTCAAGACCATCGCGACCATCATCCTGCACGCTCGTATATGCTGTGGGTGGTGACCCACAGCTATACGAGCGTACAGGAGGACGCTCCATATTAATGGAGGTGGGCCCTGATTCAGAGCGAGCGCCTTAGTTTACTGTGCTGAAAGTTTGAAAACAATTCAGAATTTCTGTATAATTGTAACCTTAAAAACTTGTCATTCATTTCTTTGATGAAAATGATGTAAAATATATTGTATATACATTATTACCAACAATGTATTTAAAGCTCTAGCATTCAGGAACTGGCGTGACTTCCTTGGGCAGTAATACCTTCAATGAAACGTCTATGGTAAATGTTGGTCAGTACCGCATATCAGCCGGGAGGAATTTGTCCAATTTCTTCTTACAGATTTGCTTCAGTCATGGATGTTGGTGGACTTTCATTCATGAACACTCCTCTTCAGAATCTGTCTCAACATTTATATTAGATCAAGGTCTGTACTTTAAATTGGCCAGTCCAAAATGCTACAGTTATTCTGCTTCAACTATTTATTTTGTACAATACAGTTACTGTGTGTTTATGGTCATTGTCTTGCTAGCACCATAGCTCTGATAATGTGAACAACATACTGGCACATACAGAACCATCTACATAATGGTAATCACTGGGATATGTGCCTCATTTAAAGTAATTATCTATTACGCCAAAGTTTCTGATTACTATAGGACACTCCAAATTTCGGGTAGCCATTCTACTACTATACCTAAAACTGTGATTTATTTTGTAAGACATATTTTATTTTTGTTCCAAAGGATTTAATGCAGTTTGTAATTATACACAAACAAATTAATATATTATACAGAAATTGTAATTATACAGAAACAAATTAATACAGTATATGTTTTTGTTTATTTATGTACATGTAGTAAACAAAATATTGTATAATATATTTTTTAGGAATCAAGAGAAGTCATTTGCTTATTTGCATACCATCAACAGGTATTTTTTATTTACTCATTTATTTAGTTATAGATTTATTTACATATTGTTTTTTGCTCTTATCAGTGCAGCCTAAACTCTCCTTTTCATTCAGCTAGACTTATCAAAAGTAGAATCATCACTGTCACAGGCTGCATGTGCACAGTGCATTGCAATTTAGTATTTCCTGTTCCGAGCAGCCTAAGTATAGCTGCTGACCTTCTGTATAAGTCTATAGCAACTTCAATAAGTACAACTTAATTTGATCGTGATGTGATTTACCACAATAAAAATTCAGCTAATTTATTATTTTTACTGTAGTGTTTTTTTCTTATACCCTGTCTAGTAGAGCTTAATAAACATATTAATTAACCAAAAAAGATTGTGTTGAAAATGCAGGACCAAAACATGGCTATCTCAAGAAATAACCAACTACAATTTAGGTAATTAAATGCAAAGCTGATATATCGTTGCTATACTAGAACTTTGAGTTGTTGTAGCAGATATCCAGCTAGGCTTGTTATTGCTAATACTGAAATGACACTAATAAGAAGACTGCACTGTCAATACCACATTCTATATATACATATATCTTCACTAGACTGATGTATTCTTAAAATATATCTATTTATTAACAAAAAGTATAATATGAAAATCTAAAAAAAGTATAAAATATGTTTTTTTAAATAAATTGTATAAAGGAAAAATAAGAAAGCATTTATAATATCATACAAACAAGTAACCACATGTAATATAGAAGCATAAAATAAGATATCCAGTGAGAATCTAAGGGGGAATTATATTAGCCATGGGGTATACCTCACAACTAATACACCATGAGCTAATTACCAGAGGCAGGATTTTTCTTTGCAGCCTTAGAGGCAGTGAGGAAAAATCCATGTTAAAATTCAGATTTGCTAACCCAGTGTTTACCACGTGGGGAAAAGGCTAATTAATTGAATAGCCATTACCTGCGTGGCACAATCAATTAGCTGCAGGGTATACCGTGGCTTATTGAATTCTTCCCTTAGTGTGTTTGTTGAGAACAAAAAAATGCGTAAATAAATCCAGATGACATGACATATACCTATGTCTGTTTAAAAAGCTGCAGTCATGTAGTAATAAGCTTGATAAAGTCGATGGCAATGAAAGTTGTAAAGCGTTGCTGTAAGTCGGACTGACTAATGGCCCGTACACACGGTACGATAACATGTCACATTTCAATGATAACGATAATGATCCTATCGTTATCGTTAAAATCTGACAGTTTCTGGACCCTGTTAACGACCATACAATGGACGTTGCGCAGCCACGTATGGTCACTGACGACGAACTACGTCTGTGCAAGCAAGCAGACCTGGTCTATATCAACCAGGTTAGCCTGTTTACTATAGGGACCTGCGATCATTGATCATGGGTTGTTATAGTAGTGGGGTTCTGCTGCATGTATGGATGCTCGATCCAGCACATGCATAACGATCATATATCTGATCATTGCTGTCGTACCGTGTGTACGCAGCATAAGACTTGTGCATCAGAGGAGTGCCCTGCAGGACTGGAACCTTAATGCTGCAAGCCAGGACTACTTGATTTATGTGCAGAAGGCAGAGCCGTAGCGAGACATTTTGGTGTCTTGTGCCAGAAAGAGCATCGGTGCCCCCCCATATTTGAAATAGTGACAGTGTGCACTCAAAAAAGGAGCATAGTCTTATGGGGAAGGAACGTGGCCCCCTGATAGTATCCCTAATTCAAATGATGCCCCTTACATATTATTCCACACAGTAATGCCCCTTACACATTATTCCATACAGTAATGCCCCTTACATATTTTTGGAGTTTGGAGCTGTGTGAGCAGAGAGAGAGCAGGAAAGGGGAATCTTAGTGAAGGAGTGGGGTAGTTGGGGATGCCGCAAATGGGGGGAGGAGTTTGAAGCTGTGTGTGAGGGGAGAGACCAGGAGAAGGGAACAGGTGTTGTTGAGGTGGGGGGGATGTTGGGGCTGCAGCAAATGGGGGGGAAGTTTGAGCTGTGTAAGGGAAGAGAGAGAAGGAGATGGCAACAAATGTGGGGGAGGTCATGGGGGGGCAGAGCCGTAACTAGACTTTTTGGTGCCCTGTGCCAGAGAGAGCATTGGTGCCCGCCCCCCCACCACTTTTTAAATAGGGCCATAAGATGGTGCTTCTGAAAAAGGGCCATTGCCTCATGGAGAAGGGCCAGGGAAGATAGAGGTGGCCAGGATATGCTGGGGATAAAAGAAGAGGAAACTACAAGTGAGAATGATAATAAATAGGACAACTGACAGGTCCAAACAGCACCCCCTGCCCTGCGGTGTCCTGTGCCATGGCACCGGTTGCACTACCCTAGTTACGGCCCTGATGTGGGGTTTTAAACTGTTGGCAAGGGGGGGAGCAGGAAAGATGAACTGAGGGTGGAGAGAAAAGGAAAGAAGAGGGTAGGGAGTAACAAGAAGGAGAGGGATGGATCTGTATTCTGTAGCGGTGTAAGGTAAGGAGGTGCCATCCCAAAGAATCAATCCACTCACTGTCTGTGGGCTAGCTTGTAATAGTGCAGGTCCAAACACAGGTGGGAGGTGCCCTGCACCACTGCTCCAGAGACTCCTCCCATGCTACGACCCTGCATGGCATGGAATGGGCGAAATTTGTGGAAAGAGCCAGGTGCACCACTAGAAACAACAGTTCAAGAGGCGCACAGCAAATGGAGATTGCGCTGGCACCTGATTATGCCCCAGGACATCCTGCACTCTGTGTGCCGACACCAACAGCACTGCCTGGTGGCAGGGAAGTACTTTGTGAGTCAGGAACCTTTACCTGCAAAATTGTTGTCCTACGAACCCATGATATCGCGAAAACCACCAGTACGGCCACAACTCACGAGTTTTCTACGCAAGACATGGACACGGGACAGCATCTGAAAGGTTTTGAGCATCTATTGGTACCATTATAATTTTTGATATACAACTTCTGTGCCTGCACATTAACAATACTAACATCCTGCCATGTAATAAATCAGACTGCTTCTCATACTTTCACCATTACACAATAATGCAGTTTTCTGCAATATTGATTAGAGTGAACTAACCAGCCATCTATTTCTATAAGAGTTTATCCAACACAATGGATCACTGTATTACTCCATGACCTTAGCTTTAAATATCAACTGACTAATTTTTTTTTCTAAAATTGTCCTCAAATTTGTAAATGTTTTAAATTCTCAAATTATGTTAATAAAATCATAGATAAACAAACATGATTCAGTAACCTTGTTTTAACAAATACTCTGATCTGTTAATAAATTGATTCTGAATGAAGATGAAATAGCTATATTAATAAAGCCTTACTGTATATTTATATATATATATATATATATATATATAAATGCAGAAAAAATGGCACTCCTGAATAGATTCAAACACCAGAGTGTTTATTAAAGATCCATACAATGTCCAATGACGTTTCCGGCACACAGCTGCACGAAACTTCGCTGTACACTGTATATTATATGGAATTTTAATAAACACTAAAGTCAGGAGTGCCATTTTTTCTGCATATTTATGTATCCTGGCACCCTAAATCCTGTATATATACATTGGGCAATTTTTCTGGAAAAATAGGTTCAGGAACTGTGGGTGGAGCTACTGGGGGCTATAGAAAAACATTTATATATGTATATACATTATCTATATTATGTATGTATACATATACATATATATATATATATATATATATATATATATAGTATTTAGAAAAGAAGGCACTCAAAATAAACTTTAAAATAAAACCTGTCCTATGGAAATATATTTTGGCCCAGGACATTACGTCAAAGTTAATCCTTCTAGAAGAGCAATCACCACAAGGCGTGATGCTGCTGCTGTGCTACCTGAGACTAGTCGGTGCAGACTATCTTTCAGTCTGGGTGGTCGCGGAGAGCAGTCTGCGGCTGCACTGAGCTAGTAGACCTCAGGCTGCAGGAAGATTGCCTTCCTGTAGCTGTGGGTGGGCGATTCTTTTAGCAGGAGGAGCTTGGGGACAGATTGCCATGGCAACCAAGGAGCCAGCCAGGTGGGCAAAGTCCCATGGCTGCCAGAAGATCAGCTTCCAGCAGCCGCCAGCAGCTTCTCTGACATGGTCACATCAAATGCTACCATGTCAGGGGTCAGGGAAAATCAAGCCTGGCGTGGTTGCACCTCATGTGACCATGCCAGGCAAGTGGTTAAACAGAGGTAGATATACAGTAGCTCTTATCATCTGGACTTGGAATTATTACACTTAGATTCTGACTAGATATCTTATTTTATGTATAATTAAGATGTGGTTCCTTTTTGCTATGATATTGTAAGCACTTTCTTATATTTACTTTATACAATGTATAGATAGTATTTATTTCATACTTTTATTTTATATTTTCTCATGGTATTTTTTGTTAATAAATAGATATATTTTTAGAATACATTGGTCTAGTGAATGAATATGTATTTATAGAATTTGGTATTGACAGCGCAGTTTTCTTATTAGTGTTTTTATAGTGAGGCTGACAATTCCCCCCTTTTCTACTGTTGCTGACAATAATCCACTGAATATCACCAATACTTTTCAGCTGCTGAGTTGTGTTTATTTGTTTTTCCCTTTTCTAATACTGAAATGAGCCACAAATGTTGTGTACAACAAGATGACTTGTGCTTCAGTGATGTTAAAATAATGAACAGAAACTCCCTCCTTCCTGAGCAGGAATAAGTGCATCATCTGCTGACACAAACTCAGAGATGAATAATCGCAATTGGTTTTACTAGTGTAGATAAACCACACTTATCAGTAATGAAACTAAAATGTTAACTGAATTGACTACTACGGCATACTGATTGTAATGATTAATTGAATGATGAAGTAGGTGGGATAAAGATAAAAATTACATACGTTGAAATTGTTAATAGTGATGATGATCACAGGCCAAAAAAAATTAAAATCCCTGTGCAGTTTTGGACAATAAATGATATGTGCATATGGATGTACTAAATGAAATAGTTTTACAGATAGGGTATAATTTTTATATAAAAGGAAATATAAAATGTCAATCTTCATATACAATTTATATTAATATGTATAGTAGGTCATACCATTAAAAGTGTCACACATTCTATGTACCACCATTGAAGTCTATGGTGTCAATCCTGTTTATTTCATTTTCTGGGGATTGAAAATATCTCCTTGGGTGATCTGGGAGGTGACCACATAGCGCAGTTTAGGCAGCATAAAATCTAGCTTTATACAGTGATTCCAAAATTTTATCGTTTTTTTCTTCTTCATCTTTACAGGAACTTCTTGAAATCTGAAACATATTGACATTTAGCTCTGTATCTAATTTGTTTCCTTTTGTATGTATAATTGGGAAGAGAATGGCTTCCATGTTCAGTTGCTGAGGTCAATTGAATATTTTAGTGGCTCCAAAAGGACCTACTGTATGTTTTTGAGCAATGAGGAAATGGCTGTAGATGAATTTAAATGAAATAAGGGGTTATTTAACATCCAACACAATATTTTGATATACAGTTATTATCTGTATCACATCACAGCCATATATATATATATATATATATATATATATATATATAAATCTCAGTGACGTGCGGTGAGGTAAATGGCTGGGGAGGCACTGGCTAGTATCAGAGCAAGAATTACAGATACATATATGCATTCGGTATGATTTATGCGGCCGGAGGTTCAAATCCCGGCAGCGGCATCCCAACAAAGGAGGAAATCCCGATCGTCCTAAAGGTAAGTATAAACTAACCTAATTCTACCCCCTAACCCTAACCCTCCTTTAGGGTGCCTAACCCTAACCTCCCCCCCTGTGCCTAACCCTAAACCCCCCTCTAAGTGCCTAACCCTTACCCCCCTTTCACCCTAGCCTGACCCTAACCTCCAAGGGGGGAGCCTAACCCTAAGTCCCCCCTGGGAGCCCTAGACCAAACCCACCCACCCCTGCGGCTGTCTGCGCCAGGTGCCCGGCATCCTTTCGATCGGGATGCCGGGCGCTGGTCTCCCAGCATCGGTAAAATGACAGGCATCTAAATTTAGAAGCCTGTCATTTAACCCTCACCAGGATTAAGCAGTCGGGAAGCCGGCGGTCGGCATTGCGTCCCTCGGCTTCCCGAACGTATACCACATATATGACCAAGGGTTCATGTGGGCATTGTACAAAGGTGCAGCAGTATATAGTGCTGGAAATTTGGTGAGTTGGTCTTATGACTAGTTATGTAGTAACATATGTCAGGATACAGTTCATCTGTGTTTCCAACCACTTTACACTGGCTCCAGATAGTGCCAGCATACTGAGCAACAAACTTGTCTTTGTGTTGTCTGAGTTCTGCCTAAGTTGTCCACAGTAATTTCGTTGGCCCTGCTAGATAAGTATTTAGTGAATATTACTGTTTAATATTATACCATTTGCACAGCTAGAGTAAGAAAGGCTAGTATAAATGTCATGCTATAGATGCCCCACTGAGACAGGTAAACAAAGATGTACTATAATTTTGTATTCACCCTAGAATATGAAATTGTCTTTCAGTGAGAATCTATAGTTGTGTCTTATGGTAAGTAGTATTTTTCAGCTGGCTGTGATTAATGACTTGGATATTAGATATGTCAAGGCCCAAAGCTAACAATGTTCTGTGAATTTTCCACCTCCATTTATTAACAAAGAAATAGTGACAGTGCTGTCTGATCATAATTTATTGTCTTCCTTCCCTAATCTTGTTTTATGTTCTCTATGTCAGTCTGGTGTGCCTACATTTACAGAGAGGAATATATTTGACTTAAATATTCAGAAAATAGATAAGTAAAATAAGATAGCCTTAGAAAATGCAATTTGTAGCATTTAGTAGCTATACTGAAAATATATTAATACAATGAAGCAAGCTTGAGTGATATGTCAATTGTTTGTCAGTCAAGCAAAGCATATATGATAGGAGTGACATACAGAAAAGCTGAAACCCATTATTTAGGGTGCGTATACTGACATCTTTCACCTTAGGTCATTATAACATTGTGAGCCTGCTGCTCTCTGCCCTCACGCCAGTAATATAAAACAGATTATAAGTCACAAGCACATGCAGTGCAGTTCTATAATACTAGGGAACCTCTACTACCAACCTTTGCTTATGAATTAATTACAATATACTGTAGATGCCCAATTTATTATAATAAAGGAACTGGGTATGCACAATATAACTCTTCCACCTACTAATTTTATTACCCATGAAAAGTATGTGAAATGAATTGTATTATGCTCACAAAACGAACATCCATTATTCTTTTTGCCATGGTCCAGCAGAGGTGCATTATACATTGCTAAGCTTCAAATAGCGATGTAATTAATGAGGGGGTGGGGCGAAGGGCTCTGACTGGTATGTGTCTGCAATTAACATGAAACAAATACAAACTAAAATTCAAAAGTGGTAGCTACAGCAGTGTACTGAAAAGTGACTTTGGTCATTGTACAATAAATGGGAAACATTTATGGAAACTGATGCACAGAAAAAAGTGCATGTAATCTATAGCAGTGCCATACCCGGAAACTTCTGCAACCTGAACAGGGACCTTGCCGTCTCCCTTCCCCAGCACATCTGGGGTCATGATGTCACAGAAGAGGAGATAAGGAACAGTAAGCATTTGTATTAATTGTGTGGACTGCTCTAAAAAAATTACAGGGTCTGATTGGTTGATATGAACTACAGCAAGTTTTCTTGCATACCAGTTATTTAAAATGCCCCCATTAAATAACTGGTCATCTTCTATAATCTAATGCTTGACAACTATTTCCTTATTTCTTCAAAGTATTTAATACTAAATTAAGGTCATGCAAACAATTAATTAATAATCCAGATTTTACAGAGAAAGAAAAAAATAGAGGTGTCTTAGGTATAATATTTCAACCTCCATGATGTCGACATGAGAATGTCAGCAATGTCAAAATGTTGACATTGACCATGTCAAAATTCATCATGTAGATTCTGATGAAATGTCGACATGTTAGAATGTCAACATATTGTCTCTGCTGACCAAGCAGTTACTTACCTGCTCCTGATGGCTGCAGCGGCTCCAGCACAGCTTCCGGGTCCCGATGGTTTTGTGACTGTCACTTCTGTGTTAGATCAGTGATCCTCCAGCGTTCCAATAGGTATTCTTCTGCTATCTCTAACCCTAATCCCTACCCCTAACCCTCTAATTACCCCAACACCCCCCTCCCCCCTACAGCCTAATCTAACCCCTCGTGCCTGCAGCCTAACCCTAATGTGTACATTCTGGCAATGTCATCATTTCACACGTCTACATTATGACAATGTTGACACGTTGTTTGTCGATATTATAACAATGTCGACATAACTGTCGTAATTGTGTTGACTTTATAAATGTCAACATTATGAATGTCAACCTAATGATTAGAACCCGTGCCATATGGTGTTAGTGAATATATGCACAAGTATAAGTATTATGTGCATACAGCAGGGATAGAACTATGGGACACAATGAAGGCACCTGCCGCCGGGCGCCAGCTCTGAAGGGGAACCTCCCCCATTGCCCACAATATATTCACCCCAATTAGCTCTCTAAATATGTAAATGGAGTGTACCGTCACTGCTGCTCAATACATGGCATCTCTTCCTGGCACCTGAGAAGCACCATACACTAGTGGAGGGCTCTGTGTCAGACCATCATTTGCTGCTTCCATCTATCTATATAGCCTGTCCCTGCTGATTGGTGTCACATATTCAGGTTGGGGGTGGGACACACACACCAAATAATAACTTGCCTCGGGGCATCTCGGGTTAAGTTACGACACTGGCATGCAGAGTAATATCTGTAAAAGTCTTAACTGTTCATCAAGTTATATAGGAACATGTCAGAATAGAATGATCAGCAGTTTTGCAGGGTCAGTCTCATACAATTGTATAGATAATAGGAAGAACAAAAGATATAACACTTTATACTGCGATGTCACAAAACATGTTTTCATTTATAAATGTATGCAAAAATCATGTACAAGAAATTAATTAATATGCTTATCTGTATCCAACATAGCAGTAGTATATTTCTATTTTACTTTAGTTGCAACCTCAGATATATCTCTATCTATAAGAAGGCAATTTTTATTCTTTCTATAATCGTCTGGAATACTAGCATGACATTATAATTTACAGTAAATTATCATAGTTTAGCAGTTAATAAATAGAATAAAATTCTGAATATTACTTATTTGTACATCCGTAGATTGAGGTGATCGAAAATAAAATTTGGAGCTGTGACCTGCTTCTGTAAGGGTGACATGCACTATGTCTCTATGGCGACTCCTCCAACTGAATTTAATCTCACAGTTTAGATTGGCAATTTCTGCAGAGGTTCAACTGCATTTTGGAATTGAGTTCATTGAAATGGACAGTAGGTGATCATTTACGTCACTTGGATAAAAAAAGACAGACAGTTCAAAGATGCTCAGATATAAATATTTGCAGTTCATCTTATATATATATCTGACTCAATGAAAGATTACAGTGTATTTTTAGTGCCAACACTTGTGTATTTCTCATGCTTATAATAATTATTGCAATAAGCAAAAACTGCAATACTGTACTTTAATCATCTGAAATTGTTTAATAGAAAAGGAAATATAAACAAAATGAATATAAATATATTTGCTACAATACAATGTTTGGGCTGTCTACCTAAACTGTGATCTGACTCATTGTTGTATGCTATTGCCACCGCACTGCGATCCGCACTCAGCTGCTGTGCGAAAGTATGCAAATGTCATAGCTGTTGAGGGAATCGGTATGTGGCCGGCGGTTCGATTCCCGGCAGCGCCTGGCCGGCAAAAGCAGAGTTCCCGGCAGCGGAAGCCCGACAGCGCTGGAAATCCCGATCGTCGCTAAGGTAAGTATAAACTAACCTAACCCCCTAACCCTAACCCTCCTTAGGGGTGCCTAACCCTAACCTCCCCCCAAGTGCCTAACCCTAATCCCCCCTCTAAGTGCCTAACCCTAGCCCCCCCTTCCCCGCTGCCTAAACCTAAGTCCCCCGGGGGGGTGCCTAACCATAATTTCCCCTCCGGGGGTGCCTAACCCTAATCCTCCCTCCCCCTAGCCTAACCCTAACCCTCCTGGGGGGGTGCCTAACCCTCAGTCCCCCCCGGGTGCCCTAAACCTAACCTCCCCCCCTGCGGCTGTCCGCTCGCGGCGCCCGGCATCCCTTCGATTGGGATGCCAGGCGCAGGTCTCCTGGCGTCGGTGAAATGTCAGGCATCTACATCTAGAGGCCCGGCATTTCACTCTCACCGGGATATGACAGTTGGGAAGCCAGCTGTCGGTATTAAGGCAGCCGGTTTCCCGATTGTATACCCTGTTGAGATATGTATTAAGACCCCCACCGGCATATTTGAAAATCTAAGCATCTGCGTACAAAGACATAGCAGATCATTCGATGTTAGCAGTCCTGAGGAAATGAGACGTTGGAGCCGTGTTTACTGCGTACGGGATCGCAGATGTGACAAGCCCCTGAAACGGTCGTGACATGCCTGCGTTTTTAGCCACTACTCCCTGCTACCACCCCCAAACACTCCCTGACTGTCAATCACACTGCAAAAAAATACTTGCTGCGAGTTTAATCTATCTAACTATCTATCTATCTATCTATCTATCTATCTCTATCACATCTATCTATCTATCTATCTATCTATCTATCTATCTATATCACTTGGATGATTGAAATGCCCATCGGGCATGAAATGTATCTGTTCTGTTAACCAGATGTAACAATAAAATCTCAGTTTACTTTATATACTGACGTGAGTGCTGGGGGTAAATTTACTAAGATTCGAGTTTGGTCTACAGTAGATGGCAATTAGGCATTTTTTTCAACTCGCAAATTTACTAAAGACAAATTCGGGGGAGTTTAGGTGAGATTTCTCTCTTTGCATTGGTGAAACTTGGGTGAGATCGCAAACTCGAATCAACCCACCATCAGGAAAACTCAGAAGTACTTTTCATGAAAAATATGCAACTCGGGAATTTACAAAGAATCTAGATTACAATCTCGAGTGAGTGTAGCAAATTTGCTGATAAATTTAAGTTTCGCACACTCCACCTCCTGAACTGCGGGTTTGGCAGAAACATACACAGATCAGTGTGATTTGTGTATGTGTCTGCCTTTATACCTAATCTAAAGCATTTATTTGTAAAAAAAATACATAGCCCCCCCCCCAAAGGCATAACCAGCCCCGGGCTGCTCAGCCAGTCCTGGTTCCTAAAATTATGGGGAAAAATATGTAGGGTTCCCTCGTATTTTATGAACCACCACCTGGCTGCAGGGCCAGCCCTGGTTTTAAATATAGGGTGAAATAAAATGCGTAGGGGTCCCCCTATATTTAAAACCAGCAGCGGGCCCAAACCAACAGGGTGTAATGCCACAGCCAGGGGACACTATCACCATGTCTCCCCAGCAAAAACATTCACACCTCAAGCCGGTCAGGCCAAGCCGGGGATCTCAGGGGAGGTGGGGACCTCCCCAAGAAGGGGTCCCCCCTATATTTAAAACCAGGACTGGCCCTGCAGCCAGGTGCTGAGGCGTCTTTTCCTTCTGATACCTCCTTTCATGATCAGGGCTGTGTGTGCTCAGAGGCAGCGGACCTTACCTGTCTGGACGCTATGGCTGGATCCTGCTGGTGGAGGAGCAGGCACTTGGAGATCTGCGCTGCATGCCAGGGGGTTCCGGAGGCATACTGTCCTGAATGCTTGTGGTGAGTCTGGGTCAGATCTGGTAGTGCTGCAGTATGACATGGGGCTGCCATCTTGGATTTCATCATGTGACACATTCCAGCCAGCCCAGGCAGAGCATTCTGGGAGTCCTAGCAACCAATCCTGCACTTCCTCCAGGTATTTAAGGGCTGATCTGATTTATTCATGTATTGCGGAGGGACTGGTCATTTGGTGGCTTCCTGTCTGCTTCATCCTGGAAACTCCAGCTCCTAACTGGCACCGGAGACACCAGGTTAGGAGTGATGTCTCGGTCTCTATCCATGAAAGAATCTACCTTGTCTCTTTCCCTGTAATTTACACAGGGTTCTAAAACTGTGCTTTCATGGCCTCACACTATCGGCAGTTGATGGTAGCCAAATCCATAATGGGACTGTGACGTCCATAACCCAACCAGTACGAGTCTGGATAGGGACTCTTCATACCAAACTTATCCAGTTTCTAGTTATCCCCAAAGCCTCACATGGGATTACCTTGGGATACCCCTGGTTATGTAGACATAACCCCAAAATTGATTGGGACTCTATGCAAATTATGTCCTGGGGTGCCTCCTGTTTACTCTTTGTCAAACCAGTAAAGAAAATACAAATGTCTGAGAACCCACAAATTCCTTGTCAGTATCTTTTGTTTTGTGATGTGTTCTGTAAAGTTGGAGCAGATTCTTTACCTCCGCACTGGAACTGGGACTGTCCTATTGAACTGGTGCCAGGCAAGACTCCTCCTCAGGTTCACACATATCCTCTGTCCCTGCCTGAAACTAAGGCCATCTTCCAATATATTTAGGAGAACCTGGAAAAAGGTTTCATCAGACCTTCGACCACCCCAGCCGGTGCAGGATGTTTCTGCGGCCAAGAAAGATGGAGGTCTCTGACCTTTTATAGACTGTCGAGGGTTAAACGGTATCACAGTGAAAAATCGTTACCCTCTGCCTCTTATTACGGAATATTTTTGACAGTCAAGAGTGCCACAGTGTTTACAAAACTGGACTTGAGAGGGGCATACAATCTCATCATGATTCATTCTGGGGAAGAATGGAAGACAGAGTTAAGTACCCAGGATGGACATTTCGAGTATTTTTGATGCCCTTTGGCTTATGCAATGCCCCAACGGTCTTCCAGGGATTCATGAATGAGATCTTTAGAGACTTACTATATTCCTCAGTTGTAGTGTATCTTGACGATATTTTAATCTTCTCTACTTCACTTGAAAAACATCAAGACCGCGTGAAAGAGGTCTTATCCCATTTAAGAAGGAATCAGTTATACTGTAAGCTTGAGAAATGCCTTCCATCCCTTTCCTGGGTTACATCATCTCGGGGTCTGGATTGGAGATGGACCCAAAGAAGATACATTCTCCCAAAGAAGATACATTCTCGGAACCAAAGAAGCCATTCTCGATTGGTCTCGACCAACTTCCCTAAAAGATGTTCAGAGGTTCCTAGGTTTTTACAACTATTATAGATGATTTATCCATGGATTTTCCACCCTGGTGGCACCAATATCTGCATTGACTCGAAAGGGGGCTACCCCCTCTCAGTGGCCACCCAAAGCCGAGTCTGCTTTCCAACTACTGAAACAAGCTTTCATCACTATGCCCATTATAAGGCAACCCAATGTGGACAATTATTTATTTGCTGGAGGTGGACGCCTCATGTGAAGCAGTAGGAGCAGTGCTTTCTCAGAGATTTGAGGATAACAGAGTGCATCCTGTTGGTATTTTTCCAAGAAATTCTCATCTGCAGAAAAGAACTACCCTATTGGAGAACAGGAGATGTTAACAGTTAAGCTTGCTTTTGAAGAGTGGCGATGTTTGCAAAAAGATGCCAAGTACCCCATCACTGTGTACACTGATCACAAGAATTTGTTCTTTTTGAAGAATATTCAATGCATCAGTCCACGCCTAGCCCGATGGGCAATTTTCTTCTCCCGTTTTGAGTTCAATTAACCTTCTGCTCAGGATCACAAAATTTAAAAGCTGATGCACTTTTGCGGTCCTTCTCTTCTGAGATCTCGAAGTGGCACCTGTCGGAGATCTCGAAGTGGCACCTGTTCTAGAGTCCAAGGTGTTTGCCGCTACCAATATCCAAACACCTCTGGGAAAGACCTGTGTAGTTCCAGACCTCAGAAAACAGCTCTTAACCTGGGCTCATTCATCTCATTTCTCCGGTCACGCCGCCACTCGAAAAACCCTGGAGTTCCTCCAACGATCCTATTGTTGGCCCACCATGAGAACCAAAGACTCAGAATTCATCGCCTCCTGCATCCATTGCACCCGGCAGAAGACTTCCCGACAAACACTCAGACACCTTTCCATCCCAAACTAATGGGAGCACAGGGAGCGTGAACCAGGACCTTGAGACATTTTTGAGGATTTACATGTCTTCCTCTCAAGACAATTGGGCAGCTTATATCATTCTTCTACTGGACAAACTCCATTCCTCATGTTCTATGGTTACCATCCCAGGGCTCCAGAGTTCAAAAGTTTACCAGCCTTTGATGTACCCACAGTGACTACTTCTTTACAGAACTTTTCCCGACTTTGGTCCCAGATTCGTTCATCTCTGTTGAAAACATCCCATCGATATAAATTACAGGCGAATAGAAAAAGAAGAGTTGCTCTTAGCATGAAAGAAGGGGATCAGGTATGGCTCTCCACCCATAACATACATTTATGGGTTCCCTCCATGAAGTTTGCTCCCCACTTCTTTGGCCCATTTACCATCACAGAGGTAATTAATCCCATAGCCTACAAGCTAAGACTACCTACTTACCTCAAAGTTCCAAACTCCTTCCACGTCTCCTTACTCAAGCCACTTGTTCTCGATCGATTCTTACAAGTCCTACCACCATCTCCCAAAGTCCAGAATGATAGAGGGGTGGAGTTTGAGGTTAATCAGGTCTTGGATTCCCAATTCAGTTATGTATCTATTGGACTGGAAGGGTTACGGCCCAGAAGAGAGATGTCAACGCACCCCGTCTCATTAAAAAATGTAATTCCGAAAACCCAGACAAACTCAAGAGGTGCCCAGAGGTCACCATAAAGGAGGGGGTACTGTCATGATCAGGGCTGTGTGTGCTCAGGGGCAGCAGACCTTACCTGTCTGGACGCTATGGCGGTCTCCCGCTGGTGGAGGTGCGGTCACTTGGAGATCTGCGCTGCATGCCAGGGGGTTCCAGAGGCATACTGTCCTGAATGCTTGTGGTGAGTCTAGTCAGATCTGGCAGTGCTGCAGCGTGACATGGGGGCTGCCATCTTGGATTCCATCATGTGACACATTCCAGCCAATCAAGGCAGAGCATTCCGGGAGTCCTAGCAACCAATCCTGCACTTCCTCCAACTATTTAAGGGCTGATCTGCAGTCTTTTCTTTGCCAGTGCAACGTTATTCCCTGCTCTTGCTGGGTGCTAGTTCTCTGTGCTCCTTGCTGTGTTTCCAGCCCAGTTTGCTGTTACTACTCTGCTTGCTTCAGGTTCCAGTTATCATTATTTAACCTCTGTGTGCAGCAGCGCATTTCCTGGCTTACACTCCCAGTTGGGATCCCTGCTAATGTCCATGACATCAGTGTCCCCTCTGGCTATCCAGTTACCTGTAGTCAGTACCCACGTGCCTTCCTGGGTAGACGGCCATCTGAGTCACTCACTATCTAACGGGCCACTCATGAGCAATACTCCTCTCAAGGCAGCGTCCTTCCAATTCCAGAAGTCTGTTCATAAATCCGCTCCTGATTCCACTCCGGGCCCAAGTCCGCAACCATCCTTGACACCTCCTGCAGCATTAGCATATATGCACACAGCAGGGGTTGGGTATGGGTTCCCGGCGATCGGGATTCCACCAGAAGGAATACAAACAGCAGCGTCCCGACAGTCAGAACACCCATCGGTAAGTATACTTCCACTGACCCTAAACCACTCTCTGTGGTGACTAAACCTAACCTCCCCCTAGTGCCTAAACTTAACCTCCCCCTCCCCGCACCCTAAACCTAACCCTCTCCCCTTAGTGCCTAACCCTAGCCCTTCCCCTAGTCAGGACTGCCATCAGAATTTGTGGGGCTTGGTACTGACAAAATAGGCAGGGCCCCCCTCCCCGGGGATGGGGCAGAGATAGGTGGAGCTGTGAATAATATAGGTGGAGCTACATCGGGGGTGATGTATCAATTGGTGCATAATCCAGTTTAAACATTCTCAAAGTTTGGGATGTTGGGGTGGTTATTATAACATGTCAATCTATCATAATATATGAAACTATACAAATACAGCAGTGTAAGTGAGAAATCTGCTGTAAATTCACACACACAGAAAACCATTATCTATACTAAATATATAGAGAAAGCAATGTCAAATCATATATTATATATATAGCCAAAACCACATAAAATACATTTAAATACCCAGACCCACAAAATATGAAATAGCCAGATCCACATGAAATACATTGAAATAACCGGATCCACATAAAATATATTGAAATTCAAAGATCCACATAAAAAGCCAGAAGGAAGGGAAAGTGCAGGGCAGGGAGAGATAGCTAGACATGGTAGAGGAGGGGTGGCACAGGGCATGGAAGGCTGGACCTTAATGGGGGGCACAGGTCAGAGAATGCTGGGCATGGCAGGGCACAAGGCTGGTGAGGCTGGACTTGGGGAGGGCACAGGGCTGAAAAGGCTGACTTGACTAGGGGGGGCACAGGGCTGGGACATCTGGCTGTACTGGGAGGGGCACAGGGCTGGGAAGGCTGGCTGGACTAGGGGAGGGCACAGGGCTGGGAATAATCACTGGACTAGGGGGGGCACAGGGCTGGGAAGGGTGGCTGGACTAGGGGGGACACAGGGCAGGGAAGGCTGGCTGGACTAGATGGGGGAATAGGACAGGCAAGGATGGCTGGACTAGAGGGGGGACAGGACAGGCAATGATGGCTGGAATGGGAGTGGGGCACAGGGAAGGCTGGCTTGCTGGACTGGGGAAGAAGTGCAGAGAAGGCTGGCTGGACTAGAAAGGGGGTGCAGGGAAGGGTCAGTATACTTACCTATCACTGGCAGCCAGTCAGGCATGGAGAAAACCGGGCCCAGATGTCAGCAGTGTGGATTGCACTGGCAACCAGGAAGAAGAAACAGCCAGGGAGCAGCCACTCCTGATTGGCTGCCATTCCACGAGCTCTAATTGGCTCAAGGCCAGCAACTTATTTAGAATGCTACCTGCGCCGTTTCTTCTCCCTGGCTGCTGGTATATTAATGATTAATCCACACCGCTGACATCCGGGCACCCACTCTCTCCATGCCTGGGACTACAGGCCCGGCAGTCCCCCCCTGATGGTGGCCCTGACCCTAGTGCCTAACCCCTAACCCTAAACTTAACACTCCCCTAACCTACGATACTTACTTTCGGGAAACCGGTGGACAGGAGACTGGTGCTGGGATCTCAACGCTGGTATTTAGACCATCAGCATCCCACACGCCGGGATTTTGACTACATCCCAACAGCAGCTTTGTCCAAAGACACAGATTCTACGTACATCTCTGAATCAGGCCCTCTGTTAAATCTTCTGTGTGCCAAAATCTTGTTTCCTATATCCTATAGCTGATACAGCAAAAAGTATAATCAAACAGGGGACTCTTTATTTATATGTATAAACAGGAATAAACATGTATAAACACATGCTGCTTTCTAAATGAAGGAAAGGAAAGTAGGAACACCTTCTATAACAGTCTGGATGAACAAACCCCCTGATGACATCTGCATGTATTACAAATGCAGTTGACAACAGTGGTTACAATATTAAAATGACACGTCTATCAACTTTGAAGGGGAAGACGTCATCTTTGCTTTGTTTTTGAACAAAACTACGTTACATAAAATAACTCAATAAATATGTCAGAGACACTTTGTGCAAAAGTGACTGCAAACTACAAACAAGTGACTGTACTAAATGTAATATCACATATCCACAACGCAATTGGGCTCTCTGCACTGAAACAACATTGCCCTTTTGCTTTTATCAAACATTCAAGAAACATTAAAGTGAAAATAAAATTTATGTTTGAATTTTATCCTTTTTTTCTCCATACAAAATTGCAAAAGAAGAAAAAAACATTTTATTAGAAAGAGAGATATGAAATGTTTTATGTAGCAGTGAAACAAGAAACTACCTCTGTTATCTGTTGTCTCTTACAAGCTAGCTGGGGTGAAATAGAAGGATACTTGAAGCAGATGCGCACACTTGCTGAGCTGTCAAACTAATAGGTTTCTTATTATGATCTCTGTCGTCTTGTGCTTAAAGTACTGAGCTAAAATATAATCTCCCCGGGAGATACTGATCTATACTAGTACAGTGCAAAAATATTGCTCTTGAAAGGTATTTCCTAGCACTGGATATGGAGGCTGCTTTGACTTGGAGTTATATGATGGAAATAAAAATTGTTACGAAATTTTAAAAACAGAAATGTTGTTTATGTGGTGTGTTACTTTATATTATATTTTATTTATAGGGCACCACAAAGTGTCTGCTGTGCCGAACAAGGTTCAAATATAAAGACATATCATAATTTAAAAGATTGAGCACAATACATGACAGAAGACCATAGATACAGAGCAAAAATGAAAGCATTGCAAAAACATCACATAGCTCAGAGAAAAACATGATGATAACAACATGTAGGAAGGGGTACATTTACTAAAATGAGAGTTTTTAGAAGTGAGCTCTAGAAGAGATGTTGCCCATAGCAACCAATCAGATTCTTCTTAACATTTAACTAGCACCTTCTAGAAGATAATAGCTAGAATCTGATTGGTCGCTATGGGCAACATCACTTCTAAAAACTCTCACTTTAGTAAATTTACCCCTAAGGATGAATGGATGCAATTTCAACCAAATCACATTTCAGACAGAAGAATATGGCCTAATGCAGTGGAGTATCAGCATTGTTTTCACGGCACCCCTAAACCAAAAGTTTGTCAGTGAGAAATTCTGAAAAAACTTAATAAAGTAGTAAAGTGAAGTAAATTGTGTTTACCTGTCATCCTTAGGTTCAATTATGTGGTGGTGGACAAGTTTTTGCTTCTGTTTGTTCACATATTTACATTACATTTACCATAAATAATTTAATTTGGTGCTGGACAACCAACCTGAGGCACCCCTGTAAGTGTCCTAAGGCACCCCAGGGAGCCACGACGCACAGTTTGGGAACCACTGGCCTAATGTATGGAAGACATAATGACAAATATGAACATAACAGTTATGCAGAATAAGATGAAAAGATGTAGCTAGAGTAAAACTCATACAGAACCAATTCAGCATAAGACATGACAGAGAGACATGAGAGTCAGCACTTATTTCTGGGTTTACAGAGTGTGGCAGAGTTGTACGACTCTCACACTTTCTCTACTTGCATCCCCCTTCCTCTTGTGTGTAGGGATGACTGGCCCCCATGTGCCCTGTACTTTTGCCCTTAACTAGAGGCCAGCATGCTTCGATAGGAAGGAACTTCCCTGGAGTACACACCACCAGCAGGCCTAATATTAAGTATTGTGCCATTGTGTGCTGTTAATTGTAGGAAAGGACTGTGTGATTTATTGATTGCAAATTGATGTGCTGTGTTTATTGTGCTGTGTTTATTGTTAGTTATTGTGTTTATGGTTAGTTGGCTTGTACCTATTTAAATGGCATGTAGTCAGCACCCCTGTGGTTGGGATGCCGGTGGTCAGAATGCGGATACCAGAATCCTGACAGCAGTCGGAATCCCAGCTCCAGATCCTGACTGCTGACATCCCGATGGCTGCGGGGGGAGGATAAGGTTAGGCTGCAGGGGGAGGGTTAGGCTGCAGAAGGGAAGGGTTAGGATTAGGCTGCGGGAAAGGAGGGTAAGGGGAGGTTAGGGTTAGGACACTTACCTAATTGTGTCAGGATTCTGACTGTCGGGATGCCACTTTCGGTATTCTTACTGCCGGCATCCCAACCATCGGGATCCCGTACCCAAGCCATTTAAAAGGAAAGGCCATGTTCCCGGCGGCGCATTTGACCCCTGCACTTTTTATCCATATTAGAAATTTTACTTATCATAAGAAACAACTCATAGGGAGTACCGATACCATGATATATTATATAAAATACATTTTTGCTGACAAATCAAGTATGGTAATATGCATAATTGGCTATCTTTTGGAATATTCACTAATATTTGGGGTGATAATTGCTTAAATTCTATATTGTTAATGATCGAAGTAGTCATTGTAGAGATTATTGATTACATTTTTATATTGCTAATTACTTTAAGTACTCATCTAAGAGACTATTGCTTAATTCCATACTGCTTACTGCGTAAGTACTCATTGAAGAGATACATTTGCATGAAGTATATATTTTCACCACCTTAATAGATTACTCTATATTTATACTTATTTATTTTATTTCATGTATATCTAATATGTGTTGTATATTTCATGTATATAATATGTTTTGTGTATTGCAATAGGGGTGTCTCTGTTACTTCATGGTTCATATGAGTCAATATACCCCAGTTTTTTAGGCAGGAATAATAAAAGTTATATTTACATTTTTCTATATTAAACATCATTATGATATAAAAGTGTGCCCCACAAAGGAATTCTTGCTGTCTAATTAGCCTAGGCTGATTATTTTTTTTTTCAGTAAAGATTCAGTTCTCCTCAGAAACCCTGAGTTCGGGTGTATTCACTTTTCTGCAAAACCAAACCACACATCTCTAATATATATATATAGAGGTAATTTTAAGCAGTATACATGAACTAGGGGTTAAACCAAGAAGGGCTTTCTTGTTATAGGTTAAGGTGCCCAGCTATGACCAGACAGGGATGGAAATAAACATACTGTACTCTCCTTTCTCTTACTTCTAGAGCAAAAAAATGCCTCGACACCTGTAAGGATTTTTGTCACACAATCTGTATAAGAACGGGAAGGCGATGGTATGCAGAAACGAATGAAATATATAATTCATGAAATAATAGGTAAACAATGCGATCTGATTACTTTGATCATGGAATGAATGTTGGCACAAGCATTAGTAACAGTGGTGTGAGCATTAGCAAAATGACTGCACTGGTGAATTGTTTGAGGGCGGCAGCTGTTGTACACAGAGTGGACCAGCTGACAAAAAAACTAGATCTGAACGCAATGCCTATGGTCGTAAACAGCTACTCGCGCAGAATGGAGAGTGGACAGACTTGTTCAGTCCCACAGACGGGCAACAGTGCATCAAATTATGGATAATTTGAATCAGGTGCCAATTCAGATGGCCTCCCAAAGAACAGTACACCGTACATTACATTGTATGGGTTATAGAAGTAGAAGGACTGTCAGTGCGCCATTGCTGTCTGCAGCACACATGATGAAACGCCTCTAGCTTGCCCAGGAACACAGAAATTGGGCAGTATATTATTGGAAATGGGTCATGACAAATCATGTTTTTAAATACACCATACATATGGTAGGGTGAGAATATGGAAACAACAGCATTTAAGCATGGATCCTTATGGATCTGCTAACATGAAACCTTCAGGTACTGGAAGATGCAATTCGACAGTTAGTAGAATCCATGCCTAGAAGATTTCAAGCTGTATTAAGGGCAAAAGGTGGCCCAACAAACTACTAATTTAGTTATCAGAATAATTTGGCTTTGTGTCTGCTTCACTAAGCATTGCAATGTACCAATCCAATCAGGTTCTTATTATCTTCTCCATATGGCCATTAACAATAATGTGTTTCCTTTGTGTACTGCTATTTTTAACATAATTGCTGAGAACACACTTCCATTCGCAATCAAGACTCATCTCTCCCAGGTATAACATGTGGATGGAGTCATGGACAAGGGGCATGAGTCTCAGCTCAAGACTTGTGGATGTGACTCACTCTGAATAGGTCACAAAGATGCAAATTCATTTGTGACTGCATTTTACGATTGTGGATGCACCTAACTCTGAATATGGCCCAAAGATATGAAATACCCTTGGTCATGAAAGTGTTAAAATTCCTTAACCTGAGTCATTCAAAACAATGCTTTTTATTGATCAGCATGGGCTGTTGTTTAGCACAATTCCTATGGTCATTTGTGTTTTTCTTCCTTTTTTGGAAAATGATGTCTTAGAAGAAACTTGTGAGTACATGTTTACCTTGTTTATCATTCCCTAATGAGTGCATCAAAAGACATTTCATAATTTTAAAACTAAATACACGCTACACTATAAATATGATATACAAAGTATCAGGAGCTGTGAAGAAACACAACATAATAATTATCACTATAGTTCTTGAAATGTTTTTATCAACCAATTTTACTCTCTGTATTCAGTTCAACATGCAGTTCATAATGTAACTTATTATGTGTAACATAGCATGAAATTGTCATACCAGCCAACTTGATATAAAGTATAATAGCATGCTGCTTTTCTATATTTGCCAATGCTGGGAACACTGCCATAAGAGTTTCAGATTCTAAAAAATAAAATAGTCTAGCTGGCATGCAGTGTCATACCTAGGGTATTTGGAGCCCAGGGCAAATGTAAAAATGGAGCATATGCATGGTGAAAATGGGCGTGGTCAAAAGGGACATGGCCACTTAAAAATGGAGCGTGTCAAAATGACACACACACCCCTTTCTCGTCACTCTGAACATTCCTTTCCATTCCATATGCACCTTAACCTCAGTAGTGCCCCTTATACAGTTCCCCCTCTGCAGTGCTCCCAGTAGTGGTCCCTCTTATGCAGGCCCCCAGTAGTGCCTCTTATACAGTACCCCCAGTATGCAATTACCCCAGCAGTGGTCCCTCTTATGCAGGCCCCCAGTAGTGCCCCTTGTACAGTACCCCCAGTAGTAATCCCCCTTATGCAGTGCCCCATGTAGTGGTCCACCCTATGCAGGGCCCCTTATACAGTGCCCCCAGTAGTGGTCCCCCTTATGCCCTCAGTAGTGGTCCTCCTTATCCAGTTCCCCCTGTAGTGGTCCTCCCTATTCAGTACCCCCAGTGCAGTATCCCTTGTGCCTCCAGTATTAAGCCCCATATATAGGGCCCCAGTAGTAGATCCCCCTATGCAGTGCCCCAGTAGTGTTCCCCCTATGCAGTGCACCTTATATAGTGCTCCCAGTAGCAATCCCTCCCTATGCAGTGCCCCCCAGTAGTAGCCCCCCTATGCAGTGCCCCCAGTAGTGGTCCCCAATGGAGTGTCCCCAGTAGTGGTCCCCCTCAGTGGTGCCCCCAGTAGTAGTCCCCCCAATTAGTGCCCCAGTAGAGGTCTCCCCCATTAGTGCCCCAGTAGTGGATCTCCCCATTAGTGCCCCCAGTAGAGGTCCCCTCCATTAGTGCCCCCAGTATAGGTCCTCTCCATTAGTGCCCCCAGTATAGGTCCCCTCCATTAGTGCCAACAGTATAGGTCCTCTCCATTAGTGCCAGTAGTATAGGTCCCCTCCATTAGTGCCAGCAGTATAGGTCCCCTCCTTTAGTGCCCCCCAGTATAAGTGCTCCCTGTATAAGTGCCCCCAGTATAGGCCCCCTCCATTAGTGCCCCCAGTATAAGTGCCCCCAGTAAAAGTGCTCCAGGTATAGGTCTCCTCCATTAGTGCCCCCAGTATAGGTCCCCTCCATTTGTGCCCCCAGTATAAGTGCCCCCAGTATAGGTCCCCTTCATTAGTGCCCCCAGTATAAGTCCCCTCCATTAGTGCCCCATTAGTGTCCCCAGTATAAGTGCCCCCATGAGTGCCCAGTATAAGTGCCCCCAGTATAAGTGCCCCCAGTATAGGTTCCTTATTAGTGCCCCCAGCATAGAAACCCCCCCGACAAATACACACTGAAAATAAAACAATAAATAAAAGAAAAATACTTACCTGAATCCACGCTCCTGCTCCCGCTGCCGTCCGCACGTCAGTCCTCCTGGGCTGGTGCGCTCTGCATTATGGGAGAGACGTCATGACGTCTCTCCCATTACCCACTGCAGGAGCCGGAAGGGGACCGGCTCTTGCAGTGAGCGCTGCAGCAGTCAATGAGAGTCTGCCTGACTCTCATTGGCTGCTGTTTAACACACACATCGCTGCCAGCGCTGGCGGCGATGTGTGTGCAGCAGCAGCAGCCAATGATAGTCTGTCTGACTCTCATTGGCTGCTGATTAACACATACATCGCTGCCGCGCTGGCGACGATGTGTGTTAGAATGCACAGCATGAGCACGCCTGCCACCCTCCTCCTGGCGCTATTGGGCAAGCGCTCAGGGGGAGGGAAGGGGCTCGGCTGTGCAGCACAGGACCGGCGCTGGGAAGCCTAGCGCCGGTCCTGCGTAAATGTGTAGTGCTGACCGCACTCACTGCGGTCGGCACTACACATTGAACATAGGGGCATATCCAGGATAAACTAGTGGTTGGCACCAGGGTAATAGTAGCCTTGGGTACTCCTTGGGTATGCTGCCACTTGTGGAACTATGAGCACCAGCATGCCCTGTCAGACAGGCCCACTGGATCCAATGTATCTCTGAATGGGCAAATGGCTATGATTAAGCATATACAATATTGTTATGAATGTGTATGTGCAATGAGGCTTTCAATTGAATAATTATATGACCACAATACTAGTTTTATCATATGTTGGGGACTGTTTGTGTAACCATGTAGAGTTTTCTGGTATCATGAAAGTTCGGGTCACTGACAATATAATGAGCGAGGGGCACAACTAAATTGTATGGCGGCAAGAATGCTTAATGTTTGTGTCTGTTCTGCTCATTTTGTTTTATTCATGTTCTGACTGTACTGTGGAATTTTAGAAGTGATGGTGTCCTCAATTGATTAAATAGTCAGGCGGTGGAAAATTTGAGACTCAGATGTGTTATTTTCCTTTTGATCTTCTTCCTTTTGAAGTTATACATGAGGTGTGCCCATACATTATTCTTTGTTATGCGCTTGAATTCCACCCTGGCACGGTTGATTTTTTTTTCATGAACTGGACACTCTTTATAACTAATGTGTTAGCATCAACCTACAACTTGTTACTGGATTATTTTACAGACTATTGGTGAGTTCACACTGGGCGATAACAATATTGTTCAGTCATCCACTTTATCGTCCATTTTTAACACAAAAATGATCAACGATAATGACGACGCGCGTTCCCGCGGGTCGTTCGTCATCATCGTTCATCGGGTTAACATGCAGGCCAACCTGACGACATGTTATGGAATTGGGGAGAGAGCCCGGCGCTGAACGATATTGTTCAGAGGGTGTGCTCAATGTCATGAATGACATTGAGCACTCCCTGCCGGGGACACACTAGACGATATTGCTCAGGGAGCATATCGTCTAGTGTGTACGCACCTTAAGGGGTCTATTTACTAAGCAGTGTTAGGAGACAGAGTGAGAAGTGATAAGGTGCCAGCCAATCAGCTCTCAACTGTCATTTTTCAAGCACAGCCTGTCAGATGGCAGTTAGGAGCTGATTGGCTGGCACCTTATCACTTTTTACTCTGTCTCCTAACACTGCTTAGTAAATAGACCCCTAGCACCTTACTCCATCCAGGTTTTTCCCAAAATTAAAAGCTATACAAGAAAAATATACTTTTCATGACGGGTTGCCATACAAAAATCAATATATACAGTACTGAGGGTTTTTAAAATCAATGAGGCAAATGCTGTAATATAATGGAGTTGTATTGAAAAATGGAAAGCAGATATCACAGTACATAATCAAAAGACTAAATGGAGCAGAACAGAACAACATTTAACTAGTCACATGCATTTTCAATTACAATTATGCAACATTTGAAACAATACACACAACAATTAGTGGATGCAAATGTTAACTAGACTACAATGTCACTACAAAGTACTGATTTGTCTATACAGTATACAGTCATGTATTTAGATAATAATATCAATGCTAAATATACTAACAGTATGTCAATTCTAAAATTATAAAAAATTAATCTATAATATTGTTTAGCAAGTCTAGTAAAGATGTTTAAAATGTTCAAATAAGTAAAAAATTAAAACCAGGATTATTCTATGGCATAAAACTGTGTCCACATACATCTATCCTAAAATTGTGCCAAATAGCTCTGCTCGGTGTGCCTTGAAAGAGGCAACTAAGCCATGCCATTTGTCTTTTTCCAGAATAATTTACTAAATTTGCAACTTTCTTGCACAGCTAATGTGTTAAAAGCACACAATAGGCAAATGCTGTACATCACTGGGGGTATATTTACTAAAAGTCGATTTTGGTCGATGTTGGGTACATTTTTGGTCGATTTTGTGCTTCAGGGTCTAAATCACACATTTACTAACAGATGATTTTTGACATAATTTTTTTTTTTAAATGATGTAAAAAACCCATCTCCAAATGAATGTGTGATTTAGACCCTGAAACACAAAATCGACCAAAACTCTGTAAATATACCCCTAAATCACACATTTACTAACAGATGATTTTTGACATTGTTTAATAAACATTATGTCAAAAATCATGTTATAACATGTATGCTTTAGACCCTAAAATACAAAATCGACCAAAATCGACCTTTAGTAGATATATAGTCAGGTGCATAAATATTGGGACATTGACAGAATTTTCATATTTTGGCCTCTATTCACCACCACAATGGCTTTGAAATGAAACAAACAAGATGTGCTTTAACTGCAGACTTTCAGATTTAATATGAGGGTAATTACACCCAAATCAGGTGAACGGTGTAGGAATTACAACAGTTTCTATATGTGCCTCCCACTTTTTAAGGGGCCAAAAGTAATGGGACTATCAACTCAAAAGCTATTTCATGGACAGGTGTGGGCTATTCCCTAGATATTTCATTATCAATTAAGCAGGTCAGGAGTTGATTCTAGGTGTGACATTTGCATTTGAAATCAGTTGCTGTTGACTCTCAATATGAGCTCCAAAGAGCTGTCACTATCAGTGAAGCAAGCCATCATTAGGCTGAAAAATCAAAACAAACCCATCAGTGAGATAGCAAAAACATTAGGTGTGGCCAAATCAACTGTTTGGAACATTCTTAAAAAGAAAGAACGCACCGGAGAGCTCAGCAACACCAAAAGATCCTGAAGACCACGGAAAACAACTGTGGTGGATAACAGAAGAATTATTTCCCTGGTGAAGAAAAACCCCTTCACAATAGTTGGCCAAATCAAGAACACTCTCCAGGAGGTAGGTGTATATGTGTCAAAGTCAACAATCAAGAGAAGACTTCACAAGAGTGAATATAGAGGGTTCACCACAAGATGTAAACCATTGGTGAGCCACAAAAACAGGAAGACCAGATAAGAGTTTGCCAAACAATATCTAAAAAAGCCATTACAGTTCTGGAACAACATCCTATGGACAGATGAGACAAAGATCAACTTGTACCAGAGTGATGGGAAGAGAGAGTATGGAGAAGGAAAGGAACTGCTCATGATCCAAAACGTACCCCTTGTACTTATTGATGATGTGACTGCTGACAAAAGCAACAGAATGAATTCTGAAGTGTTTCGGGCAATATTATATGCTCATATTCAGTCAAATGCTTCAGAACTCATTGGACGGCGCTTCACAGTGCAGATGGACAATGACCCGAAGCATATTGCAAAAGCAACCAAGAGTTTTTTAAGGCTAAAAAGTGGAATGTTATGCAATGGCCAAGTCAATCCCCTGACCTGAATCCGATTGAGCATGCATTTCACTTGATGAAGACAAAATTGAAGGGAAAATGCCCCAAGAACAAGCAGGAACTGAAGACATTTGCAGTAGAGGCCTGGCAGAGCATCACCAGGGATGAAACCCAGCGTCTGGTGATGTCTATTCGTTCCAGACTTCAGGCTGTAATTGCCTGCAAAGGATTTGCAACAAAGTATTAAAAAGTGAAAGTTAGATTTAGGATTGTTTAGTTTGTCCCATTACTTTTGGCCCCTTAAAAAGTGGGAGGCACATATAGAAACCGTTGTAATTCCTACACCGTTCACATGATTTGGATGTAATTACCCTCAAATTAAATCTGAAAGTCTGCAGTTAAAGCATATCTTGTTTGTTTCATTTCAAAGCCATTGTGGTGGTGAATAGAGGCCAAAATATGAAAATTCCATCAATGTCCCAATATTTATGCACCTGACTGTACCTCAAGGAATCTGCATGCTATAGCAGTGCAAAAAATTTGCTAATCTGAGAAAAAAACAAAGAAACTGGGGACCAATATGACTGAGCTGCCACAATTACGAGAAAAGTGAAAAATCCTAAGACCCCTGAACACTTCAAGTCTGTGGTGCAAAAAAGACAGTAACATATGTAACTCTCAAACTAGCTACCTGTGGTGCTGTATCTAAATCCTGACATGTCTCTCACCATATGGAGCAAAAATGCTACATGATTTAGGTCACATCTGTACTTCTTTATGGTTTGTTCATTTAAAATGGCAAATTGAAGTAAGATGAGTTTGTAAAACTTGCTAGACATACAGTAAAATGAATGTATTCAATGAATGTTCACAATGCTTGAGTCATGTCACTTAATGTCTTATACAAACACTTGAGACTTTTCCCACTGGAGTTTTCAATCTTGTGTAGATTTGATTAACTTATTAACTTATTCGAGAACCATTTTCTTGATAGACTTGACACTGGGAGGGACAAAATTTCAGAGCTTGACTGTGGGAACCTTTGCCATCTTCAGATGGAGCTTGTTCCTGCATCCAGGATCCTTTCCTATGGGAAGGAGTTTCAGGTTGTGAAGAGAGATCCTTTCAGATCCCTCCACCCATGTTTGGCTCATTCCGCCAGACGCCTGGGCTTTGTGTGCCTGGTGAACCCCAGTTGGCGCAGGCACACTAGCACTGCCGAGTCAGACGTGGCAATGCAAAGTTTCTGGATCAGTTGTTTCCACACCAGAGCAATGTTGAGTTACTCCGATGATTTTGTATCCACTGTTGCTACTCACAGCAAGTTGGATACTTAATTATCAGTGGCCACCCAGCCCCTATAATTAACATAATAAATGGGCCCCTAAATTACTAATTAAGCAGACTATAGAAACTAGTGCAACTTTTGTATAAACATATACAGTGTGCTCTATGGGGACCTATTGCACAGAAAAACACTTATAATGAACTCTGCATGAAGGGCTGCCGAGACTTTGGGTGGGTGTGGGTACCAGAGCGGCATGATGACTGGAGGGGACATGTGCATCAGTGGACACAATTGTGATGTCACATGGTTATACCTCCCCTGCACTCCTGGAACAATGCATCTGGAGTGGCCTGGGTTCGGGTAATCTGTACCACTCCCCACCACTTGGCATCCTTGTCTACATGACTGAGCCCCAGAAAGAGACTTAAGATAACAATTGCTGAACAAAAAGTAAATTAAGACAATGGAAACTGTAAATTAAAAATAGACTGTAACAGTAGACTTATATACATATAAATGAGAGACAGACAAATGAAAAGAGATAAATTAAAGATTTTAAAGGTGCAGTCATAGAAGACATAATCAAAAGTGGGAAGACAGGAAAGGAAAGACCGACCTTCAGGGGTAAATTTACTATGGTGAGAGTTTTTAGAAGTGGAGATGCTGCCCATAGCAACCAATCAGATTCTAGCTATTATCTTCTAGAAGGTATATATGAGGGAAAGGGGTACTAGGAAGCCCTAAGCACAGGTACCAAAACACTGTATGAACAGAAAATTGAGACAGAAAAAACTCCAATATAATTCAATAACGGGATTATATCCCAGGTAGTAATAGCACTGAGGAGGTGCACCCATGAGAGTGAAATATAATACAGGAAAAGAAAAGAAAAGTACTCTCTTTGGCTGGGGCACAGTATCTGTCTAAGTAATCTAAAACTTTACTTTTAATAAGTAAATAATAGTAAAAAGGACTAACAGGACTAGACAACAAACAACAATGATAAAGCTGAATATCTATAAGAGGGTATCAATGACCATCTTGTCTCTCAAAATCTGGTACATAAAGCATAATAGCCTATAAATACCATGAAAAGAGTATGTGAAATCTCTGCTATTGAGGCAGAGAGCTATAATAAATACAATAGGTGAACATATAAGAAGCAATATATAACAAATAAACAGAAAAATTCTGAAGTAAAGAAATGAACCTATTATCCGCCGTATCAATTCATGAAATTGAAAATAAAAGTGCCATATAAGTACAGTAATTATCAGGGCACTATATAAATATCCGCAATAATATACTAGGTATCGGTATACATATGTAGGTCACCACATATCATCACAACACATATCATCATGGGAAAAAATGAGTGACTCGGTAATGAAATGCAATCAAAATGTATTCAAAAACAGTCTGGTATTTCTCACTATATGAGTGGTTAAACCAGTGTTGGTGATAGGGTGATGTGTGAGTAGTAATAATACAATCAAGATACCACTCACTTAAGGTAAGGGGCTAGGTGGCTTCTGTATCCCATTTACACAGGTATTGAATGGGATATGAGCGGACCCACCACATATACCATGAGGGTATGAAAAATAGAAAAGATGGTATGTATATAGTGTCACCCATTTGTATCCACCTGGAGCCAAATGATATAAATGTGGCTTAAACTAGTGGACCACTGGAAGGGTGAGAGAATATCCAGAGAGGGACAGTGAGTACACGTCAAATAACATTACCATCCTTATAACATGAAAATTATAGCCAGCTGATAAGAATAACAGATGGCACAAAAGCACCATGAAAGTGAAATGAAAGAACAGGACAGCGCCGGGCTCTGCAATGAACACACCTCATCCCACTGATATCATATGACAGTGCAGTGGGAACATTACATGAAGTGGTGCAGTCCGGATGTCCGTAGAGTGGGACAGGGGAGATACCCGTATGTGTGCAGCGGCGGAAAGTTTCAGAATAACAAATAAACAGAAAAGTTCTGAAGTAAAAACTGAACCTATTGTCCGCCGTATCAATTCATGAAGTTCACAATAAAAGTGCCATATAAATACAGTGATTATCAGGCAACTATATATATCCGCAATAATATACTAGGTATCAATGTACATATATAGGTCACCACATATCATCACAACAGTTATCATCATGGGAAATTATAATGAGTGACTCAGTACTGAAAATGCAATCAAAATATATTCAAAAACAGTCTGGTATTTCTCACACAAGGTGATGTGTGAGTAGTAATAATACAGTCAAGATACCACTCACTTGAGGTAAGGGGCTAGGTGGCTTCTGTATCCCATTTACACAGGTATTGAATGGGATATGAGCGGACCCACCACATATACCATGAGGGTATGAAAATAGAAAAGATGGTATGTATATGCTGTCACCCATTTGTGTCCACCTGGAGCCAGATGATATAAATGTGGCTTGATCTAGTGGACCACTGGAAAGGTGAGAGAATATCCAGAGAGGGACAGTGAATACACGTCAAATAACACTACCATCCTTGTAACGTGAAAATTATAGCAAGCTGATAGGAATAACAAATGGCATAAAGCACCATGAAAGTGAAATAAAAGAACAGGACAGCGCCGGGCTCTGCAATGAACACACCTCACCCCACTGATATCATATGACAGTGCAGTGGGAACATTACATGAAGTGGTGCAGTCCGGATGTCCGTAGAGTGGGACAGGGGAGATACCTGTATATGTGAGCTCACTGACGAAGCCGTAGGTGAAACGCGTGTCTGCTGTCTGGTAGCAGGGAGCCCCCGCAGTGCACGTGGGGACTCCCGTGATCTGAACTTTCCGCCGCCGCACATATACAGGTATCTCCCCTGTCCCACTCTACGGACATCCGGACTGCACCACTTCATGTAATGTTCCCACTGCACTGTCATATGATATCAGTGGGGTGAGGTGTGTTCATTACAGAGCCCGGCGCTGTCCTGTTCTTTTATTTCACTTTCATGGTGCTTTATGCCATTTGTTATTCCTATGAGCTGGCTATAATTTTCACGTTACAAGGATGGTAGTGTTATTTGACGTGTATTCACTGTCCCTCTCTGGATATTCTCTCACCTTTCCAGTGGTCCACTAGATCAAGCCACATTTATATCATCTGGCTCCAGGTGGACACAAACGGGTGACAGCATATACATACCATCTTTTCTATTTTCATACCCTCATGGTATATGTGGTGGGTCCGCTCATATCCCATTCAATACCTGTGTAAATGGGATACAGAAGCCACCTAGCCCCTTACCTCAAGTGAGTGGTATCTTGACTGTATTATTACTATTCACACATCACCTTGTGTGAGAAATACCAGACTGTTTTTGAATATATTTTGATTGCATTTTCAGTACTGAGTCACTCATTATAATTTCCCATGATGATAACTGTTGTGATGATATGTGGTGACCTATATATGTACATCGATACCTAGTATATTATTGCGGATATATATAGTGGCCTGATAATCACTGTATTTATATGGCACTTTTATTGTGAACTTCATGAATTGATACGGCGGACAATAGGTTCAGTTTTTACTTCAGAACTTTTCTGTTTATTTGTTATTCTGAAACTTTCCGCCGCCGCACACATACAGGTATCTCCCCTGTCCCACTCTACGGACATCCGGACTGCACCACTTCATGTAATGTTCCCACTGCACTGTCATATGATATCAGTGGGGTGAGGTGTGTTCATTGCAGAGCCCGGCGCTGTCCTGTTCTTTCATTTCACTTTCATGGTGCTTTTGTGCCATTTGTTATTCTTATCAGCTGGCTATAATTTTCATGTTATAAGGATGGTAATGTTATTTGACATGTACTCACTTTCCCTCTCTGGATATTCTCTCACCCTTCCAGTGGTCCACTAGTTCAAGCCACATTTATATCATTTGGCTCCAGGTGGATACAAACGGGTAACACTATATACATACCATCTTTTCTATTTTTCATACCCTCATGGTATATGTGGTGGGTCCGTACATATCCCATTCAATACCTGTGTAAATGGGATACAGAAGCCACCTAGCCCCTTACCTTAAATGAGTGGTATCTTGATTGTATTATTACTACTCACACATCACCCTATCACCAACACTGGTTTAACCACTCATATAGTGAGAAATACCAGACTGTTTTTGAATACATTTTGATTGCATTTCATTACCGAGTCACTCATTTTTTCCCATGATGATATGTGTTGTGATGATATGTGGTGACCTACATATGTATACCGATACCTAGTATATTATTGCGGATATTTATATAGTGCCCTGATAATTACTGTACTTATATGGCACTTTTATTTTCAGTTTCATGAATTGATACGGCGGATAATAGGTTCATTTCTTTACTTCAGAACTTTTCTGTTTATTTGTTATATATTGCTTCTTATATGTTCACCTATTGTATTTATTATATCTCTCTGCCTCAATAGCAGAGATTTCACATACTCTTTTCATGGTATTTATAGGCTATTATGCTTTATGTACCAGATTTTGAGAGACAAGATGGTCATTGATACCCTCTTATAGATATTCAGCTTTATCATTGTTGTTTGTTGTCTAGTCCTGTTAGTCCTTTTTACTATTATATACTTATTAAAAGTTAAGTTTTAGATTACTTAGACAGATACTGTGCCCCAGCCAAAGAGAGTACTTTTCTTTTCTTTTCCTGTATCTTCTAGAAGATGCTAGTTAAATGTTAAGTAGATTCTGATTGGTTGCTATGGGCAACATCTCCACTTCTAAAAACTGTCACCTTAGTAAATATACCCCTAATAGTTAAAATGGAAAGGTTACTGACGAGCTATTATTAATGAAAACTTTGCTCAGAGCAGAGATCTAGCCAAGGAAAGTATATATAATAGGTGCTTAGTGCACTATGAAAATGGCACCTTGGGTAGAGGGACATCCCTTACTGCACACCCTGCATCCAGAAAAGACTCACTGTGAGCTATGCAGCGGATCCACCCATATGTAATCTACTCACTGCACAATCTTCCCGGTGATATCTTCGGAAAGGTGGCACTGATTCAGGTGATAGAAATGACGCTGACAGTGTACCAAAGCCTTTGGTTTCTTATATGCATGCTCCATCTTTTAAAACAACACATGCACTGCGCTGCAATCACAACTGACTAAATAAAGTGGTCTTTCATGTGATAGAACACACACTGTGTTAAAATAAATAAGTTTTACTTCTGAACAATAATAATAAAAATGAATACAAACAGTACATACAATACATAAAACATGAAAGGACTTGGCATATAAATATAAAGGAAAAAAAAAATGTAAAATGTACTAAAAAATAATAATAAGTCCTCTATTAAGCAATTATGAAACAGTTGAAATATGATAAATCAGTTCAATCGAGTCATATCATATATGAATAAATTGTGCTGGATATATCCTTGTGCAAAGAAATGTACATGCTGTTTTAAAAATACTGCATTTTGACATCCACACTGGACAACTGAAAAAGGTTGCTTTTGTACCTGTATATAGGTGGAATGGCAATGAGCCGTGCTGGCGTCCCCAGCACAATGACCAACTCTTATGAGTCCAATTGGGATTTGAGACTTCTAATAAATATTGAAGTCTCCTCGTGGGAGAGTGTGTCCACCGGCACAGATGCTGGTTGAGCGGCAGACGGGTGGTTTCACTCTCTCCGTATAGATGTAAAGGAGAGAGTATGTCTTGCCGCTGTCAGGAGCTGAAGTGGTAGCGCTATGTGAGACCAATGTTTCCGCTATCTGTATTTCCACGGTCGGTTCAGGAATCTCTCCAGGGGAACAGATGTATGAGATGCAGTGGATGGACTAAACGGCAATGACGTCAGCATGTTTCGTCTTTATATTCCAGAGACTTTTTCAAGACTTGACTTGAAATAGAGGACTTATTATTATTTTTTGCTACATTTTACATTTATTTTTCCTTTATATTTATATGCCAAGTCCTTTCATGTTTTATGTATTGTATGTACTGTTTGTATTCATTTTTATTATTATCGTAAAACTTATTTATTTTAACACAGTGTGTGTCCTATTACATGAAAGACCACTCTATTTAGTCAGTTGTGATTGCAGCGCAGTGCCTGTGTTGTTTTATATGTATTTATATTGGAGTTCACACTAAACTCCAAGCATCTGCGGCTGATCACTATCGACAGTTTTTTAATTAAATTCTCATTAGCGCCGGGAGCTGGGTAGTTTTCTACCCTCCCCCTCTTTTTTCAAATGCTCCATCTTTTGGAAAATATTGCTGGAATGATGGCAACACTGGTAGAAGATATAAGGTGAAACTACTGTATAGAGGGGGAATCCCCACCCCAGGTGTTTATATGACTCTACTGAGAAATAATCAGAAATTATTGATGTAAAAATAGATTATTGTAAGTAAAGTGCAGTCATTGTATAAGGTAGAGCAGACAGACAGGGATAGGAAATGGTGAGCTATCATGTTTCTGGACTGTTCCATGGAGACCAAAAGGACACCTAACATTCATCATGGTAAAGCTTGATCCACCCAAACAAATAAGTGGTATCACCAATGCAATTACATACCTGACAGTCTGATCAATGCTTCATACAGTACAATGGTTCCAAAGCATGCGCAGTGTGAACAAACACAATATATGCTCAGACGTGTACAATTCTGAATCAGCCCCATAGTGTATATGGTACATTTCTGACAAAAAATACATTTAAAACACATGTGGTAAAAGAAAACATTTTGCAGGGTGGCAAAGTAAATGACAGTCATAAGGCATATTACATAACATGCAATAACACACAAGTAGACAAAGAGGGATTTGACAAGCTTATAGGAATAATGGGATGTAGTCAGGAGACAGGCAGCCGCGATGCCGCCAGTCTCAATACTGACAGCTGAATCTTGACAAGGTACTTAAGATAGGTGTCGAAATACTGACGCCTATCTTAATCCCGACACCAGAACACTAAAGGATGCCAGCTCAAATGAGGTAAGTCCGGGGCGTCCTTAGCGTTAGCCGTCCGTGGGGAGGGTTAGGTTTAGGCGCGACGGGGGGAGGCTTAGGTTTAAGCACTAATGGGAAGGGTTAGGGTGCGGGTGGGGAGGGTTAGGGTTAGGCTACAAAAGTGAGGGTTAGGGGGGTAAGGGGGGAGGGGAAGTATACTTACCCAACCCCTGTCGGGATACCAACCATCGGCATGCCACTGTTGGTATTCTAACAGGAGGCATCCTGACAGCTAGCATTACATAGCCATTCCGGAATAATGTGGGCCCCATAATGACCTATTTGTTTTCTGTGTTACTTTGTTGAGCATGACCTATTTGTGTCAATGTTACCAACGCCCTCAATTTCATGAGAAAGAATGCATCTTGGAAACCCATGGCATTCATAGTCTAACCTTATTGTTAAGTCTTTGTTAAAGTCCTGACAGTCCTGTTTTCCTTAACTTCCCCCACAGTTTATAGGAACCACTGTATTTACTTTGTTATCTGCTTCCAGATGGCCAGTTTGCAGACATCTGCCAACAGACCCTATGCAGTACGTCAACCACTCTAGTTACTATGATAACTTCTACCTCTGTGTAGCTAAAATTAGGTTGTCTGTTCTTTATCTGTTTGCTATCTGCTTAGTCCAGGCTGACTTTCATCATCTGTCTATCTATCTGGAATTCCTGAACAGTAAGGCAATGGTGATTGCATGGCATGCATTTTTCTTTTTTGGAGAATTTGTACAGGGTAGATTGGAAAAAGTCTCATCTGTTGCAAATGTAGTGAAATTCCACATATATCACTCCCTCAGAATGGCGCTCTTTGTGTCCTTATGTTTACAGCAGAAAAAATGATGAGAACAAAAGGAGACAATCAAAGTGTAGTATTTTAAAATGATTGTTGATCCACCCAGTGTGAGGGATTATTTATATCCGAAAATAAATGTTGATAGAAACGTCCCATCCACCTGATGTTTAAGGTACACACCTCTTGATATACTGTATTTAAAGCACACACCTCTTAATAACCCTTCAGGTTTTAAGATTACCTTATCATTTTCCTCACATAAAGAGGATTCAACATCATAAATTCCAATAAAATCTTTTACTTATGCTGTTGAATAAGAGCATGGGGTCACAGCCTCTGTATTCTCAGTACAGAGTTGGTCATGGCACCATGTGACAATCTTAAGCATTAGACTTTGGACACATATGCATATTGTAATATGAAACTGTGTTATATTTCCCTACATTTCCTTATCTAGATTTTTCTGTATATTACATATTTGTATCTGTAGTACATAGGAGTTCCTGGTTTCTGAGAGCATAGGTAGTCATTCACTTTAATATGTGCTGAGTGGACCATCATGCAAAACTAAGAAAGTTTGGAGTTCAAAACCAGTGCAAAGCCAAGAGTTTTCTAGTGCCATTTGGGTGTGCTGCATACATTACTTACACAGACTGTCAGTATAGGAATACCCAAGTTGTACACAGGTTTACAACAATAGTAATATACAAAGTTTGTACACTTTAGAGTGACACTATTTCTAACATTAGTCTCCCAGAACTACCATGCCATTATGTTTGGGGAAATTATATATCATGTTCTTAGTGTATTGATATATGTAGCAACAGTATCAATATTGGTTTAGCCCACAAAAAGAAAAGAAAAATAAGTCCATTTTGTTTAGGTAACTTGCGCACTTTGAAAGCAGTTAATGTCTGTTGACCCCTAGTCAATTAAGTCCTCTGAATGCAGCATAAGAATAAAATAATGGACAAAATATGTTTTTTAAATGTCTCCTCAAATAAATGAATCTTCTTTTTACGAGTACAATCTATTATATGTATTCATGTATTCATAAGAAACATAATGAAAACAGAAAACAGAAATGAACAATGACTGAAATCGCAAACTTTCTATTAACATGATTTTAAAAACACATAAAGTGTTTGATATATTGTTTCCCCAGTCTACCAAGTATCTCAGAGCGTGACATAATGTTTTGATGTATTGCTTATCTGTGAACAGTTTCTCAACTTAAGAAACAGACATGCAGAAGTGAGAAATGCAGGGTGCTAGGTTATATATCAAAGTGTAATATAACTAGACCAGTGGTTGCCAAACTGTGCTCGGCAGCACCCTGGGGTGCCTCGGGACACTTGCAGGGGTGCCTCGGGTTGGTGGTCCAGCACCAAATCAAATTCTTTATGGTCAATGTAATGTAAATATGTGCACAAACAGAAGCACAAACCTGTCAACCACTATATAACCAAACCTAAGGATGACAGGTCAGCACAATTTACTTCACTGTACTACTTCACTACATTTTTCTCAATAACAAACTTTTGGCTTAAGGGTGCCGTGAAAACAATACTGATGCAATAGGGCATCATGATTCAAAAAAGTTTGGGAACCACTGAGCTAGGCACATTTTCATCCAACTTTGGAGGATTAGTAAAATGTTCACAAACTATTGGAGGTTAATAAACTATTTATATTTCAGATATAATTATATATTTGTTAATCTGCGCGGCATGATATGTGTCACAAGCTTTTTTTTTTAATATACTAGATTTTGGGTAGAGCTTCTTTATCTACTAACCCTCTGGAATGAGTAATGCAGAGAATCCTAAACTTTAAATGAGATTCAAACACAGCAGAGACTTCACGTGGTGTTGCTGGAACTGAATGTAGTTGTAAAATTTCTTTAATGCTGTGGGACATAAAGGGCCTTATCAGAGTTGGAAGCAAAGCAAAAATAGAGCACATTTACACATTGGCAAAACCATGTTACACTACAAGTGGGGTAGATTTAAAGTGCAGGGAGATTTACAGTTGGGTGAAGTATGTCTTGGCTGAACTCTAAATTGCAGTGTAAAAAGATGTCCAGTATTTGACCTGCAAGCATACAAAAAAAAAAACATTATTTGCATTGCAGCGTAGTTTGTCCAGGTGCAAAGTTGCTCCTTTTTTTTTTCAATCTTTGCACCATAATTCATGTATTTAAAAAAAAAACATTTTGAGTATACTGTAATGTATTAAATATTTCCCACAGAATATAACGCCTCTTAATAATGACAACTGTGGCTAAAACATTGCAGAAACTGAGCATAAGGATATGTAATTCACCAACTCAGGAAAACATTTACTTCAATTGTTTCTGAGTTGAATTGTTAATGGCAAGTGAGAGAGACAAAGAGCTTAAGATGCTGTTTTATGATGTTTTAGAATCGGTGTGATTCTGTTAAAATGCTCCCTTATATTTTATTTAAACACAAAGGGGTATATTTATTAAAGTGCGGGTTTTTAGAAGTGGAGATGTTGCCCATAGCAACCAATCAGATTCTACTTAACATTTATCTAGCACCTTCTAGAAGATAATAGCTAGAATCTGATTGGTTGCTATGGGCAACTTCTCCACTTCTAATAACACACACTTTAGTAAATGTACGCCAAAGGGTCAAATGTAATAGGGTGAGAGTTTAGAAAATGTGAGAGAAAACTGCCACATTTTTAAACTCAGCCAATGTAATAAAGTCACAGAACATTCAAACTTGCATGTGTTTCAGACTCTTAAAACTGTCAAGATTTAGGGGTCTATTTACTAAGCAGTGTTAGGAGGCAGAGTGAAAAGTGATAAGGTGCCAGCCAATCAGCTCCCAACTGTCATTTTTCAAACATAGCTTGTGAGATGACAGTTGGGAGTTCCCCAAAGGTAAACTGTGTCAAAAAAAAAAAAAAAAACACTTAAGGACACCCCAAAAAATGACTTTGAAAAAGGGGGCGAAAAAAAAAGTTGGGGTACAAAGTTAAAAACTAGCGACCTTGACTCTGGGGGGGTCCCCAAGTATGCCCCAAGTGTTTTTGTGATTGCAGGTGCTTGCGGCAGGTGGATTTTTAGCATCACTTTAGCATTTTTTAAATATGCAGACCCCCATTTTCAAGTACCCCAAATTTGCTGGGATAAGTTATTTTCTGAAAAGAATACTATTCTACATCACGTATAGAAAAACGTTATTTAGCAGCTATTCAGCCTGTTTAAAAACACCAAATACCTTCAGGAAGCCAAATCGGGGGGTACCATAGGGAACCCCCATGTCAGAGCATCTTTTGGGTGGTGTCAGGCTGATTTCCCCAAAACTGACAGTACTTTCCGCCTGTTCAAGTTTCTCCGGGTCCCGTTTTCGCGTACTTTCAATTGAATACGGGTTAAAGTGGGCACGTGCGCGATACTTTTCCGCCTGCAAAACAGGCGAAGTAGGCGGAAAGTCTGGCCCGCAAAAAAGTATCGTGGCTCGGCTCAAATTGAATATGACTCTTAGTATGCAAGTACGAACAAGACAAGTCTCCACTGTCGGATTGGGGCATGAAGGGCCCACCAGGAAATACAATGGTAGGGGCCCAAGCTTAAGGGGTGTGGCCAGCCACCAAAGAGAGTGTGGCTAGCCACAACAGATGGACCTGGCCAACCATTAGAGAGTAAATGCAAGAACCCTTTATAAAAGAGGAGACTGGGGTGTGTCAGCACCACCCACTTTGATAGACAGGAGGGTTAATCTTAATGTAGTTTCCATAGAAACAAATCAAGCACCCAAGTTCATCTGACCCTGCTTCACCCCTAGAGGAGGGGGTGGGGCCCTCAAGAAGTAGGGCCCACCGGGGATTTCCCCTATACCCCGGTGGGCCAGTCCGATCCTGCAAGTCTCTACAAACAAACATACTCAGTGCAATTTACAAAGTTCTGACCACTAACCCCCAACATTTGTGTTTTACTTCTAAAATACAACTCTGGTTAGCCCCATTTCTGCCCTAAATTAATCACTGGACATTGGGATTACCATTATCACATGTGGCACTTGTGTGCTTTAAGGTATTTATCACATTAATTAAAGTGCACCTAGAAATACAATTTAAAAAAAAAAATGCATTTAAAAGGTGCAAAGTGGATCCTATTGGAAGCAGCCCTGTAGCAGGGTGGCAGTGCACGGTGTGCCGCCACCTCCCTGCCCCCTGTGTGCATGCTATCATAAAGTCACACCCCAGGGGGTGGGTGGACGGGGTCACAATTGCCAGGTAATTACCACACTGCCCGGAGCAGCTGCAGGGGTCCCATGGCTCACCGTGAGGCACTGTGGAAGTCACTCCCCACACAGTGGCGGAGACAGAGCAGGGCGGGCTCTATTCCTAGAGCATCCTTCCCCAGGCGAGAGTGGCACAAGCAGCACCTCCCTGCCTACGGCTATGGCCCTGATTGGAAGTATAGGATCAGCCATGATTAATACCATCTCAGTGGATGGGGAAAACATAGGTGCAGTCTCTCACAAACCAGCATACACTCCTCTAAATGCAAATTCTCTACCCCTTTATCCCATTTAAATAATCTTATCTTGCAAAATGATATCTGCTTTTCATATGGGTGCAACATTCATGCACCCAGTTCTTTCTTTCTATGAAAACTGAAAAGTGGTACCAGTAATCTGAAATTTAGGTGCCGGTACTCACCTAAAGTTATAAGTTGTTATAAGATTTATATTAACTTTAAAACTCTGGATAAGTGTGCAGATACCTATTTTTTATTTTTTCATTTCTGAAATTATCCCACTGATTTCTTTCTGTTTCTGGAACTGGTTATGGGAATTTAAAATGACACACAAACAAAAAAAAAAGTTCCGGAACTGGATACTACTGAATACCACCAGAAAAAAAGAGACCTATGTGTCCCTGATCCACACTTTGTATAGAACCTCTCGATCCACCCACGTCCTTTAATGAAATGGTGCATGGAGATTGCCAACAATTTTATGCATTACAGCTGGTTGATTGTACAAAAGAAGATGTTTGATGTTATAAAACAAGTTTTAATAATAGATTATTTCAGGGTTAGTACTACAATGGTAATGCAGTGGTTCCAAGAAGGACCAGAGTATCAGGGACTGAGAGGATGGTACATTTCAAATGTAAGAAAGAAAAAAATGATTACAATTATTGCTCCATCTATTGATTTTCACATTAGAAGCACAATTACATCCCCAGTTTTAGAAAGTGTTCTTCCTTTGCTAATTACTTGCCTAAGCTTTTTAAATAAGGAGTCATGTTTTAATATTTTTTTAAAAAAAGTTTCCTAATCTTTATAGCTCTACAATTCCTGATATCATACACAACTCAGATGCAAAATGTTTCCCGTCAATAAATGTGCAACTATACACGTGGTAGGAGATACGAATCCTAGGATAGGAGGAATATAAAATTGTAAAATAGAAGAACCTTATTGACCATAGTGATTAATGAGGTTAGAGTAGTCACATGATTAAAACCATCTGTCATTGACAGTCAATAGGGAACACAAAGCCTAGTGACAGGCACGCAATTGCATGTGAGGGGAGTGCAAAGTACCGAATATAATCATTGCTGGGTCTGCCTGAAGTTAATCAATATCAGCAATGGAAACATGAAAAGAAATGTGGCATCCAAGTGAAAGAACAGAACAAGATGTATTATTATTATAATTATTATTATTATTATTATTATTATTATTATTATTATTATTATTATTATATTTGTTGTGGATGCATTAGTTTGACACTTATTTCATTTTGCGTGAAATTCTTAGATAGGTGCATTGATTATATTTAAGTGGCATGGCATGTTCTCTCTATAGCCTTAAATCTATGTATATCCCACAGATTCTAGAAGCAGTTCCTCAATATTGTTCACACTCCTGATGATATTAAAAAAAAGGTTTGGCAGACAAATATGTAATCAGTAATGCACACAATAAAGTTTGTATTTGAATTTATTTTTTGCCCTCACTATTGCATTAATCAAGTGGACTGGAGAAGATATTATGTAATGCAGATATTGGAGCAATGCAGACTGCTAGATACCTACCCATATGTGTACAGATAGTATAGCTCTTGAAATAATATATCTATTATATAATATATCAATAATATAGCTATTTACAAAGATGTGGTGTAACTCTTTCACCACTATAATCCATCAGCTGTTTTTTCCTTTAGAATTTTAATACATTTAAATTATTTATTTTAACAGATGTGGTCTGAACACCACTATAAACAATTGTAAAGTATGTTTGGCACATTCTGATGTCAGAATGCCCTATAGGTAACACTACAGTTATAATTCGAGATACTTTATAAAGAAAGCCAAGGGTGTTACTCTGAATATAACATCCCATATAGCTGCTTTTAGTTTCTAGCTATACTGTATATTATGGTTTGCTTTGGGCAGAATGTGTCCTCATCTATGTACCAGCAGCTGTAGTCTGCTGTCATTATTTTCTTGGCTTTGGTAATAATGATCTGTATAAGAGACCAGCTGACCAGGTCATAGTAGTAGTGCAGTAAAGGGTTGGAGGCTCTGAAAGTCATCAGCAGCCTAGGAAAGTTCATGCAAGACAGACATGGTTAGTCGGTTAGCCAAGGTATGGGGAGAAAATCTAATTCTATAGAGGGAGGTTTGAGAGAGGATACGTTTGTTACTTAAATTGGGTTGGGATAAATAAAATACTATATATACTATATATGTAATATACTCCAGTTAGAAAGGATGGCTTCATTTGAGGCATGATCTATAATGAAGTATTGTAACTATTCAGTTTTAATAAAGGATAAATACTGTACTGTACATTTAAATAGTTGTTAAAAGTTTTCTCAATCAAGTTTTCTCAATGAAATGGTGCATGGAGATTGCCAACAATTGCAGCTGATGCATAAAATTGATTGAGAAAACTTGATTGAGAAAACTTTATGATTTTGACCCACAATCACAAATCATTTAAGAATTGAACTGTGGGAGCTTTACCCATCTTTGACTAAACAAAATGAGCATTTACTGCAGATGGCGTTTTTATAAGCAGCTATAAAAGTGTTTTCTTGCAGCTGATAGACATTGTTCTGCTTGATGTGTATACTCTACCAAGAAAATAACAATTTATGCATAAAATTACAAATTTGTACATCATCTGGATTAGCATGTATATATTATTATTGTGAAACAGTTGTGGACTGAATTATTTTTTTCTGCAACCAATTCCCTAAGTATTGAGATGTTAGCTGTTCCTATGGAAACAGTAGCAGCAGAATGGATAGCTTTTGTGGCTGAAATACAAAATGTCAGCAAAATGAATCCTGAGCACATATTCTATGGCAAACTAAATACTGGTTGATGGCCTATTCATCTGAGCAAATATTTAACTAGTACAGTTACAGTCTATATTATAGAAATCTGAGATAACTGCAAGTAAATTCCAAAGCCCTTTACTTGTTAATGTAGTTATTAATTCAGTAAACTTACAGTAGGAACACATAAGTCAGTAAGCAAAAAACACACACATAAAGAGAGAATTTAAGTATAATTCCATGAGAAATATAATTTCATTATGTACATTAGCTACTTCTGTTTTTAGTTTTTATGTGTGTTTGTTTTTTTTTACTTTATATAAAGATGCTCAGTTCAATAACTTAGGAGACCTCTTACTAAGTAAAATTAATAACCATTATTTCAAATCTCGACATTGAACAGTTGTGAATTTAAGGTGGAGTGGTGATTGTTAAGTTTAAAATAAAATGCATTTTCTTTTCCCTAACCTGCAGTAAAAGGTTTCTAGTGGATAGTTATAAAAATAAAAAGAATAACAAAATATGATAAACAATCTTTCAATTTTGTCAGTAATTGAAAAATCAAAGATGAACACAAAAAGTTGCTTCCTGGATTTTTTATTTTACTGATTTGTAAACAACAAAGAGGATCAGACGCTTCAAAAGAAGATAAAAGTCTTCAATCAATGGCCATGGATTATATTTCATGAAAATTGAACATGAGGGCTTTTTCATTAACCACTCATTGATTAGTAATAATTAGGAGATTTAGTTATAGTCAGAATACAAGAGGAATATTGCTGTTGCTGGGTGTGGGATGAGATTGTTATTTTCTCCCTCACAAATATAACTGACCAATGATATTGGTGGAAGAAGGGACTGAAGTACTTAACATCTGGTGCTTTGAAAGAAGCAGGGTTTGCGTTGCAACATCCATCCTTGCCCTACATATACTTTACTATATTATTTTCACTACAACAAAAAATCCTTTTTTTGATTTATTAAAAAAAAGTGTATTTATTTTTAATCCAGTTTAATATTTTTAATTTATAATTCACAGTAAACTTTCTTTTTGTTTAATCCATTTAATCCAATGGGATCTTCTTGTAATCCAACAGGAAATATTTTTCATTTGTAATCCAGAATTTATTGTAGTAATTCACTGGAATTATTCTTAATTTGTAATCCAAGGAAGACATTCTTGTTCTAATCAAATGTAAATGGTAATCCAAACTGTATCTCCTTGTAATCCATAGAAAATATTAAAAACACAATAGACAACACAAACTTCCGCACTAGGAGCCCTGTCGCAGAAAGAAATTGAACTCCCATTATCTGCCCAGTCAATCTAAAAATAGTTTCCCACATTAGCTGCAATGTGACTGGCTGACAAAGATGGGGGTTCTGGGGACTGTTGATGGGGAAAAATTATTAACTATGCAGTGCAGCTCCATTCATGTCAATAGCCCATGGGAAGGTTCCTTGGTATCAGGAGTTCCCTGATGCTATTACTGCAAAACTATATTCAGATAATCTTGAATTATTGTTTTATGATGTACAGATGCGTTCAGTTACATTGTGGCTGATTGCACCACATACGTGCCTCCTGTTTTCCTATTGACAGATTACACATATCAGTGTAGTGGCCCATAGTGCAGAAACCCATCTTGTAAGAGGTTTTACTGCACAGTCACTATGACTGTGTGGACCAGGGGTATTCAACATGTGGCTGTGGAAATACACATCCCAGAATGCTCTGCCGCTAATTTGAGATTAGGACAAGCTAAAACTGTGGCAGAACAAACTGGGATGTATAGTTCCACAGTCACTGGAGGGTCACATGTTAAATACCTCTGATGTAGACAGTTCCATTTATTATGTGAGTGAGTATATATCATTAAAACCTATGGCTCCATACATTAAAAAGAGCATTTTAGTGACTGCTATACAATACAAAGAACATCCTAGTTTCCAAAGTTTCTGCAACCTAAGCTACAATGAGTTCAGCCTATTGGTTGGTCAGGAGCTGTGTGCTTGTTTTTGCAGTAAGTAAATATTCATAGGGTTAACAGTCAGAACTGTATGTCACCGTAGAGATCATCCACAGATTAAGCATCCTGATTTTTTGCATGTTGAACTAAAGAACAAAAAGTCCCAGGAATAATACTAACAGTGGGCCTGATTCAGGGGCGCTCGCTGTTTGCGAGCGCTTGCTCTGAATCAGGGCAGGGATTTTTTTCTTTCAGCCTCCAGGCCGATTGCTAAGCTGTGGGTGACCACCCACAGCTTTTGCGGGCTGCCTGGCGATGGTCGCGATTATCGCGACCATCAGGGTTGCGAGAGAACCCTGTGGTAGGGTCTCAGTTCTCGCAAGCCCGAGTGGACTTCCTGCTCTAATAGAGCAGGAAGTCCACTACTGACATAATGAGTGATGTCAGTAGGGCAGCCCACAAACGCCAGGCGTTCCTAAGGGAATTCCTGCGTTTGTGCAGCCACCCCCCCTCCCTGCCTACAAAACGGGGCGAGCTGTCAATCAACATCAACAGCCGCCCTGTCTTGTAGCGAGACCTGTTGCGACGGAGCTGCCATTGCAGTACGGGTCTCATGCACGCTGGAGGAGGCGCATGCACAGTTGGGGACCATCAACCCACTTGCGAGCGCTGTGCACTCGCGATAGGGTCTGAATCAGGCCCAGAGTACCAAACAAAATTGTCACAAGAAGCCTTGGTTATATTTAACAAGAGTAATATTACTACTCTCCAATGGCGGGATGTATCAAGCATCGCATTTTGGATGCGATGAATCCTGCCAATCATCGCATGCATACCAGTGTTTAGTAACGCCATATGCATGTTTATTTTTGCAAAGGACAGCTCTTCCGATAAAAGCTGGCCTTTGTGGTGTCTGGACTTCCGAGATTTTGACCCGGGAGTCCCTCTGCGCATGCACGGCCGTCGGCCAGCACATGCACGAGCCATGGGGGACTGTCAGCTGACCGCAACCAATGCTACCATTGGGTAAAGGGTTAGTCAGGTGAAAACAGACTGTCATGGTGGTCCATGGAGTCCATGACGGTAAGCGCAGAAACCACATCATGGAACGAGCACATGGATATCCTAGCAGGCCTTAGGTATAATCCTCAGCGCTTCACTCGTTGCTGCTCCTGGCATCTGACCGCTCTAGAGATCAGGGGAAGCTGGCGCTGAGGTGAGTAACGGCTGATCCTAGGCCACAACCTTACACATGCCTTGCCATCATTTTCTGTTATTGTAATCTCATGGATGTGATGTGGTATTGTTGGCCACTAACTTGTGATTACAATTTTAACAAGTTATATCAAACCTTTGTTATACTATTCCTAGTCAGATTTACTACAATTTACAGAAGCACACCAACAGCAGGACTAGAGTGACAGGAGTTTGGGTAGTCAAGGCACATAAGTGGCAGCCACACACATCCACTGCCAGCATTTTAGAAAAGTTAGACACACTCATCTCAAACTCAGCAACTTCCTGCCGCATAGTGATGAAACAGATGCTGTGTTTGGTGAAGTGCTTTTGATGAAATGCATAGAGAGCATACAAGTACACATTTCTACAAGCTGTCAATATGGGTTAGCTTGGTAAATTCAACATTTTAGCAGCCCCCATGGAAAACTATGGGGGCTGCTTTTGCACGTACATAAATCCATGGGATCCTTAATATTTGTGGGCAGCCCTTGAAAATATCTGTTCAATTAAGACTCTCTACAGGAGGGGATATTGGGTGGAGCACACCATTTATGTTTTTTTGATTGTGTACAGATATATATTATATACACTACCGTTCAAAAGTTTGGGGTCACCCAGACAATTTCATGTTTTACATGAAAACTGACTTTTATTTATCAAATGAGTTGCAAAATTAATAGAACATATAGTCAAGACATTGGCAAGGTTAGAAATAATGATTTTTATTTGAAATAATTATTTTGTCCTTCAAACTTTGCTTTCGTCAAAGAATGTTCCTTTTGCAGCAATTACAGAATTGCAGACCTTTGGCATTCTAGCTGTTAATTTGTTGAGGTATTCTGAAGAAATTTCACCCCACGCTTCTGGAAGCACATCACACAAGTTGGATTGGCTTGATGGGCACATCTTGCATACCATATGGTCAAATGCTCCCACAACAGCTCAATGGGGTCGAGATCTGGTGACTACGCTGGCTACTCCATTACAGACAGAATACCAGCTGCCTGCTTCTTCCCTAAATAGTTCTTGGAGGTGTGCTTTGTGTTATTGTCCTGTTGGATGTGGAAATTGGCTCCAATCAAGCGCTGTCCACAGGGTATGGCATGACATTGCAAAATGGAGTGATAGCCTTCCTTATTTAAAATCCCTTTTACCTTGTACAAATCTCCCACTTTACCAGCGCCAATGCAGCCCAAGACCATCACATTACCTCCACCATGCTTGACAGATGGCGTCAGGCACTCCTCCAGCGTCTTTTCACTTGTTCTGCTTCTCACAAATGTTCTTCTGTCTGATCCAATCACCTCAAACTTCGATCTGTCTGTCCACAACACTTTTTTCCAATCTTCCTCTGTCCGATGTCTGTGTTCTTTTGCCCATATTAATCTTTACCTTTCATTGGCCAGTCTCAGATATGTTTTTTTCTTGCCAATCTGCCTAGAAGGCCAGCATCCCGGAGTCACCTTTTTACTATAGACATTGACACTGGCGTTTTGCGGGTACCATTTATTGAAGCTGCCAGTAGAGGACTTGTGAGGCATCTATTTCTCAAACTAGAGACTCTAATGTACTTGTCTTCTTGCACAGTTGTGCACCGGGGCCTCCCACTTCTCTTTCTACTCTGGTTAGAGCCTGTTTGTGCTGTTCTCTGAAGGGAGTAGTACACACCATTGTAGGAAATGTTCAATTTCTTAGCAATGTCTTGCATGGAATAGTCTTCATTTCTAAGAACAAGAATAGACTGTCGAGTTTCACATGAAAGTTCTCTTTTTCTGGCATTTGGAGAATATAATCGAACCCACAAATATTGATGCTCCAGATACTCAACTATCTCAAAGGAAGGCCAATTTTCTAGCTTCTCTAAGAAGCAAACCCGTTTTCAGCTGTGCTAACATAATTGCACAAGGGTTTTCAAGGGTTTTCTAATCATCCATTAGTCTTCTAATGTGCTTAGCAAACCCAATGTACCATTAGAACACTGGAGTGATAGTTGCTGGAAATGGGCCTCTATACACCGATGTAGATATTCCTTTAAACACCAGATGATTGCAGCCAGTATAGTCATTCACCACATTAACAATGTATTGAGTATATTTCTAATTAATTTAATGTTATCTTCATTAAGAAAAACAGTGCTTTTCTTTCAAAAATAAGGAAATTTCTAAGTGACCCCAAACGTTTGATGGTAGTGTATATATATATATATATATATATATATATATATATATATATATATTTTATCAAGCAGAATCTACAGCTGGCAGACAGAAAACATTTTTGGCTCGGTCATGACTGTGTGCCATCTTTACATCACAAAGAAAGTGATGTGAGCCAATAAATCAGCAACTAAACCATCTGGTCAGAGGTAATGTAGCATTAGACTTATTAAATTGGCACTGAGTTTCTCTACATGTTCACTTTACGGGAAGACACTAATAATATTTATGGCTTGATTTTTCAGTACATTTATGAAGTTCTCTTTAAATAGGCTACTCAATTCCAGGATAAGTTGAATTTTGTAAAATGTAATGTTTAAAATTAAACATTAAAAAAATACTGTGCATGCAAAACTTGACTATTCAAAGACATTGAACACACCTGGAAATATTATATTGAAAAATATCAATTTCTATGTTTTTTTTTTTCAAATAAAGGGAGAGGGTCTCCTAAAATGAAATGTTGTTTTGTTATACCTATTTGTCAATGTTATAAATAAACCAGATTGGTGGAGCACATAGGCTATGATGTGGTGTGTTGCCTTAAATGAAGCAATAAAGAGGGTTATGTATCAAACCTTCCAAAGTGTGGGGAGGTAGATAATTGGCGAGCAACCAATAAACTTCCACCTAACATTTTATAGAATGTATAAATGTGGGCAACTTCTCCACTTCTTTACTCTTAAGAAGGTTTAATACATTTTCCCCAAAGTTTGATGTAGTGAGTAAGGACAAAAAAAGATTCTAAAGTAAGGCATTGAACATTTAAAACAATATACTGTATTATTGAATCAATAGAAGTTTTGGATCTTTCCCTTGTTTTCTAATTTTATACCAGGTTGTATGTTGAAATTATTTCTTTAATTAATATTTTCTCTGACATCTAGCAGTGAGGGAAAATATTTCCAAATACCTGCAGCTTTCCCCCAAAAATTATGTTTCTTTAACTTCGGTAACTTTGAGATATTCAATTGTGTAAAAATATGAGATTTTTCTTTTAAATATGGGAAATCATTTTATGAATTCATGTTTGCATTATGCTCTTTTGTTTTGTTCCTGTTTGTGAATTAAACTAATGTTCAGTGTTCATTTGGAAGGACTTTTTAAGTCACCAATGTACATATACCAGCTCTTTGTAGAAAATTGCTTAGCCTAAGACCAAACCCACTTATTTAGTGGGAAGTGCCCACCTATTCTATTGCATCTAGATGGTGATATATATGCTCTGCAAATTTTTCTTTATGTAGTTAATATACTTTGTATTAGTATTATTCTATTTACTTGGATATGCTTGTCATAAATGGCCATACTATAGAATAGGCTACAGTTTTGTGACCCAATTGTAAATCTAAAATTTTGGCTAGAAAATTTCAGCATAATGTGTATATTTTGAATGGTATGTATCCTATCATATGCGCAACTCAAAACACTATGGGCTCCATTTAATAACGGTACCAAATACAGGTGACATTTTTTTTAAGGTCACATATTTACATATTTACATATATTCTGCTGGTATTTAACATGTTAACTGTCTGGTGAGTTTCCCTTAGTGTCCCCCACCTCGGAAATGTCCTCTGATGAGCTTCCTGCACCTTACCGCTGTCGATGACAGGTTGCTGGCTAATAAGTATTAGTACTACAACCAGGTGTGGACCCACCAAAGCCTGCAAGCCTTTCCTGAGTCCCCATTGCTGTCAAAACAAATGTACCACTAATGCCATGGCATAAATAGTGGTGAGCTAAGCTAAAATGTTTTAAATATCCTTTAAGCATGCCTTTTATTATCAAGAGATATGCAATATAATCCAGTAGTTCACAAACTTTTCTGAATCACAGCACCCTAGGGTATCAGCAGTTTTTTCATGACATTCCTAGGCCAAAAGTATCTTATTGAGAAAGTTAGAAAAAAATTATAAATTAAGTACATTTTGCTCATCTGTAATCCTTTATTAATTCACACACGTCAGTCTCCCACTACAGAGAACCACCTGCTTGTATGCCTTTGGTCCAAGCTTGAGCATGTGGAGGATACCCATGTGGACACAGGAAGAATGTGCAAACTCCTCTCAGCACCTAGGTAAGATTTTAGCTTGATGTTCAAAGTGCAGCATGGCAACAAAGCAAAAATCTGTACCACCATATCCTCCTGCATAGTTGATTGTCAGAATAAAATTATTATGCATGGGTCAAATTTCTTAGATTTGGCAGGCTTGATTATCCCAAATCAGTATTTATTCAAGAGGAATATTCGATAATGGATTTTGCTAAAAATGTACTTTACAAGTATCAAACAAATAAAAAAAGAACAAATTAAAAAGGTTTTTGAATCATTTTGGTAAAACTATAACTACGAGATTAGTTCAATAAGTCAGATAACAAGACCTCTCATTCTAATTTCCCACCAGGCCAGAACATGTAGACCAGTGCTTCCCCTCACGGCCATTAGACTGTGCCTCATATCAGTCATACTGTCCCAATATTAGTTGTAAGATGGCAAGGCGGTTGGAAACATGGTCAAATATTGAGGTGCATAGTGTGATCAGATTTATGCATCTAAAGGGTACATCAGCAGCTGAAATTCATCACTATCTTGTCGAGGTGTACAGTGATAACATCTCATGGAAATAGGTTTGGGTTTGGTGCACTGCCTTTGATAACGGTATGGATGCCTACCTATCTATACACTCTAAAATGTCGCTATTTAGCATAATAAGTCGCACAAGAAATAATTACTCTTCAGACTTTGATTATGTTTCCAAAGCACAAAAAGATATTATTCACCAAAAGCAGATAGTTACATGCTGTGATCTAAATACAGTTAGCGCAAACAAATTATACAATCACAAGGTACAGTCAATACATTATGCTTGCGCCCCAGATCCAGGTCTCAGTCATCAATTCTGATGTCTGCGGTCAGTCTATGGGTATGACTGAGGTCTAGCCCATTTGTGCAATACTATATACTCTTACAAGAAATGGCAACACAATAGAGACAGACAAACACTGTTTCATTGGTTCTTGCTCCTGAATGATCTTCTTATTGGACACTTCATATGGTATCATTAGGGGGATGGCTTGATCTTGTAGCTGTTCCTTTATGTAGTCTTCCTCCCTAAAAACAAGTTTAAACTGTAATGTTTACATTATATTAGAGTACATTTCAATGCCTATCTCTCTATGATCCATTACTTGCAGATGCATGTTGCGATCTCCTTGCCTATGGAACCGGAATTCTGCAAATAAACAGTGCATCAGTTTGATACTAAACATGACATGTATAACAGTGTTCTATACCTTTAATATCAAATACATGCATTTCATATCATAATCAATATCTTTAATTTAAGCCATAATGTGCAGGAACCTTTTATGAGTGTAAATATATATATATAAATATATATATATATATATATATATATATGTTTGTGGTCGCTAATGTGCATCTGTATATTAAACTAAGGAAATGTTCGTGAAGGTGTATAGACCTCACTAAGGTCACGCGCATCCACGTGTACATTAAATTAATGTATATACAATTATCAATGTGTATTTATTTACAATTATATGTAAGTATGTGTTGTGCATCTACACAGAGTGTAAAAGGGTGCACTGTGCAAAGGGTGCACAGTGTGTAGGGGTCATGCACAGCACAAACTTGCGCTGTATGCATGAACGCATAAAAGCGTTCATGTATTCGCATCTATGTATGTGAGGACGCCCTTGAGCATCCATGTGTACTTATGTGGTTACACATACAAGTATTTATGTGTAAGTATGTAATTTAGTGTATTTGTTATTAATATATTTTATCCATTTCTGACATATTTTAAAACTACAGTGCGTGGTGTAAATGGGAGTCCACTTCTTATTTCTAAACAGGGGGGGAAGAGAGAGCCATGGCTGCTTGAAGGTGCCACATTCTAATTAACTAATTCAATGGTTTTCCTCTATTCACAGTCTAAATGCCAGTTCCTTTGGACCAGGCTAGTACTGAACAAAGAGGCACACAATTGCCAATGGCTTGCAGGTTCTTGACAATAACCCTTAATTTTACATTTAGATTGCTTACTTTGAGCATACTGGTTTCTGTACATTTTTAATTAATTTTGTTACAGGCAAATTGTATTAGTATGCGAAGTTCCTACAAACACCACCAGACACAAAGACCTGTTTTTCCAGGCTCTGATCAAATCCTATAGAAATACCAACATATTTATGCATATCGCAATTGCGCTGACACAGAATCGTCAGATAAAAATTGCAAGCGATCATATCCAATTATTTGGTTTCCACAATGGCAGGGCAAACAATCAAGATAAGCAGTGATCTGGCCGGCCAAGCACATCCACCATAGATGATAATTTGTACTTCATTGAAGGTCTGATTCAGGAGGATAGCTACATTTGTGATTGTGATATTGCTGATGATACAGTGGGTACTGTGCACAGCATTATTCATGAGCAACTGGGATACAGGAAAAATAGTTCACGCTAGGTATCGAAACAGCTCAAAAAAGTTCACAAAAACAATAGGATAGAATTGTCTCTCCTGCACTTGACGCAGTACCATGAGGAAGGAGTGCAGTTCCTGCAGCATATTGTTACAGGTGATGCAACGTGGGTGCATCATGTGACACTGGAGACAAAGCAAGCATCCATGACATGGAAACATGTATCATCCCCACCTTCAAAGAAATTCAAAACAACTCCATCAACAGAGAAGGTCATGGCAACCATGTTTTGGGACCACTGTGAATGCTGTCTGCTATTGTGACACATTGAGCTAGTTGCAGGGGGCAATTCATAAATAACTACCTGGGTTGCTGCAAACAGGCATCATATTGCTGCACGATAAGGCCAGGCCACACTTAGCCAACCACACATGTGAGCTGTTATGGCACTACCATTGGGATATACTGAACCATCTTCCCTACAGCTCTGATTTGGCACAGAGTGGTTTCCATCTCTTTGGACCATTGAAGAAGCACCTGGAGATGGTGTTTAACAAATGACTGTGAAGTTCAGCAAGCTGTCATGTCCTGGTTTTAGGCGCTTGACACTGATTTCTTCTATGGCGGGATAGATGCCTTGGTATACCGTTGGAACAAATGCTTAAACAAGTATTGGTACTATGCGGAAAAATATTCTGTACCAAGGCCATACTATTGATTATACGTATATGTACAAGCTGAATAAATGTATACAATGAGAGGTCTAGTTACCTTTTTTTAACCACCCTCTTCTATCCTAATATCACTAATAATTCAGCAAACCATATTTCACATTCACTCATCTCTAATAAGTTTCTTAATCCAGTTATCATTCTATAACATGATTGTGGGTTTCCATTTACTGTAAACACATGGCTAGTCAAATAGTGGTCTGCAAGCTGAGCTAGCCTTTTTGTGTCATTCTGGTTCTTAGGGCCTGATTCAGAGCCGGACGCTATTTGCACTCGCTCGTTCAGAAAAAGGGACCGGTTATTTAAATTGAGCGCTCGCTCTTTGCGGTCCGTTGACGCCTCTATGTCTGAGCGAGCGAACGAAACATGCGCTCGCTATTTTGTAAAGACGCCCCCTGGCCGCTTGCATCCTACATCATCTCCACTATTTATTTGATTAATCTAGTACATCGAAAGGCGTCTGAACTGCTCGCAGTGTTTGTGGTAGGTTTATCCTACCGCAATCATGCGAACAGTTCAGGCTAAGAAACAACCAAGTGACGTGGTCGATGACGCTGCTTTGTTAATTATGCACACCCTTAAAACGCCCGTTTTGACCATTTGGCACACCTGCGTTCGGATCACCACTCCCCGTTTTCAAGCACCTTCCCCTGTTACCACCCACAAACGCCTCATCCTGTCACTCAAATTAGCAGGCACTCGCTATTTTGCGAGCGCTCGATTTTCGACCGCAATGACTGGTTGGCGCATGCACATTATGACCCATACGCATGCGCAGATGTGCGAACATCGCTCGGTGCGAACGAGCGGCCGCTTACGAGCGGCTCTGAATCAGGCCCTTAGTCAGCATCTACAGTATGGTTTCTGTAATATGACAGTAAGATTAATGGGATCCAACTACCACTGACAAAACTATAAATAGCCAAAGGGGTTGATGTGTTAAGAAGTTAAAAGAGTACAGAAGTGGATCAGTGGAGAAGTTGCTTATATAACCAATCAGGTTTGAGATAACATTTATCAAGTATATTCTATGATAGGTACAGTGGAAGCCGTTTGTTTGTTATGGGCAACTTCACCACCTCACTGTTTTCACTACTCGATACATCAACCACTTCGATTTTTGTATCTTAACCTATATGTTACATACACAACTAAATAGTGCATCTAACCGAATTGTATCTAGGTAGAGCAGTTTAGGTCTGTTGCATTTATTTGCTAAATAAAAAGTCTTTAGTTCTAACCCTCTAAAACATATGCCTAATCGCAAAGGCACCAATTGTGGTCCTCAAGGTTCCCCAACAGTTCAGGTTTTAGAGATATCCATAGTTGAGCACAGGTGACTTCAGGGCCAGCTTCAGGGTGAGCCGCGCCCTGTGTGGAACCGGGACATGATGCCCCTTAGCAGCATGTGGCAAAAATTGGGGGCGTGGCCTAATCACCATAGGCCATGCCCCATAAATTATGTTATTTTGGCATGTCTCCAGTTAACGTCAGGCTGGGGACAAGCCAAGCACTACGTCAGTAGCTGGGCTGCCCCAGCCCTCTTCCTGCACTGCTGCTTCTTCCCTGGGGGCTGGCCGGCAGTGGAGGTGCCCAACCACCCGACCACCCACGGGACACTTTGCCCCGCGGGGGAAACAGCTGGGCAGTGCCCAAAAAGCAGACTTGGTTGCGCTGAAATCGGGAATGGTTGGGAGGGGTGTGTCCTCTATGGGGTGGTGACTCTGTTCGGCCGCACTGGTTGAACATGCCTCGAGCTGGCCCTGGGTGACTTAATTAGTACCTCAGTCAATTTGATTTAACCACCTGTGCTCAACCATGGATATCTCTAAAACCTGAACTGTTGGGGAGCCTTGAGGTCCATGTTTGGGAACCTCTGGCCTAATGTATATAATGTTCAAGTGCATTAACTTTTTTCTTAAAGTGTTAAGGATTTTCCATATCCAGAAAGTCTTTTGCTCATAACATGAACAGTGCTATAAATAGTCTATTCATTTGCTAGTAACCATGGTAACCCAGGGGCTTTATACACTTGTTCTGAAGGCACATAAAACAGGCTGACTGTAAAACAGCAAGACAGATTCTTTTTTGACAACATTGGACTTCTTGGTATTCATTTATCACTGCTATATCTTATATGTTTTACCATTGAATTAATGGAACTGGATACGTAGAAGCAGAACAGATGTTTTGCAAGGCTATTACTTTTACATTACATGATGTTATAGGTGGTTTAGGTTAAAAAATTTGCACTTCATATATTCTTTTTCACTGCAAACATTTTAAAATAAAAATAATTCAGTGGTGGTCAGGTATTTAATTTGTATCTATTTAAACAATTAAGAGTGCCAGAAAAGCAATTTTTATGTCAAACATACCGTTCTGCACCAACTTAAATAAAATAACCTACACCTGTGCTTAGCAGCCTAAATGATAACGAACCTATGTGTCTCCTGACATCTATAAACAGTCACAAATAAACAATGGTTTATGAAGAACAAGTATATATACTCAAACATCAATTCATAAATGTCTCCAAATGGTATGGTCACAAAACAGAAAAATAGGAATATAGATATATTATATATATATCAGTATTTGCAGTTAAACAAATCAACGGTTACCTCAGGTTTGCCATAGTAACCCTTTAACCAAGGACGCTTATGATATACACAGGTTATGTGGCTGATTAAAACCAGGACTGAACTGAGCCAGCCACAGAACCTGTGTAATTCATATGTGTCCCAGAAAAAAGGTATTATGGCAAGCCTACTCACATGTATCCCCAAGAAAGTGACGTGTATATTGCGGATAAAACAAATGTCACCATTGCAGTACATTGTGCTAGACAACACTTACACATATGAAACTTACACATATAAAAGAAGGTTGTCCATATTAAACATGTCACAATTTTTAAAAGAAAGAAGTACCCTTATATTGAAGCATTGTTATAAATTGCAGTATTCAAAGAGAACGTAGAAATACATATAATGTGTTCCTCCTGCTGGAATATGCTTTTTCCAGAGTCATGTATACCGTATATCAAAGAAATTGTACTTTTTTCTTTTCGATCCTTAAGGTGACAGTAGCACATAGCTAGTACACTGCAGACTCTCCCTACCCCCTTATCTGCATACAATGTGAGGGTTAGTAGGGAATTACTGCCTCTGAAGAAATTACTTCCTCAATGAAACAAGCTGGGTCTTAATTAGGAATTAAGGCAACCTCTTGAACTTTGTCTATCTGGACTTGTCAACCTCCACAGAGATAATTTATATCTACAGTATCTTTGAGGACTTTTGGATGTAAATAGGCTAGCCCCCATTAGTAGCATAAGGTGAATCACTGTGTTTTCTGTGCACTGGGGCTGCAACCAGTGGGGAGAGGCTGTAATCGGTGAGTTACTTTCAATCTCCAAACAGCACATTAGCGTTAGCACAGGTTTGTCCACTGGAATTGAGAGCTTCCTGTAAATACATTTATAAAATGTTTTATATGTGTAAGTTTCATATGTGCACTTGTTTGACATCCTGCACTGCGGTGATGCTTGTTTTATCCTCAATATACACTCCACTTTCCTGGGGATACATATGAGATCACTTATATGTGGCGTTCAATAGTTTTAATTAGAGATGAGCGGGTCCGGTTCCCTAAGAATTGGACCCACACGAATTTCGGGGATCCGGGGCGATCCGAGCGCGATGCCTGCCCCAGATCCCTGACCCGAGGCAAAACCTTGCGACCCCTCTGTCGAGTCGCGAGGTTTTGTTTTCAGTGGGCTTAACGCTGATTGGCTGAGAGAGCCGTCTGTCACGGCTCTCAGCCAATCAGCGTTAAGCCCATTGAAAACACTACAAAGGAGGAAAAAAATATGGCGCCCGCCATCCCCCTACGCCTGATACCGCTGGGATCCCCCACTGCTGACACACCCTCTGGCAGCATCCCCCACTGCCGACACCACCACTGCCAACACTTCTGCACTGCTGCCCAACGTACTGATGACACCGTAAGCGACCCCCACACTGCCGACACTCCCACAGTGAGGACACCACAAGCACCACTGCACTGCCGACACAGTCAGCAAACCTGCACTTAGGACAGAGCTGGCACCCCCGCTCTGCTGACACCGCCGCAACACTGCATTTAGAACTCCCCTGCACTGCCGACACAGTCAGCAAACCTGCACTGAGGACATCGCTGGCACCCCTGCTCTGCCAACACCGTCGGCACCCTGCATTGAGAACACCCCTGCACTGCTGACACAGTCAGCAAACCTATTATGAGGACACCACTAGCACCCCGCTCTGCCGACACCGCCGGTACCCTTCACTGAGAACACTGCCAGCACTGCCATTCTATGTACTGAGGACACCGCCAGCAACCCCCACACTGCCAACACAGTCAGCAAATCTGCAATGAGGACACCGCTGGCACCCCCGCACTGCTGACACAGCCAGCAAACCTGCACTAAAGATACCGCTAGCACCCCGGCACTGCTGACACAGCCAGCAAACCTGCACTAAGACACCGCTGGCACCCCCACACTGCCGACACAGCCAGAAAACCTGCACTAAAGACACAGCTAGCACCCCTGGACTGCCAACACAGCCTGCAAACCTGCACTAACACACCGCTGCACCCCCACACTGCCGACACAGCCACCAAACCTGCACTAAAGACACCGCTGGCACTCCCACACTGCTGACATCACCGGTTCCCTTCACTGAGGACACTGCCAGTACACTGCCAGTACCACAGCACTGCCATTCCTGTACTGAGGACAAGGTCAGCAACTCCGCTCTGGTGACACTGCTGTCGCAGTAAGTGCACTATTGGTGTATCCAAGCCACACTGTATAGCACACTGTATCCGTGTGGGAAATTAGAAACTGAACTGCCACATGTTAGTGCCGCCCACTGTGTCACTTAGCTTAGTCAGCCAGCTAGCTGGATGCAACCTTTTGGCCTTAACTAGATTAAGCAAATAATATTGTGAGGTGGTCAAAATTGATTGGAAATTACTGGAAATAAATGTTATTGAGGTTAATTATACTTTGGGAACAAAAACAGGCCCATTTTATGTGATTTTAGCTGTTTTTTTGATTTTTTTAAGAAAAATAGAGATCCAAAACCAAAACACGAAAACAAAACACGGAGGTGAGGTTTTGGCAAAACCAATCCAGATCCAAAACCAGGGTAGATCCAGATCCAAAACCAAAACCAAAACACAGGGGTCGGCGCACATCTCTCGTTTTAATACTTTTTTGTGACCATACCTTATGGAGACATTTAGGAATTGACGTATGTGTTTATGCAGCAAGATCACCTTCGTTTGTAAGCTCAAGACACAAAAATGAGCTCCAAGGACTGGAGATAACTAAGAAGTGCCTTTATCCACAAATGCCCACATACTGATTACTTATTTTGCCTCAAGTAGACATTATATAAAACACTTACAAAATAATGTGCTTAAAAATTTGTTTACTATCTGAAAATATACAATGATGATACTTGAAATATAGGCAGCGATGGTATATCCTATTTCTAGAGTTATAAATAGTGATACAAATGCTACTTTCCTTGATGGCGACATTGAGGTAGTTGATGACAACTTCCCTTTGAGAGAACATCACTGCATGTGGCCATGTGGCCATGGTTTTGGTGAAGTTAGTTTGTCAGGGGTTCTGAGAACAAAGTTCAAGTAATCCATCACCAGGAATGTGTGGAGACTTTGGAGATACAATGTTAATATTGATGAGATGTCAACTTCCTATGTTTTCTCTGCTGTCTTTTCATCCTGCTGCTACCAGCTAGCTCTCACAATGAGGAAATGTATCAAACCTAAAGTGTGGACAAGTGGATAACAACCAATACGTTTCTACCTATCATTTTATAGAATGTACTTGTAAATGCTAGCTACAGTACAGGCTGATTGGTTGCTATGGACAACTTTTCCACTTGTCCAATTGTCCACTCTTTAGAAGGTTTAACACATTCCCCCCAAGAGATGTTAGAAACCTCTTTGTTTTGGATTCACACCACAGCATACTCTCGATTTGTCTTTGTACAAGTGTGTGAATACTTGTTGGTAAAGGAAGGTTCACTAAAAATCAAGTTCTGAAAACTCCATGTGGTTGGCTGCTGGTAGTCCTTTAATCTAGTATAGGCAGAATAATATACATTGAGAATACATCAATGATAGATATAGATTTCAAAAAAGGAAAGGGAAAATTGCTTTTTCAAACCAATTCACTTGGTTTGAATAAACTAAGAACAGTGGTCCTCCATGGTATGATTTTCCTGGTCGCACATGGTCATGGCAATGAAACCTGGCCGGGCATTCAGTGGTCTGTGTACTAAGCCTTGAAAAGAGATAAAGTAGATGGAGATAAAGTACCAACCAATCAGCTCCTGTAACTTTACAGACTGTGTTTGAAAAAGGACATTTAGGAGCTGATTGGTTGGTAATTTGTCTCTGTCTACTTTATCTCTCTCCAAAGTTTAGTCCATAGATACTTCAGTATCTTAAAATGTGCTGTCTTTCCATATCTAGTCTGTTTCCAGTTAGGGAAGTTTGCTGTGTTTCCATCCAGATGAAGGGGTAGATGTATCAAAGCTTGGAGAGAGATAAAGTACCAACCAATCAGTGTCTAACTGATTTTACAAGCTGTTTTTGAAAAATTATACTTAGGAGTTGATTGGTTGGTACATGTATTATTTTTACAATACAATGCCCCAATTTTCCATATAATTCATACAAATAAATGACAAAGCAGTTTTACTTGCATATGAATTGTTATAGAGTATTGCCATGGTGTCATATACTGCAGCTTCTGTACCGGTGTCAGCTGTAATGATTTAGGTGACAGATGTCTGTTTTAAGGGGTCTGGAGTCTCTTTTTCTATCAGCTGGCTCTTCATTAAGAATTGCAGCTGCCACCAGCTGATACTGCAGGACAACTGGTGGAGGAAAGAAGTGCACAAGTGCATGGAGGGTCCTGTCCAGACTTGGGACCTACCCCCAGCAGCATATAAGGAAAGTCAGAGCAAGCACTCATTGCATGGTGAATAGAGTTCCTTACTCCTGTTACTCCCCTCAACTGGGCTTGAAGAAAAGATACTTGGCTACTATTTTGGATTGTAACTGCTTGCCCTTCTGACACATACCTGTGTACTGAGCCATGCCTGTCAACTTGATCTGTACCTGTATTACCCTTTCTGACAAGATGTCTGTATATTAACTCTGCTTGTGTTCTTGAACTTGCATCTGCCTTAGCTGAGAAAGAAACCCTGTATACAGGGACTACAAATTGTATTGGATTATTTGTAGTTTCTTCACCTTTTGTTAATGCTGTTTTTTCTGTCCCTCTTTATCTAGCATCTCCTCATTCCTTCCTTTGTGTTTTACTTGTTTTTTCTTCTTTGCTTAGCCCTGTTCATTTTCTCTATTTATCATATCCTTGTTTCTTTCCTTCTTCCATTATGTCTCTCTACCTATCTGTCTAATTTTGGCATGGGTGTACTTTAACCCTTGACTGCTTAGTTCCTATTCTTCCCAGCAGGAGGCATGTTTTGGCAGGTTCAGATCTCCCTTCCATATCCTTGTGATTGCAAGGATATGAATCGTTTCCCCAATGCAGCTTATCTTATTGCTTGAGTGTAAGGATATCCAGTGATCATAAATGTTTAGCAAACCATCTATGAGTTGTTTACTTTAATGACAGAGGTCTGATGGTTTTCTACCATCAGTGGCAGACAGGGTCCCAAAGTTTTTTTCTCTCCCTCGACTCAGGAGAGCCTCGACTCAGGAGGGCACTGAGATTAGCCCGGGGCTAATCTCAGTGCTCTCCTGAGTCGAGGGAGAGAAAAAAACTTTGGGACCCTGTCTGCCACTGATGGTAGAAAACAATCAGACCTCTGTCATTAAAGTAAACAACTCATCAATTACACACATTTACTAATGGTTGAATTAAAGACCAACCAAAACCCAATGGCAAACACACCCAAAAAATAGACCTACTTGTGGCAGGCGAGTTTGGGTAAAGCAATGCACAGATTACTATGACCTGTTCAGGCTTTGTTAGGGAATCCCCCCAAATCCATAGCCAGCCTCAGAACTCTCAACTTGGTCTGGAAAATCATGGGGAAATCCGGCATCATTTAGACCATCAATTGAAGCTGAAACCCGACGGTAAATAAATATTTTTAGACATCAATGTTAGTCTGTCAAATTTGGGAAATTTTGGTTTAGAACCAAAATCAACATTTAGTAAATTTACCTTACAAATAACTTTAAGTATTTTAATTTATATGGAGTTTACTTTGGGGTTAGAAAGGTTACATTGAAGCAGTTACCATTGTGAAAGGCGATGGTGGGAGAGTCAAAGCTTTTTTATCTCATCCATTTATTTGACATCAAGAGGGATTTGTGAGCTTGGTTTTGCTTGTCCCACACTTTTACTAGTTCACGATTGCAGCTGGTTCTAAAGGTTTCTGGGATTATCTTGATGGCACTTGGTGTGCTGCACCTTGTCCTGGGAATTGAACAGAGTATGGCTGACTAAGAACTTATTGGTGTTTGAGCTATTCCCCATAGTCCTAACATTTACATTTTGGTTGTAGCAGTTAAGGAACTTTTATAACTTTATATGTTATTTAAATGGCACCGCAAGGGTTCCACAGTGCCTTACAGAGTGCACACAAGAGAAAAGAAAATGCAAAGGACTTAGTACCAAAAATTACAGGCCATGGGATACATGCTATATAAACATTGTTTCATGTGCAGTCACAATACCCACAGGCATAGTGCTTTCTATAGAGCCTAAAGGTTTGGTGCCAATGTGGAAAGGGTAGAAGTATGAGAAACATTCAAACTGTAATCCAAAATACATCCACTGCACAGGAGTACTGGTGAATCCTATGTTGTCAAATACCTAATCCCGCTATACAGACCAGCAATATATTACTATCAGTATATTAAGTTTTATTGGTTCTGTAAGAGGAGGTGCTACCACAGACTATATGTGAACATAAATTGTATATCAGAGAATAGGGAACAGAGTGGAAAAGAAGTCTACAACTGGTGCACTCAGGTAATGGAATAGGTATATTGTTAAAACATAACTTTTAATCATTTAATCCATATAATAAAAATGTATTGCATATCCAACCTATTGCTCATGAGAAGCAAGTGAAATAAAAGTTAAAAATAGAATAAAAAAATTAAAATGTGATTAAAATGAGAACTTCTTTGCTGGTGTGTCTTTATTTGTGTGTGTATATTGATTATTGTGTTTGATTATTATATATCAAACCCATAAAACCACTCAAATATACCTCACAAGTGGCCTCTGAGAAAGCTTTTAAGTAGCGAAACATGCATCGGCAATCTTGCTGGTGTGATGTGTGTCTAAATACTAAATGCTAATTACCTGAGTGCACCAGTTATAGAATTCTTTTCCCCTATATTCCCTGTTCCCTGATATACAAAGTAATAGAAGTATGAGAAACCTGCTAGTGAGAGTTTACAGTCTAAATGGGAGGGGCAGACAGACAGAGGTGACAGAGGGGAGACACAGTAAGGGAAAAGCATAGAGGGGTGAGTTAGCATGAGTGCTGGAAGGCTTTAATAATAGAGATTTGAGAGCTCATTTGAAGCTTTGCAGAGAAGTAGAGAGTCAAATTGGGAGAGGGAGAAAGTTCCAGTTGTGAGGAGCAGCAAGGGCAAAGTCTTGTAGATGGGAGTAGGAGGAGGTAATCATTTGGGAGGAGTGGCAGCAGTCATTGGCTGAGCTAAGTGAGCAGCTGGAAGCTTGGAGGAAGATGAGATCAGATATGCAAGGGAAAGTGGACTGGGTGAGGGCTTTGTAGGTGAGTGTTAAGAGTTAAATTGGAATCTTAAAGTAAAGAGGAGTCAGTCAGTGCACTACCTGGTGGAGAGGGGAAAAGAAGCATTGAAGGTATTTTTGATTGGAGAGAGCTAAGAGTCAGGTAGGTCAGATAATAGGAGGTTGCAGTAGTACAGTCTATAGATGACCAGTAAGTGGAAGATGGTACTTGTTACCTCTAGGATTAGAAAGGGTCTAATCCTGGAGATACTTACAAGGTGAAAGTGACAAGGATGGGAGAGGGACTAAATGTGTGGTTTGAAGGAGAGGTTGAAGTAAAAAATAACTCTAAGACAGTGGACTTGCGGGATATATGAGATGGTGAGGTTGTTAACGGATGGTGAAATCAAGGGAGGAGAGGGGACTCGTGGAAGAAAAGACTATCAGCTCAGTCTAAAATTTTTAAAGTTTAAAAATATTCTGGGACATTCAGGAGGAAATAACAGAGAGATAGTTAGAGACTTGAGTGAGGAAAGAGGGGGAGAGTACAGTACAGGAGAGAAGAGGTAGATCTGAGTGTCATCAGCATAAATATGATATTGGAGTCCAAAATATCTGATGAGCTCACATAGGGAGGACGTATAAAAAGAGAATAGAAGATACCCAAGAATAGTACCAACTGGTAGTGAAAGATGGGGAGAATTTGAGCCATAAGAAGAGACAGAGAAAGAGCACTGAGGAGGATAGCCAGGAGAGGGTTGTATAACACAGATCAAAGGATTTGTAGGAAATTAGGATGATCCACAGTGTCAAAAACATCAGAGAAGTGAAGGAAAATAAGCAGAGAGTAGTGTTCCTTGACTTTGGTAGCAAAAAAAGTTATTAATGACATTGGTAGGGACAGTTTCTGTAGAGTGGAAAGGGCAAACACCAGACAGAAGAGGGTCAAGCTAGGAGTGGGAGGAAAGAAAGTGAATATGGCAGTTGTAGACATTCTGCTCAAGGATCTTGGGGGCAAAGGGGAGGAGAGAGAGGTGGGTTGTTTAAGAATGGGAGATACAGGAGTATGCTTGAATGCAAAAAGGACCGAGTATAATGAGATAGAAAAGTTAAAGAGATGGGCATGAGGGGAACATGCAATGGGAGAGAGGGAGCATAGGAGATGGTAAGAGATAGGATCAAGAGTGGAGGTGGGAGGAGCGGAAGACATAAGGGTTATGACTTTATCTCCAGAAACTGGGGAGAAGGATTTCAGAGTTTTCAAGATAGAGGGATAAGATGGGGAGGGGCTGGAGAGGAAGAGGCTAGATAAAAAGGGAAAGGGCCAGATGGGAAGTGATGTCCTGACTCATGTTGGATGTGAAGTGGGTGGCAAAGTCAGTGACAGAATGTAAGGAGGAAAGACGAGGGGGCAGAGTAGGGAGTTGAAGGTAGCAAAAAGAAAACAGGGATTGGAGGACTGAGTGGGGAGAATCTTTTTGAATTGACACCAATTGGATAAAGAAAGAACAGCACTGTAGGAAGAAAATTGCATTTGAAATGCACATCGGTTCAAGTCCGCTTTAGGAGGTATCTGGTAAATTTGGAATGCCAGGGTTAAGGCACAGATCTGCAGAGGTGCATAATGACAGTTGGAGCAACAGCATCCAGAACAGAAGTAGCGGTGCTATTGTACAGGAGAATGGCTTGGTCAGGGCAGTAGAGGGTGACAATGGGGGAGAGAAGAGAGTTGAGCAGGGTGGAGAAGGAAAGTGCACAAACACCTCAATGTTACACTTGGTGAAGGTAGCCTTAGGATGGAGAGGTGAAGAAGGATTAAGGGATAGATAAAAGGACAGAAGATGATGGTCAGACAGAGGAAATAGGGAATTGGTAAGATAAAAGATAACACAATAGTGAGTGAAGACAAGATCAAGTTCATGACTACTTGCATGAAAGGGTGAGGTAGTCCATTGAGAATGACCAAAAGATATGAGTTTTGTGGCAGAGGGGTTAGTGGGTACATGAATAGGGATAGCGAAGTCATCTAAGATAAGGGAGGGTTCTTCAGAAGAAAGGAAGTGGAGGAGCCAGGAGGCAAAGTCGGTTACGAATTTGGACATAGCACCAGAAGAACGATTAGTGGCTGCTACTCAGAGCTGAACAGGGTGTAAGAAGCAAATTGCATAAACCTCAAAGGAAGAGAATGACAAGGAGGGTTCTGAGGGTAGAACATGATAAAAGCAGGAGAAGTATAGAAGGACCCCCACACCATCACCAATATATCAATAGTTGACTCACTTTATCCCTGCCTGTTGTTAGTCTGTTGAGGAATTTACTGTTGCACCTAGACATGTCCCTGGGGTATTGGTCCCTTTTGCAGATGATGTTGGTACATCATGTCATTCTTGAAAGATTGTTGAGTCAGCATTGAAGGTTTAGCTGGGTTATCCCTCACCCCCTCCACTTTGGCTGACTATGGGCCTGATTCACTATGGATCACAATATGGCATACACACACAGTTCAACAGTGATAGCAAGCCACCCCAATGTGATCGCAATGCAAACTTAGCACTACATAAGGACGCCCACTTTACCATATGCAGATTTGTAATACTTAGCAGAACAGCGAAATCATCAGAAACATCAAGTAACATCGGACCCATACGCACAGTTGCACAAGCCCTGACTTTACTCAGAAATTGCTAACAGCCAAGCACGCTATGAGACCTCACACTGTGTATGGCTTCGCAGTGGATAATTCATGCACACTCCTGAAACGGTGTGCAAACGCACTGGCACACCTGCATTTGGCCAACAACCCCCCCCCCCCATCACCACCCACAAACGTCAATTCCTGTCAATCACTCTGTGATGTGTCTGCATAGCCTATGCGATTGCTGTCCCGGTCGCAGTGGTTAGTTGGCACACACACGCACTGTGATGCATACGCATGCGCAGAACGCAACAATCGGTGATTGCATGTGTAGTAGCAACTGCGTTCCTTGCTGAATCAGGCCCTGTATACTGTATGAGGGCTTCTCAAGATACGGGACAAAATCAGGTTTTGCTTTCTTTTGTTTGGCGGCACCTTAAGGTTGGTAAATCTAAAGGTCTATAGATAAAATCCTCACTGGCATTTAGTTTTCTGTTAAGCTGCAAGGTTGGTATCAGATGTCCCTAACTAAGGAGGACAGAAGGTGATCTAAAATGGTTTTAGACATGGCTACTAGCGCAGTAGAAGTCTTGTTTCAGTTAGCTTTTCCAGTTGCATTTTTCTTGGCATTGTGAATAACCAGCCTGGTTGCTGCAGCAAAGATGACAGCTTCCACAGGCTTGCTGTTTAGGAACATCTCCATATGAGATGAGTCTCTGCTTTGCAAGACATGGCATTCAAAGACCAATCAAGCAGGAGGGAGGCAATGGAATATATTAGCTGCACAGAGGGATGAGTTTATTTGCCCAGTGTTACGAATTCCAGTGACCACCCCTAGTAAGCCATCTAGAACTCAGGCTACGAGGTCTTCTGCCACTAACAACCGCCCATTGTTCCCTTAGAGATAAATTGCTCACCAGTACTTAGGCAGCTGCCTGGACTCTTAATGCTCAGAGCAGTAGCAGCTTACAGGAGTGTTAGCTGGTATCCTGTGATGAGGGAAATAGATTAGAAGGGGATGAATTAATGGTGTAGTTTTAGAGTGGTGAGGAAATGTGCTGATGGTGCGGCAAGAGCCGATGGTAGAAAACTGATAACGAGTGTCTCAGCTTTGAGAGCCGATGATGCGGCAAATGTGCTGAAGGTGCGGCTTGTGTGACAATGATGCGGCTATAGACAATGATAGACAGTTAATAATAGACGCTTTGGCTTTGGGAGCCGACTGTGTGGCAAATGTGCTGATGATGCAGCAAATGTGCCAATGGTGCGGCTTGTGTGCCAATTGTGTGGCAATAGCTGGTGGTGGATAGTTAATTGTTGATGCTGCTGCTTTGGGAGCTGATGGTGGGGCAAAAGCCGATGGTGGATGGTTAATAGTTGATGCTGCGGCATTGGGACCCGATGGTGTGGCAAATGTGCTGATGATGTGGCAAATGTGCTGATGGTGTGGCTTATGTGCCGATGGTTTGGCTTGTGTGCAGATGGTGTGGCAATAGCCGATGATGTGGCAAATGTGCCGATGGTGCAGCAAATGTGATGATGGTGCGGCAAGAGCCAATGATGTGGCAAATGTGCTGATGGTGTGGCAAATGTGCCGATGGTGCAGCAAATGTGCTGATGGTGGGGCAATAGCCAATGGTAGACAGTTGGTAGTAGATGCTGAGGCTTTGAGAGCCGATGGCAGCACAGTTGTATTGATGCAGCTGGGAAGCCGTAGAAGAAGCTGGAGAGCCGGGGACAGCACGGAAGCTGCTGGTGTGGCTAAGGTGTCAAAAGTGCGGCAAAAGCCAATGGTAGAGAGTAGGTAGTTAGTGCTGCAGCTTGGAGAGCCAATGGCAGCATGGTGGTTTATGTGCAGCTAGGAAGCTATAGGGAAGCTGGAGAGCTGGAGACAGCAGAGAGCCAATGGTAGCACGCTGGTATAGGTGCAGCTAGGAAGCCATAGAGAAGCTGGAGAGCTGGAGACAGCTTGGAAGCTTCCATGAGAAATTCAGAATCTTCACCACAGCATGGTGGTATATGTGTGGCAATGGAAGCCGTAGGGAAGCTAGAGAGGTGGGGACAGCACAGAAGCTGCTGTTGTGGCTAAGGTGTCAAGGGTGTGGCAAAAGCCAATGGTAGAAAGTAGGTAGCTGGTGCTGCTTGGAGAGCCAATGGCAGTGCGGTGGTATAGGTGGAGAGGTGTGACTTGTGTGCCGATGATGCGGCCAATGTGCCGATGATGTGGCCAATGTGCTGATGTTGTGGCATTGAGAGCCAATGGTGCGTCAAAAGCTGATGGTGGATGGTTAATAATTGATGCTGCTGCTTTGGGAGCCGATGGTTTGGCAAATGTGCCGATGATGCAGCAAATGTGCAGATGGTGAGGCTTGTGTGCCGATGGTGCGGCAATAGCCAATGATGTGGCAAATGTGCCGATGGTGTGGCAAATGTGCCGATGGTATGGAAAATGTGCCGATGGTGCTGCAATAGCCGATGGTAGCCAGTTGGTAGTAGATGCTGTGGCTTTGAGAGCCGATTGCAGCACAGTTGTAATGATGCATCTAGGAAGCCATAGAAGAAGCTGGAGAGCCGGCAAATGTGCTGATGGTGCGGCAATAGCTGATGGTAGACAGTTGGTAGTTGGCACTGCGGATTGGAGAGCCAATGACATCACAGTGGTATATGTATGGCTAGGAAGCCACAGGGAAGCTGGAGAGCCGGGGACAGCATGGAAGCTGCTGGTGTGGCTAAGGTGCAACTGGTGTGGTGAAAGCTGATGGTAGAGAGTAGGTATTTGGTGCTGCAGCTTGGAGAGCCGATGGCAGCACGGTGGTATGGGTGTGGCTGGGAAGCCATAGGGAAGCTGGAGAGCCGGAGACAGCACATAAGCCACTACAAGATAACCAGAATCTTCATCATGAGGAGAAACAGAATGCTGACCATGCAGCCAGGCCAAGGGAATCCACAGATATGCTATAGTCAGCAAGGCGGCAAAAGTCCAGTGTGTACATATAGGAGGCATCACCAATCACGTTACAGTGTGGATTACACGTCAATCCCTAAGGAGTGCTGATCACCTAGCAACAGGCAAAACTGAAGTAACCCCATCCTGACTGGGTAAACTGCTCAAGCGAGACATGTCATGACCACGACTTGTAACAGTACCCCCTCTTGACGCGAGGTTGAAAAACCCCCAGCACCTGGTTTGTCTGGAAAATCTTGAAAGAAAAGTCTTCTCATCCTGGGAGCATGTAGAGTAGTTCAGGGACCCAGGAGCATTCCTCTGGACTATAGCCCTTCCAGTGGACCAAGAACTGCAGGCGACCCCTGGAAATTCTAGAGTTCAAGATCTTCTCCACTACAAATTCATGTTGACCGTGGACCACAACTGAAGCAGGCCTGGTTGAGAACCTAGGTTTGAACTTGGTTGAACAGAAGACTGGCTTGAGCAAGGAACAGTGAAAGGTATTGTTGATATGAAAAGAGTTGGGTAATTGAAATTTGAAGGCTACCGGGTTCACCTGTGAAATGATACAAAACAGAGTAATGAACCTAGGACCTAACATCTGTGTAGGTTGGCGTAGTTTAATGTTTTTGGTAAAGAGCCAAACCAAGTCACACTTTTTAAATCCACATGACCTCCGATGCTTGTCAGCAGAATTTTTGGAGTGGAGAAATACCTTTCCGAAGGCTTTGATGAACCTTACTCCAAATATGATGGAGCCGAGAGACAGAAGGTGAGGCTGGTGAACTGGAGTCAAAAGAGTTTGCCCTCAGATGTTGCCCTGTGACAAAAATGAATGGGGATACCAAGGATGCAGAATGGCATGAATTGTTAAAAGCAAACTCAGTAAGCGGTAGATGGGATACCCAGTCATTATGATACTTGAAAACATAACAGCAAAGATATTGCTCCAGACACTGGTTAATGCACTCAGTCTGTCCGTTGGACTGTGAATGGTACCCTGAAGAAAGGCTAAGGTCAATGCCCAAGGAAGCACAGAAAGCTCTCCAAAACTGTGCCATAAATTGTGTTCCTCAATCCGACATGTTATCCATTGGTAAGCCGTGTAAATGAAAGATATGATTCAGAAACAGACCGGAGAGTTCTTTGGCAGAAGGGAGCTTTGGCAATGGTATGCAGTGTGCCATTTTGCTAAAATGGTCCACCACCATTCAGATCACGGAACATCGAGCAGACATTGGGAGGTCGACAATGAAATCCATGGCAATGTGAGTCCAGGGTCTCCTAGGTATGGAAAGCATAAGTAACAGACCTGAAGGAGATGTCCAAGGTGTCTTATTCCAGGCAAAGACCTCACATGCCAGGACAAACTCACACACATCCTTGGTCAGCAAAGGCCACCAAACAGAGGGGGAGAGCAACTCTAAGTTCTTACTGATGCCTGGGTGACCTGAAGCTCGACTAGCATGAAAATCCAGTAGGACTGATCTTCTAAATTTTTATGGAATGAACAGAAGACCAAAAGGCTTATCAGGAGGTGTAACACCCAGTTAATTTGGTTCAGTAGTATTTGTCTGTGCATCACTCATGTGATAGTGTCTTGTTGACTCTCACAGACTGTTCCCCAATATTAATTTAGGACTGTGCTAAGTGTAGCATTGCATATTTGTGGCTCCAAGCTTCAGAATACAGAAAACACTCTTCATATTTGGGCAGGCACATATGGGCTGTTCAGGGGATGATATACAGGCACTAGATAGATGAAAAATGGAGATCTATAATAATACATAGTTACAATAAGGTGCAGTAGTGCAATGCTCTTTGCTATTGATCAGTCCTTGGTGAATACTGTTGATTGTGTGGGCTGAATGTTATTGTATCTGTTTTTCCTTTATAAAGTTATGATCAACTTAGAGGTTTGTTTGTTTGTTTGTTTTTTACCTTCTGAAGAGATGTATTTTCCCATCCTTGCTCCTGACTACTGTAGGTTAGTTTAGTCATTTTTCAATATTCATTCTTTGTATATTTAATGATTCATGGTCTTTTGGCGGTTTGTATACGGTACAGATATTCATTTGTTTCTCCACTCTGGTCACATACTGAACTCTCAAAACTTGTGTGGATTGTAGGACATTACTTAGTTTACTTTGTGTTCAGTTCTTCTTTGGCTCAGGATATAGATGCACCCAGTTACATTGTGGCTATCGTGCAACAAACGTGTTAACGTATCGCATATCTAACAATATGGACTACTAGCTTTGCATTGTATAATTACATAATTACCACCCACAGCTATAGCGAGCGTCCATGATGATGGTCGCGATGGTCTTGACCATCGCGACCATCGGGCTTGCGACGGAGACCCTGCTGTAGGGTCTCGCTGCCGCAAGCCCTGGAGTGATTTTGGCTCTATCAGAGCCAAAATCACTCCCACTGACATCACTAGTGATGTCAGTGGGGCCGGCTTGAGATGGTAGGCGTTCCCATGGGAACGCCTCCGTCTGGCAGGCACGCCCCCGGCACGCCCACCAAAGGGGGCATGCTGTCAATCAACATCGACAGCACGCCCCCTTTGGTGCGAGACCCGGAGCGATGGTGAGCCCGTCGCTCGCCGGGTCTCGCGCATGCGCACGATGGAGCTCCCTTCGTCGTGCGCATGCGCAGTGGGGAACATCGACCCGCTTGCAATCATCCTGCCGCTCATATTCAGTCAAATGCTTCAGAACTCATTGGATGGCACTTCACAGTGCAGACGGACAATGACCCGAGGCATACTGCAAAAGCAACCAAAGAGTTTTTTAAGGCTAAAAAGTGGAATGTTATGCAATGGCCAAGTCAATCCCCTGACCTCAATCCAATTGAGCATGCATTTCACTTGATGAAGACAAAACTGAAGTGAAAATGCCCCAAGAACAAGCAGGAACTGAAGACATTTGCAGCAGAGGCCTGGCAGAGCATCACCAGGGATGAAACCCAGCGTCTGGTGATGTCTATGTGTTCCAGACTTCAGGCTGTAATTGCCTGCAAAAGATTTGCAACAAAATATTAAAAAGTGAAAGTTAGATTTAGGATTGTTTAGTTTGTCCCATTACTTTTGGCCCCTTAAAAAGTGGGAGGCACATATAGAAACCATTGTAATTCCTACACCGTTCACCTGATTTGGATGTAATTACCCTCAAATTAAATCTGAAAGTCTGCAGTTAAAGCACATCTTGTTTGTTTCATTTCAAAGCCATTGTGGTGGTGAAAAGAGGCCAAAATATGAAAATTCTGACAATGTCCCAATATTTATGGACCTGACTGCATGTTCTTTTAAGAGTATATTAGCTTATTCAAGATTTTGTCTTTCCAGCATTATTTATGTTTTTAGTTTTATAAATATCTTACACTTGAAAACTATACCACCTGTAGGAGATCACACCAATAATAGGACACATATTTAAACCAGAGGCATATTTATCACTGTATTGTTGATATGCCTGGTGATATTATGTACTTTGATCATCATTAATTTGGTATAAACATTTATGGATTATTTATTGATCTTGTACCTTTTGCTTCTACTAGATGCTGCCAACATATATTTTTAAGTCAGATTCTACAGTTAAAATTCAGCTTTAAAATGTCTCCTGTTGAAGGAACCAGTCCCATAGCACAAAAATGGAAGTCAAAATGAATTTTGAAAATTTTAGCAATAAGAGATTTAATTCAGGTGTTGCTCTCTCCAGATTTAAGATGATAAACTTTTCTAATCTAATAACTATAGACTAGTAATAATAGAAGCCACTTCCATAGCCCATCTATCAAATACTTTACTTAATGCATTCTGAGCCTGATGATGAAAACTAACTGGACAAATAATAACACCCAATGTTCTGAACCCAGACACTTCTTCTGCTGTGACATACTGCTAACAGGCGACAGATGCAGTCCAGGAGCCACAAGTTACTAGGTTGTGGCTCCAGCATCCTACCATTGCTGCACAATACTCTGCTAATAATTCTAAGACCAGTTTTGAAGTGGTATCTGTACACTCTTCAATTCTTTGTTTACTCTTAAGAATGTGTCCAGACTACTTTTTATTTCATGAGTTGTAATTAGAGATGTGTGCGGACCCCCGCATTTTGCTTTTGGTTTTGGATCCGGATTCATCTTCGTATTTTGATTTTGGTTTTGCAATCCACCTTCACGTGTTTTGGTTTTGAATCTGTATTTTTTTTTAAAGAAATAAAAAAAAAAAAAACAGCTAACATGTAATTTAAACATGTTTGGATATATTTACAAGCAATCCAAAACCCAAATCTGGTTTCTAAATCTGAGTTTCGAGCTGACTGCAGAACCGAACCAGGACTCGGTTTGCCTCAGAACCCCAAAGTGATTCCCAACTCGGAGTTCGTTCGGCTCGGAAGCCCTAAATACGGTTGTTGTTGGTTCTCTGGGAAATGGACCCACAAATTTCTAGTTGTAATAAAATAATTTGATGGAATACTCCTGTCTCTGCATTAAAGTGGTGTAAAATATAGAGAGTTACCAACACACAGGGACTGATTCTAAGTTGAAAGCAAAGCAAAAGAAAAGGCAAGTAGAGAGATTTAGCTATAATACAGTAGCTCGATTCTAAATTGGAATGTAAAAATAAAGTTGACCAATATTTGTGGTCTACATGAAAAAGCAGCCATTAATTAAATGTATTTGCACCCCTTGCATTGCTACGTTGTTTGCCCAGATTCACAGTTACTTGCCTTTTTTTTGCTTTGCTCTCAACTCAGAATCAGACCCAAAATTATTCCATAGTTCTTTGGTTTTTAGAACCTGCCCAACACGAATCCCCAGACACACACTGGTTTATTAGAATCTCTACCTTTGTATCAGAAATTCATCACTAGCACATTTATACTTTTTGGATACAGCTGCAAGCTGCTGCTGTTATATTGCAAATAGATGTAGTGACCTACTAATGTGATTTTTAATTTCTTCAAGTGGCCCTTTATTTATGAGAATATGTAGCATACATGTTCTGCATTTTAAGGCACAGTATGTTATATATGTATACTGCTTATATATATATTTTAAATGTCTTTCTTGTATGTATGCACTATTCATCAATAGCACATACATGGTTTCTTCAGAGATTAGCAGGTAATTTTTAACACAATGTTATTATTATTCAGATCAATAAGTGATCTAAATAAGGCAGAAATGTATTAAGTACCTAAACAATAAAATAGCTCCTGGGTGTTTAACAAAAAGATTGGAACAATGTTTCATATGACTTATTATTTCTGTGCACTGAAATATGTATGTGTAAATGCCATCACACAAACACAAAAATAACTGGCTTTTGCTGAATGGAATGGCCAAAATTAAAGTGAACCAAGTCAAATTTTTTTGCCAATTTTGTACTAACACTACCGTGATACAGTGGAAACATATTTTAAACATAGTATAAATTAAACATGGTGCTATGTTATTGAAGTCAATGGTTAATTAATTAACTACACTTCTTCAAATTTGAGATCCATTTTTTCAAAATTGACACTCATTGACTTGGTTCACTTTAACTCTGAACCCTCAATAATGTAGATTGATATTTTTCAATATTGCAATTGTGGATTTATACCAAAATAAAATATTATTTCCATATTTTTTCCATATTTTCTAGAGTGCTACTGTTTGAAATAGTTTTAGTATCATGTCTACCATATGGAGCATGTTTATTAATCCCTTAAGAGGAGCACTGAATGGGTTAAACAAGTAAATATCATTAACCTAGCCTACTTTGCTCATCATGTTGATCAGGATCTTGATAATGTTGGGAACAGCCTGTTGAAAGCACCTGATTATTACTTTGAGTGATGATAATTATCAACGTATTTATGGATTATTATACACAAATGGAAAAAAGGACTACACCTAGGCGCTAAAAAATGCTTCTAAATAATAATCAGAGGTGTATACATTCCTTTTACAAGATGGTGTCTTTTTTCCTTTTCTCCTTCCTGTTTTTTCTTTTCCAGGCGGAATGTAAATTGAATGTTAGATGACCTCCTCCTCAAAGTAAGTTGACATGTAGAGAAATATATCCGTGTATAAATACTCAAATATATATTCTAATTGCAATATGTAAAGCAGAGAAACCAATCTCCCCAAGATCTTCGTTGCACAGCAGCATACCCCACTCACAGAAGAGACACAGGCCCTGATTCAGAGGCGCTCGCAAAAAGCGAGCGCTTGCTCTGAATCAGGGCGAGCGCTTGTTTTTTTAGACGCGGCCTCTTGGCCACTCGCATAGCTGTGGGTTACCGCCCACAGCTTATGCGAGCGGCCAGGTGATGGTCGCGCTGGTCAAGACAATCGCGACCATCGGGCTTGCGACGAGACCCTTGCAGTGGGGTCTCGTGGCTACAAGCCCCAGTGGACTTTCTGCTCTAATAGAGCAGGAAGTCCACTTACTGACATCACGAGTGATGTCAGTAGGGCCGCCCACAAACGGCAAGCGTTCCTGCAGGAACGCCTCCGTTTGCCCAGCCACTCCCCCTCCCCGCCTTCCAAACGGGTCGAGCTGTCAATCAACATCGACAGCCGCCCCTTGTGGATGCAAGCGCCGGAGCGAGTGCTATTTGCGCTCACTCCGGGGCTCGCGCACGCGCAGTGCTCACGCTGCACGTACACACTGGCACACCATCGACCCGTTTGCAAGTGCTAGGCGTTTGTGAGCGGGTCTGAAGCAGGCCCACAGTGTATAATCCTCAAAAGGTTTCTTTTTAAGATACCATCACCCAGAGATATCAGAGAAATAGAAACAAAGGATGTATCCTGCGTACCATAATTCACATTAAGAAGAATGGAAACAACACATATAAAGGTTTTTTTGATGGAAGCATACCAGGACTCACAATCAAAGGTGGTGGTTCTATACCCATAACGGTTTCTTTTCCTTGTGATTTATTATATATATATTATATCCTCCAAATGATGGGGTCAGTGAATACCGGATCAGAAAAAAGTATTATTATAAATGTGGAAATAAAATACAATTCCACAAAATTAACAATATTAAAAACATATAACATGGAATAAAACAATGAAAAAAAAAAAAAAATTATAGAAAAAATATATGATCTCCCTCGTGGATAATGTCAGATGTAAAGTACTTAGGCAAAGTTGTCATAAAGTTATGTTCCAAAAAGAACTAGTTAGACATACCTCAGCACAGTGGATCAAAAAAATGCAATCACACTTCCTAGTAAACGCGCATTTCGGCTCGTGCAGGAGCCTTTGTCAAGTTATTGTGAAGAGAGCTGCTATTTAAACTAAGGTCCAAGGTTATGGGTATACAGTATACCCACCAGCTTTGATTGTGAGTCCTGGTATGCTTCCATCAAAGAAACCTTTATATGTGTTGTTTCCATTCTTCTTAATGTGAGTTATGGTACGCAGGATACATCCTTTGTTTCTATTTATCTGATATCTCCGGGTGATGGTATCTTACAAAGAAACCTTTTGAGGATTATACACCGTGTCTCTTCTGTGAGTGGGGTACGCTGCTGTGCCACGAGGGTCTTGGTGAGATTGGTTTCTCTGCTTTACATATTGCAATTAGAATATATATTTGAGTATATACATTAATATATTTCTCTACATGTCAACTTACTTTGAGGAGGAGGTCATCTAACATCCAATTTCCATTCTGACTGGAAAAAAACAGGAAAGGGAAAAGGAAAAAAGACTCCATCTTGTAAAATTATTATTTAGAAGCATTTTTTGCCATTTGTGTATAATATTATGTGGTTGTGGGTGTGGTGACATTCAATAGCATTTAGAACTCCCATTACTGGCTGCTGTGCGCAGATTAGGTGGAAACCCTTTATTCAATTTTTTGTATTATATTTATGGATTAGCTCCCAAGTCCCCCTTACATCTGCAATATATTGGGGCAATTCCTCGATCCCCAGACATCGGGGTCAGGGCACCAGTGAAATCCAACATGTTGAATTTTACTGAATTGCTGATCCCAACCAAAATATGTTTGGGATTAGCAAATCAGGGATTTTTAATATGAAGAACTTCACTGATACCCTGCAGAATCAGCGATCATCATTGGTCGCCGATCGGCATGTCCGATCTACGGATCGGCGGTTCCGGTCAAATTGAGGAAAAGGCTGGCAGATGTATGGGGACCTTTAGATGTGCAGCAGTAGAGGAACTAATGATACATTTAATGATAAACGAAAGTGAACAAGACATACAGGTACTCATACTGGCCAGAAAAGATCGACTGGTGCTTTGTCCACGCTGAACTTTGGATAGAAAAAATAGACTTCTTTCAACACAGAGGGCCTGATTCAGACCCGCTCGTAAGCGTCCGCACGCTCGCTCTGAGTGATGGTCGCACAACTGCGCATGCGTATGGTTCGCAATGCGCATGCGCAAACCAGTCATTGCGGTCGGAAATCGTGCGCTCGTAAAACATAAAGGGGCTGCTATTTTGAGTGACAGAATGTGCCGTTTGTGGGTGGTAACGGGGGAAGGTGCTTGAAAATGGGGGAGTGGTTGTGCGAATGCAGGCGTGCCCAATGGTCAGAAGGGCGTTTAATTGGAGTGCATAATTAGCAAAGGAGCGTCATCGATCACGTCACTTGGTTGTCTTTTAGCCTGAACTGCTCGCAGTGATTATGGGAAGTAATTCCTACCTCAAGCGCTGGAAGCAGTTCAGATGCCGTTCGATGTTCCCGATTAATCTAATAAAAACAGGAGATGACATGATTTGCGAACGGCAAAGGGGCGCCTTGAAAAAATAGCAAGCGCATTTAGCGGACGCTCGCAAAGACATAGAGGCGTCCTCACACCGCAAAGAGCGAGCACTCAACTTAAATATCCGGCCCCTTTTTGAGAGTGAGCGGCCGCAAATAGCATCCGGGTCTGAATCAGGCCCAGATTCAATTAGACACCTTCCAGGAAATGGTCAGAGTCCATTTCTGGGTTCAGGTCAGAAGTGGTCCAGAGATAAGTCAGAGTCACATTCAGAAGTCAGAACCAGATTAAATACAAAGCAGAAATTACCAAGACATAGCATTTCGGCACCTAGCCTTGCAAAAGTTCAGTTAAGGTCCAGTCTTGTAATTTAATGGTGCCATCCACTTTTCCACAGCAGCACTGCCCAGAAAGAAGGTGCCAGCTAAATGTTGCCACCCAGCACAAGATGATAGGGAAGAAGTTGGTGAGTAGTCCTAAAATGTCAAGCAGAAAATATTGTTCAATTAGCAATACTAACAATTGATGCACTAGAACATTAAAAACCCTTTTAATAATAATGGAAAATCAAGTAGAAGGAAGCATTCTGTCAAAACATAAAATTTTAATGGATATAAATGTTAAGACTATCCTTAATTATATCATGATAGTAATGTGGCTACCTAACACTAACTTACAGACTTAAGTCTGTGATTGCCAGTCACTTTTTTAATGCAGTTTATGTTGCTAAAGTTTATCTCCAAACTTAAATAACCGACAAGACTTTTTTTATTGGCAAAAAAGGTAAATGTCACTTTTGTAAAATGGACATAATAAATACACTTTAATCCTTTTATAAATCAGCAAATCTATATTTGAAAATGTCAAGGACATTCTAAGGCCAAAGTTAGCATTACTGTTTTCTGTGGTACATACTGCAATTGATGTTATGGAATACTTACATATTTTATTGTCTTTTCAGGCCCATCTCACGCATTTCCACACTGTCCAGCTCCAGTAGTTGTAGATGTAGAGACAGAAGAAGAGCACATCATCCTCACTGTATTGGATCTAGCTGAGCTTACAGAGGAGATAACACCAAGCACCTTTCTTCCAACACATGACTTCCAGCAGTGCTTGCCCTACGATCCACAACCCCAGTCAAGTTTGTCTCAAGTACAGTATCTGGCTCACTTCCTGAGTTCAGGTAGCTACAGCTGGACTCAGGGGCGTAACTAGGTATTTGAAGGCCCCATATAAAAAGTTTGTAAAGGCCCCTATGTACCACCCAATGGTGAAAAATGTATGTAACACATGTAGCTTTGACAAGATGGCTTCCCCCCGCCTCAGCTCTGGGGCCCTTAGCAGCTGCACCCCTTGCACCTATGGTAGTTTCACCCATGGTTGGGCTTTATGTGGGACCAATCCAGACAGCTTGCTTCTATCAGCTCCCAACTGCCCCATTTAACCAAAGCTACCAACATTAGCCCAATTCACCAGCAACAGAGTGGCCACAAATGTTGATAGACACTTAGTAGAATTGACTGAATCTACTTTTGAGCAAACCAAAGCCCAACTAATAATGCACAGAGAGCTGTCTGAACACCTGCTCAATTTATCAACTTAACAGCTGGCACAACATCATCCAAAAGCAGCCAGACAATAACACTGCCAACTTCCGCTCTTATAACTCCAATCTGGACTCATGAAGAACTGAGCAGAGCCGTAACTAGACATTTTGGTGCCAGAAAGAGCATTGGCGCCCCCTTCATTATTCAAAGGGACATAATGCACCCAAAAAAGAGCCATGGCTTCATGGGGAAGGGCCAGGGAAGAGATAGGGGAGGCCAGAAGATGCTGGGGATGAAATAAGAGGAAGCTACAAGCAAGAATGATAATGAACAGAAATTTGACAGGACCAAACAGCGCCCCCTGACCTGTGGTGCCCTGTGCGATGGCACCGGCCGCACTACCCTAGCTACAGCCCTGGAACTGAGATATGGGTAACGAGTCAGATAGTGAAACCAAACTACACATAATAACATGTTAAACTGCAGTTATATTGGTTGTATGTATGCATAGTTTTTGTCAGTACGATAAATTTCAAACGCCAACTAGTTTTCCTTTTTACATATTTAACTACATTCATATATCTGGGAGTGGCGAGTGCAGTGGATTTCTGACCTTATATATATATATATATATATATATATATATACTGTATGTACAGATACTTTGCCTACATTGCAACATGTTGTTTAAAAAGGTATATGTCAATGGTTTCTAAATATGCATCACCCATCTTAAAGCACTTTTTTGGGTAGAGGTTTTTTTAGATCTTTCAAATTACTTACATACAAAGGAGACAGAAGTGAGGGCATCACCTCACATAGCGCCTGATTCAGAGGTGGACGCAGACGCATCTTTTGGCAGCCACTCATCTGTGACTTTATGCAAATGCCGCATCTGTGTATGCAAACTCTTCAGTGACACTCCCACGACACTCCTATAACAAGCGATCAAGATGGACCATCTCTGTGCATCTGTTTATCCACCTTCCAGTTACCGCCCAGCACTTATCCAAGACATTTCTGATATTGCACATTTGTGCAATACATAGGACCTGATTCAGATTTGGGAGTAGAGTAAGATAGAGCATGTAACTGTGCATTTGGTAACAGTGGCAAACGCAGGATTTCTAGAGGGGGGTTTCCAAATGCTTGATTTTAGAGTGAGTGTGGCCAATCCATGAAGAGGGTAGAATTAGCACTTATGCATCTTTAATGTGCGTCATACAAAGTGTATTGTGTGTCATAATCCCAGCATATACAGGACCAGAGATCACAGTGAGCCATTAGATTCGGCAGTAGGGCCATCCTGCCTGAGCTGAATGTTTTTATTTTAGATGTGGGCACCATTCCAGAGTATTAGAGCAAGTCCGGGAGTCTGGGGGAGCTGCAGAATAACCTAGCACTGCCCTGGACATATATGTACATATTGGGCTTTATAGCAGCACATCCCTAACAGTGAAAGTTTTCCAGATATCCTATTTGATGCACAGGTTATTTATTATTGGCTGATACATGGTAGAAGATCTACAGGTGGTGCTGATTATTTCATTTGTGATACTGAGAAGAACATGCAGCACTAGTAAAATTCTATTATAGTACTATTTCTATTGTGGTCATGGTGTGGGCTGGGGAGGGGGGTTTCCAGGCAGACGGAAACCCCCCCCTGCGTTTGCCTATGCTTGGTAACACCATGCTGCACTGCAGGTGGGGCAGATGTAACATGTGCAGAAAGACTTAAGGTGTCCATCCACTAGCAGATCAGGGAAAGACGGCACGATTACAACATCGTAATCGTACAGTCGTTCCCCTAGGAGTTGCAGTGCCTACATTGAACGATTGATCATTCAGTGTAGGCACATCAATCATCCCCTAACATGGCCAATCTGTCATTATCGGCAGATTGGACTGCATGTTCGGCCGATGATTGATGTCGGAAATGACCAGCGGGAGTGGGCATCGCTGGTCATCTCCGAAATTTGCTGCATGATTTGTGCACAATTTGCGGTCGATTACTGAACGATGTCGTAATCGTGCAATCATACAGTGTAATCGGCTAGTGGATGGGCACCTTTAGATTTGGGAGAGGTGTGTCCAAACTGACATCTAATTTGCAGTGTAAAAATAAAGCTGTCCAGCATTTGTGGGTTATGGGATGCGGTCAATATCCCAATGTGTGGGATGCCGGCGCTTAGAAAACCAATACCAGAATCCCAACAACTGTCAGCAGGGCCGGCTCCAGGGGTCTGAGCACCCCCCGTGCTGAGCCGGTAAGCAGCGCCCTGAGTCTGAAATTGGGGCGTGGCCTCATTACAATAGGTCACGCTCACGCCCCTTAGTTACATTATTTGGAGGCGTGCCCGCATGGCATGCCTCCAAATAACGTCAGGATGGGGGTAAAGCCCAGCCCTCTGTCACTGGCTGGGCTTCCCCCAGCCCTCTCCCGTCAGTGAATGGATGCTGCGCGCATGTGCGCTGCATCCATTCACACTTTGGGGGTTCGGCACCGCTGCACAGCTGCGGCGGTGGGGGTCCCCGATCTCCCATTATGACCACCCGCGGGCCACTATGACCCACGGGTGGAACAGCTGAAATCAGGATGTTGGGGAGGGGTGCGCTCTCTGTGGGTGGTGCCCCTGTTCGACCACACAGGTCGAACACCCCTAGAGCAGGCCCTGCCTGTCAGAATTACGGCATCCCAAAGGTAAGTAGTGGGGTAAAGCCCTAGGGGGAGGGTTAGTGTTAGGCACTAAGGGAACAGGGTTAGATTTAGGGTAGGTTTAGGCACTGGGTGGAGGTTAGGTTTAGACAGCAGGGAGGGAGAGTTAGGGGTAGGGAGAGGTATTGGTATCCTAACCCTGACGGGATGCTGGCATTGGGATTTTGACTGCTGGGACCCCGGGCACCGGCATCCTGTACCTAACCCATGGGCTACATGCAAAAGCAGCCAGTATTAACCTTGCATGCAAAAAAATGTATGTATTTGCACCCCTTGCATTGCAGCATGGTTTGTCCAGGTACGCAGTTACTTGCTCTATCTTACTCCATTGCCAACTCTGAATCAGAACAATACTGTGTAACGCTTGCGACATAGGAGTTTTTAGGGATTTTCGGACATGCACAGTAGCTAAAAATCACTCATCTCCATGAACATCGGCATTGCGTGTGACTCTGAATCAAGCACATAGGTTGAGCGATATAACCTTTATAATGTAAAAAAAAATGGTTGATAAAACTATCTCACCCCATGGATAATATGCCTACATGCAAAGTATTGACAGGTATGCCTCTCTCTTCCTTACCTCCTCCTGCCTGCTATGCTGCCCCTCACACACAGTGAGGAGACCAGATAAATTCAGCTCAGTTGTATTTAGTGCTACAGCCACTCCTACAACCACACAAAAGTGAAATGGTCTATAGGCAAGTTTATATAGGTTTTCATTGTGCTTAAATATACCACATATAAATTTAGTAGACCTGTAATAAGATCAGGCTTGCTGCCCTGGGGACAGTCTATTGTTTGGCAATTTATGTTGATGAATTTCCGGTGAGATTCAAATTCTATAACTATTATATCACTAGAAATATGCTGGAAAGACTCCAGATTTGCAAATTCGGACCCTATTATATTTCCCCCAATATCTGCAGGCATATACAGTAATAACCCTAAATGCACCTAGTAAAACGGACACCATCTTTTTCCTTGTAGAGAATCTAAACATAATTTTTCCTTTCTCCTCTTGTAGAGTTCAGACATTCTGCAGTTTTCCATTTCTTGGTTGCTAATATGGGTGTAAGAAAAACATAAACTCTTCTGGGAAATTTTCCTTTCTGAAATTGATTGTCACCTCCCTAACCTTTCTGATAGTTTATGGTTTTACGCCAGGTGTCCACTTCTTCTGGATTTTGAAAAAGTTATATTTAACTAGCTTATGTGAGTGTTATAGATTGAACAAGATACTGGTTTTGGGTCCTCTGCTCTTCAAATCTATTCATGTCAAAATACCTTTCCCATGTTAGTCCCCAGCCCATTTCCATCATACTACTCTACTACTATTTACAGTACTAAGCCATACAGTATGTGCTTACCAGCATTTCCCTCACATATTCTTCTGCCCACCAGTTCATTTGTCATATGCCATCTGCCCACAAGCATATGCTCACATGCCCCTCTGTCCACTAGCTTTTCATTAACATAATCCTCTGCCCACTAGCTTTTCCCTTACATTCAATTCTTCCCACCAACTCTTCATTCACATACACACTATCCACCAGCTTTTCTCTCAATGTCCTGCTATCCACCAGACTTTGCTTTATATCCCCCATGTCTACATTTTTCCTCACATGTGACATACAGTATCACCTGCCAGCTTTTTCCCTTATATGTTACTCAACAGTGCCCCATTGCCCTTCTTACTTACCTAATTCTCCACCATGGCTGAACAGTGGGGCACTTGGTTCCACCCCCAGGCACCCGACATATACAGGAAGGGTCACAAAGAGGCAGAGGTATAGCATGTGGCCATAGTGCCCGGAGCAAAAACATTACACAGTGCCCTCCCCCACACTTAATGGGCCAGAGGGGAGTGGACAGCATGTGGGGGCACGCTGAAGTGAATGGAATGGTAGGGGCCTAGAGTATAGTGTGCGTGCGTGCCTAACTTGTATGTGTGTGTAACTGGCTAAAGAGCCTTATATTGGCAGCCCACAAATAGGTGTTTAGCCTTTAACAAGTTTCAGCACATTCTGTCTAAAAGCTCATTGATGGGACTCAATTCATTAGATGCTGCATCGCCAGGTATTGTTCCAAGTGCTGCAGCTCCACACATTTGGATGCCTTACAGTAAGCTCAATGTTCGGTGCTTTATTATTGCAGTACATGTCTGACCTTTCTTGCTGCTGCAGGGAAATTCTGGACTGGGAGAGACTGGACAAGTGCCACCATAATCCCTGTGAAATTCACATGGAGGAGACTTTACTGACAATAACTGGTGAATTTTGCTGACACACAGTACTATAGGGTAAAAAAAATATTAAATCCAGAAGATTATGCTTACCTGCCATGCTCAGGATTCTCCATGTCACTTTTTACAGTCAGGTACCTCCATTAACCCTGAGACTGGCCTAGGGAAATGCCTTTTTACATTACCATAAAAAATAATGTAAAATGTTGAGGTAGATATTATAGGTATATTAGGAAATATTGCAAGTTATGTTTTCTTTTGATAATAGGTAAATCTGCCTCACACATAGGTCAGGTCATCTGAAAGCTTTGTTATGTTATTTTTATGTACTGTTATAATTCTGTCCACACAGAATATTAGAAAGTTTACTTTTACCTTCAGGAAGCCCTGAGGTGATCCTGTGTAGTCTCCTTACTATGCACATTCAGTATTTTCCTGTGGAGCATGGTACTATATTACCTGTGCAGACCAGGTACCCCAGTAAGAGGAGATTTGTAAGCAAGGCCTTTTGTATAAGGCCTGCATATTGAATACTGTAAGAGAAACCGGAACTGAAGTAAGCTGCTGTTTATTCCCTGTGCAGGATCAAACAGCAGTCTACCAAAATGTGTCTTCACACTGCAGATAGAGAACAAAAACAAAACCACATGTTAGAAGTTTTTGACATAAAATTGATATTCCTATAACTGCTAGGAGCTACCAAGATTATAGAGAAATAGCTGAAGTCTATACGCAGGTTAGTTGCGATTTGGAAATCACTAGGATGTAGGGTTGCAGAGAAAAACATATATACCCAATTCTACATCACATTGAAGTCATGTTTGAATTTATATCATAGCTTAAATAATGGCGATTACTGTGTACATACCATATTTTAAGTAGTCATTACACAGGGGAAGTTATGCATAATTATTTGTACTCAAGTTACAAGTTACATGAGCTGTTCTGGGGTTGTCCCAGATTTAGTTATCTTGCCAGCCAGTCATCAGAGACTTGGGTGACTTCATCCATGTGGTGGGGTGATCTGCTGAGAAAAGGCATGGGCACCCTTTGTTCTACATTCAGACTGGGGGATCAATTTCTAAATTGAAGCCTGTCCTTTTCCTGTCTTTCCTCCTGGTCAGATGTGCTGCATGTTATTCTGTGTAAGTGCACATTTTCATTTGATATTGCTACACATCTATGTAACTTGTAAACCTTTTTCTTGATAACATTTCTGTTATAGTACATTCAGTGGGTGTATTATGCAAGTTTCCCGGGAGTGTCAATGCAAGCCACTGTGTTCTCAGATGTTCCCAGATGCACAGCTGCAAGCATAGGAGGCCATAGTCATATGGACAAACTGCATCTGCCATAGGGCTGGTGCAATTTCTGATGGTACCACCGATGGTGATGTATAAGGATGCACAAATGCTAAAAGTGGGCATCTCAGTCCTTGTACATTTGACCACACAGTTATACACAAAGGAAGGAGTACAGGTAGGTCGGCCATTTGCATAAAGTCACAGACAGGGGACCGGCAATACAAACTGCTGTGTTCGCTTTTGGGTGCGACTCAGAGTCAGTCCCTAGAACTTTTAAAACAACTTTAAAGTGTATCTTTGCATTGCTGGATTGTGGCTCTATATAATCACTACTACTTTATGTTCTATCCAAAACCTAATTTAGATATGTGAATACCACCACTGACCTCCAAAGATAAGTACACAAAAATTATCAACTACTTCTTAAAACAAACAAACATGCTTTTGTTGTTTCTACTGTCATAGCTACAATTCAAAAACACATTATATTTTATTTTTCACTTTAATGGACTATGGTTGTCCTCCTTTTCATAATCAGTGAAACATCACCAATTGGGATTGTGGCTACTTTATTTTTCTACTGAACATGTGTGCTGAAAATGGGTGCAGCAGCATTGGAAAGGTTAATGTCCTACCCTGCCGTCGCAAATTGATTAAAATGTGGTATGATGCACAATCAGTGTACAAATATATTTAAAGATATGGTTGCCTTGTAAATTGTATGTTGTCCCACAGCACTGGGCCAAGGATGGCCTCTGTGGCTCTGCAGGGAGTAGAGGTGATTAAGTCAGCAGAGTAAATACCAGTCTTCAGCATTTCCTGTTAATAAAGTCTGTTTATGTATCAATATTAATGTATAGATTAAAATGTGTTCAAATGCATTATAATAAGTGCAGATTTTAAAGCACTATTCCTACTGGGGTCATGGGGCACACTTCCGGTGCCTGTGCCCGCAGGGACTAAAGATTTGTAGAGCCAAGATGTGGGTTATTTGTCCCTTCTAGTCCTGTGTGGGGCTGCAACTGACGGAGAGTCTTACTATGGCATCTCCTGATTTTGAATGGACTCAAGTGATGCAAAGATGGGAGCCCAAAGGGCTAAGCTGGAGCCCAGAGGGATTCAGTAGTGGTAGAATGGAGGCTGCTCCCTAAGGGTTAGATTGTCAGTCATGCCCTAGAGCAGATCTTCTAGAAATATTTTACAGTATGTGAAGGATTTAAAAATGAAAATTTCCACCTACATTTACAGATGCCCGGGAGTGAAATGGGGCTGAGTATTGCCTTGGACAGTCTGGACTGTCAGCAATCCTGGATGGGCTAAGCATGCACTGCCTGCTGGGGACACGGGGAGGTGATCATGCAAGTGCCACTGGTGGAAGGAGAGGGCCTCTTTGAGTCCTCTGTCCAGTCTATCTGCAGCTTTCTGAACTGTAGGTCACACTCTGCCACTCACCATCACCCTCTTCCTCTCCCTCTCACCCTCTCCCTCTGCCTATCCACATCACCCTCTTCCCATAACACTCTTCCTCTTCTCATCACCTTCTGCTTCTCCCCATTACCCACTGCCTCTACTCATTAGCCTCTGCCTCTCTCTAGCACCCCTCTGCCTCTCTCTGCCACACCTTGCCCATCATCCTCTGCCACTCCCCATCACCCTTTGCTTCTTCCCATTAACTTCTGCCAGCAGATCAATCTGGCTGCTGCAAACACTTATCTGTTCTATGTTTTTCCTCAGTAAGCCCAGAGTTTTCAGGTTTACCCTCACTCACAGAGTGGGTCAGTGTTTGGGGGAGATAACGGGGTTGGCTATAAAAATGCAGGTATTTTGAGAGGGCTGTAAGGAGGACAGTTTGGCAGGTACAGCCGTATAGAGCGGAATCATTTTAGAGAGACCTGCACAGTTGTTCCCAGTGTAGAAATTGCCTAGCGATGAAGAACTCCCCTCCACCCACCTCCTGAGAGTAGTATGCAATCATGGGGAGGGAGTGGTGAACGGGGCGGGCAGTGCCGGCAGTGTAGCACAGGGCACACTGCCACCCCATTATGACACTGCATGTCGGGACCACTTTCTGGGCATTCCCTAGAGAGCCTCTGCAAATTCATACGTAGCTGGAGAAGCTCCAGTGGTTTATGCGAGACGTACCTTCTGAGATAGCATAGGGTTGCTTAGGTGTTCGAAGTCTGACCTTTATGCGACCAATGTTTCCACTTTTGTACATAAGCGGTGGATGTGAGACACCGGAGGTGGGCATCTCTGTGCACAAGACATCAGCTGCATCCTAAATTACAGTTGCGAATGCAATTGCATCCACCTCTGAATCAGGACCTATGTTATTAACCCGTGTCAATCAGAGCCGTAACTAGGGTGGTGCGACATGTGACATGGCACAGGCCACCGGAGGGCAGGGGGCGCTGTTTGGGCCTGTTAATTTTCTGTTTATAATCATTCTCACTTGTAGCTTCCTCTTCTTTGATCCTTGGCATCTCCTGGCCACCTTTATCTCCTCTCTGGCTGACTGCACCTCCATGTGGCCACCTCCTTCAGTCACATTATCCTTTATTTAATGCACACATTTTAAAATACTATCATACCCAGGATTCAAACCCACCACTGATATTTGCTGCATATACAGTACAAGCAATACTCTTTCTATACCTTCAGTCGGTGATCTACACTGGTGGGTGTTCTGACAGACAAATCCTGCTGCAGCTTCCAGAGGTGTAACTAGGGTAATTGGAGCCCAGGGGAAGATGAAAAATGGAGCCCACCTCCCCCCTATGTGTGCACATTCTGAAAAAGTGGGCTGTCACAATGGGCGTGGTCACTCAATAATGGGGCGTGTCAACATGACACATCTCCGTTTCTCGTCACTCTGGGAACAGTCCTTTCCATTCCATATGCACCTTAATGCCCCCAGTAGAAGTGCCCCTCTTGCAAGGCCCACTGTAGTAGTGCCCCTTATGCAATGTCCCTAGTAGCAGTGCCCCTTATAAGGTGTGCTATGTAGTAGTGCCAGGGGCATATCTATAATGGGTGCAGGGTGTGCGGGGCACATGGGCCCGAGTCCAGGAGGGCCTCGCACCACACACCCTGCACCCATAGTATTACTTACCTCTCCGGAGTCCCACATCGGCACGGGGTTCCGGCGCTGTAAAATTGACTGTAAAATGGCCACCTATGGCCATTTTCCCATCATTTGCGCATGCAAAGTACAGGGAAAATGGCCGCTGTGCCCATTTTCCCAGTGACCTGTGCATACTCTATAGACTCTGGGCTATAACTCCTGCTCTGGCCACACACAACTCAGTGCGATGCCAGCCGCCATACAGAGAGGAGGGTGCCCATGTCAGAGACTGGACACAGGCCCCCTCCTCTCTAGAAACACCCCTGAATAGTGCCCCAGTTGTGCCCCTTATACAGTGCCCCCAGGAGTGCACCCTTATACAGTGCCCCCAGTAGTGCCTCTTATACAGAGTCCCCAGTAGTGCCCCTTATACAGAGCCCCCAGTAGTGCCACTTATACAGGGCCCCCATTAGTGGTCCTCCCTATGCAGTGCCCCCATTAGTTCCCCTTATACAGTACCCCAGTAGTGCCCCTTATACAGTGCCCCCAGTAGTGGTCCCCCTTATGCAGTGCCCCCAGTAGTGCCCTTTATACCGTGCTCCAATAGTGCTCCTTATACAGTGCCCCCAATACAGTGCCCTCAGTAGTGCCCCTAATACAGTGCCACTTCAACAGTGCCCCCAGTAGTGGTCTCCTCTATGCAGTGCCCCCAGTAGTGATTCCTATGCAGTTCCCCCAGTAGTGGTTCCCCTTTGCAGTGCCCCCAGTAGTGCCCCTTATACAGTGAACCCAGTAGTGGTCCCCTCTATGCAGTGCTCCCAGTAGTGCCCCTTATGAAGTGCCCCCTGTAGTGTCCCTTATACAGTGCCCCCAGTAGTGGTCCCCCCTATGCAGTGTCCCAGAAGTGGTTCCCCCAGTAGTGCCCCTTATACAGTGTCCCCAGTAGTGGTCCCCCCTATACAATGACCCTTATACAGTGCCCCCAGTACTGCCCCTTACATATATAACAAAGACACACACAAAACACAATACTCACCTGAACCCTCGATCCTGCGCCTGCCATTGTCCGCTCATCTGTCATCCCGCTCAGCACTATGGTAGAGATGTCATCACATATCTCCCTTCACCCACTGCGGGAGCTGGAAGGTGGAGCTCATGAGTCATCTCCAGCCCGCTCCAGCTGTGGGTGCATTAGCCAATGAGAGTCTGTCTGACTCTCATTAGCTGCTAAAACAAATACACTGTTGCCGGGTAGTATGAGTCTACTACCTGGTTGTGGTGTGTTTGTTTTACTGTGTAGTGTGGACCTGCACTGTGGAAGGCACCCCCTGCGCGCCGCCAGTCCAATGGCGTCCAGAGCACGAGCCCTGGCAGCCACCCCCTAGTTACACCACTAGCAGCTTCACCAGCACTCTGCTACATCTAGTGCTGGTGAGTTATACTCCACAATTATTGTGTATCATCACTGCAGCCATTGGATTCACACTGCATTTGGCACCGACCCCTGGATAACAGTGATACATAGGGAGTGGTATCCCTTCATCATCTTACAGTACAAATCAGTTTTGTCATCTCACTTCCCAATAAGACCAAACCCCTTTTTTGGGCGCTCACCTTATGTTCCTATTTGAAAAATGGGGGGGGGGCAATGCTCTTTCGTTGCCCAGGGCAGCAAAAAGTCTTGTCACGGCTTTGGTGTCAATATCCCTACTGCCTACTGCGTGGAAATGAAGTCCTTTATTTTTTACAGGATTGGTGAATTCTTCTTGCAGCCCTGACCTGCTTACTGTAACACAGCCAAAAAGAATGCTAATAATGGCTTTAAAACTGGCAACTATAGTCTGCTAATAATGCAAAGCATCAAATAAGAACTTACTAGACAACGTTCAAAGATGTGTATTTACAGGAATTACAGATGTGGCTAAGGAGAGTGCTCTAGAATGTGTCACTGTACTTTATCCATCTGTCATATATTTCCTTCAGTGAAGGCTGGCATCATTGACAGTGGCTGGTTTGGAGATTTCCTACAGTATTGAATTAATGCAAACATTAAATGACAATGACTGAAAACTTACTGCTTGCAATGCACAGTTTTCATCAGGTGCAGGTTCATTCCCCCAAATAATAAACATGCACATTATCATCACCATCCTCACCATCAGCACGGACAACAATGCTAAGTGCCCAAATCAACATGTTAATTTTTATTCATGGAATCTGGTTGGTTATGTATTGCTTGATTCTCCCCACCTCTGTCTCACTACTGGATCAGGGCACACTAAGGGCCTGATTCAGAGCTGAACGCTCTGACCAGAGTGCTCGCTCTGAATCATGGCCCTCCTCCCTGAAAATGGAGCGTCCTCTTGGACGCTCGCATAGCTGTGGGTGCATATGCATAAATGCATATGCTCGCACAGCTATACATATGCATATATGCATATGCTCGCATACACATATGCGAGCATCCATGATGATGGTCGCGATGGTCTTGACCATCGCGTCCATCGGGCTTGTGACGGAGACCCTGTGGTAGGGTCTCGCTGCCGCAAGCCCAGGAGTGATTTTGGCTCTATCAGAGCCAAAATCACTCCCACTGATATCACTAGTGATGTCAGTGGGGCCAGCCCCAGACGGAAGGCATTCCCATGGGAACGCCTCCGTCTGGCAGGCACGCCCCCGGCACGTCCACCAAAGGGGGTGTGCTGTCAATCAACATCGACAGCACGCCCCCTTTGGTGCGAGACCCGGAGTGACAGCTTGGCTGTCGCAGTCCGGGTCTCGCGCATGCGCACGACGGAGCTCCTTCCGTCATGCGCATGCACAGTGGGGGAACATCGACCCGTTTGCGAGCGTCCTTTGCTCGCGAATGGGTCTGAATGACCCCCTAAGGCCCTCATTCAGAGGTGCTTGCAAAATGCAAGCGCTTGCTCTGAATGTGGGCGGCCGCTTGTCTTTTGAAGTGCGGCCTCCTGGTCGCTAGCTAAGCTGTGGGTTACCACCCACAGCTTTAGCGACCGACCAGGTTGATGGTCGCAATGGTAAAGACCATCGCGACCATCGGGGCTTGCGACAAGATCCTTGAGGTTGGGTCTCGGCAACCGCAATCCCCAGGGGGCTTCCTGCTCTGATCAAGCAGGAAGCTCCCCACTGACATCACTGCTGATGTCAGTGCGGCCGCCCCCGTTTGTGAAACCACCCCCCCTCCCTGCCTACTAAACGGGGCGAGCTGTCGATCAACATCAACAGCCGCCCCGTTGGTAGCGAGCCCCGGAGCTAGAGAAATTCTCTCTCACTCTGGGGCTTGCGCACGCGCAGTGCAGCCGCTGCGCGTGCGCAGGGCCTAAACATTGACCCACTTGCGAGCGGGTCTGAATGAAGTCCTATATCTTTTGAGTTTTGTCTCTTGCTGACATTAACTGTCCCTATGTATATATACTAGGCATTTGACAAGGGTCATAGCAATACCTATGGGGGCCCCATAGCAAAATTTCCACAGGGACCTACTCACTTTCTTGAGCCCTGTGTGCTACTGCACGGCAGTACATCTCCTTCTCTCCTAGGGATGGCCATCGATAGTTAAACATTGATGGATAACTATTGATGGCTGATGGTTTTTGCCGCTGATGGCCAAATGGGAACCGATAGTTGGTTTGTTATTTTTTTACAGGACAGAGGACCTCATTCAGAGTCGGTCATTGCGGCCACACGGTCGTACGCCACCAATGTTCGCTAAACTGCGCATGGGTAAAATTCGCAATGCGCGTGCCCAAACTAGCTATTATGATCAGAAATTTCTCTCTCCTTCAACTTGGCCAGGTCGTTAGTTTGAGTGACAGGATGAGGCGTTTGTGGGTGGTAACAGGGGAAGGTGTTGTGAACGGGGGAGTGGAGATCCGAACGCTGGCGTGCCTGACTATGCAAACGGCGTTTTATGGGAGTGCATAATTAACTAAGTAGTGTCATGGCACATGTGACATGGGAGGTTTTTACACTGACTTGATCGTAGTGCATAAGAGAGGGTATGATCAACCTTAAGCTCTACGACCAGCTCCGATGGTTCCCGATGGTCTCGATTAATCCTTATATGCCCGGAGATGACATGTAATGCGAACGAGAAGGGGGCGTATTTTTAGTCTTACGGCCACATTCTCCCCTCGCTCGTCCAGCTAACGATCCCATCTTAATGACTTGTGAGAGCTTCATTTGCATATCTAGCCCCTTTTACCTTACGACCGTGCGGCCGCAACGACCGACTCTGAATGAGGTCCAGATTCCCACCCACTAGGGGCCACTAAGCCTAACCCCCTTTTCTGATTGGCTGCAGCCACAAACCATCAATGGTTCATCATAGATGGTTTTTGTGCCATCAATGGTAATCACAGATGGCCATCCCTAATCTCTCTCCACTAATGCATGGAGGAGAAATGGCCAGGGGTGTAACCATGGCACCAGTTAAGCATTAATAGCAATGTCAAATTATGGCCACATTACTTCATACCAATAAAAATTAGGGAGACTTTATAATTCCTCATAAATCCCTTTAATAGGAAATTCCTTTTTTAAGAAATGAGATTGTCTGTTCAACTGCATTTTCAATCCACTCCCTGAGCCTTATGTGTCCATGCAGTACAACAAATCTCCATCTTTCCCCACTAATGCAGGGATGGCACCAGATAAGCATTAATGGCAATATTGGATTACGGCCAAATTATATCATACCCACTAAAATTAGGGAGACTTTAATATTTTGAAAATATATTTTTTTGCTTAGAATCTTTATAATAAGATTCTATAAGTTTTTTTTATTGTGATACCTATTTTGAGAGAATGGCTGAACATAAAAATATGGAAGTGGTATCAAAATAAAGGTGCTACCATATAGTTGTGCCAGTCACAGAGAAAAATAAAATTGGGGCAACGGTTCGTGCATGGTGGAACGACAAAGTTCCCATTTAAAGTAGTGTGTTATAATGACAGCATTCCCACTATCATGATTGGACACACTAGATCACATGACTGTGCATAATTTTCCAATGACCGCACACTTCCCAGCTTAATCGCTCACCTTAACTACTTTGAACTGTTAAATGACCATCTGTAAACAAATCCATCTATAAACAACAGTATCACTCATACAGACATTACTCACAGGAAAGTAGCACATCCCTGCTTCACTGACAGCAGCATATCCCTGCCTCACTCACAGACTTACACATTTCTGTTGCATATTTACCTGTAACCGAATGTCTTCCCCGCAGGAAAGAAAAATAAGAAAACATAAGAGCCTTACTGGAAGGCATAAGCGATCAATGTGTCTCAGGTATTTGCAACGTGACTCTCATTCAAACAAAATTTACAACCAAATCAAGAGGCGCAGACTATCCAGCCCTCAGCCATCAACCTCTAGACAGCCAACTGAAATAGAGGCGTTGATGGCAAACCTTGAAATCTTAAATTTGAACAGGGTCTTGACACCCCCCATATCAAACATCAGTGTGACATTGCGCCAATTGGGACATCACCACTTTGAGCACTTTGCCGATTTCATTTTGCCTGAAACCCCAGATCAAGAAAAAGCAGAAGTGATTCCTCTCTTGATGCCAGCTATAAAAAGATGTAAACCACACCTTCACAACTAATTGAATCCTGATGTTTCTGTGGATTATTACGATCTAGGCACTGAGGGCCTGATTCAAAGGTGCTCGCAAAAAGTGAGCGCTCACTCTGAATCAGGGCGGGCACTTGTTTTTTTAGTTGCGGCCTCTTGGCCGCTCGCATAGCTGTGAGTTACCACCCACAGCTATTGCGAGTAGCCAGGATGATGGTCGCGATGGTAAAGACGCCTCCATGGGAACGCCTCCGTTTGTGAAGCCACCCCCCCGCCACGCTTACAAAATGGGGTGAGCTGTCGATCAACATCGACAGCCACCTCTTTTGTAGTGAGCCACGGATCGAGTGCTTTTTGCACTCGCTCCGGGGCTCGCACACACCGCGCGTGCGCACGGGGCCACCTTCAACCCACTTGCGAGCGCTATGCACTTGCGAGCGGGTCTGAATCAGGCCCTCTGTCCTTTGAATGTGAGTTCTGCAGAGCTTTACATTTCGATTGTGCAAAGGTTGGCACCAAGACGAACTTTCATTTTAGTAGCTGTTGCCACGATAAGAAAGTTCTCCTGTAACCGACTCTTTCTCACCCATTACTTGAAAATCTTCTGAAGAAAGATGGCGACTCTGATAAGCGCCATTTCTTGTACAACATTAGGAAATACAAAAGCGTGATGTCATTAGCTACTTTTTACCTGTAGGACGTGGCCCATATACTTTCAAGATCAATAGCCAGTTCAATTATAAATTTGACCCTTTGCATCCCCAGAATGTTTCTGAGTGATCTTATGTACAACTTGACATTATCGACACTGCTGAAGCAACTGAAATTAGTATTGGACGGAACTAAAACTGCAATCCTACTCTGATGGCAAAACTGCATGAAATTATGAAAGTCTACCCTTTCATCCACAAGTACAAGATGATGGAAGAAGTTGAGAGGGCAGAGAACAAACTGGCATTTATCGAAGGCAGGGAACCATATGAAGTTCTAATGTTTTTACTATCAGAACAGCCTGACATCCGTGGCCAGGGCAAAAAACTATTCAATTTACCTTCAGGTGATGAAAAAAGACGGCAATCTTCCAAGAAGCTAAGACTCGAAGGTCTTCTCTAAGGGATCTGGGACTGAATACCTGAAACATATCAACCCTAACCTCCCCCCGTTAGTGCCTAAACCTAACCTCCCATCCCCGCACCCTTAACCTAACCCTCCTGAGGTGGGTCTGACCCTAATCCCCCCTAGTGGTGCCTAACCCTAACACCCCCTTTCCCTACCCTAACCATAACCATCCCAGGGAAGGTGCTTAACCCTAAGTCCCCCCGGGGGTCCCTAATGCTAACCCTCCCTAAGACACCCAGTTTACCTTAGTTCAGTAAACGGGTGTTGGGAGTTAGTAGTGGGGCTGATGATAGTCATCGGGATTTCGACGCCTATCTTTAGTCCCATGTTGGGATGTGGCTGTCAGGATATCAGTGGGTGGTATAGCACCCGCCAGTATCCTAACTACATCCCCAAGTACAATAGGACACAACTTGAACAAAAGAAACTCAGAATTGAGACATTTGCAGGCCTACAAGTCTACCTATTCAACAAGGTAGCCAAGCGTGGAGCGCAACCTGGGAACATTTTCATCTTGCTTTCTTCCTTCAAAGGTTCACCCAGAAACATGAACATACATTACCAAGATGGTATTTCTTTAATAAGAGCCTATGGCAAACCATCACTGTTCAACACGCTCACATGTGATCCGAAATGGAAAGAGATAACTGAGAATCTTGGATACGCAACTCAGTCCAACTTCATACCGAAACTTTACACAAGGAATGGCATACATATGATCGTAAAGTCGCTCTTCCAAAATACAATTTCTGTGGAAATTTTGTGCGGAAAACATAAGGGGTCGTTACACACCTTCCCACCTCCGCTGACTCCAAGCGACAGCACTTTCCCGTTTACAATCAAACAGATTCAATTTCCGGTCATATTGTCCTTTGCGATAACAATGAATAAGAGTCAAATACAGACTTGAATATAGTTGGAATATACCCGCCAGAACCGGTCTTCTCCAATGGTATGCTCTACGTTACCCTACTGTATCTCGAGAAAGATCAAAAAATTCTGTTGCAGTAAAGATCACTCATGAAGATGCACCTTGATTACCTGCCACAAATGGATGGACTCAAAATATTGTCTTCACTGAAGTCTTTAAATTAATTTGTCTTTTTTTTGTCAGTCAAATAAGTTTACATTAGTTGCTTGATATCAGTTTATTTGAAAAAACAAACAAACTAACCGTCGATTTGTACGGGTTTATACTAGTACTTACTATATGCTAATCATTATTCATTTAATCCGGCATGTTAGTTCAGTAGGCAGATAGTGCAAAATGTTAAATCATTTGCAAACATGTAGTTAGTCAACAATAGTCACGGCGGGACTAAAAGAGACATCCTTCTTTTTTTTGTAGACTCAGCGGCGCCCTCCAGTGGCTGGAGCCCCTAGGCAGCTGCCTAAAGCTACCTAATGGTAGCACCAGCCCTGACTCTAAAATATTACTAATCCTAATTGGATCAAAATCACAGCATATATGGTCACCATTATCTTACAGTTACATAGTCAATAGACATCACAGGTCCCATGTATAGATCTCTATAATCTACATTTAATAAAGGTGAAATTTGATTTGAATTAGAGGCTCTTGAACCACTGTATGCCCTTATTTTCTACTCTCCTGTATTGTAACATTCCCAGATTAGGGTGACCCTTCCCAGTCCCCCAAGAGAGAAGACAGTACTCTCAGGTGGGTGATTACCTGAAACGTGCATAGGAATTATCCCTACCTTAAAGAACACTTAGGGTTTTATTTACAAAGCAGTGGCTTTTTAAGCTGCTGCTTCCTGGCAGGTTGCAGGTGAAAATTTTAAAATGGCACCACAGTCATTGTAATGCCCGGTGAGCTTTACATTTCCTGCAGCTTCCGTTTTATATTTTCGCCTGCAACCTGCCGGGAAGAAGCAGCTAAAAAAAAAGCTGCTTCTTCTTAAATAAAGTCTCTTTTATTTCATACTTACCTTTCTGAAGTCCCACTGTGTAGCGATACACAAAATGCAGAAAATGGCCACTGCGGCCATTTTCCTGGTGTTTTCCACATGCGCAGTAGGAAATCACCGGGAAAATGGCTGTCGCTCCATTTTTTTGGTGACCTAGTGCCTGTAGTCTACTGCTGCTATCAGTTCACTGATGGCAGCCAGGGAGAGAGGAGGTCGCCCCAGACGGGGAGTGAACACGGGCCCCCTCCTCACTTAATACGCCCCTGCTCTAGTGTTACCCACTCTATGATGTAAATGGAGTCAAATATGTGGTATGCTCTTAATTTTGAATGCAGAAATAAATCTTACCACAGCATCTCAGTTAAACACTTATATTTAAATACATGTTTATAATTGATTCATATTTACTGGCAGCTGCTAGTTTCCAGAATAATATAACAACTAAATCAATTATAAATTAGTCTTCCATTCATTCCACTATTGATTTGATATTTAGACTGTAGCATAAACTATTACCGTGTATTCACACAGCCTGTCCTCCAGTAAAAAGCAGTGTTGTGTGGCATGATGGGTTATTCATGTACTGTACCGACTGTTTGGTAAGGAAGGAGCACTACAGTACAAAACATATGCATATTCATAGTGTTATACTAGAAAGACATTTGCTTCTTTTGAGAATTGAGAAACAAATTCTGCTGCTTGATTGATTCATTGTTACAAGAACATAAAATACAGAAGAAAGATTGGGCAGCTACAAAATGTTGCTTAACGGTATTTTTCAGTATTATATATTTATTATTGAAATGATGCTTACATGTGCAGCATATAGCAAAATATGTGTCACTTTTTTAATTATATTTACAAGTCCAAAATATATATATATAATTTATAAGTGCAAGATTCAATCCTTCATTTACAATTGGCCCCCATTTTTCTCAATTTTGTATATGGAGCACAGTAGACATATGTGGTGTTAGGTATTTCCTTACCATTGTGGCTTTGTCTAAAACTAAAATTGTCTGTATATTTATTTCCACTTCATTATGACATTCCACTGATTTCAAATTACTCTATGCATACGCAATATAATAAAATGAAGTTTCATTGGACTAATATAACCTCCTCCTATCAGGCATCACCAACTCCCATCTCTCTCCTCTCTAGTCTGTCCTCAATGCTGCTGTTCGGCTCATCTTCCTCTCCAAATGCTCTACATCTGCCTCTCCTCTCCTACAAGCTCTCCACTGGCTCCCCTTCCATTTCAGAACCCAATATAAGGTTCTCACACTCACTTACAAAGCCCTCACTACTTCCCCTCCCATTTACATCTCTGACCTCATCTCCTTTCACTCTCCTGTCCGCTCTCTCTTCGTTCTACAAATGCACGCCGCCTCTCATGCCAACTGATTACTTCCTCCCACTCCCGCCTCCAAGATTTTGACCATGCTGCTCCCCACTTTTGGAACTCTCTCCCTCTTCCCATCAGACTCTCCACCTCTCATGCCAATTGATTACTTCCTCCCACTCCCACCTCCAAGATTTTGCCCGCGCTGCTTCCCACCTTTGGAACTCTCTCCCTCTTCCCATCAGACTCTCCACCTCTCTACAATCCTTCAAAGTGGCTCTCAAGACCCACTACTTCATCATAGCCTTCCAGCTCTAATTTTAACTTGCTGCTATATGCTCCTTACTCCCTGTCTACCATATCTGTGTCACACCTGTTTGTCTGCCCCTCCTCTCTAGAATGTAAGCTCTTACGAGCAGGGCCCTCTACCCTCTTGTGCTTCTCCTTACTTTACTTTCAACTGCTTCTTACTCCCCACTAGGGCACCTAACACTTGGTTGCTCTGTTGCTTATCTGGGTGTTATGGTCGCTAATGTAGCATGTAGCAATGTATATTATCCTTGTCTTTCTCCTGTATTGTATTGTACTGTAAGTCACTGGTTAACCTATTTGTTTATGTACTTTGTAAGGCACTGCGGAACACTTGTGGCACCATATAAATAAATGATAATAATAATAATAATAATAATAATGATATACACAAGATATACTAGTGTATTTACAGTGTTATTATTTAATGCAACATTCTAAGTTTTTATATAAAATGTAAACACCCCCACATATATTGCTTATCCCTTTATAAGTCCAATGGGAAGCTTATTTTCTACAATAGTCCAAATGGAAAAGACAAATAAGAAATCCAACTTGTAGCCACAGTTTGAATCAATTAAACACTACCAGTTGGAGGGTCAATCTACAATATGTTGAAGATACTGTTGCTATCATCATCAGCATGTAACTTTTCACCACTCCTGTAGAACATGCAAAAAAATGCATCTCGAAAGTTTTATGTGGAGATGCTTCTATGTCTGATTAGGTTGTATTTCCAGGGGTCATGCTACATTTATGTGTACACACCCTTACTGTATTCAATTGACTCTTGCCCATTTCCCATCAGCAACTCCAGGGGCAATAGGCTTATGGTACACACAAATCTAATTATGGGTAATGCATCATATGGTGTATATTCACACAAATGGACCCACATCCAACTCTAAATGAGACATTTAGGGGTAAATTTACTAAGGTGGGACTTCTATTGAGAAGTGATGTTACCCATAGCAACAAATCAGATTCTACTTCTCATTTATCTAGCACCTTCTAGAAGATAATACCTGGAATCTGATTGGTTGCTATGGGCAACATCACTTCTTAGTAGAACTTTCATCTTAGTAAATTTAACCCTGAGTGTCTAAAACCCATCCTCTCAGGGGCAGGGTGCATGGTGTGCGGTGCACACAGGCCCCTGGTCCAATTCAATACTCACTTATTCAATACTTACTTCTCTGGAGTGCCATGTTGGCGGCAGCAGCACTATGTAAATCACTGGAAAAATGGCATGGCACGGCGGCCATTTTCCTGGTGAATTGAAAATTTAAATCGTCGGGAAAATGGCCCTGCGCATGTGCCGTAGACTCTGGCAGAGCACAAGAGCTAGTGCCTGGAGTCTTCTGTGCTCAGTGTGCTGCCACCGGGGTCCCACAAATACACCGCTAATGGTAAGTATATGGATCGGGTACTCGGTTTGTTTTTTGCAAAGACCCCCCAGGATGCTACGGAGACCAGCACGAGGATCGAGGTGAGTATAGGATCTTTTTTGCAGGTCATTCCTCACGGATTTCGACATGGGAACATCTGGCAGCAGGTAAGTATGTGTGAATGAGATATGTGTGTATTAAACTTTTACTGTATACGGTGTGTGTTGTGTCTTTATTTAACTATTTATTTTACAGTGGAGGTACAGGTGTTGGCCGCCTGCTGTGTAATTTTCTTTTACAACATTTAACACCTTCTTTAACAGCTACACAACAAGCAGCTTCAGGGGCAGAACTATGGGAGAAAATGGAGGCGCCTGCCGCCGGGCGCCAGCAGTGTAGGGGCGCCTCCTCCAGTGCCCACAATATATTCACCCCACTTAGGTCTGTAAATATGTTTCCAGAGTGTACCATCAGGGCTACTCAATACATGGCACCTCTACTAGTGGAGAGCTCTGTGTCAGACCATCAGTTGCCAATTCCATATATCTATATAGCCTGTCCCTGCTCATTGGTGTTGCTGCTCCTCAGCAGCTTCTTATCCCAGTGAGACATAGGCCTAATAGAAACATAGTCACATATATGGGGGTGGGGTGGGGGCACCAAATGATAACTTGCCTCTGGGCATTTGGGATAAACTTACGCCACTGAGCACTGATATGAGCAGGCTGCTTTCTCGGGTGAGTTTTGCAAAGAGAAAACATTACAATCTTGGGTAAGTAATCTCATCTAAACTCACAATTTGGGGGTAAAATCTCGTTCTTCTTCACCATCGGAAAACTCACTTTCACCTAAACTCACGGTATGCAGTCAGGAAACCGGCTGCCTTAATACCGACAGCCGGCTTCCTGGCTGCTTTATCCTGGCGTGGGATAAATGACCGGCATCTATATCTAGACGCCTGTCATTTACCTGACGTCGGGAGACTGGCGACCGGCATCCCGATCGAAGGGATGCCAGGTGCCGCGAGCGGACAGCCGTGGGGGGGAGTGTTAGGTTTAGGGCAACCGGGGGGAACTTAGGGTTAGGCACCCCCCGGGAGGGTTAGGGTTAGGCTAGTGGAAGGGGGGGTTAGGGTTAGGCACCCCCGGGGGGAGGTTAGGGTTAGGCACCTCCCCGGGGGACTTAGGTCTAGGCAGCGGGGAAGGGGGGGTTTAGGGTTAGGCACTTAGAGGGGGGATTCCATACCGATTCCAAACTCACTTTTTAGTAAATTTGTGAGTTTAAAAATGGGAAACTCACCCGAGTTTCGGCGAGTCAAAGAGAGTTAAAAAAAAAAACACAACCAAACTCGATCCTTAGTAAATTTACCCCTAGGAGTAGTGTGTTAAGGGAGTACACTACACTCAGCCTGCGGCATTGTTGTTGTCCACCGGTTCACTTAGAGTTAGGGCCTGGTGTGTGAATGAGTAGCCAGGCTGTCAGGAGTAGCAAATACTAGAGAGATGAGAGCATGGTATTGCAGCTGTGGGGTTGGATTGCTTCTTCATATTTATTCTCAGGTGCTAAAATCAGGACCATTTGACCATCAAGGGGACCAGTGTATTTGTTGAGCATAATTTGTGTTGTTTATTTTGGTGTTTATTCCGTTTTTTTTGCACGGAGGGGGTAACCAGTCTAAGGCCAAAAGTGCCAATGATGACTATCCAGTGCTACCAGTGGAGTCTGTCGTTACAGCGCATGTTTTCCTTTCTGGGTTATTCAGCAGGAGTTTCAGCCTTTCCTGTCCTCATCCGACCTTGGTTCCAGGACCAGTGACATGAATGTCTTCGGCAGCCTGAAGGTGACAGCAAGTGGCTGAGGTATTTGCTCAACTACACCTGCACCGCAGGCTTTTGCACCACCCCATAGTCATCCCTCCACAGGACTTCTGGTTTTACGACTCGGACATACTGGGAAGGATCCTATTGGAAGATCTACAGTCAGTAGATGGAAACCAGATGGTCAACAGGCAATAGGTAGACAGGGTTATCAGGATCAAATAGTTAACTATTAAATGGTTGACATGGATTTAGGTCAATAGGGTAAAATTGTCAACATTGTCAAAAGGTCGACACATAAATGGTTGACACAGAAAAGGTTGACACTGTCTTTTCATTTTAACCCTAATTCCCACCTAATCCTAACCCTCACCAGGTGCCTAATTTTAACCCTAACCCTAATCCTAATCCTACACCTAAAAATCATAAAAAATCATGAAAAACTATGTGTTGACCTTTTTCTATGTCGATCATTTGTGTGTCGTCCTTTTGACCATGGCAGATTTTTTATTCTGTTGTTCTAAGTACATGTCGACATTTTAACCGTCGACCATTTCACAATGTTGACCTTTTGATCTTTTGGACCCTGACGACAATCTGGTGTCGGTCTAATGACTGTCTATCTAGACACTGTAGATGTGTGTGTGTGTATATTTATATATATATATATATATATATATATATATATACTGTATATACAAAAACACTTAATCTTTAACAACTTTCTACCTCTATGCAACAACTACACTCGCCGATTTCTTCAGTCACTTCTCCTACTTCTCCTGAGAAACCTTTATCACACCTTAACTAAACTCTAGAACCAGAGCCATAACTAGACTTTTTTGTGCCCTGTGCCAGAAAGAGCATTGGCGCCCCCCCAATTTTTGAAATAGTGACATAAGATAGTGCACCTGAAAAAGGGCCATAGCCTCATGGGGAAGGGCCAGGGAACATACAGGGGAGGACAGGAGATGCTGGGTATAAAAGAAGAGGAAGCTACAAGTGAGAATGATAATAAACAGGAAAATTGACTGGCCGGAACAGCGTCCCCTGTCCTGCGGTGCCCTGTGCCATGGCACAGGTTGCACCACCCTAGTTATGGCCCTGTCTAGAACTACTCCTCGATGAAGTGGCTCCAGATACACATCACACTCCTTGAAGACTTGGATGTCAACCATGACATTATAAATGAACAAGACACCTACAAAAACTGTCACGTAAAGCAGAATGTCAGTGGCGTAAATTTTGTACTCCAAGTGACTACCTCACATACAAGACTATCTACCACTCTTATCATAAGGTTCTTGACACTACTAAACATACATATTTCCAAACTTTCATCTCTGCTCAAGCTTCTAACCCCAGGCAACTTTTTAATACATTTAAATCACTGTTCTTACCCTTTCCCTTTGTCCTTCTGACACAGTCCCCCCTTTTTTCTATTCTCCTCTTTCTTTCTGTCCCCCTGCTCAGGCTCCATACACTCTTCTTCCTCCTCTGTCTCCTATTTTTACTGTTAGCTTCTCTGACATGTCTTCTTCATGCAGTTTGAAGCACCACCGCCAACCAGGCCAAAATTGGGTGAGCGAATGTGGTACTACACAACACAATACCACATGCTCCCCGCCATTAACCAGGTATGCAACATGCATTTTTTGACCATTGCTAATGACAGAAGAGTAATACATGTGCTGAAAATACCTGTGTCTCACTAGTATTGGTGGGCAAGATGTGAAAGAGTTGGTGCAGTTTGTGTGAGGGTATTTTCTTACACAAAACTCAGAGGGATATGCATGCTCTGCATACATAAGGTCCAACATTCACACATGCGCCAATGTGATAACCTTTTTTTTTTCTCAGTCATTAATTTGTTAGATTTTTACAGCACACTATAGTCTTGGTTATTGCATTAAAACATTTTTAAAAATTCAAATGAAAATAGTTATTTGGAGATCCTAAAGACAATTTAATTGTATGTTTTATAACCAGTCCCTATACTGAACGGACAATTTTCAGTGCATTGATGCATTCTTAGATGTGAATATAGCAGAGTTCTTCATACTGGAAATTGCATCAAGGTTTCAAGCCTTCTGGGTATTATAGTTATATAAATAATTAGCAAGAAAGTGTGTCTTTGTGTGTGTGCATGTGTGTCTATCTAATTGTCCTTTATGCACGGTCAGAGTTTTGTACCTAGCTCCGCCAAATTTGGCATGCTGGTGGTGGCATTTGAAGTTCATCAGGGCCATGGAGGTCTAGATGGTGCCCACCAAGTAGGCTGTTGAGTCTCTGATTTGAAATGTTTGTTTAAGCAAGTTCCGATTAGGATGTCTTCCAGTGGCTAAAACTGCACTGATCTGAATGCACAAGCTGATATGTACCAGTAGGGGGCAGGCAAAGCTCCAACAAAAGAGCAGTGAGTCGGAGGATCAACTGTCACACTGCACCTGCACTGACAGTTACTAAGTCAACCCGGTCTTGACTTTAGAGAAAATATGAGGCAATGCTTTCATTATAAAGCAAGACGGGCCAATCCAGAGCTAAGGTTACAATACACTGATGCAATGTTCAATCAAGCTCTCACCTGCTTGGAGGACAACATTCAACAGATGGTAGGTAAGAGTCTGCATCAGCTATGCTTCCAAGTCCTGACAGAAGTAACACTTCCAATCTTAGTAAAGACAGTTGTAGAGATTTGTGACAGAAAATGAGCCCAGGCTGGTGTTAGATCAAAAAGTTGCATATAACAGAATTAGTTCTATGGTAACAAGAAAAGTTATTGTCTTTCTAGATGCTCCAGGGGAACAGGAAAAACATTCCTCCTAAATCTAATCTTGCCATAGTCAAAATCAGTTAGCACTTGCAGTTGCCTCCTCAAGCATTGCAGCAACATTGCTTATACAACATTGTTTATACCTCAGTGTCGAGGTAACAGTGTCTAAATACTCTATATAAATGGATAGATAGGTCCTTTTCAGGGCTAACACCATGTTAGCAAACAGTGGGGTCCTTTTCAGGATCAATGTAATGTGGTTATACGCAAAGACAATGTAAAAAATTAAGGCTACAGGTGGACTTCAAGGTCAATTCTTCAACCCGAGCAATGCCTGGTATCTCAGCCAGTCTTTAATATGAGAAAAAATTGGTGTTTTATACATTTCCCTTATAAGGGAGACTAGCTCATTTACAAAATGGAAACATGGAACAACATGTCCTTGTTCCTGACCTCAGGGGTGTATCTATAATGGGTGCAGGGTGTGCGGGGCACACCAGTCCCTGGGTCCAGGGGGGCCCCGCATCGCACACCTTGCACCCATAGTATTACTTACCTCTCCGGAGTCCCACGACAGCGCGGGGGTCCGGCGCTGTAAAAACGACTGGAAAATGGCCACCGTGGCCTTTTTCCCATAATTTGCGCATGCGCAGTACAGGGAAATTGGCCGCTACGGCCATTTTCCCGGAGACCTGCGCATACTCTATAGACTCTTGGCGCACTCTAGTGCCAGCACTCAGGTGCTGGCCACGCATAGCTCAGTGTGCTGCCTGCCGCCGCACTTAGAAGAGGGGGCCCATGTCGGAGACTGCACACGGACCCCCTCCTCTGTAGAAACGCCCCTTCCTGACCTCATCACATAAATAGTGTAGAATAGATTGTGATGTAAAGGCCTTCAATGCACATTAGATATATATAAATATTCATGGATCCACAATAATTGTTAAAAAAATAAATAAATACTGAGCAGCTCATGGGCCATCCTGACTGTGTTGAACTAAACATCCATCTGACTAGACTTTGTACTAATCATTGGGATCAATTATCCTTTTCTTCTGCCCTGTTTGACATACAGTATATTTTCAATGCCAGTTAATTGACACACTTTGGAGGATATGGCAAAGCAAGGTGTCAGGTATTAAAGATTAATTCAAAACCTGTAATGTCAGATTCTTTATAAAAATGTTGGTCAAGTGATGGCTGGAAGTATGCCATTATCATATTTACTTTAAACTATATTGCTGCCTACTGATTAAAGGAGACAATGTCAGTAGCCACTGCATGCCTTGTTGTGGCTAAGCTCCAGTTATGGCAACAATATAAACCTATTAAAATGAATAAAAAAATTAGATGAAAGCATTAGCAACATGAGAAGTGGTGGACAATCTAGAGTACCCTTAGACAATCTAGAGTACCCTTAGTATTAAGCCCACATTGTCATGTCACAGAGGATAGGGTACTATATAGTTTTTGAATGGTTTATTTTGTATTTAACTTTAATTTGTCTAATGTATTATATGGGTATTTCAGATCAGGACATTTTTTTTTTAGATAGGGAACTACATAACCCCCCCCCCCCCCCATTTCAAAGCTTCAGATCAAGATAGAATCAAGGGCTTCAATCAATATGTACTGAGGATTACATGAGGGTTGTCTGACTGGCTACCTATAACTACAGTAACAACTTTGCAGTATAATAGACTTACTTTTTTAATAATAAAGTCATTTTTTTTTTAATTTAACCTACTTTGTTTTTACAACTTTACAGCTTTCATTGAACTACAAATGCTACAAGTGGTTCCAGGTCAAGAAAGATTGTTACTTAACACACAAATTGTAGGTTTCATGAAAAACAATTTAAATTTGTATTTTCCATAACATGAAAAACCCTTTAAAATAAAATAAAAAGGCATTAAACCTAAAAAAAATTAAAAAAGTTGAAATTCATGTGTAGACCAAGAGATGAGAAAACTAATGCACTTCCAAAACATGAGAATTGCATTGTCATAAAGGCACTACAACTCTTGTACCATCAACTAGAACAGCAGGTCAAGGATCTCAAAATGTATACACAAGATAGATAGATAGATAGATAGATAGATAGATAGATAGATAGATAGATAGATAGATAGATAGTGTGTGTGTCAGAAGAATGCTGTGTACACGTCTATGGAGCATGTCGGGTTTAGGAATATGGGGGAGACATACTAAGCTAAGATAAAATGGAGAGGGATAAAGTAGCAACCAATCAGCTTCTGTCACTTTACAGACTGGTTGGGTCTATTTACTAAGCAGTGTTAGGAGACAGAGTGAAAAGTGATAAGAAAGTGAAAAGGTGCCAACCAATCAGCTCCCAACTGTCATTTTTCTAACACAGCCTGTGTGATGACAGTTGGGAGCTGATTGGCTGGCACCTTATCACTTTCTTATTACTTTTCACTCTGTCTCCTAACACTGCTTAGTAAATAGCCCCTGTGTTTGAAAAATGACAAGAGCTGATTGGTTGGCACTTAATCTCTGTCCACTTTGTCTCTCTTCAAGGCTGGGGCATCCAAATAGCCCCGATATTATTTCGAGGGTGAAAAATGGGGATTTTTTGGCTGATATTCCCCATTTATCGCTGATGTTTTTTTCCCCATATCCTATTATTTTGGACAAAAAACTTGGATATTTCAGGCGAAAATACATAGGATCCGTGATAAGCTCATGGGGGTGAAAAAACTGCAGTTTTCGTGGATTATTTTTTGGGACGTATCAGGTCCCCCCAAAAAAAACCACAATAAGTTCCGGCATCAGGCAGCACTTTGGGGCTAATTGGATAGCCCCACGATGATAGCCCCATAGCGATCCATTAGCAGCGCTACTTTAGCGCTGCTACTTGGATACCGCTGATAGGAATAGATGTATGAAGCAGTGAAAAAAGTGGAAAAGTGTACCAGTGAAAAAGTTGGCAATGGCAACCAATCAGCTTTGAGATAGCATTTATCAAGATACATTCTATAAAATGATAGGTAAATGCTGATTGGTTGCCAAGAGTATCTTCTCCACTGGCACACTTCACTCTTTTCACTGCTTCATATATCTACCACACTGTACTGTACATCTACCTTATAGGTAATCTCTTGATCCATGGTATGTACATTGTTTAAGGATCTTTCCTTCCTACCCATTGGAAGTGCCTGCCTGAATGCCTAGCTGGGAGAGAGGCACTATAATGACCTGCAGGGCGCATGCTCTGTGTATTTGTTACGTCCCCTCCTCCTCTGCTTAGCAAGTAGCTTTCTAATTCCTTCCATTAATACAAATAGGGGAAGCGTAAGAGAAGCCAGGATCTACAGCAGCGCTGGGGAATGAGAGATAAAGAGATGCGTGATTGATGCACACAGCCAGGATTACCGGGAGATAACACAACCGGGCAGGAAGCAGAATGCCTGCATGTGGGACCGTGTCTCCTGCGAGCGGCACGGTATACTGGGACTCTTAGCTGGACAGAGCGGCGGCGGCGGCAGAGGGAAGGAGACGGGAAAGGTAAGGGGCTGCACAATGCTGCTGGGATGGATGGGGGATGCTGATGAGATGAAGCAGAAAGACAGCCCCGGTGTGGCAGATGCTGTGGAGTGGATGTGGTACACTACTGGAGTGTGCGCATGAGATGTGTTGTGCACCTGCCATTATATATCTGTACTGCTCTGTACAATCAGGGCACATTTCCTACTGTACCACTGCTTACAGGACAATGCATTCATTTTATTGCACGTTTATGTAGCTTTGGGCATTGCACATGTCAGATTTTGTAGCCTTAGATACAAAGGAAGATTTATGCTCTGCCCGTGCCACACTTCAGCTTGGCAATAATAGGTACTGTATTTGTATGCACTGCAATAGGCTGACATCTCAGGAATGTGGGACAGACAGGTGCCAGCCTATTGCCAGTCTCTGGAATCAATGTGCAGTCAGGTAGAGAACTAGTAGGAAGGACGCCTGACAATCGCTGTAACATTAGAGACGTCAGGCGGATGAAGGGTTTCTCTTTTTATTTTGATTGCTGAACTGGAAAATAGAAAAGGTGATGCTGAGGTCATCCGTGGACATGATGACTTATTATTTAATACAACGTGTCTGGGAGACGGGGAAATAAACCATGGGGGGAACTGGTGTTGCTTTCAAATAATCATTGGTGGTCACATTCCCAGGGGATGGCATGCAATCTGCACAGGGAAATTGTGTTTATTAATGGCAGAGGGATGAATAGAATATTTGGTAACGTGGTCATATATGTATGTTATGCAGAATGCTCCTATTTCAAGTTTAAGACTTATTTTCAAAAAAGCTTTTTACTGTAAAATAATAATACTATAACAATTACACTGATACAATCTCACATTTCAAGTATGATTCCTCATCATCATCACACTTCAGTCTGATAGGAAAGAAATAAAAGAATACTATGTAAAAAAACAACAACATTGTATCGTTACACAATGTCCGCATTTCCTATGTGAATATGACATGCATCTGGTGATTTTTTTTTGTCAAATGGAAATACTGTGTGCTCCCCTTCTGAGGCATGTACAAAGGAGGAAAGGTATCAATAGAGAGGGGGTGGGCCCAGACTGCTCGCTAACTACTTAGTCAGAGAGTCAGAGTTGTATAGTTTGGTGCTTCTACTTGGACATATAGACCATGAGTTATAATGCAAAGCTCAAACATTCAACCATATCACGTTGTCCTTTACATTTGGACTAGCATTGCATATTACTGACTATCTTAATAATATTAGTACACAATTACATTTACTAGTCATGGTGTTTATTTTTAAACAACATGACACCATTATATTTCGGTAACAGAATATATATTCTTTTGACTTACTGTTACTTTCGGATGCTGTATATGCCATTTGTAGAAATAACAACAACCATTGTAGTAACTGTAATAATTTATGCACAATGATCAATTGTCATTGTTTGTTTTGAAAAATGAATTCTATCCAATATAGGGTATTCACAGGCATAGCACCGCCAACATATACCTAACAAGTTGAGAATCTAAGAAGTGTTTTAGCTCTCTTGTGTATGCATATAGATAGGCAGGTTTTCCCATGGTCTTAAAAATATGTGAGATAACAATTCTCTATATGAAATGCTGATGGTGTGTGGTTTTAAATAGCCTACTGATTAAATATACACATTTTCTCTCTACATCAAATTAACTAATGTATATTGCATACAAATAATGAACTGTATAATGTACACTAATGCAAAAATAATGGCATAAGCAGAGATATATACTATGGATACATATTTACCTTTCTAGACACTAGTAACACATTTACCCCTTCTAAAAAGAATCATATTTTGAACATTTGCACATTTCCTTCTGTGGATTACATGCATTTGATGTGCTCATATACATTTTTGAGAGTGGCACAGACATTTTATCAGTTATTTCAATGGACCATTAATTTCAATTGGGTTTTCAGCATATGCACTACATGTAGAAACCTTATTGAAAGTAATGGGGAAGCTGTGTACATAAATAATTTATGCTACTTCCTATTCCTCAACCATCCCCAGCCATAGCTATACTGGACTGGTTTCATTGAAGCAGGAGGCCAGTGAGTATGGGATTCCACTACTAGAGTACAAAATAGCCTTAGGCTAGAAAGCATGGACTGGTTCCTACGATTTACAGGAAAACCATAAGTGTGTGGCCACAAGCTGGTCAAAGCAGGAATGAGCCTCTGTGTGGGGATGGTGCAAAAAATGAAACTGCACCAGTTTTCTCCAGAAACTACAATACCTGCACTAGAAATCTATAGGGGTCTTCCTGGTCTCCTTGGGCTTTCTGGGCTTGGGTACACAGGAATATGAGGCCTTTGAGTGACATCTTTCCAACTTTAGTGATTTCAGCAAAACACTAAGGGGCCTTATCCATTTGACTACAATAGAAAAATATGTGAAAAAAAATAGAAAGAAAAATAATCACACAATTTTCAAATAAACTGTTATTGAGAATTCTCCCATACCGTTTATTACTGTTTATAAATGATACAAAATATTTTATATTCATAATCCATCTTAATATGTAATACACAAAAAATTGTGATTCATGGACATTTTTTGGTAATTTAAGGGAAATTCTTTTTTTTTGTAATCAATGGGAAAGAAAAAAAACAAAACAAAAAAAGATTTTGAAAACTATTAATTGAAAGCATCTCCACAGAATAATTGTGAAATGACCAAGATTGTCAATAGTTTCTCTGCCAATCACAAGCGTTTTCTCATGCTATCTGTTATGTGATTGCATGGAGATGGGGGAAGCCCTGGATACTCCCTGTATTGATCACAAAACTAGAACAGCTGAACCTCTATTGATGTGAGACAAAAATAACCGACAAAAATGTAAAGCTCATTCATGTCAGTGACACATTCATGTCAGTGAAAAAAATTTACAACATAATTCTGGTTTAAGCCCTCTTGTTAACCCATAGTAAGTATGTACATGATGAGTGTTAATAAAATGGAATGGAATTTGCAAGTGTAACAACTTGCTTTGAATAGTTTTATTTTCACATGCAGTGTCATGCTTTGCACTTGTGTAAAAACATAAGTTATATTAGGTGTAGCTTTCTTGTTACACTTAGCACAGAAATTACTGTAAATAATTTACTACATTGTTCACATTCTTGCTTACTAACATATGATATTTCCAGAGCTAAATTTATCCCAGAACAAAATTCTCAGTGTTCTTATTAGAAAAACAGGTGGATGACTATACTGTATATCCCTAACATAAACAGGAAACAAAACTATAACCCTATCCCTGGTGAGAAGTCCACACCAAGTAAAATGGGAATATAACATAATATCTATTAGGTATGTTACCATCTCCTTCCACATCTAGTAACATGGATGTTTGCAAAACTCAGTCTCTAAGGGGTCTGTTCATCATACCTTAATTTATACAAAAGTGGGTGAAATTAACATTTTCACCAGCTTTTTAAAAAATGTAAGGTTCAGGACCATTCATCATTCTTCTCCCCTGATAATATCCACAGTCCCCATACTTTAGTATGGGGACGTAGAACTTATGCGATTCATCAAGTTCCGAAAAAACATTTTTTTCAGAATTTATGAGTGTTACTTTATGCCATCCTGAGATGGCGTACAGCCCCTGATAGTTTTACAAGCTGCCATTTACATGGCATCTTGTGCAGCAGAGGGTTCTTTTTAGCTCCCTCCAGCTGTGTCTTCTTACCTCTGGCGGCTGTTAGCTATTACTGTTTCCCGACTGTGCCCTCCAGCACAGGTGCCAGGCGGAGCGTGTGCTGCAGATGGTGGAGGTAGGCAGAACACATGCAGGGGGAGGTAGAGCGGTGGCCAAGGCTGGTACAGACACGGCTATGGATACACCTGGCCGGGATGTGCACACTTTTTGTTGTTGTAAGAAACCCCTTATTGTGCAAGGGTTACTATGCAGCTTAGTGCCCCTGTTTTGTTTCTATTATAGGCTATATGTAGTTCAATTTTACTTAAAAATCCTAGATCATATCATCAGATCAGCAATGTAAGTTTTTCCTGAGACTGATAATAGAGAACAGTGTGTTCAGATGAAAATTCAGTTACAAAACTTTTAATTAAAACATAATTAATATTGATACAATTGTTTAAAAAAAATGTTTTTCTAGAAAGGTTGCAAAGAATTGTAAACATTATCTTACATTAAAGGCTTAGGGGCATATTTATTAACATTATTTTTACTAAAATAATGTGAAACCAGGTGTTTTCACACCCTTTTCACATTATTTTAGTATCACATAAATTTATTGAAGGGCAATTGGAGTAGTTTTCGTGAAAAACTACTCCAATCCCTTCAATTCACATATTTTCAGCAAGCAGATCGCATTTCCTATACTTGTTATGGGAAACGCGATCTGCCTGAAATTTACTAAGAATAAATTGTAAAAATATACCGGGAAAGCCCTGTGATAATAATGCAATCTTCAGATAAAGTTATCCAAGATTTCCCCAGGTTCCCGAACTCCCACTTTTCTCTGACAGGCAAAGTAGAGCTGGGAGCCGGCGCCCGTGATCACCACAAGCTGATCACTTAAAAAAAATTGTTAAAAAAGCCCAAACACTTACCTGCATCCAGGGACCGGTGATCGGTACTCCAGTCAGCTGGGCTTTCTGCAATGTGACCCTGGTCAGCTGCTACATAGAGCAGCTGACTGGGGTCACAGTGCAGGAGCCCGGAGACCAGCTGACTGGAGCCCTAGAGAGAGCACCTCACTGGAGCACTAATCACTGGATCACTGGGCAGGTAAGTGTAAGGTGGAAGGGGGGTTTGGCGATCACGGGGGTGATTGCAGGGGAGTTGCGCAGGGGGGGTGTTGGTGAGCTGGCAACGCATGTGAGGACACCTTCTCACTGTATTTTTTGTGAAAAATACAGTAAAAAGTGTGTGAAGTGGATTCTCAGGAACAGAGCTTTATCGCAAGCTCTATCCCTGCATGCAGTTTTTGATACATCCTTGTGATGGATTCAAATATCACATTGCGATATTGGGTCAATTCATCACATTCAATCCACATCTGAGATGTGGATTGTGATAAATATGCCCCTAAATCCATTAAAATTATTAAGTAGTTTCTAACATGTATTAAGATTTTTCTACTTCTGGTATATACTTTTTTATGATAGATTTTCTTCTTAAATATTATTAACTCTTCAGCCTGCGCAAGACAAGAATCAGAAGCAGTGGCGTAACTATAAATATTGCTCCCCCCTGCCAAAAAAGTTTCTGGCGCCCCCACATGGCATTATGGTAAAACTTAGACAGGACCATTTCTAGGCAATTTGGCTCCTTGTGTGAACAGTTAAAATGAGCCCCCACCCCCATAGACAGTTTGCATTATTTGTATTTTTTCCTCCTTATAGTAATACCCCTTACACATTATGCCACACACTGTAATGCCCCTTACACATTATGCCACACACTGTAATGCCCCTTACACATTATGTCACACACCATAATGCCCATTACACATTATGCCACACCATAATGCCCATTACACAATATGTCACACACCGTGATGCCCACTACACATCATGCCACACACGATAATGCCCCTTACACATTAAGCCACACACCATAAAGCCCCTTACACATTATGGCAAACACCACAATGCTCCTTACACATTATGCCACACACCGTAATGCCCCTTACACAATATGCCACACACCATAATGCCCATTACACATTATGCCACACACCATAACACATTATGCCACATACAGTTATGCCCCTGACACCACTTTATGCCCCACAGTAAGGCTTCTAATTACTTTTAAATTACCTGCTCATTGTTAGGGGTCTCATGGTCATTTCCAGGTGTTTCATGCTATGAGTTTCCATGCTCATTAGGGGTTCCATGCTCATTGTCAGGGGTTTCATGCTCATAGTCAGGGGTTTCACGGCAGAAGAATGCGCTTTCTGCATCTTCTCCCGGTGGCTCCAGCATTCCCGGAACTTCTGGGTAACACTATACGTGCTGTGCTTCCCTAACAGATGCTAGAGGTCAAGTAGGACCTCTAGAATTTGTCTCCTCCTAGGCGGCGGCCATTTTTGGAGGGACATTTTCAGCAGACTCCATCCGGACTGCTAAACTGCATAGAATCTGCATAAACACTGCCCTCAAACGCGCCCCCGAAGCCACCACGGGTCTGTGGGGGCTATTGTTATACCCCTGATCAGAAGCCAGGTAGTCATGTCACATAAGAGCTTAATGTAGATGCCTAACATTTTAGAGTAACTCCACAGATGAATGTTCCTCTTATGTCAATTGTACAGTTCATCTTGAATCTACATTATCTCTAAGGTGCGAGAGCATATCTATCTATCTATCTATCTATCTATCTATCTATCTATCTATCTATCTATCTATCTATCTACCTATCTATCTATCTATCTATCTATCTATCTATCTATCATAGCTTCATATGTTTGTTACTCACTTATCTTTGGTCTCCTTCAAACAAAGCACCATTGTCTGTACTGTGCAGTGAAAACAGTGATTGCCGAGCTAGGCGTTAGGATTATTGATCCCTATGTATAATGCAAAGTGTATACACATCAATGTAGTAAGTAAATGGATTCCATATCATTGATGGAACAGTGTTTTGAATGAACCATGCATAGTCTGTCATCTGTTTTTCTATAATGTCTATGTGTATAGACTATTGCAATGAATCAATGACTCTCAGATAATGCTGCCTTACCATGAGGGGAGCTTTTATCTATTGGGGGTTTAAAACAATAACATTTTCCTTCTTATTTTACAAAGTTCACTATAGCTGATTGCCAAGAGAAATTATTCATTATTGTGATAAAATGTTGTATCAGATCAGAATAAAACCATGGCGACCTGCATAGCAACAGTGTTAATTTATAGTTTTATACCCTGAGAATAGTACAATTATATTTAAGCTCTGCTTAAATAGGAAATGAGTGCTAGTATAATAGTGGTAGTGTACAAAAAAAAGCATAGTGGATTGGCAAGGTTTGTCATAAATCAGTGTTTTATTAATTTGGGTGAATGGCTTGTAGTTCTTATTTTAAACTGTATGCACTTTTTTACCTCTAGAAATGTAAGGCCCCCATTTACTAACAAGTTTTATCATCAAAACGAGTGATACGTTTCACTGTGTATGATAAATGGTGCTCCAGCCAATCAGCTCCCAACTGTCATTTTTCTAACAGTTGACAGTTGGGAGCTGATTGGCTGGAGCACCATATAGCATACACAGTGAAATTTATCACTCGTTTTGGTGATAAAACTCGTTAGTAAATGAGGCCCTAAGTGCCCAAATCCTGCCTATAGATTAGCAACTCTGAAATATTACAGAAGCTAACATGGTAATGTTTACCCATCATAGCAAATGCACATGATTAATAAAGTACAGTACATACAAGTATTTAAAACATACGTGTTATAAGTATGCATGAAAGGACTTTTAATCAGTGCAAGGTTCATGTAGACTTATTTAGAGAGGCGATAGCTCTGTGCCGTAGTAGCGAGATTTTCCGCTGGGACCAGGAGTAGCCAGAGCTGCAAGGCAAATAAATAACTGTTAATATATAATAATAATTACGTACGCTTCTGTTTTTTTTGCTAATAAGATATAGGTGGGTGACAATAACATGGTTACCAAGTATAAAGAAGTGACATTAAGACAACAATGTCACCCTCAATTATCAGGATATTTTATGGAGCAAGCTCAAAGAGCACATCAGTGGGCCCCAATCCTCATTGTCCAACAAAAGGGTAGCCCAATCTCAAAGTAGAGTATATCAAGTTTTTTCGAAATAAATAATAAATATCTCTTTATTTCAATGCTATAGTGTATGAAGTCTAAGTTTAAATTTGAGGAGTCCAAATCAGAACTGTTAGGTATAGTACTAGAGAATGCTTGGACTAGACTTTGAGCACTAACCAGGAGTCTGGTTAAACTTAGGTTATAGTAGTATCTCTATTTGTTCTCCTTGGACACATAATTCAATTGTCTTGCTACTACACTAAAGGTGCCCACACACATACCGATCTGCACACGATCCCACGATGTGTGCGATTTCCCCTGAACTCTCCCCCGGCAGCTCCCCGGCAGCTCCTACACATGATTTGGAGTAAAAAGCATAAGATCTATCGTGCTTCTTAACTTTTTTTTTTTTCCCCCCAGTGCATTTTGTCCCAGATTGTCAGATCTGCCCTACTGCACGGCAGATCTGACGATGCGATGTGCGACCAGCGGGGACGCGCATCGCATCGTGATCGTGAGTTAGGACTCACGATTTCCTCACGATTTGGCCATATTTCACACGAAATGCTTTCCCACTGACATCCCACTCCAGGGCTTGCTGCAACGAGACCATACCACAAGGGTCTCGTCGCAAGCCCGATGGTCGCGATGGTCTTGACCATCGCGACCATCTTTTTGGCCGCTCGCTATAGCTGTGGATGGTCACCCACAGCTATGTGAGTGGCCAGGAGGCCGCTTTAAAATTCTGAGGGACGGCCCTGATTCAGAGCGAGCGCTCTGTCAGAGCGTACGGCTCTGAATCAGGGCCTGTGTCCACTTCAAAGTCCTGTGCAGTGTCCCAGTCCTAAAGGGGTGCTGTAGTGTTGTCCAGGGGGTGCTCTGTCCATCAGGGGTGCTCCCCCAAAGTGCAAAAAAATAAATATTTTTTCTATGTTTGTGAATTGTACGCGCAGTAGCCGCATGTGCATCAACAAAGTAGCGCCAAGCGTGCGCCTGTGTCATAAGTAATGGGCCAGCTGGCTCATCCATTAAAGGGTGCTGTAACCCCCAAAGTGCACTCCAAATAATATATATTTTTTTCTGTGTTTGTGAATTGTGTGCGCAGTAGCCGCACGTGCATCAACAAAGTAGCGCCAAGCGTGCGCCTGTGTCATAAGTAAAGGGCTGGCTGGCTTGACCGTTAAAGGGTGCTGTAACCCCCAAAGTGCACTCCAAACAAAATAAAAAAATATTTTCTGTGTTTGTGAATTGTGTGCACTGTGGCTGCATGTGCATCAACAAAGGAGCAGCGCCAAGCGTGCGCCTCTGTCCCATAAGTAAAAGGCTGGCTGGCTTGTCCGTTAAAGGATGCTGTAACCCCCAAAGTGCACTTCAAAAAAAATAAAAAAATATATTTTTTGTGTTTGTGAATTGTGTGCGCAGTAGCCGCAAGTGCATCAACAAAGTAGCACCAAGCGTGCGCCTGTGTCATAAGTAAAGGGCCGGCTGGCTTGACCGTTAAAGGGTGCTGTAACCTCCAAAGTGCACTCCAAACAAAATAAAAAAATATTTTCTGTGTTTGTGAATTGTGTGCACTGTGGCTGCACGTGCATCAACAAAGGAGCAGCGCCAAGCGTGCACCTGTGCCCCATAAGTCTGTTAAAGGGTGGTGTAACCCCCAAAGTGCACTCCACAAAAAATATAAACAATTTTTTTTTCTGTGTTTGTATGCGAAATGTATGCACAGTAGCCGCACGTGCATCAACACAGCAGCAGCGCCAAGCGTGCGCCTGTCTCATAAGTGAAGGGCCGGTTTGGACATATGGTCCGGACTGAATGACGTGCCAACAATTTCTGACATGTCTACTGTCACTGCATATGATACTGTCACCACTGACAGAATGGTGGAAGAATTATTTTCTGTGTGTGAATTGTGTGCACTGTGGCTGCACGTGCATCACCAAAGGAGCAGCGCCAAGCATGCACCTTTGTCATAAGTAAAGGGCCGGCTGGCTTGTCCGTTAATTGGTGGTGTAACCCTCAAAGTGCGCTCCACAAAAAATAAAAAATTCTTCTTTTTTTTTCTGTCTTTGTGAAATGTGTGGGCTATAGCCGCACCTGCATTCTCAAAGCAGCAGCGACAAGCTTTTGTCTGTCTGTTAAAGGGTGGTGTAACCCCCAAAGTGCACTCCAACCAAAATAAAATAATCTTTTTTTCTTGTGTGTGAAATGTATGCGCAGTAGCCGCACCTGCATCCTCAAAGCAGCAGCCACAAGCGTGCATCTGTCTGTTAAAGAGTGGTGTAACCCCCAAAGTGCGCTCCACAAAAAATAAAAAATTCTCCTTTTTTTTCTGTCTTTGTGAATTGTGTTGGCTGTAACCGCACCTGCATCCTCAAAGCAGCAGCGACAAGCGTGCATCTGTCTGTTAAAGGGTGGTGTAACCCTCAAAGTGCGCTCCACAAAAAATATAAAATTCTCCTTTTTTTTTCTGTCTTTGTGAAATGTGTGGGCTATAGCCACACCTGCATCCTCAAAGCAGCAGTGACAAGCGTGCGTCTGTCTGCTAAAGGGTGGTGTAGACCCCAAAGTGCACTCCAACCAAAATAAAATAATCTTTTTTTCTGTGTTTGTGTGTGAAATGTATGTGCAGTAGCCGCACCTGCATCCTTAAAGCAGCAGCGACAAGGGTGCGTCTGTCTGTTAAAGGGTGGTTTAACCCTCAAAGTGTGCTCCACAAAAAATAAAAAATTCTCTTTTTTTCTGTCTTTGTGAAATGTGTGGCCTATAGCCGCACCTGCATCCTCAAAGCAGCAGCGACAAGCGTGCATCTGTCTGTTAAAGGGTGGTGTAACTCCCAAAGTGCACTCCAACCAATATAAAGTAATCTTTTTTCTGTGTTTGTGTGTGAAATGTATGCGCAATAGCTGCACCTGCATCCTCAAAGCAGCAGCGACAAGCGTGCGTCTGTCTGTTAAAGGGTGGTGTAACCCTCAAAGTGCGCTCCACAAAAAATATATATTTCTTTTTTTCTGTCTTTGTGAATTGTGTGGGCTGTAGCCGCACCTGCATCCTCAAAGCAGCTGCGACAAGCATGGGTCTGTTAAAGGGTGGTGTAACCCCCAAAGTGCGCTCCACAAAAAATAAAAAATTCTTCTTTTTTTTTCTGTCTTTGTGAATTGTGTGGGTTATAGCCGCACCTGCATCCTCAAAGCAGCAGCGACAAGCGTGCGTCTGTCTGTTAAAGGATTACATTGGTGATAGCATCCAAGTAGGCATGTCAGACAGTCCGTACCTGTACTGGCAGGAAAAAGAGGCAATTTGGAGGCCCCTGTACAAACTGGCTCTATTGTACCTGAGTTGCCCCCCTCCAGTTTGTACTCTGAAAGAGTGTTTAGTGCAGCCGGGAACCTTGTCAGCGAACGGCGTCGGAGGTTGCTTCCACAAAATGTGGAGAAGATGATGTTCATAAAAATGAATTATAGACTCTTCCAGGGAGACCAGCCTCCAGAACGTACAGAGGGACCTGTGGTGGTGGATTCCAGCGGGGAGGAATTAATACTCTGTGAGGATGAGGATGTACACAACACTGAAGAGGGTGAGGAATCGGTGAATGAGGAGGATGAGGACGACATCTTGCCTCCATAGAGCCAGTTTGTGAAGGGACAGATTAATTGCCAGCTTGTTTTGTGGGGGCCCAAATGAACCAATCATTTCAGCCACAGTTGTGTGGCAGACCCTGGCGCTGAAATGATTGGTTTGTTAAAGTGTGCATGTCCTGTTTATACAACATAAGGGTGGGTGGGAGGGCCCAAGGACAATTCCATCTTGCACCTCTTTTTTTCTTTGCATTATGTACTGTTTGGGGCCTAGTTTTTCAAACTGCCATCATGTCTGCCACTGCAGTGTCACTCCTAGATGGGCCACGTGTTTGTGCCGCCCACTCGTGTCGCTTAGCATAGTCATCCAGCTACCTCAGTGCAACCTTTTGGACATAAAAACACTATTGTGAGGTGTGAGGTGTTCAGAATAGACTGGAAATGAGTGGAAATTAAGGTTATTGAGGTTAATAATAGCATAGGAGCAGAAAAACCCACAAATTCTGTGATTTTAGCTGTTTTTATGCTTTTTTAAAAAAAAATACAGATCCAAAACATAAAACCCAGAACCCAAAACACGGAAGGGTGGTTTTGGCAAACCCAATCCAGATCCAAAACACGAAGAAAGATCCAGATCCAAAACCAAAGCACAAAACACGAAAAGTGGCCGGTGCACACCCCTACATAACATCAGCCTTCCCCTTCCTAAAGTGTGTAGGAAAGATGCTTTATTTTTTTTTTTAAAAGAGTGATCAGTACACTGTAATCCTGCCATTACATTGCAGCCACATTAGTTATATTGCACTTGATTAATTAGGTGTGTCTTGGACACAATTGGCATATCAGATGCAGCCATCATCATCAACAGCTACTAGCTAGCACCAAGGGTTGATTACTTGCAAGTGATCCCACTCCAAACAGTTCCATTTGTTTCTGGTGGTCATCTTGGTATGAATCTCCTGTTGACATGCCCATACTGCACTTTGGCTGCTTCTACATACCCTACCAACTTCCTACCTGGCCCTCTTGGCATGCATAGTCCTAAGTGGTAAACGAGTCACCAGGGTAAAAGATATGTATTGCGAAATGACGTGCAGGATACTTACCAGCCCCAGTCGGGATTTCAAGTGTTTGGATTTGCGGCGTTGGGATTTAGTCATACGGCTTTCTGGCCGTTGGCATTTCATACCCAACCCCTAGTAGGGATTATATACTCAGTATGTTCAGCAGTAGTAATGAAGATCATAATTCCTAGTAGTATGAACAGCAATGGTAATTCCGATCAATATGTACAGCAAGGGTTTATACACAGTGATATGATCACAAATTATGCCTAGTAGTATGCATGGCAATAGTAATACCCAACTATCCTGCTTTATGTAGGGCACTCCTGATTTTAGAGGACTATCCCACTGTCCCATGATCAGGAAATTCATCCTGATTTGTTGTGGTCTGACACACGATGTGGAGGCAAGTATCTCCATGTTTTGTGTCATAAAGTTTTTTTCTATTAAAAAAACATACATCGGGGTATGGACAAGCTTAACTGGGTATAGACGCACCTCCAGTGTGCTGTGCCTATGCCCTTCTCCCGCTTTGCAGAATTCTGGTGTTGGGATGTATCATACACCAAGTCTAATGCACATTTCTATGACCAGTCATTTTGACAGAATTAATTACTATCATTTACAGGGCACTATAAGGGGTCTGCAGAACCTTACAGAGTTCATATACAGTGCAAATAAAACAGAATATAAAGTGCATAACAAGTACAATACAAACAAAGCACAAAATAGCAGGAAAATAAACATGTTAGGCAAGTAATAAACATTTATGTATAGTCAATCAACTTTGGGCCTGATTCAGAGTTAGATGCTATTGCACAGCCGCTGCAAACTTGTATGTAAATAGACGCCTCCTTCTGGCTTCCCTGATCCACAGCTGCATGTGAAGATGCAGTATGGGATCATCTGTGTGAATATCGGCCATCTGAGTAACCCTCAGCTTACTCAGGATGGCCGTGTTTTCATGCTTCCAGGGCCAGTGAAGCTGCATTGGAAATGGGGCTGACACACCTCTGTTTTTGAGATTGCTGGCTGTTGCCACCTCGTCCACACCCTCTAATGGCCACAGCATGTCAATCATGCTGCGGCTTGGCGGCACTGCATGCGATCTCGTAGAACAATATCTGTATATGCGCAGATCTCACAATATCGGTAGGGTCTCGTGGCTGCAAGCCCCAGAGAGATTTCGGCTCTAACAGAGCCAGAATCTCTCCACTACCATCACTCGTGATGTCAGTGGGGCGTTATCATGGGAACGCCTCTGTTTGGGCAGCCACCCCCCCGGCCCGCCCACCAAAGGGGGCGAGCTGTCACTCAACATCGACAGCTCACCCCCTTTGGTGCGAGACCTGGAGCGGCGGATTGCCCTTAACTAGCCTGGACTCGCGCATGCGCACGATGGAGCCAGCTCCTGTAGTGCGCATGCGCTGTGGGCCACCATCGACCCAGTTGCGAGTGCTCAGCACTTGCGACCAGGTCTGAATCAGGCCCAGAGGCCCTGATTCAGAGCCGGACGCTCTGAAAGAGCGCTCGCAATCAGGGCTTTTTTTTTTTTGGAGCTGCCTCCTGGCCGCCCGCATAGCTGTGGGTAACCACCCACAGCTATTGCAAGCGGCCAGGATGATGGTCACGATGGTCAAGACCATCGCGACCATCGGGCTTGCGACGAGACCCTTGTGGTCTAATAGAGCCGGAAGCTCTCCCACTGACATCACTGGTGATGTCAGTGGGACCGCCCACAAACGGCAGGCATTCGCATGGGAACGCCTCCGTTTGTGAAGCCACCCCATGCCACGCCCCCAAAACGGTGTGAGCTGTCGATCAAAATCGACAGCCGCCCCCTTTTGGTGCGAGACCCAGAACGCCCGTAGCTAGCCGGGTCTCACGCATGCGCACGTCGGAGCCGGCTCCGGCATGCGCATGCACAGTGGCCTAACATCGACCCACTTGCGAGCGCATAGCGCTCGCGAGCAGGTCTGAATCAGGCCCAAAGTTCAGTGCAGGACATAACAGGCGGGAGACACAGTGAGCAAATTCAGAAGTAAATGCAATATCACAGGTAAATCAGTGGAGCAGGTCTTGAATTACTGATTTAGCAAAGTCCAGAAATAGCACAAGAACTAAGGGCCTGATTCAGCCCCGTTAGCTAGATGCGATCGCTCTCTCCGAGCATATGGAAATTCGGCTAAGTGACGTCAAGGCAGCCACTCGCAGTGCAAGTCATAAGCACTCCCACTTTGTTTTGGCGAGCGATCACTTTTTGTTTGTAGACGCTCACCAGCCTTAAGACGCCCACTTGCGTACGTCATCTCCAGGAAGTGCATGAAACCATTGGTATATCGAGCACCATCGGATGCGATCGCAGCGCTTGGGGTTGAATATACACTTCCGCAAGCACTGCGAGCACTTCAGTGTATATTTCTAGCAAGTGACGTGTCCTATGACGCTGGCTGTTAAATATGCACGCCTCTGAAACGGCATTAAATTTCTCAGGCACGCCTGCGTTTGCACCTCCACTCCCCCATTTCCAGTGTTCCAGTGGCCTGCCCCTGTTACCACCCACATACGGCTTGACCTGTCACTCATTCAGCTGGGCTGTCTATGCTTGGCGAGCGAGAGTTTCCCCATCGCTCGTTCTAGTTCACGCACACGCAATACGAAGCGTACGTATGCACAAATTGAAAAACATTGCTCGCTCCGAGCGATCGCTTGCTAGCGAACGGGTCTGAATCAGGCCCTATGAGCAAAGCAATAGAAATACAGTCCTGATATAACAGAGATAATGCTGTGAAATCAGCATGCTGATGGCAGACTGTAGCTTGTACACATTTAGTTAAGATTGCAGATAATGACTGAAAAGGTTGGATTAATGTCAGCACTGTGATGGTAGACTGTATCTTGCACACAGAGGGCCTGATTCAGAGCCGGGCATTTTTTTTTTCAGAACGGCCTCCTGGCCGCTCGCATAGCTGTGGGTGACCACCCACAGCTATAGCGAGCGGCCATGATGATGGTCGCGATGGTCAAGACCATCACGACCATCGGGCTTGCGACGAGACCCTTGTAGTAGGGTCTCATTACCGCAAGCCCCAGAGAGCTTTCGGCTCTAACAGAGCCGAAAGCTCTCCACTGACATCACTTGTGATGTCAGTGGGGCCGGCCCCAGACAGTAGGCGTTCCCATGGGAACGCCTCCTTCTGGGCAGCCACACCCCCGGCCCGCCCACCAAAGGGAGCATGCTGTCACTCAACATCGACAGCACGCCCCCTTTGGTACGAGACCGAGATTTCAGCTCTCACAGAGCCGAAATCTCTCCCACTGACATCACTCGTGTTGTCAGTGGAGCCAGCCCCAAACGGAGGCGTTCACATGGGAACGCCTCTGTTTGGGCAGCCACTCCAAATGGGGCATGCTGTCGCTCAACATCGACAGCACTCCCCCTTTGGTACGAGACCCGGAGCGACGGATTGCCCATCGCTATCCGGGTCTCGTGCATGCGCACAATGGAGCTGGCTCCGTCGTGCGCATGCGCTCTGGGCCACCATCGACCCGGTTGCGAGCGCTCAGCGCTTGCGACCGGGTCTGAATCAGGCCCAGATTGCGAAGATTGAAAAAATTGTTATGGTCTTACCAAGATGTACCAGGATAACCAGATTGAAAGGCAGTGTAAGGAACAGAACTGTTCCAATAGGACAAATGCTAGAAGTGGCTTTGGAAACTGGAGCTGATGGTCAGGGAGCTGATTGCAATATGAAGCAGGTGAGATTCTGAAGTTTGCATTATCGAAAATTACAAATCCCGAGGAGAGTATTAGCAGGGTAAACTATTTTGCTATCACATCTCTGAATTTTTCAAACAGTTTGACACCAGTATTCTTCTTAGTGAAGCCAGTGATACAGAGAGTAGCCTGCCTGTGAATGAGCTGGTGTTGTTTGCTAGATACTGCTGTTGAAGGTGATGCACCCACCCAGTGGGCTGTCACGGTCATGTAATTTTTAGTTTGACCAGTACTGCTTGTCCACATAACTGTAGTTAAATAGTCAGTACAATGGGATTTTTTAGGGAAAGAATAACTTATTGTTTAATGTCCTGGCACAGGTAAGAAATTGCTGTTCTGGTAAAAGGGAAATGAGATGGTATTTGGTAACGTAGATAGAAGACCTCAACTAATTGGTCAAACCCAGATGCAGTGATGGTGGATATTGGACGCAGATCTAATGTTAACATAGTCATCATGGCTACAGTAATCTGCTGTGCAACAGGATGACAGCTGTCGTACTTGGTTCCTAAATGATTGTTTCACAGACTATTGTTGTTTGAAATTACGTTAGGCTGTTTTAGCAGAGTGCCATGCCCTGCCGAATTATAAATGACAAAATTGTCCCTGCCCTTATGGCAGCAACCTGTTGAAACAGCCTGCTCTCAGCCATCCTCACCCGCGGGCCACAGTGTCCTGCAGGTGGGAAAAGTTGCGGCCAGTGAACAGCTGCCATGTGTGTGAAGGGAGAGATGGAGGGCAACCCAGCATCTCCATAAGTGTTGTGCATGCCCCCTAGAGTGACGAACAAGGGACATAGCATTAAACCACACCCCCTCTCAGATTGGCCATGCCCCCTTTTGGAGATGGTGTGTACCTTCAGCGCGCACAGAAGTGCTGCTTCTCCTGGACGGTGCCCTGTCCGTTGGTCACCCTAGAGTGACTAATTACTAGTGACTAACAACTAGTCTTCTTGGTCCCCTTCTGTGATGAAAATTTACCTATAACAGCCTATTGTGCAAGGAATCTTCTTGTCGTAAATAGGAGAGTCAGTTTGAATTGCAAATTTGATGCAGGACTACCTCCAATTGCTTGTGTGGAGGTGGATCAGGAAAGTGATTGCATGTGCTAGTATCTATTCATGCTGTTAGTAGGTGACATAGCAGGGAGGAGATGCCTAGATGGTTAACGTCCATGCCTCTACTTACTTTGGCACTACAAATGCCACAGATGCCTTGACAAATGTTGTCAGGATTTGGCTAAAAATAATACCACATGGAAGAAGTGGCTTTTTTGGTCATAGGCCTAAGCATGACAATGCCTTAGTGTTTTTTTTATGCTGTGATTTGCCTGTTTTGTAGGTGACACCTCTAGACCCAGAGCGAGAAGGTGTTGCATGCAAGGTTACTGAAGATGTCTGACTGTGTTTGGCCCTGGCTTTTGCAACAGGCATTCTAGTGCATGAAAGAACAGTAGCAGGACCACAACTCACAAATAAAGCCCATAGTCTGATCCTGTCCTTGTCACTGTGTGTGGTGTATGGTATGTTGGCAATATTCAATTTTTTAGCAGTAACTTTTCCCTTTATAGTTAGAGGTGATTTTTTTCTTAAAGATTGTCAACTATTGTTTATAATTAAAGTGGCCTTTCTTACACATTCTTACCCCTTCACCTTCTTTAAAGGTAGATGTTGAAGTACAATGACTGCCAGCAGTAGTACTGGGATACTCCTGTTCTTCTATAGACTGATTCACGATTGATTAACATCAGTACAAGAGTAAAGCTACTGTACTTGAACTTGCAACTGCCACCACTTGAAGTGAACACACAATGAGATAGGGAAATAAAGAACTGTTATCTTTACAATGAAGATTTATTAGCCACTTAACTGACGATTTTTTTTTTCTAAAAATCACTCAAAAATTGACGTTTTTTTTATGAGTAAATTAGGTGAGGAACATCTATTTTAACTTATCCAAAATGATTTAATCAAAAACAAAAAAAGATTTTTTTTATAAGATTTGTAAAAAATAAATAAATCGTTTTTCAAACATCGGAACCGGAAGGTCCCTCTGAGATCAGCAGTTGCGGGAAGATTCTCTTCCTGCAGCGGCCCTCATGTTTATCTGACTGGTCGAAATTTTGCGACCAGAGCAGATAAAGAACTGCCTGGTGGGGTAAGAAAATTACAACCATGCCAGGCAAGTGGTTAAAAGACTTTTAAAAAATTTAAACCAGGAAAAAAAATATTTTTTAAACATTCAGTATTTTTCTAGCACCCAATAAGTACAGCAATATATGCTGCATCTCAGGAACACACAATCTTGCCTTGAAATATCTAAACTGAATTATAAAAAAAATCTACTTTTTTTATTATGGGGTGCAGCTGATGAGGACACAACACTAAGGTACAGTAATATATGCTGTATCTCAAGAACACACATTATTTTAAAAAAAAAGCATAAATAAAATCTTTTTTCAACTTTTATTATTTTGGGGGCAGTTGATGGGGCCACATTGGGGCAGATTACTGAAATTTAAAATATTACATGTATTTATGCTTTACTTATTAACCACTTAACTGACAATTTTTTTTCCCAAAAACCGCTTCAAAATAGTCATGTTTTTTTTATGAGTGAATTAGGTGAGGAACATCCATTTTAACTTATCCAAAATGGTTTCATAAAAAAAAAATAAAGAGATTTTTTTTTTTTAAGATTTGTAAAAAAAAAAAATTTTTTTTAAATAGCTGAACATCAGAACCACCATCGAATCATCGGAAAACATCGGAAACATTGCGACCATCGTGACGTTCGATTTGAGATCGGATACAGGAACCAGGTATGTCAGGGGCGTGAGGGGGCGGTTAACTTACTTTTCCCTAGCGGCTGCTCTGCAGGCGCTGGGTAGGGGGTCAGCAGTGATCGGCAGCACAGCAGACAGATGGGGAGAGGGTGCTGGTAAGAAGGGACTGGAAGGTCCCTCTGAGAGCAGCAGTTACGGGAAGATTCTCTTCCTGCAGCCGCCCTCATGTTTATCTGTCTGGTAGAAATTTTTACGTTCGGTACAGATAACTGCCTGGTATGGACAGAAAATTACGTCCATGCCAGGCAAGTGAACAGATGTATCCTTTATTTAGCTTCAGGGCTAAAATTCAAATCATACATAAGCCTTGACAAATGTTTATATCAAATATTGAATTAAGTTACTGTCTAAATTTGCTAGTCACAAAACTGCTTAACAGATGGAGGCTGACTATGGGGAGAAGTATACAGAATCTGGGCATCCGCTTTAACAATTAAATTGGGCAAATAAAATGATAAATCTTTATTGGCCATCACTTTTATTTTTCATTTTTATTTTAAGCCATTGCTTATTATTGGATATTCTCTGCCATTTAGCAGCAATCTAGTAGTTCTGTGTTAATTACAGTTATTAGCAATATTCTCTATATTGATGTAATGTAGTGAAAAGCAATCTATTCTGCTATTTAAATATGTTGATGTTTGAAAAACTAGCACAATTGTTGTATTCACACGTAGTAAAATTAGGACCTTAATGAATTGCTAACGTAGTTGATTTTTATTAATTGAAACTATTGTTGCTTATTATACGAAAACATGGTTCTGCAGAAAGATAAGAAGAGAAATAGCTTATAGTGCTCTCTTTTATGTTTACACCTTATCAGGGGCGTCTATCACTCTCATTTTTGTGTTGTGACTCGATCCTTTGCTGAGCTGCTCCTGTCTCCTTAGCCTCTTGTTTGTTATTAAGCACCTTGCTACATTAATGACTTTGATCTAGTCTGCCCATCCAATTGCCCTCATATTTCAGCTCACTGTCTCCAATTACCACCTCATCTTCTTGTACGACAAGGAGTGGCAGCTAAAAGCAGTAGGCAGCAGCAAACCCTCACATTTAAATGAGATTTGTTCAAAGCTTTGTTCATATCAAACATAAGAACTGTGGTTCTTTATGGAAAAGGAGAGCACTGTCCTTAATTATGTTGTGTCCTTTTTTACATCTCTGGTTGTAAATTATTTGACACAGAAGTTTTCTTTTGTAGCTAAGACAACGATGTACGTACTGTAGAATGGTAACAAGACTGCAAAGGAATATTATTCTGAGTTTTGTCATGGGAGCAAACACACAGATTAATCCTGTCTTTAAACACCAACTGCAGAAATGTTTGTCTGCCACTGATAAGTAGGCATTATCTCGGGATTCTATGCTAGCTTGCAGGGATGGAGTCATGCAATTTGCAGTTCAGATTGAGCAACTATTACATGAGATGCAATATGAGTTAGTTGCTACATTTTCTTCTTCTTTCATAATGCCAGTAGAACCAGATTGGTTCCCTGTGATTGCTTTTGATAATTTTAATTAACTAATGTAGTTGGAAAAACAAGGCTATGTGCTGAAGAATGGCATAGCCTAAATCTATTGGTCTCCTCATGTAATATAATAGAAGTGTAATTTCTTAAAGATTCCCCTAAAAAAGCTGGGAAACCACTACTCTGAGGTCAGTTTTGGAAAGCTAAGTTCCATTGTGACTTTATTGTGCATATTAAAAATCTTTACATTATGTAATAAACTTCTTCTTCAGCCACCATTAATTCAACGGGTTGTTTTCATGACCAGTGTTGTTTATATTGTTTGTCCTTTCCAATTGTTTTAGGGATTTTTGTGTTTTTGAAATTGTGTTTTTCTGGTCAACTGGATGTCCAGGGATATCCAATAGGAGCAGGATGAGGATTGATGCATCGATCTGCTCATTGGTAATTAGTAATCCTGTAGGTATAACTTTATTTAGGCCAACAAAGCTGGAGGTTAGTAACAAATCACTGCAGTTAGGTAGTTTGCAAATTTATTCAAGTCAGTTAGTGCAAATTTGTCATTAAAAATAGAAAGGTTTCAGGTATCAACTTTAAAAATATTGGATTCACATATCCATGAATTTTACACTTGATCTGCCTTATCTGAAAAAATGTGTAATATCTGGGTCATTGTGAATAGATATGTCAAATATCCAATTAAATGTCTGTACTACCTTCTGCCCTGAAGTTCCCATACCTAAGCATAACTCTGTATTATTCTTATGCTGGACAAAAATGAAGAATAACATCACACAAACTTCTAAGGGTTTCACTTTCTTCTACAATGTGCAAAACCAAGTTCTGTCATAAAGCAGCAACAGCTAAAAATATTCCTAGTCAGTTATCTAATCAAGGGGGCTATGTACTAAGCCTGGGAGAGAGATACATTGGATGGAGATGAAGTAGCAGCCAATCAACTCCTGTCACATTACCGGTTGTGTTTGTAAAATGACAGTTAGGAGATGATTGGTTGGCACTTTATCTCTGTCCACGTTATCTCTCTCCAAGGCTTAGTACTGTATATCTACCTTATGGTCTATTCAAAAATCCTCCTAAAATTCAGTCAACATTATGAAGTTACCAATTTTTTTTACTGCATTTTTTTATACCTGTGATCAGATGCTGCACTACCATTCTCCTCCGATCTTTTAACGCTGTTGATATCTAGCTTGAATATGTGATATTAATCTCATTGCCAAGCTACAATATTTTGTTCACAGAAAGAAAGCAGTACTGAGGAGAAAATTAGGGAGGATGCTCATGTTTTTTTGGAAAGACTTTAAAAAAAAAAAAAAAAAAGTTTAATGCAAAACTTCAGGGCTTGAGTCTTGGTCACTTGTCTCTGTTTAGGCCATACTTCTCTCTAATCTTATCGTCTAACACATCCTCTTGCTGTGCCACAAAAAATCTTTTATATACAGTTTTTTTTCATAGTGTGGTCATCCTACATTCATATGGAATAATGTTCCCAGTACACATCTGATCATGTGGTTCATTATTTGTGTATGCTACAATTTAAATATTCACTGTGTTGTTCATTCTTGCCCATATAAAGGGGCCCATTAATCATCGAGTTCTATCATACACAATGAGTTTTAAAGCTCATTGCATATGATAAATGGGCTCAAGAAAATCTGCTCCCAATTGTCAATTTTCAAACATATGGCAGTTAGGAGCTGATTGGCTGGAGCACCATAATAATACGCAACAAGTTTTAAAACTCGTACTTTTGTGTTACTTCAGCAAATTGCACATCAAATTTGCATTCATAATACATGTAGTGCTTAGAACAGAGGTTCCCAAGCTTGGTTCTCAAGGCACCCTTACAGTCCAGGTTTTTAGAATATTCATTCTTCTCCACAGGTTACTTAATTAGCACCTCAGGCAATTTGATTTAACCACCTGTTCTCAACCATAGATATCTCTAAAACCTGAACCTCTGGCTTAAAATCTTAGTAGATATTTAATAAAAATTTCAAAAAGTGAGAAAATAACCCCCTCATGACCCAAGTGTCAGATCTAATTTCATACAATAAAATGGTAACAAAGTAAGCCCTCCAAAATTTTGACCAGCTCCAATGTTAAACAGCCTGGTCTGGTTTCACAATAAAAGATTACCTGATTAAGAAAATAGGGCAGGCACAATTTTTCAATAAACTTTCTCTGAAATAAATATTCCTGCTACCCAAATCTTTCCTCACCACTTTATTGCAATTAAACAAAATATATATTTTTTCTTTCTTTATCCAATGTAATCCAAATGGAAAGCCAAGTGATCTGAACTGCAAATCCTCTGCACATTAGTGTGATAAAATGCTTGTGATTGGATGGAAAGTGGATTTGAAACTCTTTTTGGTATAATAATTTAGTACTGGTTGGTATTACTGTGTGGGAGTATTTTATTCCCCTCCCTAAATAGAAGTTCTCTTTATATAATAAAATAGGGAACGAAGGTATGGAGATTCTGGAGTGTCCTAATCAAATAGTTTCTACTTTTTGATGTAATGGACAGGGGCCTTATGGACACAAATGTATAAATACAGTATGCCTGATTTTGCATCACAAATTTGAAATGAGACTGCAGTTCTATTGTATGGCCGGTATCCAATTAGCCCTGAACCTTATTCATATGCTAATGGGTCCTCGGGGTTATCCAATTAGCCCTGAACATTATTTGGGCACTAATGGGTCCCTCAGGGCTATACAATTATCCCCGAAAGCCAGCACTTATTGGGGATTGTGTTTTCACCTGCCTCAGGAAGGTGAAACAAAACCCTCAAAAACAACCCCGTTTTCATGTCGGCGATCGCAAAAACATAGAGATTTCAACGACCCTGTGTATTTTCTTACAAAAACTAGACATTTTTCTCATGAAACAATGGGCTCTAATTTGTTAGCTAATGACCATTGGACAAAAATCGCAATAACAGCACGTTAATCTTGTGGCCAAAAATTGCAATAACAGCACGTTAATCTTGTGAGAAAATTGATCAAGGGTAATTGGATACCGGCCTATGTTGTACAAGTGAGCAAATTTGAAAATGTAATCTACCCATGGTCTACCCCAGTGTCGGACTGAGTCATAAAGGGCCCACCGGGGGAATGCAGTGGTAGGGGCCCATGCCTAAGGGTTGTGGTCACACAACACTCAAGCAGTGGGGCCCACCGGGGATTTCCCCTTTTCCCCTGTGGGCCAATCCAACCCTGGTCTACCCATGGTCTTCATATGGCCAATGCCTTTTATCAAAGCAACTTTCCAAAATTCGTTTCTGAATTAGCCTTTCCAACTAGAAATAATTATGTAGTATCTTGAAATGGAATGAATAGATGATATTTTAAGATTATTCTCAGTTTAAAAAAGTTGAAAAACAGAAGATATTCCCTTGTTTCTAGTCATACTGTACAACTTCCAGTGACCTTAAATTAAGCACAATTAGGGCCTTACAGAGTTGTATGTTATATATATACATTTATGGGCTGAAAAAATACAGCTTATGTAAATTTAGTCATACTGTGTATGTGCAGTACTTGCCTCCATATTTAGAATTGAGCATATTTTAAATTGAACAAACTAAACACTCAGGTTGCACATGCCACTTACTGTACAAATGTGTCTGAGTTTAAATCAGATGGCTTTAAGATATATCTTCTCTGGTGCCATAGGCCTGGTACACATTTCTGCCTTGATAATAATAATGATGATGGGCACATCTTTGCAATAGACTCCTTTACATGCCATATTACAAGTTCTACTCATCTCAAGATGTGTGCAGCTGAAAATAGAGACTCATAAATGTACGTACACTCAATTAAATTTTTATCCAGGCTCCAATTAGTTTCCCCTTTTTCTGATGAACTGGGAAATTACAATCCAGGATTATTCTGAGTATGGGATGAATTAAGGGGAACAATTGTAACGTTGTTTATCCATTTGATCACTAAAACTGTTCTTACAATTACGAACAACCCCATTCAAAGTTATGTCATCAGATAGTCAGAACGACTTGACCTCTAATTGTGAGACCTTAAGTTTTGCAATATTGGTCTTCATTTTTGTTTCACTTCGCCAGATAACTAAATTTTTGAACTCTGAGACTTGAATGTTTTACCCAAATGCAACAGACTGCAGTATGTTAACCATACTTGCGTACTGTCCTGGAAAGGCCAGGAGGCTCCTGAAAATTAGGTAGTGCTTCTGGACACCCAGAAAGGTGAACAAGTCTCCCCGGTTAGGAGCCACCCAGCTGTGGTCACCCAATTCCCCAGTAAAGTGGGTGGCACAGGTGGCCAATGATGCAATTCACATTGAATAGCGTTATTGTGGCTCCGCCTCCAGCACCACAATGTCAGTAACCTTGCATTGCAGAGCTGGGATGGGGCTGCGATTATGTGATTTTGTCGTCACACGCCCAGACCCACCCACCTCAGCCTAGCCCCACGCCAAGACCCTCCCACATCTTCCAAGCTCCGCCCCCCACAGTGCAGACCTGTAGCCAAAAGGTCGGCAAATATTTCCTTCTTTTCTTTAAGAGGGACATTTTACAGATAGATCTTTTCTCTTTTTAGACATATATATATATAAAACTGTATTGCTCTATTAGAGTGCATTTAAATTTTGCTTGGATACAGTTTGTTTGTTTTACTGCCTCTCGTATCAAGCAAAACAGCTTAATTATCAATGGCCCCAAGAGCCCATAAACATATACAGTATTGTTTATTTCAATCGACTGCGAGTGACTATAATAAAATTGCATCATTATTGAAATAATGCGTGCATATACAGGATCAAAGTATATAATTCCTGAACAGCTTGATCAATTATAGCTCTGATAAAATTAACCCACATTTAAAGGCTGTCATTTAGCTCTTTGCATATTAAATTGTTAACACACAAAACAATATAATATTTTTATACATTGTTATGTTTCTTAGGGGTATATTTATCACAATTCAATATCTCAGATGCGGATAGGATGTGATAAATCCACCCAAAATTGCAACTCGATATTTGAATACATTGCAAGGATGTATCAAATAGCGCATACAGGGACAGAGCTTGTGAGAAAGCTCTGTCCCTGCGAATCCTCTTTTTGCAAAAATACCCTGAGTCTGTGACCAAGCATGCACCTCCAGCTAACTCCCCCCCTTCCCCACAAACACACTAAGCTTACACTTACTTGCATGGTGATCAGTGATCTGGTGAGCTCCTCTGTGCCTCCAGTCAGCTGATCGCCGGGCTCCTGCACTGAGATCCCGACATCTGACTTGTGCTGTAAACTGAGATGCCAGTTTACAGCACAAGTCAAATGCCAGGGTCACAGAGCAGGATCCTGGTGATTAGCTGACTGGAGGCACAGAGGAGCTCGCCTGATCACCGATCACCAGTCCTCTGGATGCAGGTAAGTGTTTTTTTTGCTTTACGATTTATTTTAACAGTGATCAGCTTGTTGTCTATTTAAACACACAAAGCTGATCATTGGGACCGGCTCCCAGCTCTGCTCTGCCTGTCAGAGCAGAGGAGGAGTCAGTGTAATGAGGGAAAGCCATAATAACACCATCTCCAGGTGGCGTTATTATCACAAGGCTTCCCCTGTTATTTTTTTTCCAATTTTATTTTAGTAAATCTGAGACAGATCGCATTTCCCTGTACAAGTATAGGAAATGTGATCTGCTTACCGTAGGTGCCAGGCCAGCGAGTGTACCTCAGCAGCAGTGCCAGTGTGCTGCACTGCGCAGGGCAGGCACATCTGCCCACCCAGTCGACACCACCTCCGTCTCGCCTCACTGACTGATACTGGGAGGAGGCATGGCCATGATCAGGGAATTTCCCAGCATGCTCAGCACGGCGCCTCCCAGCATCAGTCAGTGAGGAAAGATAAAGCCGACTGGAGGAGGACATGTATGCTGCTGAAGGAGGACATGACCACGGAGCAGAGGTAAGTCGAGGGGAGGGAGTGCAGGGGGATGTGTGTGTGGGGGGGTGGACCTGGGGGTCCGAGAAAATTTAGAAATTTTGCTATGAGGTTCCCCAGGTCTAGTTATGCCCCTGATTGCATATATAGAAATAAATGTGTATATTCTTCCATATGCAAAGTGGTACACATCCCTGTGGCCAGATTGCCCCTATTCATACACTTGGGGATAAATTTACTAAGATTCGAGTTTGATCAAGTTTGTTTTTTTTAAACTCAATTTGCATCACCGGAATTCGGGTGATTTGAGGCTTCTGAAAATCTCAAATTTTCTAAGAAGCGTAAAATATGGGGTAACCCTACTTGTTTTTTCTCTGTATTTTTAGGAACCAGGACTGGCTGAGCAGCCCGGGCTGGTTATGCTTTTTGGGGGTGACCCTATGTCTTTTTTTTATATTAACCCTTTAGATAAGATTTACATGCAGAAACATACACAAATCACACTGATCTGTGTATTTTTGTGCCAAACTCGCAGCTCAGGTTGTGGTCTATTTGAAACTTTTTACAATTTAGCTGCAAGTTTGCTACAATAAAGCTGGGTACACACATAAGGATTTTCTGTCCAACCATCCAACTAGTTGATTGGTTGGAATGAAAATCTGGTAAGGTATGAAAGCAAATGAAAATCAGCAATACAAGCAACGCCATAAAATGGACAAAAACAGTTGTTTGAACAAATTGTTCAGATCAAACATTTAATAAACTTGTCTCAACGACCATTTTCATCTGTTTTCTGACATTTAGAAGCAAATTGCTGATCATTAGTTGCTCCCATATGTTACCAGATTTTCATTCCAACCAATCAATTAGTTGGACAGAAACTCTTTACGTGTGTACCCAGCCTAATACCCGAGATTGTAATCTTGAATTTTAGTAAATTCCCGAGTAGTATATTTTTCATGAAAAGTATTTATGAGCTTGTCTGATGGTGAGTTTGATCGAATTTGCAATCTCACCCGAGTTTTTCAGTGAAAAGAGAGAAATCTCACCCGAGTTTGTCTTTAGTAAATTTGTGAGTTGAAAAAAATGCATAACCTCACCTGAATTGCAATTTCGACCAAACTCGAATCTTAGTAAATTTTACCCCTTGGTGTCATTGCTGTCATCATTATCATTGTGCACTTAAAAAACAAGAGGTGGGAATCCACTCCTATGATTCCTGGCGCTAGAGTATAAAAAGTTTCTAATTGGGACACCTGCAAGTGAAATGAAATCTTGCTAGGTCTCACAAATGTGTTAGTCAAATGTGTATATATTATGTATACCAATTCTACTGCGCTGGGGTACTCAATAATAATAATAATAGTAGTTATAATATATAATATATACAAATATATAAAAACGAATAAGTGCTCCTTATTAGGGATTCATTGAGTCTCAGTTTGTAAAAGCAGCATCATTTAATAATATAATACAAAATTGATATAATAAAATTGCTAAAATTTAAACAGTTTGCAATATCTGATACAATATCTGACATAAGATAACACTTCACAGCAACAGTATGCTATAAAGGTTACAATACGTTTATTCAAGAACTGTATACAAGGTTGTTAACTTGCCAGCTAACCCAAATAGGTATTATTCCATCAATATCTTTAGAAGGAAGTGAAATCACTGTGTCAGCACTATTATTTCATATATAAGGGAGTACTGATAGATAAAGTCAATGTCACAGCAAAAAATAATTAATGTGGTTACCGCAAAGAGTAATACCTGATGTCCTGCTGCACAGTTGTCTGTAATTCTGCAGAGAAGGAACTGCCTGTGGTCATTAAATTGAGGAAGCCGCAATGTCCGTGTGTAATCAGGGCTGAATCAGCCGCAAGGTGGAATAGTTATTGGATCCGTCTCGCATGTATTCAGGAAAGGTATGCGCCTGGGACCTTGACAGTGGTAAGTAAAAAGTGCTGAGTCCAATCTGCTCTGCAGATCCCAATGGTGTTAGACCCTCACAAACCAGAGAGAGAGAGAATTGCGGTTAAAGCCCAGACCATGGATTGATGCTATGTGTGGCTGTTTGCACACACAGCTCACCAGCAAATGAGGTCATGTTGTTAATAAAGGCCAAATGTAAATTACAGACACCTCTTGAGCACCCATACACAATAAGTCCATTCACAGAGGGATATATAGGCCAACTGTCAATTACAGACACCTCTTGAGCACCCATACATAATAATTCCCTTTGCAGAGGGATATAGATCCTGTGGGAACCCAATAGCTAAGGAATGTCCTCACATATGTCCCTATTTCCTCACTTGAATCTTATTTAACTATATTATCCTACAAATCAAAATATATTTTATGTGTGTTTATTATTATGAGTGACACACACATGTCTAGCCTGCATTTAGCTACAAGCACTGCATACAACCAGGGCTGCCATCAGAAATTGTGGGACCTGGTACTGACAAAATAGACAGAGCCCCCCCTCCCCCCTGGGGGTGGGAGTGGGGGGCATAAGTGGGTGGAGCTACACTGGGGGTGGGACATCAATTGGTGCATTTAAAAATTATCAAACATTGGGCTGTGGTTGTTATTATAGCATGCCAATCTATCATATAATATATGAATCTGTATGAGAGAAAACTGTAAATTCACACTCACAAAACCAGAAGGCTGGTTGACTAGGGTGGGGGACAGGGAAGGCTGGCTGGACTAGGGGGGATGCACAGGGCAGAGAAGGCTGTAACAGAGGGGGGGGGGGCAGGACAGAGAAGGCTGACTGGAAACGGGGGGGGAGGCATAGGCCAGGGAAGGCTGGCTGGAACAGCGGGGTGGACAGAAAAGGCTGGCTGGACAAGGGGGGGGAGGCATAGGCCAGGGAAGGCTGGTTGGAACAGCGGGGTGGACAGAAAAGGCTGGCTGGGCAAGGGGGGGAGACATAGGACAGGGAAGGCTGGTTGGAACAGCGGGTGGACAGAAAAGGCTGGCTGGACAAGGGGGGGAGACATAGGGCAGGGAAGGCTGGTTGGAACAGCGGGGTGGACAGAAAAGGCTGTCTGGACAAGGGGGGGAGACATAGGGCAGGGAAGGCTGGTTGGAACAGCGGGGTGGACAGAAAAGGCTGGCTGGACAAGGGGGGGAGACATAGGGCAGGGAAGGCTGGTTGGAACAGCGGGGTGGACAGAAAAGGCTGGCTGGACAAGGGGGGGAGACATAGGGCAGGGAAGATTGGTTGGAACAGCGGGGTGGACAGAAAAGGATGACTGGACAAGGGGGGGAGACATAGGGCAGGGAAGGCTGGTTGGAACAGCGGGGTGGACAGAAAAGGCTGGCTGGACAAGGTGGGGAGGCATATGGCAGGGAAGGCTGGTTGGAACAGCGGGGTGGACAGGGAAGGCTGGCTGGAACAGGGTGTTGAGCACAGGCCAAGGTCAGGGAGTACCTGGTTTAAAGGTTTGTTCATCTTGGAGGTGCTGGTGCAACCAGCCAGGTAGAATCAGCGCTAACTCCTTTTAAAATATATAGAGAGATGGGGGC